>CM037851.1:214678655-215295358 GCA_021234595.1 Delia radicum
GCGTTTACAGCTGTTCAAAACATACAACCTCGTGGATTTTTTTAAAAAATGGAAAAGTGAATTTCGAGTGTTCATTAAACATAATTTTTTTTGCGAAAAAACGGTCAATCAAACCAAGGAATTGCTTGATAAATACTATGGGGACTCTGCACCAATATAACCAAATTGGCTAAAACAAAAAAATATTTGACGTTCGTTTTAAATGATTAAACGTTCGTTTTTATGTTTGAAATTGGGTGTCTGTTGCCAACGATTGAATTCAGTGATTAAGCAAATCGATTAATTTAAAATGATTTAATGCTCTTGAAATAAAATTCAAATAAGACCAATATAAAATTCAATTTGTAAAATTGTGATTTGAGATTTCATCATTCCATGGTCAGAGTTAAAAAATTGAAAAAATATTGAACTCCTTTAAGCTCTGATTTCTACCCATTAAAATTTCAAAATAAAATTAACTTTCACCAGACTGATGTAGGATAAAATAAAGTCGGCATGCCGGATTTTTAACTGGTATTTATATTTATTACGAGCGTTTTTTATTTAATGTGTAGTATATATATAAATGATAAAATTAATTGTTGTATGCTTTTATTGAACTAAGCATAATAATTCAAATTTGCCTTCTTCTTGGCCTGTACCTCCATAATGGCATCCATGAAATCTTCATGTGTCACTTGTGTGGCAGAACGACGTAAAGCAATCATACCAGCCTCTACGCATACAGCCTTACATTGGGCACCATTGAAATCATCAGTAGAACGTGCCAATTCTTCAAAATTAACATCACTGCTGACATTCATTTTACGTGAATGAATTTGCATGATACGGGCACGAGCCTCTTCATTTGGATGTGGAAATTCAATTTTACGATCTAAACGGCCTGAACGTAACAGCGCAGGATCTAAAATATCTACACGATTTGTGGCAGCAATAACTTTAATATCGGCCGTGGAAGAAAAGCCATCAAGTTGATTAAGCAATTCCAACATAGTACGTGAACTTCACGATCACCGGCCTTTTCAGAGTCAAAACGTTTTGTACCTATTGCATCGAGTTCATCGATAAAAATGATTGCGGGTGCTTTTTCTTTGGCTAAAGCAAAAGCATCTCGGACCAATTTGGCACCATCGCCAATAAACATTTGCACCAATTGTGGACCAGCCAATTTTAAGAATGTAGATTTTGTTTGTGCCGCACAAGCACGAGCCAATAGAGTTTTACCAGTACCGGGAGGGCCATACAGCAATACACCCTTGGGTGGATGAATACCTAAATTTTTGAACTTTTCCTTATGAGTCATGGGTAAAACAACGGCTTCAATTAATTCTTGAATTTGTTTATCTAAACCACCAATATCAGAATATTGTTCTGTGGGACGTTCATCAACTTCCATGGCCTTGACGCGTGCAATCATATTCGGCAGGTAAAGTTTCCAATATCAAATAGGAATCTTGTTAACACCAACTAAATCACCCGGCTTCAGTTTTTCCGCATCTACTAGTCCAATAACGGGCAAAAAGTAGGCTTGACGCGTAGAAGTCTTAATAACAGCACATTTACCTTTGCGTTGATTGTCCAATACCTGTACAGCGCCATCGTCTTCATCTTCTTGGGCTTCCATATCTAAAAGTTCAATAACATTGGAAACCAAATAGGGCAACGTTTTGTTTACCTACAAAGAGACAAATTTTGACTTAAACAGAAACTTTATCTTTTCCCACGTACCTTAATTTTTTTCGGTATTATCCTTAATTTTATCATTTTGTGCCTGTATCTCATGGGTTATTCGCATAACCTCACTCTTCATGATTTTAATTTCATTGTCCATCAAACGAGTCCTGCTTACAATTTCATCAGTAGACATACGCATCACTTCTTCACCCAATTCATCTCCATCCTCCCAAATCGATTTATCTTCCAATGTAGCGGCCATTATTTATAGAGTTTGATGTATATATTATTAAGTAGGTAATTTATTTAATTATTAATATATATTTTTTTAAATTTTACACAATTTTTCTATAAAAACTGAAATTTTGCTTTACCGATGACTTGTAAATTTTTGTTTGTGCTACTTTGACGTTTGTCAAATCGTACCAAAAAAAAAATTTGCAAATTAATACAGGGCTGTATTTTTAGTTAGCTAATTTCAGGGTTTGGAGTATCAGCGATGACAACTATGCAGTCTTAACGCCAGAGTTAATATGTAGTTTAGATTGCGAAATTAGTTAACGCTAAGCCACCTTTTTAATCTTTCTCGTTTACATATCGCTCGTTTGCTAGAAGAGTGATATAACAAAAAAAAAATCTATTACATCATGCTTTATGTTGTGTAAAAGTTTAATATTAGTAGCGTGCACACTTTTCGCGTGAGAAGAGTATATGATATTATTTCAATTCATACACGCAAAAAATAAACTAGTGTAGGAATATCGAAGTCAAAAAATTATAATTAAATAAATCTAATTCCATAAACCAATTACATATGCCTACTATTAAAAACATATCCACATTCATTTCCACAACCATACCCCAGTCCCAACAACGTGCCCCCTTGTCGGTTGGACTCAAAACACCTCTCAGCAAAAAAAATTAATCAGCCTTACGCTGATGTGCCGTTAAGGTTCAAATCAATTGCCGGAGGTTCCTTAGAATTTAAAATTTGCAAGATAAATAACTATCCGCTAATGAAAACCAATAACCATTATATATATTTATAAAATAGAATATTTTATTATAAACAGTCAAAATAAAGTTATAAAAATACGATAAATACACTATATACGACATTACATGAATACTGCTAATATGGACTAATTTAACAGATACACACAACAAATCTAGGGTGACGTTTATCAAAAAAAAAAAAAAAAAATATGATATTATCAAGTACTGTAGAAGCAGTTCAACAAATAACTATTTATGGGAAAGTTTGTCAATCAACTTGGGAAAATTATTTGGAGAAAAACATAATGATATTTAACTACAAAAACTTGGTATATTTGTAACAATCGTAAAAAAATTATCCATTTTTTTTTCAAATTTTTATTTTCAAAATTATTTTAACATTTCATCTAACTAACCCTGCGAAGCCAGGTGGCTTTCATAAGCTATTAATTACTCATCAACGATTTTTGTGTGGTGTAGATTTCGGTGGTGAGGTGTGTATAGCATGTGAATCAAGCTTTAAGCAATTTGATTAATTTCGCAATCTGAACTGCCTATTAACTTTTTTTAAATACTCAAACCCTGTTTAAATTAAATTGGCTTGAATAATAATAAATGGTTGGCAACATAATAATAAATGGTTGGCAACATAAAAGACAGCTGATTAGCATTTAGCGCCAAAAAGTAAATTAACAAATTGCGAAATTACATTTTTGTGAGTTTAGCTGCTGCAGGTCAGCAAATTATTTTTGAAATTAAAAATTGTTTGTGAAGTGTTTAATGTGTATTTAAAAAACAAAACAACATGGAACCAAGTGGTGGTAATAAAAAAGTTTTACAAAATACTGGAAAATTTGTGTCGGAAACAAGAGACGGGTAAAATATAGAATCATTTTTTGGAATATTTTTATTGTAATACATTTATTTATTTACAGCGATGATTATTACAATGAAGCTGGCTATAGGCAGTCAAGAGAAAATGATCAAATTGATTCCAAATATGGGTTTGATCGTGTTAAGGATGGCATAGAGCGAACGGGATATCTAATCAATATGCATACGGTAGGAATGGGCAAATGTTATTAAAAAAGGATTCGATTTTAATGAAATTATTCTCTCTCTATAGACCGAAGTTTTAGATGAAGATCGTCGTTTGGTTGCAGCCCTGGATTTGTTCTTTATACAAATGGATGGTTCCCGTTTTAAATGTACTGTAGCCTATCAACCGTATTTGTTAGTAAAGCCAGATGAAAAACAAGCTTTAGAGGTGGCCCGTTTTTTAACACGTAAATATACTGGACAACTGGTTAGTGTAGAACATATTTACAAAGAAGATTTAGATTTGCTAAATCATTTGTCAGGTCTAAAACAACAATATCTAAAACTGACATTTCTCAATCAAACGGCCATGACTAAAGTACGTAGAGAACTTTTGTCGGCCGTACGTAAAAACATGGAACGGGAAAAATCCAATACGTATTATTTACAAATGTTGGCCTCCTCTTTGGCAGCCAATACCAATAATGATGGAGGCGATGGTAAAAAACAATTGGATTATATGGATTGCATTATAGACGTGCGAGAACATGATGTCCCTTATCATGTACGTGTTTCAATAGATTTAAAAATTTTTGCGGTCAATGGTATAATATACGCTGCAGAAGTGGTGGTTTGAAATGCCCATAATTACACCGAGGCCTGATATTCTAGAACGTCCGGAACCCGTAGTTTTAGCTTTCGATATTGAAACTACAAAATTACCGTTGAAATTTCCAGATGCACAGTCCGATCAAATTATGATGATATCGTACATGATTGATGGTCAGGGCTATTTAATAACTAATCGTGAAATAATTTCTTCAGATGTCGACGATTTCGAATATACTCCAAAGCCTGAGTTTGAGGGAAATTTTATTGTTTTTAATGAAAGGAACGAACAACAAATGTTGCAAAAGTTTTTCGACCATATTATGGAAGTAAGACCTCATATTATTGTTACCTATAATGGTGACTTTTTTGATTGGCCCTTTGTTGAGACTCGAGCAGCTGTATATGATATGGATATGAAACAAGAAATTGGTTTTTCTAAATCAAGAGATGGCAATTATTTATGTAGACCTTCTATACATATGGATTGTTTATGTTGGGTAAGTAGAAAATATTAAACAAACCTTAATGGGTAACATGAAGAAACTCTATGAAGTTAAAGTAAAAATTACAGTTTAATTTGGTTCCCAAATTCAAATGATTTTATTTTGTTCCAATTTTAGAGCATATAAAAGAAGCAATGTATGTTGCTTTTCCACTTCCAAAAATTAATTTTAAATGGTTTCCAAAATACCTTTAAATTAAAACTAATTCTCATCAAAATGAAGTGATTTGATCTTATTTTCCCTACAATACAATTTAAACTTTTTTTTGACAATTTATTTTTTATTTTTATTTTTTTTGTTGGCTAAAAATTAATTTAATTAATGGTTTCATTATGTCGTGCATTCCAGTTGAAGTCCTGTAAATGTTGAACTTTTTAATTGTCAAAGGCGTGGTAGAGAAGAATGAGTGTATTTTCTAAAAATCATAACTTCATTGTAAATTTTCAACTTTCTGAATCAGACTGCGCAGTTTCTGGTATTGAACCTTCGTCAGTGACCCTGTTTTTTTTTTGAATAATGTAATATTGTTTATGTTTTTATATGTTCGATTGCGTCTATATGAAATTTTCTGTGCAATCACTGACCGTGGTATATATAAACTGATTTCTAATGCCACATGCACTCGCACTACACGTTAGACAGAGCGCTTTAGGGCACTGATCTATCGTCAGGTCGAGTTTTGTTGTGATTGAAACTAGTTTTATTCAATACACGGTGTTTTTGTTCTTGCAGACATAAGGTCCATTCGTTTACACCAAAATTTGCACAAATTTGTACAAATTTGTACTGGATTTTACTGAAATGCGTTCGCGTACACATAAATTTGCAAAAGAGAGCATCTACTAAGAGAGTAAAGTGACAGTTGTCAGCAAAAAACCTGCAAATTTTTACTGGACAAATTTTTGCCAGTAAAATCCAGTAAAATCCAGTAGAAAACAAAAACATATGATTAAATTAAGTAAACAAACAAAAATAAGCATACATTTAGTAATAAAAACATTTAAAAGATTAAAAGCTGAATTAAAAGGGCGGCAAAAACTAAAAATAATTATTTTCAATCTGAAACAAATTAAAGTAGTCAGTTACAATTATTATAGTAACACCCTACAAGAAGACTACCGGTCATATTACTAGTTATATTACCGGTAGTGTTGACCAATATATTGGTTAAAGTTTCTATTAGTTTATTAAGAGCAAAATGAAAAAACTAACCGAAACTCTAGTGTACATGTGATTTTGCCTCTCTCTCTAACTAATTAATTTCACATGACTACAGAACATATATCTGTACTGTTTACTCTGCTGCTTTAAATTAGTCATTTATAACCTTAATAATGGTTAATACTAACTAGTTATTCATAACGTTAATATTGGTTAGCAATAACTAGTTACACCTAACTTATATATCCGTCATACCTAACCTTTATGAAATAAAACTTTGTTATTGAATTTTCATTTAAAATTCAGATTTTTATTAAATAAAAGTAAATGATAAATAAAAAAATAAACTTATTAATAAATTAATAATAATAATAAGAATAGGTCATCAGTAAATAGGCCACGGATTACACTGCCGACATCTTCCGATGTACCCTTGAGCTTATACATGTAGTTAACCTGTAAAAAATATATATGTGATATTTAAATTTACAAATTATTTTCTTAAATTTCAGATTTTGTTACCGTTGCTTGGGCAAAATCTTCGGCCTTTAGCTTCTCCTCCATCTAATTTACCGCTTCATCAGACCGCAAAGGAAGCATGGCTGCCACTTCGTTTAACTTTCTGTCTATATTTTCGCCAGTAAATAACATTTGTTAATTTTATAATATATAAAATTGTTTATTTATATTTACCTTGATCTTTGTCCACAGCTTTGTTGGCAGCCAAATTTTCCTTTTCAGAATTTGTATATTCCTTACTAAGGCTAAATTGTTTTTTTTTTTTTATTAATTTTTGGCCTGGAAAATATAGTGAAATATATCAAACGGAAATTTTTTCCAAATATAAATTTCTACTTACCACTGAATTCAGCAACATAGTCTATATTAAAAGAAATTATTATTATTTTTTTTTTATTAGTTTTTGTTCAATTCAATAAAAACAGAACTTTTTCACCGCAAGCGTAGAATCCGAATAAAAATATTTTATAAAAAAATCCTAACAAGAATTTTTGCATTTGTACATTCGATGTTCCACTCTAACACATATGTTAGAGTGAAACAAGTAATGCAATATTTACCTGCTTTGCCACTAGCAACAATTTTTCCTCAATACATTTGATCCAAAAATATCCCCAAAATTTCCAAAACCCAATTTGCATACTAATTTTATTTTTTGGCCAATAAATAAGTAAAATTAAAATAAAAATATTCCATATATTTTAATACAACTTCTATTTAAATGAAAATTAAATAAATATTTACATAAATTTCTATAAAACAAATTCAATAAATATTATAAAAAAATACCATAAAATTGTATTTCAAAAACGAAACAGTGGCAGCGCCGGTAGCAGAAATTCAATGTAAAATTGTTGCAAGTGTGTTGGTAAATAAATGTTTTTTTTTTAGTTTTGGTTATGCATTTCTTGTAGGGACAATTTATCAGTTTTCTAATATCTCTGTTAATTGTTTTTATTTACATTAATATATCACAGATGTAAAGCTAATGAATATATGAATACTTCTTACTGCATATTATTCAGGGTACCGAATATCAAAAATAAAGTATTCCTGTATTTTCGTATGTTATTTAACTAGAAACAAAATTAAAAGTCATGTACAAACTAAACAAGTCTAAAAGCTTCCACAAAAGTTTATTTAATAAATACAATTGCTACGAATTTATAATTATTAAAATGCAATGCATCAAGTACTAACAACAATATATACTGGGTAGTCTCAATAACACTTATTTTACAACACTAAGCTTTTTAGCGCTCATATGTTTGAATTAACCTGCAAGTTTTTGCAATTTTTTCCGTTCGTTTACTTTTTAGTGCAAGAGCCAGTTCTGAGAGTAAAATTTTCATTTTGCCCAAAATTTACTCATCTACTGGATTTTACTGGAAAAGTAAACGAATGGACCTATAATCTCAGAAGTACAACTCCAACAACACAACAGTTCTATTTTTTTTTTTTTTTTTGAGTTATTAAATGTTAATGGCGATATAATCAATACACAAATTGCCAAGTTATAGTAAGCGTTTAAACCCGAAACGCATGATATTTATAAGATGATCAAAATCAGACGAACAGGAACATCAGCAACACATACACAACCATTGCCCTCGCAATGGAGGCTCAGCGAGATGAGGCACCAATTCGCCATAAAAAGAACGAATTCCATCAGACCAACACGCGCACAAAACAACCATTGCCTTTGCAATGGAGGAGTAAACGATGTCTTCAAAGGAATCCGAACGGTTTGCACATGGCTAGACTCAACAGTCCAGCAGCATGCCGTGTCACGCCCGTCCAAAGCCGGAAAAGGGTTTATATTTTTAGAAACTTACCTCACTCTAATGTCCACTGTTTTCCCATATGTTGTAAGTGATGCCACTTATTTATTTATTCATTTATTTTATTTATTTATTCAAGTTCTGTAATATAAATCCATCCAGGCCAAACATATACATTACACAGTAATAATAATAAACTGAATTATTATAGTAATTTAAAATTAAAAAATTAAATATATATAACATATTAATTAACAGAACATTCTACAAATTCAATTCTATAAATTCCATCGGCTCCCCAGCCATAATGTAAAACAAACGCAAAAGTAATAAACACAGCATAATGTTACAGAAGTAAAGTCCGAATTAGTAAAGGGTGTTTTTTTTTATAGAGATATGTATAGAACTTTGAAATTTAATAAAACAAAGATGAATTTTTAAAATTGACATGAAATTTACTTTATTTGAAAGATAATCTTCTGGCATTATAATTTAAATATGACTTCTGGCATATGACCGCCACGGCTGGCTCGGACGTAGTCTACTCTGGAGGTCCAATTTTCGATGACTTTCTCCAACATTTGTGGCCGTATACTGGCAATAACGCGGCGAATGTTGTCCTCCAAGTAGTCAATCGTGACGGGCTTATCGGCGTAGACTGGGAGGCCAATTCACGGGTCCAAAACGTGAAACTATGCTGTTTCCAAACGTTTCCTTCAATAAATCAATTGTGGCATGAGCTGTGTGACATGTTATGCCGTCTTGTTGAAACCACAGCTCCTTCACATCATGGTTGTTCAATTGATGAACGAAGAAGACAGTAATCATGACTCCATAGCTGTCACCATTGACTGTAACGTTCTGACCAGCATCGTTTTTAAAGAAAGTGTTGCCAACTTAAAGTTAAAAAAGTGTTGCCAACTTAAAGTTCTATACTTTTATAAAAAACACCCTTTATAAACTACAGTGTATTTTTGTATGCAAATTGGTTTAAACCATTAATAATAATTTATGAGTCATAAAACATGTCAATCTTTATTTTCAGGAGAGTGCATCTTGCAATTTTTTTTAAAAAGCCTCAATAGTATTATAATAATTTTGTCTATAATTTTTATAAACAAAAAAATAACATATACTTTAGCTTACAGAGAGATACAGTTCGAAAACAAAATTGAATCGGTTGGTATTCGGTATTACGATAAAGGATTGAGTTCTTTAAAACTTTGAATTTCACATTAAAAATGGCTTTCAATCGGTTCGACAAAAATTTTTTCCAATAAAAAATCAGAATTTAATCAAGCGAGCGTGAGCAAGTAAAAAAAACTTCTCGTGAGTGGAATTTTTCTCGTGAGAGAGTGAGCGAGTGTGAGTCAAAACTCACTCACGGGTCCATCTTTACTCCAAATGGGAAACTCCAATAATCAATCGACGATTAGTTAATTTTTGGCGAACTAGGTCGGATACTAAAAATTATATTAGACAATTATACTTTTCTAGGATTCATGAACCGAACATTCCAAATTAAAATATTTTCGATTTTTTTTTTTATTAAAAACACTGATTTTCACAGATATATTCTTTAACCTAAAATTTAATTGGACTCAAAAAAGTTTTACAGTAGATTCTACTGAAAGTGGCAGTTAAAACAAAGGTAAATGTAGTTAGAAAGGCAGCAAAGGTAATTACCGTAACAACTTAAAAAATTGGTAAAAACTACCTTTTATTTTAAAAATATATTGTAAAGTTTTTTCTTTGGATTACAACAAAAATTTGTATATCCTACATCGTACTTTAAATGTAAAGTTGAAATTTCAAGTATTTGCTGGTATTTCGTAAAATGAAGGTTCTTCAAATTCTCTTAATAATTCATGAGGTAAGTCTTCTATCTGAGGATGAGTTACTGTATAGAACTCCTCCTGAAATTCATCAGATCTGCTTGAAGCAATTTTCTCGAAATTATTTGCATCTGTTTTTTTATTCCAATGGTTAGTATTTTGAAAGCATAGAAGAAAAAATTCAAAATAAAGACTTACATTGACCGTCAATGTCAAACTCTGTCGAAGTAAGTGATGGAATTTCATATTTTTTACGAAATTTTTTTGTTGTTTTTGGCACATGTTTAGGAGAACAATTGGGTGGTCTAACAGGTATATAACCACCACTGAGAAGTATATTTTTCTTTGGTTGCTGGGCTAGTTGAGCTCGATCTATTGAAGAAAATCTTTTTCGACTATAAAAACAAAATGTTAAAAAATTTAGACTTACAAATTAAGTAATGTTGTACCTCATTTTATGACTTAATTGTTTCAACAAATGCTATAATTTTAAGCTCACAAACTTTTTTTCAATATTGCAATATACAGATTTGTTTTTGTAAATACTGCTATTTTAAGTTAATTAGTGATATTGGTAAAAATACATTTTAACGGCGAATTTTGATGAGATTTTTAAAATGAGTTTTTTTTTTAAATTTTGTTTTTCCAAGTTTGATATAATTTTGATTAAAAATAAAAATTATGTTTTTCGACCTTTAATTGTGCAATGAAAATTATTTAAGTTCGAGGCCATACTCTATATTTCTTTATTAGGATATTATCCTAACTAATAATCTATAGAGTTTTTGTTTTAAAATTTATTAATTGACCATTTTCAGGAAGGTGTTGATAGATCTATTTCGGGAATTTTCTAGGTTCCCATCATCAGAACTCGATTTGAAAGAAGTGACAATTCCATGGAAACATCAAACATTCATATAAACTAATTATCTCACTAAATGAGAAGAAATATATGAGCTCGAGGTTAAAGATTATCACCACTGTTCGAAAAAAAATTTGAAAACTTGTCCATTATGTGCAAGCTCTACCTCTGCTGATGAACCTAGAAAATTCCCGAAATAAATCTATCAACACATTACTGAAAGTGGTCAATTAATAAATTTGAAAACAAAAAGTATATAGATTATTTGTTAGGACAATATCCTAATAAAGAAATATAGAGTATGGCCTCGAACTTAAATAATTTTCATTTTGTTTTTCATTAAGTTTTTTTTTCCGAAAACTCAAAATTTTCTTCATATTTGTTGGCATATAAAGAACGGCTAAAGCTTCAGAGTGGAGTACTCCTCCATAGTGTTTCCAGCTTTAACAAAGCAATATTGATAAGTGTTGATATTTTTTCTTTCTAAAATTGTGTTTTTCTGAGGAAGTTCGGCGAACAGAAACATGTAAAGACCTGATAAATCTTCATGTAGACTACTAGTAGATAAAGAAACTAGTTATAAATAGCATGGCACTGTTTTTTGTTAAAATAAATTTTATCAAAACACTATTGATCTTAAACTCGAATAAATGTAGCTTATTTCAGATCGAGAACTTTTTGTTTCAATTTTTTAGAATTTAAAATAAAATGTTTAAATATTACAGAAGATATCCTAATATCTAAAAATTTTTTGAATTCGAAAAAAAAACTGCTGGAAATATGTGTGTCGCAGAATCTAAAATTTGAAAAACAATCTGTTAAGACCATAGATTACATAGATATCCAACTCTTCATCTTTTAACAACAAACGCATTTTTTCATCATACATATTCAAATATTTTTTGCCTAGGTATAGAACGTATATCCAACACATTCTCATGAGATACGTCCTCTGACATCAAGAGTCAAAGAGTTGGATATCTGTGTAATCTATTGTTAAAACAATATTCTTAAATTTTGCAATATTTATTAAAAGTCTTTGAAATATTTTTAAATAATGAACATATTTTATTTTAAAAATTTTACAAATTACAGGTAAAACGTGATTCCTATTTACCCGTTGGCTCCCAGGGTCTAAAAGCTGTTGCCAAAGCAAAATTACGTTATGATCCCGTTGAATTAGATCCAGAAGATATGTGTAAAATGGCCGTTGAACAACCACAAGTTCTATCTAATTATTCTGTCTCAGATGCAGTAGCTACTTATTATCTTTACATGAAATATGTGCATCCCTTTATCTTTGCTTTAAATACAATTATTCCCATGGAACCAGATGAAATTCTACGTAAAGGTTCGGGTACACTATGTGAAACTTTATTAATGGTTGAAGCATATCATGCAAATATTGTATATCCCAACAAACAACAAAGTGAGCTTAATAAATTATCAAATGAGGGTCATGTCTTAGATTCGGAAACCTATGTGGGTGGTCATGTAGAAGCTTTGGAGTCGGGAGTATTTCGTGCTGATATACCTTGTCGTTTTCGTTTAGATCCCAATATGGTACAACAACTAATGGATAATATTGATCGTGTGTTAAAACATGCTTTGGAGGTAGAGGAAGGTATACCATTGGAAAAAGTTACAAATTTGGATGAAGTACATAAGGAAATTTGTCAGGCCTTAAAGGGTTTGCATGATATACCCAATCGTTTGGAACAACCAGTTATTTACCATTTAGATGTGGGTGCTATGTATCCAAATATTATTTTAACTAATCGTTTACAGCCCTCGGCTATGGTCAGTGATACTGATTGTGCGGCTTGTGATTATAATAAACCAGGAGCACGCTGTAAACGTAATATGGATTGGTTATGGCGTGGTGAAATGTTACCCGCATCAAGAAATGAATTTCAACGTATTCAACAACAATTGGAGACTGAAAAATTTCCTCCATTATTTCCGGGTGGACCACAAAGAGCTTTTCATGAGCTATCCAAAGAAGATCAGGCCGCATATGAAAAGAAACGTTTATCGGATTATTGTCGCAAAGCATATAAAAAAACTAAAATCACTAAATTGGAAACCAGAAATTCCACAATATGCCAAAAGGAGAACAGTTTTTATGTCGATACTGTTAGAGCTTTTCGTGATCGTCGTTATGAATATAAAGGTCTTACAAAAGTAGCTAAGGCAGCCGTAAATGCTGCTTTAGCTTCAGGAGATGCTTCCGAAATTAAGGCCGCCAAGGGAAGAGAAGTTTTATATGATTCTTTACAATTGGCTCATAAATGTATTTTGAATTCTTTCTATGGTTATGTTATGAGACGTGGTGCTAGATGGCATTCTATGCCTATGGCTGGTATTGTTTGTTTGACCGGATCAAATATCATCACTAAGGCCAGAGAGATTATAGAACGCGTTGGTCGTCCTTTAGAATTAGATACTGATGGTATTTGGTGTATTTTACCTGGCTCATTTCCTCAGGAATTTACTGTTCTGACTACACATGAAAAGAAAAAGAAAATCAATATTTCCTATCCCAATGCTGTACTGAATACCATGGTTAAAGATCATTTTACCAATGATCAATATCATGAATTGGTTAAGGCCAAACAAGAATCAGACGAGAGTCCAGAATATACTATAAGAGATGAAAATTCAATTTTCTTTGAAGTAGATGGTCCCTATTTGGCTATGGTCTTACCGGCCGCCAAAGAAGAAGGTAAAAAATTAAAGAAAAGATATGCTGTATTTAATTTTGATGGATCTTTGGCGGAATTAAAAGGTTTCGAAGTAAAGCGTAGAGGAGAATTGCAGTTAATTAAAAATTTTCAAAGTTCTGTATTTGAAGCATTTTTAGCTGGCAACACTTTAGAAGAGTGTTATGCTTCTGTAGCTAAGGTAGCCGATTACTGGTTAGATGTTTTATATAGCAAAGGATATAATCTGCCAGATTCTGAATTATTTGAATTGATTTCTGAAAATAAATCCATGTCTAAGAAACTAGAAGAGTATGGTGCCCAAAAATCGACATCCATTTCCACAGCCAAGCGTTTGGCAGAATTTTTGGGTGAACAAATGGTTAAAGATGCCGGTTTAGCCTGTAAATATATTATATCTCGAAAACCAGAAGGTGCTCCTGTTACCGAAAGAGCTATACCTTTAGCAATATTTCAATCGGAGCCCAGTGTGCGGCGACATCATTTACGCCGTTGGTTAAAAGATAATACTATGGGCGATGCTGATATAAGAGATGTATTAGATTGGAATTATTATATTGAAAGATTGGGAGGAACTATTCAAAAGATTATTACCATACCAGCTGCCTTACAGGGTCTTTCAAATCCCGTACCTCGAGTGCAACATCCAGATTGGTTGCATAAAAAGATTTCCGAGAAAAATGATGTCTTTAAACAGAGAAGAATTAATGAAATGTTTACCGCTAGACCTCAACCCAAACCGGCATTAACAAATTCCTCCAATAATAGTGAAGCCAAAGATGTGGATATAGCAGATATGGAAGATTTAGCAGGTGCCGAACAACCCGAACAAGATGGTCCCCGACCTAGGGTAACTAAAAGGCAAAGAGCTAATTCAGATGAAGAAAACGAAACCTCACAACCTGAACACACTTCTTGGCGACAGGCTTTGGGTCCTCCACCTGCCATAGGGACAACACGTAAAGAAATACAAGAATGGGTTAAATTTCAAAAGCTTAAATGGGATTGGCAAATGAAAAGGCGTGAACGTTATAAACAACAAAATAAACGCGTAAGAAATGATGATGCTAATGATGTTTCCGATCATAGATCCTCGGCAAGAGGAGCAATTTCTACTGCCACTTTGGGAGGATTTCTGAGAAGAGCCCAACGTACTCTATTAGATCAAGTATGGCAGATTTTACAAATTATACCCTTAGATGATTTGGGTCATTTTACAGTATGGGCTATGATAGGTGAAGAATTGCATAAAATTAAGCTGAATGTTCCTAGAATATTCTATGTTAATCAAAGAAGTTTAGCGCCACCTGAAGAAGGACAAATGTGGAAAAAAGTAAATCGTGTTTTACCACGTTCACGACCAGTTTACAACCTTTATCGTTATAGTGTTCCCGAACAGATATTCAAAGATAATTGTTTGGGTATGTTGGCAGATTTGGCCACACCCGATATTGAGGGTATTTATGAGACACAAATGTCATTGGAATTTAGAGCTCTTATGGATATGGGTTGTTTGTGTGCCGTACAACGAGAAGAGGCTAGACGTCTAGCCGGTTTGGCCACTAAAGAATTGGATACATTCTCCATTGAACAATTGGAACAAAAATCTCAGGCTCATATGAAATATCTACAAAGTTCAAGTCATAAATTAAGAAAAATATTCTTATATCAACATAATATACCGACGGCTAAAAAGGAAATATGGTCTATATTTTTAATGGCCAGCAAAAAGGCCATAGTTATAGCCTTAGACACAGTGCGTACCAATCAAATGCCGAATATGAAAAATCTTTACACCGCCGAAAGATTGGCTTTGATAAATAATTTACAAAATCCCGAAGATGTCCAAAAAGTACCAGCAGAAGATTTTACTTTCGATATATTTATAGAAGTGGATGTTAAACAAGTTTATCGTCATATACAAAAGGCATTAAGCACCTATAAAGAGGAAAAACGAGGACCCACATTGATATGCATGCAAACCGCGTTGGAAGCTAGAAAACTTGGTAATGCTATGCCCATCTTATTAGATTTTCCTCAAGCACAAATACACATATCCGATGATGCATCTCTACTATCAGGATTAGATTGGCAAAGACAGGGTTCTCGGGCATTAGTAAGACATTTTTTGAATCTCAACAATGTAGTGGAATTAATGTTGGATCAATGTCGTTATTTCCATGTACCCATAGGAAATATGCCTCCCGATACGGTACTTTTTGGTGCCGATTTATTCTTCGGTAGATTATTACAAAAACATAATTTTGTCTTATGGTGGTCTGCTACCACCCGTCCCGATTTGGGTGGTCGTGAAGCAGATGATAGCAGATTATTGGCAGAATTTGAAGATAGTGTTACAGTGGTACAAAATAAATCTGGATTTTATCCTGATGTTTGTGTAGAATTAGCACTAGATAGTTTAGCCGTGTCGGCTTTACTACAATCTTCAAAGATACAAGAAATGGAAGGAGCCTCCTCAGCCATAACATTTGATGTTATACCACAGGCCTCTTTGGAAGAAATGATTGGTACGGTTCCCGCTGCTACTTTACCGAGTTATGATGAAACTGCTTTATGCTCAGCCGCTTTTCGTGTAATGCGTTCTATGGTCAATGGTTGGCTAAGGGAAGTCTCGATTAATCGCAACATTTTCTCTGACTTTCAAATTGTTCATTTCTATCGTTGGGTTCGTTCTAGTAATGCATTATTATATGATCCAGCTTTGAGAAGATCTCTTAATAATCTTATGAGAAAAATGTTTTTAAGAATTATAGCCGAGTTCAAAAGATTAGGAGCTTCTATTATATATGCCGATTTTAATCGTATAATTTTATCATCTGGCAAAAAATCGGTAGCAGATGCTTTGGCCTATGTAGACTATGTAGTACAATCGTTAAGAAATAAAGAAATGTTTCATTCTATACAATTGTCTTTTGAACAATGTTGGGATTTTATGTTATGGTTAGATCATGCAAATTATTCTGGTATACGAGGTCGTTTACCAAAGGGTATAGATGAAACGGCTCTGGGTGATGTTACAGCTGCAGCTTTGGCTGCTCAAGCAGAAAAACGCAGTCAAAATGTAGATTTGGATATTGATAACGATACCGATAATGATGATGATGATGTTGAAGAAGTGCCACGTCCTCTGGAAGACGACAATGATAATCCCGAGGAAGAGGAACAATTGTCACTTGAATTAAATTGGACTGTTTGTGAACATTTACCCGAAGAAAATGAGTGTCGTGAAAAATTTGAAGCCATTCTAACACTTTTCATGCAGTCATTGGCTGAACGTAAGACAACTAAACAAGCCATCAAAGATATTTCTCACGCTGCTTTTGATTTCATTATTAAGTTGCATAAAAATTATGGCAAGGGCAACCATAGTCCGGGCTTGGATTTAATACGTACCCTTATTAAGGTATTAAGTGTTGATAAGACTTTAACCGAAGACGTTAATGAGTTGCGTCGTAATATGCTGCGTTTAGTAGGTGTTGGTGAATTTTCCGATTTGGCTGAATGGAAAGATCCCTGTGACAGTTATACTATATCGGAGGTAATTTGTAAGGCTTGCAATCATTGTCGTGATTTGGATTTGTGTAAGGATAAGCATCGTGCTATGAAGGATGGAATGTAAGTATTAAATTTTTATTTGTTTTTTTTATGACATCTACTTAGCTTTTTTATTTAAAAAAAAAATTAAGTTTATTTGAGACTTTAAAATAAACATACAATAAATAGAGAGCATAAGCTTAGTTAAAAATTATTCTTAAAACTATAATGTTTTGTTTAAAAAAAAATGTATGCTTTACAGCTATAAACTTATATGTTTTAGCAATGGCTATGCAATGCACTTACCTTCTTTTAACACCTTGTGCCTGCAAACAGGAAACATGTCACCGGAGTGGGTCTTTGCTAGATATTTTGATGTGTTATTGTTTGACAGAGACATCTGGACCAATCAATCCTGGGAACCGGAAGATGGTTCTCAGGTGTGGTTCACTGATGGCTCTAACCAGTCGAATGGGAACACGGGTGCGGGCGTCTTTGGACCAGGCTTCCAGCGTGCCTTACCTATGGGAAAATATCCGTCCATTTTTCAGGCGGAGATTTGGGCCATCTGTGTCTGTGCAGGGGAATGCCTGCGAAGGGGAACTCGCATCTACATTCTTTCTGACAGTCAGGCTGCACTGAGGGCCTTAATGGCTTATAAGGTGTCGTCCGGGTTGGTCATGGAATGCATTCAGACTCTCAATAGGCTCGGTAGGGTGGATTCCTGGTCATGAGGGCAACGAGAGGGCAGATTGTCTTGCCAACCGCGGGCCCGAAAGACCTTTATTGGTCCTGAACCATTTTGTGGAATACCTGCGGGGTATGTTAGGGAAAGGCTCAGGGCATGGAGAGAGTCTGAATTCTCTGGTTACTGGGAAAACTCTCCTGGTCAGCGCCAGGCTAAAAGATAGATCTCTTTTTTCAGTAGGGGGGTCGAGGCGACTCTTGTCGCTTGAAAGGGGGTGTTTGAGGACCCTGTCGTCGTAATTAACTGGACACTGTAATCTCAGATACCATCTGCACAAGAAGGGTCAATCGGACACGGATTTGTGTAGGTTTTGTGAGATGGTGTCTGAGTCCTCGGAGCATGTTCTCTGCGAATGTCCCAGGCTTTGTGATAGGAGACTTAGGTTTCTAGGTGATCTCTTCATTTCGCCTTCCGACATCGCGAACATTTTGCCTAATAGGATAATTGGCTTTATAGGTAGCTTGAATCTGTAGGTAACCTTAGGCAGCACAAAAGACCTACATTGGTCGCGGTGCATAGTGCCTTCTGATATAATCTATAATCTATCCATATTATTGCTTAATAAAAATCATTTAATAATTAATAGTAAATCTAAATATTTTTCGACCCCATAGAGAACCTGTTCTGAATTTTGGATATGTTGTACAACATAAGAAAAATCGAAGATGTAGTTTTTGAAATATTCAAGAAAAAATATAATTTTTGCATTTTTGCAGACTTTCTGTAAAGAGACTATATGATTTTTTAATATTTAAAAGTAGAGCACTCAATCTTTTATATGAGATCAAATTTGTAAAAATGGAATAAAAATTTAAACATCAGGAATTTTTCGTAGTTTTGCTAAATATTTCAAACTTATACAGGCGAAAGAACGCGAATTACACAGAATTTCGAAAAACTTAATATATCACATACATACATATATCATAGAAACGTTGAATACCAATAAGCTCACTTTTAGTGAATTCAAAAAAAAAAAAAAATCAAATCAAAATTTTTTGGAATGAAGTAGATGTCATACAGCTATGTGATGAATATCGAAAACGGTCGAATTTTCAAGGCTTAATATTTTACGATTTATATTATAGAATTTTTGTTAATGTCTAAATTAAAAATCGATTCCGATTCCGATTTTTTTGAAAAAGCTAAATATTGTATATTGAAAAAACTGATCGTTTTTGTTTTTCATTACACCCCTGATTGATATTTTATTCTTATTAAACATTTAATATTTTCTTTCTAGTCCCGTTTGGTTGTGTGCCCAATGTTTTGTTGCCTACGACAATGAAGAAATTGAAATGCGCATCATAGATGTGGTGCAAAGAAAACTAATGTCATATGTATTACAAGATTTACGTTGTATTCGATGCAATGAAATAAAAAGGGAAAATTTAGCACAATTTTGTACATGTGCCGGAGATTTTGTACCCCTTATATCGGGTCGAGAAATTGATCAATTGCTAAGAACTTTCCGTAGAGTGGCAGAATATCATAAAATGGATTTGCTGCAGGAAACCGTACAACAAATTATTTCCGCTAAATGATGGAGCAAAGCAATGATATTTCAAACAATGTAAATAAAGTTAAAACGTTGCAAGTGTTTTTTCAAATTTTCATTTGTTTTATTATTTGAATTAGTTTTTTTTTTTAAACTGAAAAACAAAAAAAATATCAGTTCAAATTGAGCTAAACAAATGAGAAATGATTTCGGAATCATTAAACGAAATAAAAGCCCATCTTATATGCCCAATTCTTTGTATGCAAGAGCAGACCTAAACCACAATATATTTGGAAATTTTGTTTTAGTTAGAAATTTAAATTACAATCTAAGCGGAGGCAGTGGTGATGGAATCAACTTTAACTTCGGGGAATTTAAAGTCAGGGAATTTAGTCATGTCAGTTTTGCCATCACTGCCGTATTGTTTGGCAACACGATCCAATTCGTTTTTCATTTCCTTCTCAATTTCGGGAGTAACATCAACCAATTTGCCACCACTAGGAAACACGAGAAAAGACATCATTAGAATTAATATGGCATATTTTCAATGCAGCTAATAATTATTTTAAAACTTACGCGCTCTTTTGTTTGTAGTCACGTACTTTGTCCAAGAAAATTTGTTGGATGGGATCCGAGGCTTTGCTCAAGGCGGGGGCAACGATACCAATGCTGCGGCGAGCTTCAACACGCAATACACGTACACCACTCAAGATAGTTTGGGACAACATCTAAAAATACAAGAAATTTGTGATTTATTTAAATATAATTTCTTTTTAATAAATTGCAGAAAAGAAGAAAATTAACAATAATTTGGTAACCTTAAAAACATTAAAGGTTATGTAATGATTTTTGACAGACAAATTTTAAGATTAAAACCATCTTATTATTACTTTCTTTAGAGTTAACAATAATTTGAAAGTGATTATAAATTTGTTACGTTAATATTTTAATTAATTTACCTTTATAAGTATTATTTGCCTTTAATTTCTTTTAAAGAATTATAAAAAAAAAGACGAATTGATGAAAACTCTCTCACTTGCAAAAGTATAATTTTTTTATTGCTGTCAAATTAGACAAGTTAAATGTCAAATATGAGATTGTCAAAGTTTTATCCAATCATAGTGAAGTTGGCTGCAGTTGGTAATCGTATAACACATGTTTTGAAGCAACTATGATATAGGTACCGTTATTTTTAAATTATCCATTTGCTTGATTTGGCAATTTCTTTTAGTCCATGTGCAATTTTTTCCGTAGACGGTCGTGTTTTTTATTAAAATTTATGAAATTAATTAGAAAAGTGTGTTTTGTTTTTAGAAATCTATATAAAATTGTTCAACTAGTGCCATATTATATATTTTAAAAAAAAATTTCATCAAAAGTAGTTAAAATGTATATTTTAGGAACTTATAACATGTTAAAAATGCTAAGGAGCTCGAGGGCTCCGCTAACTTTAGTTTTGTGTTGTTGTTGTGAAAAAAATATATGTTACATATGTGTGCGTTAGTAGTTGTGGTGCGTTTTGTTCGAAAATCGTTGTGTTGTAAAAAATATAATCTAAGTTTAAAAAAAAAATTGTAAATAAAAAAAAGAAAATTATTTAAATATAATAAAAGCTAATTAAAAAAAAAAAAATAATTAAATACGTGGTGGACTGAGCTGTATATTTTTAAGGTGAGTCGATATTTTAATCAAGTCTGTAGGTTAGAGATGGTCACGTGAGTGAATTTTAACTCACACTCACTTTTTTTTTTTTTTTTTTTTTTTATTTCCTTTATTCATTCCACTTGGGAACATAGGGCTTTTACAAGAAAATTCCAACTTATTCTATCATTACATACAACTTTAATTTCGTCAAACGATTTGTTTTGGATGTTAAGCTCTTGTAGGACTGTTCTACGCCAGGTATTCTTAGGGCGGCCTGAGCGTCGGCTACCCTGGGGATTCCATTCCAATGCAGTCCTTGTGATGCTGCCAGTTGGTCTTCGCAATGTGTGGCCTATCCATTTCCATTTTCGTCTTGCAATTTGGCGTATTATGGGCTCTTCATTTGTTAGTCGCCATAGTTCAATGTTGGTGATAACGTTAGGCCAAAAGATGCAACATATTATGCGCAAACATTTGTTTATGAAAACTTGCAATTTTTTCGCTATAGTATTCGTCATTAGCCACGTTTCACTTCCATAGAGTAGTGTGGATTTCACACAGGCATTGAAAATGCGGATCTTTGTATTTCTCGAGATTTGAGGGGATCTCCAAGTTTTATTTAACCGACCAAAAGCTGACCTTGCCTTGTTTAGCCTGTGTGACACGTCTTCTTCCACTCCTCCATCTATCGACATCATGCATCCTAGATAACAGAAGGATTTAACATATTTTATGCGTTGCTCTTGTACTACAAAGTGATTGTCAGTAGTGTTATTTATACGCATTGCATGTGTTTTTGAAAAATTTACTTCCAGTCCAACTCTATCTGCCAACGCAACCAAATCATTTATTTTGCTCTGCATATCGTTAAACTTGTGCGATATGAGACAAATATCGTCAGCAAAATCCAAATCTTCTAGATGGTTTTGGAGATCCCAGACAATGCCCCTTCTTTTACTGCATACTTGTATCATAACCTCGTCCAAGACAACGGCAAACAATAATGGAGATAGAGGGCAACCTTGCTTAACTCCAGCGTTTGTCATGAAAGGTTCACTGGTCATGCCATTGTGACGAACTTGGAGTGTGGTGTTATTGTACATAGCTTTGATCAAATTTATCAATTTTGTTGGTACACCTTTTGCTTTTAGTGCATCCCATATTGCACTACGTTTTATTGAGTCAAATGCTTTTTTAAAGTCTATAAATACTAAATAGAGCGGTGTTCGCCATTCGACCGATTGCTCTATTATTACACGGAGCGTATTGGCTTGATCTACACAGTTGCGGTGTGGTCGGAAGCCTGCTTGCTCATCACGAAGTGATTTTTCGATACTGTGTAATCTGTTATTTATTATGGTAGCAATAACCTTGTATACAGTGTTGAGCAGAGTAATACCTCTCCAATTATCACACTCAGTCAGATCGTTTTTCTTTGGTAGCTTTATTATTTCACCTTTTGTCCACGTATTAGGTAGCTGTTCGTTTAACCAAGCATCATATATATATGGATGTATGATTTCCGCGGCTATTGCTGGGTTAGCTTGGAGTAGCTCTGTGGGTATACCATCTTCACCTGGCGCTTTGTTTCTTTTTAGTTTTTGTACAGCGCATGTAATTTCCTCAATGCTAGGGGGCTCTGTAGATATTGCGTCGTTGGTTGTTGTAGACGCATCAGTATATGAGAAGCTTTCTGTGCTATCGTCTACAATGTTGCTGATTTCTTCAAAATGCTGCCTCCATCTTTGTGTTTGTTCTTCTACGTTCGTAAGCAGTTGACCATTTGCATCTTTTACTGCATGATTTCGATTCATATTTTGATTTGAGAGACGACCTATTATTTCGTGTAGCGCCCTCATATTGTTTGCGCCTGCAGCTGATTCCGCTTCACTGGCCATAGTTTCAATATATTTTCTTTTATCGTTTCGGGCTGATTTCTTTACGGCTTTCGCAGCGGTGGTATATTGTGTGTTGAAGTTTGGGTTATCAATCTTCCGTTGTTTCAAAATGTTCCTTTCCTGAATTAATTTCCAGGTGTTGTCTGACAGCCATTTTTTTCTCTCTGCCTTTTGTTTGTAACCTATTCTTTCTTCTGCAATGGCCCTGAGTGAGTTGCATGTTTCTTCCCATGTTGAGTTACTTGCTGGTATACATTGTCTTAGAACTTCTCCAATTTCATTATTTTTCTCCTTATCCCGTAGTTTTCCAACATCAAAACGTTTACGTATCTGTTGTGTATCTCTTTTGTACATTTTTTTCAATTTAATTCTTATTGTCGCCACCAATAGCTCATGGTCACTGTCTATATCAGCACCTCTTTTAGTGCGCACGTCTATTAATGATCCTCTCCATTTACGCCGAATGCAAATGTGATCTATTTGATTATGAATTTTACCGTTTGGAGATGTCCACGTGTACTTATGTATGTTTTTGTGGGGGAAGATTGAACCACCAATAACTAGTTGGAAGGTCTGGCAGAATTCTATGAACCGCTCACCATTTTTATTTCTAATTCCCATGCCATGTGTTCCCATGATTTGGGATATGCCATGGTTGTCTTTACCAATCTTAGCATTGAAATCTCCAGTGAGGATAAGTATGTCACGGTTTGGAATATTGTGTACCGTAGTGGTTAGTTGATTATAAAATTCGTCCTTGACTGAATCGTCAGCATCCTCCGTGGGTGCGTAACATTGAACAATGGTGATATATTTTCCAACCTTACTGAAGAAACGAGTTGTTATAATTCGATCCGATATAGGGTTCCATGAATGCAGGTTTGATTTTAAATCTTTGGATATTAAAAAAGCAACTCCACTTTCGCATCTGTTCTCCTTTCCGCTATACAAAATCATATTCCCATTTGTAGATACTATTTTCCCATTTCCACACCACCGCATTTCGCTAATACCCAGAATGGAAACATTAAATTTCAATATTTCAGCCTCTAATTGTGCGAGTCTTGATGTTTCGCTTAGCGTTCTAACGTTCCATTGTCCGATTCGTATCCGTTTTCGTGTGCCAAAGGTTGTCATCAATGGGGCGGATATGTTTTCTAATTCTCTTGTACTAGTTTCGTTAATCGTTTACATTTCACACTCACTTACACTCACGATAATTTTTTACCGACACACTCACGTGAGTAAATTTAAATTTTGCTCACACTCACGCGTGATCTAGCGTGATTCACGTGAATAACGCAAATTCACGAAATAAAACCGGACCGGAAAAAAAAAATGTAATAAATTAAGGTAAATTGTGAATGTTTAACTTAAATTTGCTCGGCACATGTAATTATGCCATTTATTTAATGTTTTAAAACCCCAAAACTATTTAATCGGCGAAAAAATTAAAGAAAATATTTAGTAAAGCAAAAACAACATTTTTTGCTAAAACTCTCACGCTCAGTTAATGTACGTTCAGATTAGTCAAATATTTGACAAAAAACATGAAATATTTCTTTGCCGTAATCTGAACACAAAATATTTTTGTGTGTCAAACAGCAAATCAGCTGATTTTGGTCAAACAAAATTATTTGCATTCAAATAAATATTTGACAAACTTAACCATAGTGTGAACACTAGCTATCAAATATTTTCTTCTCATTTGAGCAAATATTTATTTGATCTTACAAAAAAATGTGAGAACAAACAATGGCAAATAATAGGTGGTAAAATCGTCAATTATAAATTTTTTTAATAAATTTATTAATAAAAGGCTTTATAAAAAACTGAAATGTAAATAGATATTAAAAAAATTTAATCACTCAGATAATGGATTGGAACATTGGTCCAAAATGGAACGATATGGAATGAAACGGGGAACGATTGGAATCGGAGCACTGTACACAATTGTGTTGTCGCACGTGAAAATAAAAATTTAATCATTCCGATAACAGAATGTAACATTGGTCCAAAACGGAACGATATGGAATGAAACGGGGAATGATTGGAATCGGAACTCTGTACACATTTGTGTTGTCGGTAAGGCGCTTTTTGTTAAGGTTTCCAAAAATGTTGTTGCGATATCATACTTAGTTTTCTAGATAC
The DNA here is from genome assembly GCA_021234595.1 of Delia radicum. Lineage (NCBI taxonomy): Eukaryota > Metazoa > Arthropoda > Insecta > Diptera > Anthomyiidae > Delia > Delia radicum. The sequence continues at coordinate 214,703,854 of CM037851.1, forward strand.
AAGCCATTTTAGAAAATGGCGAAAATTTAAAATGTCCAGTATCTCCAAAACTAAGTGAGATAGACCAAAACGGACAAAATTTTTGCTTCATAGGAGTATTAATATACCCTTATAACTTAAAAAGGCTAGGTCCGAGAGAGATCCCGAGTGATCAATTTTTTAAAAAACAGTTAGTTTTTCGATAAAATAAATCTGTTTTTTACACTTTGATTAAATAAATATTTAATACAAATATTTGTTTCAATCTGAACGCTCGAAAAATATTTTTTCGTTTATTTTATTTGACACTATTTGAGAGCTGTTTGAACAAACAAAAACCATCAAATATTTGATCATAGTTTGAACATAAAATAAAATAATTTTTTATTTGACGCAATTGGAAGCAAATATGTGAACAAATATTTTGTTCAAATATTTGATTAATGTGAACGTACCTTTACTCATGCAAACATTTGACTCACTCACGAAGAATTTTTTACTACTCACACTCACTGACGTTCACGTGAGTAACATTAGTTTTTTCCTTTTTTTTCATGTGAATCACTCAAATTCAGTTTCCGTGCCTATCTTTACTGTAGGTACATTATTAGTTATTTTTATTGTCCGACCGAGTATTCGGCTTCAGAGTCTGGACAAATTCGGAGTTCGCTTAACATTTGTCAGAACTTGGCCGAACACCATGTAATTATAGGAATTGAGTCCAAAAAGTTTTAGTTTATTAGGTTAACTGGCGAACTAACAAAAATTATCATTATCAAAAAAAAAAAGCAAAAATATGTTGAGTTCTTAAATTTTCATAAATGATATGATATAAATATGTTTTCCTGAACTTCAATTTATCTATAGCACGTAGTCGTATTAGAAATCATTTTTTAAAAACTTCAGACCTCGATATATTTTCGTTTATTTTTGAAAAATTTTTGAAAATCCTACATTTGTTTTTTTAGTTTGCCGGTCAACATAATAGACCAAATAATGTTGGGTTATAGCATCCCACAGACTTGGAAATAGGGAATGCATCATGGGATTTCCTGTCAAGGGATTCCCGGGAAACTAAGAATTTTTCTGTTCTCGCAATTCGGGGAATTTACTTCGGGAATCCCGGGATATTTAAGAATAGAATTTCAAACAAAAAAGTTAAATATTCAATATTTTAACGCAGAAATTAACATTTTAAAGAACCTTTTGAATTAAAAATATGTCTTAACTTCCACTCAACAGTTAACTTCAGCTTAGAAAGGTTGAGGTTAAGAAGAAAAATAAACGTCTTTCTCAAAAAATTATGAACTATATTAATTTTCAAATCAGACTAGACTAGTTTCTGACTTTTTAATGGACAGGCGTTATCAGTGATTTTCCATTTAATTTGTAATATTATTTATTTCTTATAATTGTCAGATTTTCTCTATATGATAAATTTTATTTCAACAACCTGCTGGCCGTAAGAATCGAACCTGCGTTTCTTCTTACCTTATAAACATAAAAATACCAAGTCATGACCGCTTAACGATCACACTTAAGTATGTCTTCAAATTAGGGTTTCCAATTGGTTAATCGATTAAACGATTCCTCAATTAATCGCCCCTTTTCGGTTAATGTCGAAACAAATAATTTAAAACTCAAATCATTTTTTGACCCGAATAATTGGTTAAAATATGCCGATTAACCGGTTACATTTTTTATATGGTTTTTTTTCTTTATTTACATTATTGAAATGAATTTTACATTGAACGCAAGTATTAAAAATTTTTTTTTTTATTTTTTGGAAAACTCTGGCATCCCTATAGCTTCAAATTGTACGGTAGGGACTTCACTTAAAAGATCATAACTTTTGATGTATAAAAAAACAAATAAAAAAAAATTTTACACAATTTTACATTTACATTACCAAAACTTGTTAATTTTCTTTAATTTGGCAGAAAAAAATGTCAAGAAAAGCTTGGAAAAATGAAGCACTTCTAAAATAACTTTAAATTCTTTAAAAATTGAGAGAAAGCGATTCTTAAGTCTTTAGATAATTTTTTTTTAACAACTTAAAGCAAAAGCTATATCGGGCTTAAGAAAATATGATAGACAACTTGCGATTTTTAGTCTAATTCTCTTAACTTCTTACACATCATTTCAAATACATTTTAGTTACAACACAAATTTTAGCCTTAAAACTGTATTCATAAACGAATTTTAACTTTTACACAAGGTTTAAAATATATATTTTAAGCTAATATTCGTTTATGAATACAGTTTTAGGACTTAAAATATGTTTTAACTAAAATGTATTTGAAATCGGAATTAATTAATTTATTATGAATACGGCCGTTAATGTTTAGGCATTACTAAGTGGGGTCAAAAATTATCCCATTTTAAGTTTTTTTCGGTTTATTTCTTTAAAGTAAAAGTAAACTATAGACACATTTGGTATCAAATTAAAACACATTGACTGGTGTACAAATTATGCCCAAATATTTTCAAGTATTTTGATTATTAAGCTAAACATAATGCATATCAATGTCTATTTAATTTAATTGAGGTAGTGTCTGAGATTTTTCCGATATTCGAAACCATTCGATTTTTATGCGACTTTTCTCGAAGAGTCCTTTTCCCCTATCTTTCATATAATTCAAAAATTATTTTAATTATTATTTATTTATTTATTACTATTATTATACTTTTAATTTCACTTTGGTTACAAAATTTTACAACTCAAAATGTGGCAACTCTGGGTCCACTATATATGTAATATGGGTATCAATATTTTTTTTTAATACTTTAACCCTGAGTACAAATAAATCTAGTTTTCGTAAATTAAAGACAAGTTTTCATACAAAAACAAATTCATTTTTAAACCTACTTTTTAACCCTTAAACGTGAGATTGGGCAGCTAAAAAAAAAAACATGTCTATTTTTCTTTTGCTCCTTTACAACATATCCAAAGTTCATTAAAATCTACGAGTTCGGGTAGGGATACCTCCCTTGTCAGTCATTTTTAACCGATTTGTAATTTTTAAACGTTATTTAAAAGGGTCTTTCCAGATATATATGGGCTATTTCAAATTTTTTGAGAACCTGCTGAAACCGACATACTATGGCTCTTATTTCGTTAAGTTTTATGAACTGAAAAAAACGTTGTACAGGGTTTGGATGACTATACTTGAAGGATATGACGTGCGAAGTTTTACGTTGAAAAGTCTTCCCCTTAAGAATTGGTGGTCATATAAAATTCGAAAAATTAAAAAAACGACTTGAAACTTGCAAGAGTTTTTTCATTCATTTCGTTTTCTTTGTAATAGTTTTTAGCTTTCAGATCCAAACCAATACAAAATATAGTCACTAGACTTGGAGGATATATCGACAAAAAAAAAATTTTTGATATCGCTGCTGGGTGAAAAGTTGCATGGTGGTTTACAAGTGAAACCAAAATTTTCCGAATTTTGAACTCTTTGAAGATTTTAAATAGGGGTTTTGCGCCGTTTAATAAAAACGAGTTTTAAGTTTTTAAACGGCGTAATTTTATAAAGTTTGAGGTATATCAAGTTGGTGTCAGCGCACCAATAACTTATCACGGACATCACAAACTTAAAAGAAATTAGCGTAAATTTTTTGAAAATGTATCTTTTTTGCGTCTGACAATCTGAATTGTCTATTAAGTTGGCTAGTGTATTTCGTGATGTGAGTTACTTCGTAAAGTGCACCTCCGAGGCGAAAACGCACTTTAAAATTTTTAAACGCAAAAATTTTATGAACTTTTGAAAATTTTTGCAAAAAAAACAATTTTTTTAAGCTTTTTTTTATATCAAAACATGTTTAGGTATCTAAATAGATTCTTCGCAACGGACTAAACTGATAAATTGCAAAAAAAATATTTTTTTTCAGTCCTGGCGCGTGAAGCGGCAGTTTTTTTCAAACACATTTCGCTTTGTGACAACTAAAGCGCTGTATCAATTCCGCTCAAACGTACATCGAATGGAAGACTTTACTGAGATTGATACTAAAATCGAAACGCACCAAAAAATTTTAAGGATTTAAAATTTTATGGAGGAAACAAAATGTTTCTAACCTCAAAAAGACTTCCTTGCATTAAATATTTGATTTTGAAAATTTAAAAGAACTATTTTTGAATTCGGGTTAATAAGTAATCCCAACAAGTATTTTATAATCGGTCCAATATTTATATTTGCAAAAAAAAAACGTAATTTTAGCCGTAATTTTGTAAAATGGTTATCAATTTGAAATAAATTTTTATATGCATACACGATCAAAAAAAAAAAAAATTTTTTTCAGTGTATTTTAAAAAGTATTGAAGCTTTTACAAATATTTTAGTGTGCTAAGAAAGCACTTAAGGGGCGTTATACTTCTTCAATTTTAACAAAAACTGTAATTTTAATATTTTTTTAATTTTTAACTTTAAACCGCCGTAAAATTTGCGCCGTTTAATAAAAATGATTAACTCGAACGCAAATCGACATTGATGTCAGACAAAAAAAACTTAAAAAAAAGAATGTCTAATTGCCGTAAATTTTTGAAGTTGCCCATATACTTTCTTGATATTATTAATATAAATTTATAGAGATTTTCTTACTAACAATTAAAATTTAAATTTTTTTCTAAACTTCTTTACCTTCTACAAGTGTTTTTTGTCGAACTTTATAAAATGTTTATCAGCTATAAATTTCTCGGAAATCGTAATTTTTAGAAAAAATACATCGAGATGTTGATTTGTCAAAGACATTATTAAAAGTTTAAAATGAAGCACGAATTTAGCTCTTAAATGATTTAAACCAAACAACAATATAAGTTTTCCGGAAATGGATGTAATTAAAATTTGAAAGCTACCCGTCAAAAATCATAAAGGCAGCTGTAAATTTAGCGGCACTCTTTCAAATTGATGAACGCTAACAGATTTAAGTTGCTTGTATCTAAGGATATATACGTTCAAAGCGAAATTAATGTGCCGTAAATATTTCCGCTTATTTTATTCTCAAATAATAAACATTAAATCAGTTAAAACTTTTCTGTTTTCTAATAAACTACTACTAGTTTACCAGCTAATTAAGCAATTTGAACTAAATTTTAAGAAATTCGGTAATGATTTGGCTTCAAAAAAAAAAAATTTAACTCAAATCAAGTATACGGTTTTCTTAACAACAAGTAAAATCAATTTACTTCAATTAGGTAAATTTGTATTAAAATGTATTAAATTTTGTCTTAAATTCTATGAAACTGTACTAAAATTTATTATATTTTTGACGAAAATTAAGTATAAATTTTACTTAAATCTTGTAAAAATATTATAAAATCACTTTAATTTTTCTGAAATTTTAAGACGCTTGAACTTGTGCTAATGCAAATTTAACTTATTTTTAGTTCATAAGTTATGAACATATTAAGTACTCGTAGGTATATTAAAAAAAAGTTAAAAAAAAAAGTTTTACTTGTCTGTTTAATTTATTTCATAATATTATTTATTAATTCGTAATTCTCAAAAAGTATATACTTTCAAAAATATAAGTGTTTAGTAGACTTGTGTACGAACTTGAAACTTATGTAGTTGTATAATTACTAAGCACTTCTATAATATTCCCCCAGTTTTTTCTGCGTGTATATAAAAATATATCAGGGGACAGATTCTCTTAGAAAAACGATATAGTTTTGTTCAAAACGAGAACTAAATTGCTATCATTTTGACGATGCTACTAACGAAAACGTTATGCTAAACGATAAACAATTTTTGATTTCTAACAATATTTAAATTTTTGTATAAATGGTCATTTTTTTTTTTAAAGAGAAGCAACACTCAGGAAATTCTTCCTATTAATTAATGTGTTGCTTTCTTTGGAAAGGGGATAGTGGAGAGATGAAATGCGGTGAAAGATGAACGGCTTCAAACATGGCAACACTGTAATTGCGCGAGATGATAAGTCTTAGAACAGTTGTTGATCGCCACCTGATGTAGAGTTGGCGAATTTATTGAATCTTTTTGTTTCATAGCCCTGATTCATTATTTTACTTCGGTGGGGTTAAGAGCTATGGGAACACCGAAGGTGGGCGCAGCGATACATATAAGTGATAGAAAACTCATACATATTATTTTTCTAAATTGATGTTGTCATCACCGGGAATCGAACCCGGGACCATCTGTGTAACAGTCCAACGCGGTAACCATTAGAAGATAATTCTAAATAACGAAACGAAAACGAAATATTCAAAATATCGCTAAATACCATAAAAATCGTTTATGTTTTAAAAATAACCACCTGACCCTGGCATTTATTGTTTTGTACAGTGGGGACAAAGCGTAGTTTATATATTTTTTTTACATACATCCTCAATAGTTTATTTTTGCCTTCTTCTTAAATTTTCAAAATATCATTCATATAGTCTTGTTTTTTAAATTAGTTTATTTAATTTATTTATTGTTTTATTTATATTTTTATCATTCAGAATATTTATTATTACGCACATGCGTGCATTTATTTAATGTGTCGTATACAAAAGAAAATACTAAAATGAACGAAACCAAGCGTGCTTGCATTTTGTGTAAGGCTTTTAATGGTTGTGTTCAGGATTGTCAGATGTGGAGATTTCACGCCAAACGAGGCGATTTTCAAACTCGTTTGGCGATTAAAATTTTGAAATGGCAGCGGTCAATTTTTGTGGAGATTTTTTAAGTGAATGGCGATTTCCTTGGCGATTTTACACTGACAAAATTTCTTCGAGAACAACAATTTTTCGCATAAATTCTCCAAAAACTTGATCTGTTTTACCAGAATATAAATTTGAATTGCTAAATTTTAGCATATTGCTTTCGGAATATCTTGTTAAGTTGCTGTTTTACCAGTTTGTTTGTAACGATTTTGTATGTGTAAGTAAATTGTCGATTTTTGACATTTTTTTTTGGGGGGTATAACATTAAAATTGACTATATATTTAGTTACCTTGCTTTACAACATTTGATTTTTTTATGTTATGAAATTACACATTACATTTGTGTTATTTTGTTGCATACACTTCTTTTTATTAAGAGACTATGTATTGTGAACTGGAATTATAAATGAAGCATACAAAGTCAAGAGTTTTTAGAAGTGGTGGAACAAAAAAAAAAAAAAATCATAGAAATTGTTTGGTTAGCAAATTTTTCCAAAAAATCAATTTTTTTAACAAACTATCCAAGATTGACAATAAAATACCCTCCATAATCGTTAATTTTTTTTTATTTCTTTCTTAAATTGTCAAAAGCTTTTTTTAAATTTTTTATTTGGACCAAGAAATTAAAAATTTATTTTGGCGATTTTTTGCGACTCTTTTAACGCAAAAATTAAGCAAAAAAAATAGTTGTCGATTTTTGCCGATTTTCATTACTCCGTTTAGCAAAAAACGCAAAAAATTCTTACAACCCTGGTTGTGCTTGTTTGTATCTTTTCTTTTTTCGCTACTTCGTCCATACAAGCTGCGACATCTACATCTCGTCTTCCTACTTGCCCTCCATGCTATTAATGTGTTTATCAGCACAATTTTGATAGCGACGTAAATTAGTTAAACAATAGTTCAAATGTAGTTTTTTGGTAAAGGCATTTAACTAAAATTTTTGCTGAAAACGTGATGTCAGCAAAAAGATTGCTAATTGTTAGTCAAATAGACATTTAACAAAATTTTCAACTAACTTTTTTTGAGTGCTCTTAAATTTTACTGGTTCACACAAAATAATTCACTTCTTTACGGCAAAATGCATTTTTTTCAAAATCCGTGGTTCAAACCGCTGTATTTAAAAAAAACTGGGTTTCTAAAATTTTTAAAAAATTAATTAATTATAAATTATTCTTCTATACCGTTACCAAATCCCTATATTGGTACTCCTGCTTGTTTCTGAGTTATCGGCTTTTTAGTTACATTTTTCACATCTTTATTCGTAACTCAGTATACCGTAAGAGTTCCACATGGGGGTCGGACACGGCATAGGTAAGTAATTTATAATTAACATATATATTTTTAAAAATTTTAAAAACTTAGTTTTTTGAAATACAGATTTTGAACCGCGGCTTTTGAAAACAATGAATTTTGACGTGGAGAAGTAAATAATTCCGATTGCAAATTAAATTTGGAACAGGCATAAGTGACGTAATATCGAGTTTAAGTTTCGATGTTAAACCTCCCAGACCTTCCGGGGGCTGCAATATGACCCAGCAAAGTGAGGCACTTTGTGCATACACATTATTGAGTGTTCGCCATTTTTTTGTTTCTCATCCGATTTTAAAAAATTTGACTTTAAAGTCAACAATATGAAATCAGATTGATGACAGAGATGTTAGAATTGATGATTTGCAGTAAATAATGCCACAATTCCAAAAAATCCAGTAATGCGGCTTTTTAAATTGTTTGCTGCCATGTCTATATTTAAAGCGGGGATTGGAAGAGACTTACCCAATACATTCGTTATATGTTGTAATATCTTTTTGAATAGTGGGTTAAAGTTGATATTTGCTTAAAAAAATTATCAACTTTAGAAGCGGCTGGGGGAAAAGTATATTTAAATCAAAAATTTTTTTAACACAACTTGCTTTTGCATGAAAAAACATTTCAGAACAGTATGCAGACTTTATATGTTTTGAAAGAAAATATTTATTTGGAGTCAAAAGACGGTTGGGGCTTTTTGGGGAAAAATTCGCAAAAATTTGATTTGTTTTTTTTTTACTGTTACTTTAAGCGAATGTGGTTTTTGTGTGGCACAAGATATTGCATTAATTCCTTTTATATTTAATCAAGAATTTGTTTGGTTACACAACTAATATTTTAAACAAAAAAATTGGCCTCGATTTCGTCCCGGTATTCGCAAAAATGGCGAGCACTCAAATTTTTTATGGAAAAAGTGCACTGTGGAAGGTTCCACATGAAAATTCGATATTATGTCAAGAAATGACCGAATTATTTCCAAAAATTTTATGAATTAACCCACTGTGAGACGTTCTATACCAAGTTTGGTTGAAAAAAGAAGTGGTGGAAGAAATCGAGTGGTTGATTTTATATGTTTACATATACTCACAAGTGCTCCCCACTAAATGTATCCCAACGAAGATTACTAAGCTAAAGAAAACAACACAATAAACGTTCTCAAATAAACTCGTATGCTACCCGTAAACCTGGTAAGTTAATGAGTTTAATGTCAAACTCTATACATTAACACTAGGGTTTGTAATTGTACAAGTTTTACGAGGAATTTACGAGTTAGAATGAGTACGCCTAATATTTTGGTTTTAATTCGTTTTATTTCTTTAAACTCGAAAAAATGTTATATTTTTTTTGTAACTTATTTGCAAATTTAATTCTCAATTTTCAAAAAATCGTCTGTAACACACACATTCACAATCAAAAAATTCCTGTAAACTTTTTATAATCGATTTTTTTTAGGCTAATTTTAGTGTTTTTGTAACTTTTTTTTTTATTTAATGGATTTAAATGAATATTGCAAATATGTAACATCAATTGTAAATATACACTTGTGACATTTGACCTTTTTTTTTATTAAATATATTTATATTTTTTTTTTTTTGCTTTCTCTTTAATATCTTCTAATATCTGTATTGATTTTTTTTTTGCAATTTTAACAATATTTGGTTTTTTACAATTTTAAATATTTTTAATATTGAATAATAGTTTCATATATGTAATGTTGCATCTAATTTTAAGAATTTTATGTTTTATGAATTAAATTATATTTTTTACGTATTAATTTTTTGTAAATTCTGAATTGTGATTTTTAGTTTTTTTTTTAATGAATCTAAAAAATTTGTATTGATGTATATATTTAAATGTAAAGTTAGGCATAAAAAATAATTTGGTAATCAGTTTTTAGAGTTATCTTTTTGTAAGAAAAAAATTGTGGGGATTCATATAAGGCTTCGTATATTGTGAATAAATACATAACGCGTATTTGTATAAATATACGACAAAGTTTGTATGAACGCGCCTTTAAAGCTGTATTTTAAACATTATTAGCCCGTTTTTTCTTAAATACCTCGATAATTTTTTACAAAAATATTTCTTTTTAATTGGAAAATAAAATAATCAACCAAAACATAATGAAATATGAAATATTTTTTACGGGAAAAATTACAAAACAAAATTTAGAGTAGTTAAACCATGGTTTGTTAAAAATGTTTGATAGAAATGTGATAAAAATACGATGCTTACACTGTATACAATTTTACATGAATCCACTCAATATTTATTCATATTTTTATAATCACATTGTATTATACTCACATGATACATTTCACAACAGTTTCACGTTACAGAAATATTTAAAAAAAAATAGGATGTCTAATTCCCAGTGTGTTTTTATTTCTATTTGCCAAAAAATCGGGTGCCAGTACTAACAGACCCTAACGGACATAACCCAAAGAATGAAAAATGGGATTATGTCCGAATGATTTTCGGTCATAGTCCCCAAACCGAATGTTAGGCAAATGAGCGTTAACAAAACGGGCATAATCCCAATTACGATTGTGAACTTTTCAAAAGTTGAGATTATGACCGAAAACTTACCGGTTAAAATCCCTCTTTTTTCACCATTACGGCAATATATTAATGGGGTTTTCTTTTCTGGAAAAAAGTATTGCATTTTAAAGTGCAAACATTTCAAACATTTCACCCTCGCCCCATTAAAATGCTTAATTTTTACAATCTGAATAGAACACAATTGTATCTCATATTGCATTTTTTTTAATATGTGGGTTTATACAATATTGTTATGGCTGGCAGGGTTCGAATCTCAGGCAACGTGAAATAATTTTTTTTAAATATTTTTTTTAATAAAAAGTTTTTTTATTTACTAAACCTAGAAAATTCCCGAAATAGATCTATTAACACATTCCTGAAAGGGTCAAAGAATAAATTTGAAAACAAAAACTCTATAGATTATTTGTTAGGACAATATCCTAATAAAAAAATATAGAGTATGGCCTCGAACTTGAATAATTTTCATTTTCGATTTTTTATTTATTTAAAAAATTTTGAAGTTAGTTTCATATTTTTTTTTGTTTAATAGTTTTAATCATAATTTTTGTTTTTTTTTTGCGAATTTTAGGTTAAAAAATTATTAAATACAAGCAAACAGAAGAAATCAAATATTATAACATAAAACAAAATAAATCTTAAATTATAATAAATAAAAAATAATAAAAAAAGTGTTCTAGTTGAATATAATGAAATGTTAGTTGTCCTTTCTTCAAGTGAAGTTTCATTTGTTTTTGACTGCGTTTGCTCTCGTCTTTACCTACATAATATCCTTAGTGTTAACTAAGAATTTAGCTAAACGAACTGAATTTTTTAGCTGAATTAATTGAAAATTTCTTCTAAAAATGTCTTTCCGGATCTGACCAGAGGCAGGTCCACATTTATTACCGGGAATATAAGTAGTTAATATGGATTACTTAATAGATACGGAGTAACGATTTTTGGTCGATTTTGCTCTATCTGGCTTAGTTTCCGAGACATAGCCTATTTTATGATTATAAAATAAAAAATATGAGAAAATAACGCCATCTACAAGTGAGATTGATAGCGGATACACAAAAAAATAATAGTTGGAAAACAATTGTGGTTTAAATTAACTGGCAAAATTTATAAATTTGAGAGTCACGAATTACTAAAAAGTAGGTCGAACAATTAGTTCCAATACAATTGAAATTTGTTCTTGCACGCAAAGAAAAAACATGGTTGAGGGAACCATATTCGAAGAGCATCATACATTTTTTGATTCATGTTACTATGGTTGTGACAACCATACCCTCATCTGTGTCTGTATCATAATATGATAATTAGATTACCATGTTATGGTTTCAAATAGATCCCAATATTATCATATTATGGTTCTGAAAATGTTTATGATTTATCATAATATGAGCCTTACAGAATTTGTATAAATTACGGGTTAAGGGGGGGAGGGCACTTTGATTATAACAAACCTTTGGCGCTATTCTTTATATAAAAAATAAAAAGATGGCTGCGGTTTCAGTAAACGTTATAAAATGTATGTATATTTTGAAATTATATATATATATATATATATATATACAGGGTTTTAACTTTTAGGTTAGAATTCAGGGTAATTTTAAGGGTATTAATTTTAAGTTTTAGTTTATAACAATTTAAGGTAAGTAAAACAATGCTTAAATTCACACGTTAACACTTCACTTCAGCTTTAAGTTTTAGCACTTTTTAGGAAAAATCACAAAAGATGTTGGTCGACTGCTTGCGGTGGTTGAAGATAGAAGAATTTTTGATTTGATGACAATGCAGTTGATGTTAAGTTGGCTGCAGTTTTCATGTTAACAGCTGATGTCAACTAGGGTTAGTATGGCAATGCTGTCGGCCAGGGATGGGTATTTTACACAATTGTTTACGGCGTGAACAGAATTCTTTCAGCATTTTTTTGAAGCTGGATATTTATATTTATTTAATAATTCACACATTGAAATAAACTTAGGTTTAAAATATCAAATCAAATTGTCTTTGCGCTGAAGAAAAAGCTTTGTGTTAGCAATACAAGTTATATATCTGATAACAGCATAAATCACGCTTAAAAATATTGTTAAGAATACAATTTCACAATACATTTATAATGATGAAACCATGTTTGCAGCAATCATAACAATTGCATTATAATCATAGTATAGTCATATTTATCATATTATGATCGTCATTATTCATTATTGCAAACATATTATGACTATTTTGTACTACATGTAAACTTTTCTTTCACATTTTTCTTCTTTAACAATATATTTTTTTTTTTATTTTATTAATTAATAATCATATAATTACAAATTATATACTATTACCCTAACCGAGCACTAGCTACTATGGCCTTCGGCGCGTTGTAGCGAAAACAGACCAGTGCCTCTGGTGGGAATCGAACCCACGACCCCCGCACTGATAAGCCAGCACGCTACCAACTAGCCTACCAACTAGCCTACAAAGAACTTTTTTATCACTTTTTTATAATAAACAATAACTTTATTTAAGGGGTGCGTGACAATTAAACTTTTGCCTAGACTTCCAGGGTAGACCGGGTTAAGACTACAAACTTATTCCTTCAAAACTTATTCCGCAAATTAGATCACCATTACAATTAACAACACTTCGTTGTTTGTTTAATTTTAATGTCTTTTTGTTTAATATTATTTAATTTGTTGGGGCTGACTGTTTCTCACAACTTCTTTTCACAAAATCTCACACAAGAATGAAACCAAAAAAGCGAATACGCTCATAAAAAACCGACTGATCATCATGTAGTTGGCGCAACTATAATATGGTTGTAGTTAAATAGAGGAATATGATAATAAATGCTATATTATGATTGTAGACAATATAATAATATGATAACTGAAAAGAAAGAGAAATTTTTAATAGAACATGATGAAAGCAACCATATTATTGATGGAATATGATTGATACAACAATAATTTAATTGAAACAACCATTTATGTCTGTAGGAAACATAGTTTTGTGGCCGCAATCATATTGCAACCATATTTTTTCTCTGCGCGTGAGGTAAAATAAAAAAGGAGCAGAAAAAAATTGTTTATTATTATATTTATATTATTTCATTTTTTTTTATTATTGTATTATTTAATTTTGGTAAGAGAAATATTTTTTGTTCAAAACTCTTTTATATGCTTCAGTTTCCAAAATGCACACTAAAATATTTTGGCTCATATCGCCTAAATTAGGCAACGATAAACAATTTTGTTGAAGAACTTATTATTTGTTTTTCGAGTGGAGCACATGGTATGAATTTCGATGCAAAACATCGTATGCCAGTTAGAGATTTAAACTTTTGAATACTTACTTGCTAGAAAATTTTACCGATCCTTTCAAGACAACTGCGATTATTTAAAATCTAAGTTATACAATAGAAATTACCAAATTTTCTTGTTTCCATTTTAAAATTTGGTAAGCTGTTTTTTAAATAAAGCACCACTTTAGTGCTGTTAAATTCGGTTACTTTTAATAAATCGATACTGCTCGATAATTTTAATGTTAATTAATCTCAATACTTTAAAAGGTTTTTAAAATTCATTTTTTTTTGAATTCTTTGAACGATATAACTTTTATTAAACATTGGGGGCATTCATAAAAGCTTCGTATATGGTGTATAATACCACAATACGTATTTGCAGGTATGTACCTTAATAATTGTTGCCACGTTTTGCACGATATACAATTATTCCTTTTAATATAAAATAAAATATTTGAAGGGATTATTGTAAAAACATGATAGGCCACATTTTATTTTTTATGGATTTTCGATGTTTTCTAGACATCCATTGAGTAATATTTGATAGAAACCTTGCAAAAACACTGATTACAAGTACCTAGAGTATAAACTTTCTGCAAAATAATATTTTTTTTGCATTTTTTCAACCTTTAAAAGGCGAAAAGAAACAAAAAATAAAATGTAGCTTATCAAGTTTTTACAATAAGCACTTCATTTCATGGTGACCAATCACAACAATTATTTATTTTTATTTTAAAACATTGAAATAAAAGTAAAAACAAATAGTAAAATAAACTTTCCTGGGTTGGTAAAACATTTATGACAGTAATGTGGTAAAAATACGATGTTTATACTGTATACAACATTACATAATTTGGGCTATTAAAAAAAAAAAAATAATTTTAAACCTTCTGAGTACCCATTTGATTTTTTTAAGTTTTGTCAACTGTTTGCTTTAAATTTTTCGCATTTAATTTTTTCGTATAGTAGAGTTGTATTTTAATGCTTATTATTTTAGAAAATGTGGGCGTTGTGGTATAATGGTTAGCGCGTTGGACTGTTACACAGATGGTCCCGGGTTCGATTCCCGGGGACGACAAAATTAATTTAAAAATGTCAGGGCTATGAAACAAAAAGCTTCAATAAATTCGCCAACTCTACATCAGGTGACGACCAAAAACTGTTCTAAGACTTATCATCTCGCGCAATTACAATGTTGCCATGTTTGAATCCCTTCATCTTTCACCACCTTTCATCTCTCCACTATCCCCTTTTCAACTTTCCAAAGAAAGCAACACAGTAATTAATAGGAAGAATTTCATGAGTGTTGCTTCTTTTTTTAAAAAAAAAAAAAGTACCATTTCTGTATCTTACTTTCTGCCCAAAGTAGGGTAGAAGGGGAAGTTACGCCACTGGGGCACATATGCCCTACCCCCGATTATTAAAATGTTCCTTTAAATAATTTGTGCAGTTATTGCTCATATTTCATGTCACCAAATTTAACTCTTGTTCATCAAACGTGGTCAAAGATAGACATGTTTTCGTTTTTTTTTTTGGTTAAACAAAATGATATAGAGTTAGAATAATTGGGATAACTTTTTCATTTCGTGTATTAAAACAAAATACCCTTTAAGGTGTCGAAGCGATGATATTAATTTGTAATATTAATATTAAAATTTATTTCTAAAAATTGTAAAAAAAAAAATATAAAATTATGTAAGCGGCTAATTATGGGGCACATACGTCTGACCACTAGGCGGGATAGTTTCGTTACATTTTTATATGTGTTTCACGGGTCAGCTTTCGTTCCACAAATTCGAAAAAAATTAACTTTTTTAATTTTTTTTTTGCGGAAATTACAGCTATTGACATGCATTTTTTTTATTTAAAATGAAATATATGTCCACAAGAATCGTTATATTTACAGCTGACAAATGTGCAACATCAACTTGGCGAATTTACCCCATAGGTGGGGCAGTTTGGCCGATTTGAGTTACTTTGGAAATCTAAAATCAGGGACCGAAAATAACAGTTATTTTAAAATTTAAAAAAAAAAAAATCAACTAGAAGTAAATGTCGGAAAACTGTTTCAAGTATACCATTTTGATCCTTATGAACTAGTCTATAATAAAATGCATTGCTTTTAAAAATTTTGATTTTTATTTTTTTAGCAAATATTAAAGTTATAGTAAAACTTATTTTTAATATGACGATTTTTTTGAAGAATTCTTGTTTTAAAAATGACTTAAAGAAGAATAAGATTTTAATAAAGTTTTTTTTTTCAATCATTTTGATGTAAACAATTTTTTCTTTAAAAATTCAAAAATAGAAAAAGAGGGAAGTTATTAGGAGTATTTAGAATAGTATGTAACGATATCAACTGCAGACAACTTTTATTTTTGGTAAAAAATAAAAACCAAAAAATGACTTTTATACTTGCTCGAAAAAATAAAAATCAAAAAATAACTTTTATTTTTGCTCGAAAAAATAAAAATAAAAAAATAACTTTTATTTTTGCTCGAAAAAATAAAAATCAAAAAATAACTTTTATTTTTATTTTTATTTGCTCGAAAAATAAAAATCAGAAAATAACTTTTACTTTTGCTCGAAAAAATAAAAAAACAACTTTTATTTTTGTCCGAAAAAATAAAAATCAAAAAATAACTTTTATTTTTGCCCGAAAAAATAAAAATCAAAAAATAACTTTTATTTTTGCTCGAAAAAATAAAAATCAAAAAATAACTGTTATCATCTGACTTTTATGAAAAAAGGAATAATTATTACGGTCCCTGTCTAAAATAAATAAATATAAGGCATAAAGATACTTTATGTTTTAAATATACAAATTAAAGTTAGGATGTGTTAAATTTTAGATAAAAAAGAGTTTTTTCACAAAAAAAATTTTGCTTGAGTAACGACATCGCTTTAAAAAAAAGTGGCGAATGTTTCCTCTTCTACCCCTACTTATAAGAAGAAACAAATACTTGCTACTCGATATCCACTACTCATTATTTTATCAGCACTACACAACTTTAATAAACTATTTCAAACCAGAACTGCAGAATGTCAGTTTTAAAACATTGTCCAAATTCAAATTGGTTTAAATTAGAAAAACTAACTCAACTTTTCTAAAAAACAATTTAACTTTAAGTTAAAAATATCACCGCTGCGGGTTTGCTGTAAATTGGCAAGATATAAAAAAAAGTTTACTTTATTTGGATATTTTTTAACCAAGTTTGATCTTAAAATGTTGCAGCCATTCAAATTTAGCCCTGCAAGGGTTAATGTCAGATTCAGTTTATTTAATTTAAAAAAAAAAGTTGTACTCAAATTAACTTACCTTAGTTTAGGGCTATCATTTGCACTCATTTGATTAGTCCTGTAATTAGAGTATGCCATTGCTTGACTTTTATTTTTAATCAATTAATTTTTCGTGTTTTCTCTTAACCGGTTAATCGAATAAAATTTTAAAATTAATTATCATCAAATTTGAAAATAAAAAACTCTATAGATTATTTGTTAGGACAATATCCTAATAAAGAAATGAGGCCTCTAACTTGAATAATTTTTTCATTTTCATTACCCAATTAAAGGTCAAAAAACATAATTTTTAATAAAACTGAAATGAACTTGTAAAAATACAAAACACGTCCTTGGTTTACTTCCACTTATACATCTTGCTTTTAAATAAAACAAAACAAGTATAAAAATAAAAAGGAGAATAAAAACAAAAACGTGTATAGTTTATCTACCAAAGGCAGATCTTACACCACGCGGACAAGTTTTCAATTTATTATTTGACTAGTGGTGGCTTTCTTTAACTTCGAACTCATATAACAAGTTCTCGTCGAGTGAGACCACTAGGTGATATGAATGTTTGATATATGTAGGGTTGCCACTTCTTTCAAAACGTGTTCTGAGGATGGGAACCTGGAAAATTCCGGAAATATATCTATCAACACATTCCAGAAAGTGGTCAATTAATAAATTTTAAAAAAAAATTTCGATAGAATATTTGTTCGGACAATCAGGAATTAACAACAATACATTTTAAGTATGGCCTCTAGAGTTAGGATTAATCGTTGATTTTGGTGTTTCGATCATTATCGTTCAATTCGAGGCAGTGAACTAGTTCGTTCAAATCGTTCTTTTTTGTTTTGACCTGTGACTGAACTGCGTGTTGGGAACTGTGTCGTTCGTTTGACAATTAATTACGCACTATTCATGTTTTACGAGTTTTTTCACAAACTTTACTGTACATAGACATTTCTAACTTTTCTAACAAAAATTTATTTATTTTGTGTAAAAAACATTTTAATTTTATGACTTTAATTGTTTTTCCTAATTTGGAGAAATACTATTCCTATTTGATAAAAAATTAAATACTTTTGATAGCAATTTTATTGAATAGAAATAGAATTCACCGATTATACACAGATATGTTCATTTGGGTTCAGCTAAAAATTCTATATAAAATTAACCCCTTAAACGGCAGCTAGAAATATGTCTTATGTATTAATATACCAGAGTGCCTTCCGCAAAATTCCGGTTGGGAAAAAATAAAATAAAAAAACTTTTGAAAATGTGAAAATTGGTTTTCCGGACTTTCTATATTTTCATATATTTAGTTAGAATATTGTTCTACCTTTTTATTTTTTTACTTTTATTTTCTTGATCAAAAATTAAAGTTATTTTTGTATTTATTTTTTTACGCAATTGTTTTCTTCTAGTTTTGAAATTATTGGCAATAAAAAGTTCATATACAGCTAATTTTTATCGTCATTCTTCACATTTGTATGTGTTTGAATGAGCTTGTGAAAATTATATCTTTTTCTTTTAAGGCATTTTTGTAAAAAAAAAATAACATATATTTTTGCTAAAAAAATTTTATTTGAGACCTAAAAATAAAAGTTAAAAAATAACAAGTTTGTTATAATTTTTATTAAAAATAAAAATTATGTTTTTTTCGACCTTTAATTGTGCAATGAGAATGAAAATTATTCAAGTTCGAGGCCATACTCTATATTGCTTCATTAGGATATTGTCCTAACAAATAATCTATAGAGTTTTTGTTTTCAAATTTATTAATTGACCACTTTCAGGAATGTGTTGATAGATCTATTTCGGGAATTTTCTAGGTTCCCATCATGTGCAATGATGTGCAAGGTCCACCTCTGGTGGACCTCAAACAAGTTTTCAATTTATTTTTTGATCAATGGTTATAATCTTTAACTTCAAACTCATATGCATATTAGTTCTCATGTAGTGAGTAAACTAGTTCATATGAATGTTAGATGTTTGGCATGGGATTGTTATCGCTTTCAAAACGTGTTCTGATGATGGGAACCTAGAATATTCCCGAAATAGATCTATCAACACATTCCTGAAAGGGTAAAATAATAAATTTGAAAACAAAAAACTCTATAGATTATTTGTTAGGACAATATCCTATATAGAGTATGGCCTCGAACTTGAATAATTTTCATTTTCATTGTTAAAAATAACTTATTTTTTCTCCAAAAAATATAAATGCAAATTTTCTAAAGTAGAAAGACTTTTCCACAACGATCAATATGGTATACTCTAAAAAATGCTTGTTAAATCACAACTATAAAATATGTAAAATTTTATGTAATGTTACGCAAAATGTCTAAATTTAGACATCAAATGTATAAAATTTTTGTATACACACTTTTTTCTACAAAAATAGGCAGTAAATGTATTAATAAGCATTTTTGTATTTATTAATACACACTTTATGCCTAATAAAAATTAGGCATAAAGTGTGTAAACGTACCAATATTTTAAAGCAATAAATTTGTCATTTTGATATTTTGAAAAAAAAAAAAAAAAAATAACAGTTTTATTTTATCGCGCAAGTATGGGCAACGCTAAGAAAGAAGCGTGAAGAGGAGCAGTAGAACTCCAGTTAATATTAATTAAGGGTTGTATAAACAGCAGAACAAATTTAAAAACGCAGAAAATAAAAGTCAGAATTGAATTTATTACTAAAAATGTCTAGATGCAATTATTTTTTGGTTTTTTTTTTATTTATTTAAAAATATAGAAGTTTGCTGGTTCTATTAAAAACAAAATAAAAAATTTATTTCTCAAACATGCGTTCTTACCGATTTTATGCGAACATTTACCTTAAAAAATGTTTTTATACGCTCAAAAACTACTAAATTTTAAACCTGCAGTAAAATAACGAACATTCAATAAATCATTAAGTATAAATTTACACAAATTGTGTGTACGAATTTTACACACAAAGTGTGTATCATTTTAAATTTGCACACATACGCCTGGGTTCTACATTCCGAAAATGAAGTGAAAGTGAAACTTACGCTCAATTTGTGTTCTCAATTCCACATAAGTGATTTGAAAAGAAAAATTTCATTTTCATTTTGTTTCTAGTGAAATTGAAGTGATTTGATGTGTTCTAGAAAAAAACTGCAAAAAAAATAATTGTAAAACGGTATTAGTTAACTGTGTGAAAACCCAAACTTTTTAGAAAATAAAATTATTTTGGATATTAAAAGTAAAAAAAAAAACAAACAATGTAAGTAAATGTGATGTTTTTAATATACGTTTATCTAACTGAAAAAGTGTTGTATTTTTTAGGGGAAAACACTTGAATCTGGAACAAGAGGCTGCATTTTTAACATTCATGGAAAAAAATTCTGGCTTGGCCAAAGGTTTTTAGAGGGGCGACAAAACAGTTGAACCCCAGTTGTGGAAAGACTTAGCAAGTTCATTAAACAGCTTAGGACCTCCAGAAAAGGATGCAACTGGTTGGAAAAAGGCTTGGTCTGACTGAAAGGCTACCACTCGTAAAAAATTGGCCGAAAATAGAGCAGAGGTAACGAAAACAGGTGGAGGACCCAACAATATCCAACACATATTATCCAAAGAAGATTCAGTTGCCAAACTTTCTGGCCTTTATTCAAGTGTTATCGAAGGTGTTGCAGCTGCTAAATCATTCGGGACGACTAGCAAACGGTAAACAACCACAAATTCATCTACTGAATTGTCAAACTTAGATGGCACCAGTTCCGACAATGTAGTAAACGTGATTTTACAAGAATTAAATGAAAATGACGAAGGTACTGAAAATATAGAAAATGAAGAACCGCTACAAAAAAAGAAGAACAGAACCTATACAACAAGCTTATATATTATATTTTATATTTTTTTTTTTTTATTAAATTTAAACACTTGCGACTTAGTTTTAATTATTTTCTTACGATTTTTCTGGTAGTTTTAAATAATTTTAATAGTCACGAAGCCTTTTTCTATTCAGATTTTCCGTTCTTTGCTTTTCTTTTTCAATTAAATACCATTAAATCACAATTGCGCCACTCATTTTATATTATTTTAAAAATAAGTATTTTTTTGTTAATTTTATTTTTGTTAAAAAAAATGCACTATTCTTTTCTTCATTGCAATTTCATTCACTTTAAAGTGATAATTTGATTTTTTCCTGCATTTTTTTATGTTGTTACTAAAAACGATTCACTCGTTTTTCAGAACTCAGCGGAATTGAAAAAGTGGAATTAAAAACGATTCCACTTTCACTTCGTAGTGGAATATAGAACCCAGGCCATATAGTAATTTTACTGACTTTATAGTAGGTAAAAAGTTACCAACTATAAATAGGGTAAATTTAAACAAACATTTTTATTAGATTGTATACTTGAATCAGTTTTGCAACATTCATTTCTATATGATTTGTCTGTTTTAAAATTTCAAAATTACTGCTATTTTCGGTTTTATTGCTAAAAACGGCTAAGAGCTGTAAGTTTTATCCCATTAACAATTGTGCAAGACTAAAAGCCAGACAAAAAACATTTTAAAACGGATACGAATTTTAATAATTTTTTTTATAAAAAATCTCTAAATCCCGTGAACATTTTTCTAATTTAATTCAAAAGAAATTATAGCTTATAAAAATTATAGCTTATTATAAAAATAAGTTATCTATTAGTTCATTTCTAAATGCCAGGGCCGTTAGCCAAGTTTTAATATTGGTAAAAACAATATTGGCAAAGAATTTTGCGCATGGTACTGGAAGAACGATTTCTTTGTAAATATAACAGTGTTTTTTAGTACAATATTAGTTGTACTTTTGGTAATTTCTAAAAGGTTGCGTTTCACAAAAATAACAGTGGTTTGCCAGTACTATAATTTTTTGTACGGTTGCCAATTTCTGCCTGGGAACTTGTATATCAATTGTAGATACACCATTTAAAGAAAAAGTAAATTTTCTGTGATTCTAAAAACGAAAAAAAAGCTTCTATGGGGCAAAATTATTCCCACCCTCACACTAAAAAATTCAAATTCCCAAGAACTGTTAATGTTATTGTAGTTTAATTTGGTTTTAATCAGAAAAAAAAAACTTAAAATTTTTATGTCAATAATGCAATTCCTCGATATTTAGTGTATATAGTTTTGGTCTGTAAGTTGAGAAATATTGAAAACTAAAACTTACCCTCTAAGAATCAAATTAAAGTATAGATAATTTTATGGAGAGTATGTTTGGTAGTGAACGCATATTTTCCAAAAAAAAAATTTTTTTGTTTTATTTTATAAACTGAGGCAACCTTGGAACTTTGAAATATCGCAAAATTAGCGGTTGGGACATCATTTAAAAGGTCATACATTTTGTTGTGTGAAAGATATTGAAAAATTCTTTTTGCATAGGAATAGTGAGAATTTAGTGGTTCAGAAATTTTATAAAAAAAGATTTAAAAAAATTTTAAAAATATTTTTTTTCTATGAAAAGAGAATTACATTTTTTTTTTGAAAAATCCCGTTTAAATTGTTTTATATTTTTTATACAAATAGCTAAAAACATGTTCTAAACACTCTGAAAATTTCCGAGTTGAATCTCAACTACTTTTTGAGATATCTATCGTTTAAATTTTTTTATATTTTTTATACAAATAGCTAAACACATGTTCTAAAAAAATTTCCGAGTTGAATCTCAACTGCTTTTTGAGATATCTACAAAAATATGTAGTATGCCATCAAAATTTAACTGATTTTGCTTAAAAAAAAAAATGTTAAAAAGGTTTTTCTCAAGAGACATGCCCAGCAAAACCACACATTACAAAATAATGGGTAAAATAATGTCTCGCCATAGGGCTCCACGCTTTACAATACACCTTACTTCACTGATGATTTTTACAGGCGATGAGCCTAAAAGTAATGGGTTGACCCATTACCTTGCAGGGAGTAAAGTAACTGGTTACTTATACGGTTACATGGTGGGAAAAAGTAATGTGTCTATAAATAGATTTCATAAAAAAAATTTGATTAAAAAATTACTACAAATACTTATTTTAATTAAATAAATAACGTGGTCACGCTGGCACTCGAACCTGGGGACTCTGCTTGTTAACATTTAGTTAGGCGAGAACTATACCAAATGAGCTATCGATACAAATAACGTTTGATTGCTTAAAATGATAATGAATTGTTGTGCTTCGTGTTTTCGTTCGTGATATCGAAAATATAAACCTTACCATCTTGCTTACAAAAAATCACAAAGTAATGTGTCTATAAATAGATTTTCAAAAATATATTTTAATAATTACTTTATGTTCATAATTCATGCTTTATGTAATTGATGACCGGTAAGTCATTATTTTATATTTTTAAATAATGTAAAAGTTAATGAGGTATCATTACAAGGTAATCAATGAGTGTTCAATTATCGGTGAATCATTACTTTATGTTTTAAAATAATGTTGAATGTAAGAAGTAATACATTATGCAACCAACTATTAGTAACTCATTACTCTATGTTTCGAAATAATACTAAAGGTAAGGAGTATCCATTACAAAGTAATGCATTATGTAACCCATTATCGGTAACTAATTAATTTTTGTTGTAAAATAATGATATAGGCAAGGAGTACACATTACAAGGTAATGCATTACTTTATCGCACCCACTACCAAAGTTTTTCTGGGATACGACACATTTGTTTTAGATATCTTAAAAACATGTGGAATTTTTAGGCTGTTCAGAACATATTATGTTGAGCTATTTGTGAAAAAATAATTTAAACTTTTTTTTTTTTTCATAAAAACGGATATTTTTCGAAATCTTTTTTTAATAAAATTTCTGAAACACAAAATTTTACTATTCTTAAGAAAAAATAATTTTAGCAATATCTTTCACTCATCCAAAATTATGGTCTTTTGAATGATGTTCCAACCAAAAATGTTGCGATATTGCCAAGCTACAGGGTTGCCATAGTTTACCAAATAAAAAAAAAAAAACAAAGAAATAGTTCTGGAAGTATGCGTTCACTAACAAATATACTCACCAAATTTGATCATAATCGGAGACCACAGAAAATAAAAAAAAATCAAAAATTTCGTTAATAATGTGTTTGCTTCACATAATTTTAAATAATTTATTTAAAATGTTGTTGCTTTTTTATTAAATGACTAATTTTTTAAGTATGTATGTATGTATTTTTGTTAAATTGCATAATGCATGTGTGTGTGTGTTTAATAGTAATAATAAGTGTCAGTACATTTGTTGTCAAACTAAAAAAAAAATCAAAACTTTTTTATTCTTAAGGAAATTTTTTTTCTCTTTTTTTGGAAAAGTTTTTTTTTTTAAAACTAAAATTGTTCGATAAGGTTGTATTAAAACTACATACGTTTTTTAAAAATAAAACCTAATAATTTTTTAAAAATATATTAATTGAACTTAGGTTAATTAATTGCAAATATTGCTTTTTAATTAATTGTTGTTCTTTTGAATAAAAGTGAATTTATAACTTTATATCCGTTTCTACAAAGGACATATTCACGTTTTTTTTTTTTTAATTTATTTCTTTTTTAATACTACAATTTAATAATATTTTGTGAGTTTTTTTTTTTTTAATATAATGAATTGTATTTGTTATGATTTCTTTAAATAACTTTTCTTTTAAGGTCTCTTCTACTTTATGTTTGTAATGCAATTTTTTCATATAATTCTACTTTGTTTTGTTGTTATTAATAATTTAAATAATTCAAATAACTTAAAATAAACTATCACAAAATCAAATACTTAGAAATCATAAACAAAAATTAATTAACAAAATAAGTATTTAAATTAAAATTAATATAAAATAATGTTTAAGTTTTTTTTTCTTAAATAATTTGTTTTAAATATTTTACATTTGACTTTCTTTACGCCATTGGAAAGTTCCTGATTTAACACCAATACTTGATGAACCCTGACCACTGCTCGATAGTATATTGTTGGTACGTCTTATAAGCTGAGCTGCTGAATCAAAACGACTACGTATTAGACGCATAGCTGGATTTGTTGTAATGCCACTACGTTTGCTTTTGCTAAAAGTAGAAAAAATATATGATATATTTTAAGTAATTTTCCGAAAATCCCTTCTAAGCGGATGTCTACTCGGCATGAGAAACTCACGAACCAAATTTCAAGATCTGCCTTAAAGCGGTTAAAGTAGGGATAGATTTTCCTAATTTAACAAATATTTCCATATTCCAAATTTCTGGCCAAATGGGTTTGGTTAGGCCGCCAAGGGAGACTTTTACCCTTTTGACCCTCCTCGAAGGACTTTCTAAAAATCCGTCTTTATATATGTCTACTCGAGGAACCAACATACCAAAATTCATGTTCCTTGGTTTAGTATTTTGGCCTGGCCCCAAGCTCTACGTTAACCAATATTTTACCACGTTCCTGGCCACAAATCCAAAAAGTATAGCATCAGTGAGTTAGGTCATACTCGAAGGAACATGAATTTAAATTTTAAATTTCTGGCCAGAGCGGTTTGAGCACACCGCCAAGGGAGAGACGTTGCTCTTTTTGCCCCTCCCTGTAAACATTTCCCAGATTTCCGCTTACTCATTTCCCAGATTCCCGCTTACTCATTTCCCAGGCTACCCACATACCAAATTTTAAGTTCCTCGCTATATGAGTTTGGCCAGGCCGCCAAGAGGGAGACTTTAAACTTGTTGCCCCTCCCTGTAAACATTTCCAGAAATCCGCTCTATACAGATGTCTTCCCCTGATAAGGATCTTACATACAATATTTGAAAAACCAAAGAAAAAACTTTCCCCTTTTTGAGTTTCCCTGTGGGAATTTTAAAATTCCGTTTAGACAGATGTCTACTCGTGAAATACGAAATTTCAAGTTCTTCGCTCTAGTGTTTTTTCCATGCCGCCAAGGAGGAGACTACCCATTTTTCCCCTTCACCGGTAGTAATTTTCAAATATTCGCTCTATACAGATGTCCACTACTGATAAGAAACTCACATACAAAATTGTATGTTCCCGTCTATTCAGAGGTCTACTCATGATACGGTACCCATATTAAAATACCAAGTTCCTCGGGTTTGGTCAGACTGCCAAAAGGGAGAATTTACATTTTTTGCCCCTCCCTGTAAACATTTCCTAAAATCCACTTTATACAGATGGCTACTCCTGATGACGATCTCACGTATAAAATTGAAAGTTCCTTGCTTCAGTGGTTTGGCCAGACCGCCTATTGGGAGACTTTTCCCTTTTTGCCCCCTTCAAAATGTCTACTCCTGATTAGAAACCCACATACCAAATTTCAAGTGTCTAGTTTCAGCGGTCGCCAGGCCGGCAAGGAGGAAACTTTTCCCCCCTTTTTACCATGTTTCTGGGCAAAATTCCAAAAAGTACCAGCCCAGGGAGTTAGGTCATATCCGAGTTAACACATATTGAAACTTTCAGAACATACCAACGGAGCTAGAAACTCCGTTGGTATGTTTAAAAATC
Source organism: Delia radicum (assembly GCA_021234595.1). Taxonomy (NCBI): domain Eukaryota; kingdom Metazoa; phylum Arthropoda; class Insecta; order Diptera; family Anthomyiidae; genus Delia; species Delia radicum. Next base: position 214,730,412 of record CM037851.1, read on the forward strand.
CCGTTTATACAGACATTTTCCAATATCATTTTTAATTTCAGACCTACGCTCACACTTGTGCGCTTAAACGCTTCCTTGTGAAATTTGTAAAAGTTTAAATACCAAACATGGGGATGAGTACAAACATCTGGGTATTTAATTATAGGGCAATTACTCAATTACATGTAATTAGATGTAAAAAAGTAATTGGTCTGTAATTAAATAAACAAATATTGGAATTATGTCCCATGTCTGGTATTGGCAAAATTGAAAACTTTTCAAGGAATCGTTTAAGCCAACAAGTGTGAGCGTAAGTCTGAAATTATTAATTATATGACAAATTCAATTTAACATGTAAAAGTGATTAACATAACGCCCAGTTGATTTAGAAAAATTCCATTTTTCATACAATTTACAGATAGTCACTGCGTTCATCACCGTGTTTAACAAAATATAAAATATGTTAGGTTAAATCACAATCTCAATGAGAATTTCTTGTTATCGTCTGGAAGCATTATTTAAAATTTAAAACATCAAAGAAATGAAACATAAACAACAAAAAATTACCGCCACTTAAATTTTACAAAATTCAATACCATATATTATTATTATACGTTACATTAAGCGATCTAAAATTATATAGCATATGAAATCATTCTAATTAATATTTACAATATGTAGTAATATATGCCACATCTACCGTAACAACAATCGATATATATTTAGATATTAATATGTATAGGACCATATCAACAATTTTCGAAAAACCAAATCCATGATAAAATTATATATGATCACTGGCCCTATGTTCCAACTAGGAATCCCAGGAATTTATATATATATATATATATGCGCCATCACATATATCCATATAAAGATATATATGATTTTTTATAATATTATATGAAACAATATTTAAATGTATATGAACGTTTTTACTCGGCTATTGTTCCTTTCCATGTTACACCACATATTAATATTTAGAATAGAATAAACCTGTACAATAGAGCTATAACTTTTTATGCAAATATCAAAATTGGCATAGCATAGTCAAAAAAACCACAAAAAGCTAAGAAGAAATGCGTTTTTACTTTTTCGCTGACGTTAAAAAGTTTTTCCACCAACAGCGGTGAAATTAAAAAAAAAATGTATATGCTCGACATATGTATTAACAAAAAAATCTTTAATGTTTGTTGATATGCTTTGCTTATGTAGAAGGATAGTATATGATGACATTAGAGAAAAGAATTGCCATTTAAAAGTTTTAACTGAAAGTTAAACTGGCAATTATGATAATGACTAGAGAAAAAACAAACACACTATAAATAGAAATCGTTTGTGGTAAATTTCATTCTAACTCAACACACAGAGTAATGTGGGATTTAACGTTACCCAATTTCTTTAACATGTGAGTTAAATAGATGATATTTACGATTAACACTAAATGGCACGAAGAATGTTGATGAAGACCGTAGTGGGTCAGAAAATGCATTCCATTCATGCTAGTGTCTAATAACTTTTTCTGTGTTTTTTTCTAATAGTCAAAGTAAATTATCATATAAAAATTATAATTTTTCTGTTAATTTAGAGAAAAATTTGTCCCGATCTAAAACCGAACAAATAAAATCTCACACATAAATTTATAGATCAACGATAAAATTCACTATTAAACCACTCACCAGGTACAGTATAAAAATCGTTTAATGTATATGCTCGACATATGTATTAACAAAAAAAATCTTTAATGTTTGTTGATATGCTTTGCTTATGTAGAAGGATAGTATATGATGACATTAGAGAAAAGAATTGCCATTTAGAAGTTTTAACTGAAAGTTAAACTGGCAATTATGATAATGACTAGAGAAAAAACAAGCACACTATAAATAGAAATAGTTCGTGGTAAATTTCATTCTAACTCAACACACAGAGTAATGTGGGATTTAACGTTTCCCAATTTCTTTAACGTGTGAGTTAAATAGAAGATATTTACGATTAACACTAAATGGCACGAAGAATGTTGATGAAGACCGTAGTGGGTCAGAAAATGCATTCCATTCATGCTAGTGTCTAATAACTTTTTCTGTGTTTTTTTCTAATAGTCAAAGTAAATTATCATATAAAAATTATAAGTTTTCTGTTAATTTAGAGAAAAATTTGTCCTGATCTAAAACCGAACAAATAAAATCTCACACATAAATTTATAGATCAACGATAAAATTCACTATTAATTTTTTAATTTTTAATAAAAAATATTTTTTCATTTTGTTTTTATATATGGCTTGGAAATAGAACCGTAATTAACATTGTGGGGTTGAGGAAAGGTTTCCCGCCAGCCGCGATTTTTTTTTTTATTTTAATAAAACAAATGTAAAAATATTTAGTTTTACAAAAAATGAACTTTGTCATTTTTTTATCAGGATTCCCTAAATATTTCATTTTTTGCAGCAACCGAAGTTTATTTTCGGGGGGCAACTAACATTTTTTTTTCTAAAACGACCCCACCTTACTGCACAATAATAAATAAAGTTGATTTACCTTGGAAAAATTATTTTCACAAAGTTTTTAAAACGTTTTTATGAAATGATGAAGATCTATGAAATATTTGTCTGCATTATAAAACTCTTCGTAAATATGATTAACAGTTGGTTTTAATTATTCCGAATAAAATAAATATAATTTTTTTTCAAAACTAGCAAAATTTTTTTTGCTTGTTTTAGCACTCGGTTTTGAAAAATTAGTAAATGTTTTGCTGATATAAGCAACAAAAATTAGTAAAGAATTTCTTAATTTGTAAAATGAGAAAGCAAAAATTGTTATTAAAAACACATATTGTACTAAAAATTAGTACAAAAATAGTAAAGTGGAATTGAAAACCTTTTACAGATTTTCTACTAACTTTTTTGCCTGAGCGTATGTATCTAAATTTGGACGCCAATACCACTTTTAACTATATGTTCACTTATAATGATATATTCTGTTACATATAACTATTTACCTTGATGAACTAGCTTGATTCTCTTTAAGATTACCCAAAATTATACGCATATGGGTATCACGAGCAAAATGATTATCGGGTAAACCTGATTTACCACCGGAACAGCTTGCGCCACCTCCACTACCATTCATACCCGAAGCACCAGCGCAATCATCAATATTATTGATACATGGCAATTGGCCTGGAGAACTTAACTCACTGCTTGGGGAATGGGGAGGTGTAGCATATAAAGGAGACATACATTCCATATCATAAAGATCAGCCTCATTATTGGCCATATGAGATGCTAAAATTAAAAAAAAAAAATTGTGATAATTCAAAGTTCAAAAATAAATATAAAAAGTTTCATACCCATTTGATGTTCACTGAGATCGGGTAAAATTTGTGAATGTCTGTGATGGCTTGCGTTCTTATGAGCCAATGACGAAGACGATGATGAATTGTGCTTAGGATTGACCATAGGAGAATTTTGCACAAATGGGTTATTGCGCGAGCTGAGTTTAGTTTGTCGTTGCAATTGCTGAGTAAATGTTAGAGGCGCCTATAGTTGAAAAGAGAGACAGAGAGAGAGAGAGAGATGGAATAAGTACATTTAAGAGATTCTAAATGAGCGAAGTTCCCCACTACTTACATCATTACTGCTACCAGTTGATTGACTAGATATAACACTTTTACGTTTATGTAAACTACTATTATCCGATTGCATGGTATTTTGATAAAAATTATTTGAACTGTGTGTTGAACTTGAGGCATTCAATATACTGGGTGCTGCCATATTATTATTATTAACTGTAGCCGTAGTAGCTGCCGAACATACAGACGATGCTGAGGCATGTGGTGGAAATGGAGATGCTGTTAAACTGCCCATAATTAAATTGGCATGTGCCGGTATAGATGGTGGCTGATCGGGTGAACGTAACATATTAGCATGATGAAATTTTCCCTCCATAGGATTGTTAGATTCATCTAAAATTTAGAATAAATTGAGTGAAATTTGTAAAAAAAAAATATTTAAATTTTAACTTACTTTTGGTATAATTATCGAATATTTTTAAGATATTTGTGCGATTTGACTTGGCTGCCAGTTTAATTGGTGTACGACCACAATGATCAGATTTATAAGGATTTGCACCATACTTCAATAGAGCAATTACACATTTTTCATGACCCTCTTGAGCGGATATACCCAAAGCAGTAGCTCCTTGTTTGCAGGCATGATCAGCAAAAGCTCCAAAATAGAGTAATATATTCATAACATCATGATTTCCTTGCCAAGCACAAGAATGTAATGGAGTTCTAGCTTCCAAATCCATAGCATTAACATCAGCATTGCCTGGAATTAAAACAAAAATAAAATTATTATCGTAAAGTTTTTGAATTCCTATAACAATTTTTTAAATGCATGTAGGATTATAAAAGTACTCTCTTTAACTTCAGTACTATTTGGGAAAAAAATATTTGGAGCTTGAGAAGCTCCACGAAAAAAAATTATAAGCATAATCCCCAAGTAACTAATTTGGTGCTTTGAGAAGCCTCACAAAAAAAAAAAAAAAATGATGAGCATAATCTCCAAAGAATCTTCAAATGACAAAATTCATTGGTATCCGGTGTCCCACGGATACTAACCCTTTTTCCAGTATAGGGTCTATGGCCGCAAATTTTTAGGAAATAGTCTCTAAATAATATTGTTACGATTTTCAAAATTATCCCAATCTTTTTTTTTTTTATATTTATTTGTTTATTAGAACACCCTCCGTTAAAATATGGGTAAAACAAAATCACACAACCCATATTTGATTGAGTTAGATACTCTTTTGTCGCCTATCCTCTGAACACGATCCAGAAGACCCAAAGAATTTTTTAGCGAAGCCGGCTTTGGAAATACTCAATAGTTGAAAATTTGGGACTGTGACCACAATCCGAAAATATTTGGTTTATTGGCCGAAAAAATGTCAGACATAAATGCCAAACTAAAAATACGTTTAATGTCCGGTCATTAAAGATTTTCTGCTAGCCAAAGGCCAATACGCAGAAAAGCATTGCTACGAAGTCAGCTTTGGACATACGAGCAAACCCATTATACCGGTAAAAGGCTGCTAAGCCGAAAATGTTCCCTTAGCGGCTTTGCTGCAAAGCTTTACTTGAATCATGACTACCTTCACAACTAGAACTATAGCCCCTTCATGACCGGTAGTAATATCTATGGGGTATATGGGCTATTTCAAATTTTTTGAGCACCTGCTGAAACCTACATACTATGGCTCTTATTTCGTTAAGTTTTATGAACTGAAAAAACGTTGTACAGGGTTTGGATGACTATACCTGAAGGATATGACGTGCAAAGTTTTACGTTGAAAAGTCTTCACCTTAAGAATTGGTGGTCATCTAAAATTCGAAAAATTAAAAAAACGACTTGAAACTTGCAAGAGTTTTTTCATTCATTCTGTTTTCTTTATAGATCCAAACCAATACAAAATATAGTCACTAGACTTCGAGTATATATCCACAAAAAAGAAGTATTTGATATCGCTGGGTGAAAAGTTGCAGGTGGTTTACAAGTGAAACCAAAATTTTCGGAATTTTGAACTTTTTGAAGATTTTTAATAGGGTTTTTGCGCCGTTTAATAAAAATGTGTTTTAAGCGCAGAATTTTATAAAGTTTGAGGTATATCAAGTTGGTGTCAGCGCACCAATAACGTATCACGGACATTACAAACTTAAAAGAAATTAGCGTAAATTTTTTGAAAATGTATCTTTTTTGCGTCTGACAATCTGAATTATCTTTTAAGTTGTCTAGTGTATTGCGTGATGTGAGTAACTTCGTAAAGTGCACCTCCGAGGCGAAAACGCACTTTAAAATTTTTAAACGCAAAAATTTTATGAACTTTTGAAAATTTTTGCCAAAAAAACAATTTTTTTTAAGCTTTTTTTTATATCAAAATTTGGCATGGGAACATGTTTAGGTATCTAAATAGATTCTTCGCGGTGCACTAAACTGAGAAAGTGCAAAAAAATTATTTTTTCAATCTTGTCGCGTGCAGCGGCAGTTTTTTCCAAACACATTTCGCTTTGTGACAACTAAAGCGCTGTATCAATTCCGCCGATTAAAGGCGCGAATATCGCCAATCTGAAAAAATAAAAGCAACAAAAAACAAACAAATCGCAAATTGGTGTAAGAAAGTCAGTTAGGTATTCGATTTCAAATAACAATAATAATAAAAACAATGCCATCAAAACAAAAAATTGCGGATTAAAAAAAATTGAAAACGGCTTAGAATCTATCACTGAAACCCAAGATTTAACTAACGAAACGTTAGTTACAGCTTCCAATTTGCAGAACAATTTTAATTGCAAAGAATGTGGAAAATCTTGTGAATGTTTGAAGGTAACAAAATCAAAGGTAACAATCAAAATAACAAAAAATCATGAGTGGTAACGTTTAAATGGTTATATCTCTTAAACCATTAGCGATAGGCAAATAGTTTTTTTCCCAAAATATTGCAAATTATGTCTTATACTAGCCGTAATTTTGTAAAATGTTTATCAATTTTAAATAAATTTTTATACACGATCAAAAAACATTTTTTTTATTTTTTTTTTCAGTGTATTTTATTGAAGCTTTTACAAATATTTTAGTGTGCTAAGAAAGCCCTTAAGTGGTATTATAAACACGCGTTATCATTTTAACAAAAACTGTAACTTTAATATTTTTTTTTAATTTTTAGCTTTAAACTGCCGTAAAATTTGCGCCGTTTAATAAAAATGATTAACGCGAACGGATTTCGCATGCTCAAATATCGGTTTATACACACGCAAACACACGCGACATTGATGGCAGACAAAAAAAAACTTTAAAAAAAATGTCTAGGTGCCGTAAATTTTTGAAGTTGCCCATATATATATGATCAAACAATTTTCGGTAGTTCATAAGTTACAAGCGGATTAACAAAATAGCTAATTAATCTTTAGAACTTACCCAACGTAATTAACATCTTCACCATTTCAGCATGACCCTGCCAGGCAGCAACATGTAATGCCGTACGTCCCTCACTATCGCATATATTAACATCAACATCGGTGAATTCCAATAGATATTTAACCATTTCCAATTTATTTTCCAAAGCCAAAATATATAATGTTGTCCTTGAATCAGCATCTTTAGCATTAACATCACAATTATATTTCAATAAATATTGAACAGTCTCCAAGTGACCCTCTAAACAAGCCAAACGAAATGCCGTTTTACCATCATGAGCCTTCTGATCAACAAACGTTGGCAAACATTCGAGTAAAACTTGAACACATTTGGTACGGCCCTCTTGGGCGGCCAAATGCAATGCAGTTTTGCCCTCATTATCGCATTCATCAATTTTTGCACCAGAGTCCAGTAACTGTAGGCATACCTCATGAAAACCTTCAAAGGCGGCATAATGAAGTGGAGTCCAACCAGCATTATCACGATGAGTCTCATCAAGACCACGATCTAAGAGCTGACGTACCGTTTCTATATTACCCTGAGCAGCGGCAATGCTTAGTACAGTGCGTCCCTCAGAATCCATGCAATCAATACCACAACCCCAAAAGAGCAAAAGTTTTACAACATTAGCATGACCAGCAGTACAAGCAGCCCATAAAGGAGTTCTGCCCATAAAATCGGCTAAATCAGGATCAGCACCATTTTCCAAAAGTAGTTCACAGACCTCAGAATTACCTTCAAATGAACTCACCAGTAAAGGAGACATACCATCATTATCTAATTGATCAGTATTAGCACCATGTTCGAGTAGGGTAGATATTACTTTGCTATATCCAGAGGAACCACATAATGCTGCCACACATAAAGCACTACGACCATCTAAATCAAGATGATTAACATTGGCGCCGTTGTCTAACAAAATTTCCACAATATCATAATGACCCATATAAGAAGCTGCTATTAAAGATGTTCTACCCTGGCGGTCGACTGAATTTACATCAGCACCATGTTCTATGAGTATCTTCAAAATATCTTCATGACCTGACCAGGCAGCAGCCCTTAAAGCAGTTCGACCTTCCTTATCGGCTAAATCAATTTTACAAGCTGGATGAGCTATAAGCAGTTTAACCACCTCCGTATGACCACCCCAAGAAGCGGAACGTAAAGGAGTCCAACCATCTCTATCAGCATGATTAACATCAACACGTTTCATACGTCCGGTACCATCATTACAAGGTTGTGAAAAGTTTAATAATAGTTTAACCACATCCAGATGCCCGTTACGTGAGGCTATATTAAGAGCAGTTTGACCATTATAATCTTCAATTTCCAAATCTATAGGTCCCTTGCAGGCATTAAGAGCTCTTTCCAGTAAATGGTGATTACCATCATTAGCCAATATGTGTATTAAAGCCTTGCCTTTATGCAACTCCAAACGATTTGAATCGGAAAGTTGATGCAATGTAGAAGAAGCATTATCATCTTGACTCTCATGATGAGGCTCACTTTTCTCCGAAGGACTAGTGGGCCGTTGAGTTTCTAAAATACAAGACCTCTCACTGGATATCAAGAGATCTGCTAATTCAAAATCAATATTTTGAGATTTTTCCGATAATTCTGGAGATATTAGTGATGATTCACAAGAGTTTGTTGTATCCGCATTATTTATACCCGTTTCGATAAGTAATTTCAAAATTTTACCATCTGTGGGTAAACTTGGCTTAAAGAAATCACACAGGAGCTGGGCATATTCATCGCATAATTCGTTGTTCAAAAATTTCTCAATCATATTACGAGTTTTGGGTAAAAAGTCGTTTTTGAAATCCATTTCACATAAAGAACAACAGTTTAGATGATTAGTATAGAAACAATCATTTAAGTTGAGACGTGACTCCAATAACATTAATATCATATCCAAATCAATGCTACGATTAGTAAGATATTCTCCCGATTTGATAAGATGATAGATAAATTTACGTACCGTATTAGCACAAAGAGTTTCAGCAACTAATACGTAGTACAAAGAAATCATAACATGACCCTCATTAACATCGCAAATGAATTTTTTTGTAGCAAATTTAACATCTACCAACCAATCGGCAAAGGAATTATGGAATATTTTTAATTTTTGCTGGTCATCATCATATAATAAGACGTTCTTCATTAATAGTAAACGTTTCTCAAATTCATCATTATCTATGGTATAATTGTGTGTTCTTAAACAATTGAATAGAAATAATTTATCGACATAACCCGTAGAGGCCAATAAAACATTTAAAACAGGCCTTATTTTCATATACTGTTTCTTATTAAATGACTTCTGACATATATATAAATATAAACCATTTAAGGTACAGGGTATGAGCTTAATTTCACGAAAACTAAAAAAGCTATCCTTAATGCCATTTAAAACCTTTTCCAAATATAAGATGCAACCATTGGATTTTATATACAGCTGATGTAAGGATTCTATAATTTCCTTAGTCAACATAATACTATCTTTAAAATCCGAGTTTAATCTATTTATAATATATTCCTGGACATCTTTAACCACATGGGATTTACGTAAATCATCCAGGGTAATCTTTTTAAAGCCCGTAAACATTTTGGTTATCTGTTTGGTTTGTTTCTTAGTAGTGCATACCAAAAACAACCATTTTGGAAAAAGATGTATATGATTCGATAATAATTCCGCTACATTACGACTTTTATGAGTAGTAGCATTACCTCGACCTCCCTTTAAAGTCGAGATTAAATTACCCTCATTGATATAATTCTCATCTATGGAATCAATTAACAGTAGCAACGCCGTCTTGGGAGGTGTTAATTCCAAGAGAGGAAACAATAAAGCTTTTTTAAAACATTCATCTGGATTTTTTTCAATATTATCCACGGTTAAACATTCAAATATTTCCGGATTAGAGAATAACATTTCATAATAACCATCGGCTATAATAGTACGGCAACTTTTTGTTTTGGGTAGGGGAGGTGGTAAGGTATTAAGTGAGTGAGGCTCTAAATCCTCTAACGGAAAAGTTATATCGCAAGATTTATTATTAACTGATAAATCGAAATTTATAAGATTATTATCACTACAGCTGGTGTCCATTTTTGCTTTAACTATCTCTTCATTTCTTTCTTCTGTAGTATCTTCAAATCTATCCTTAAATCTTTCATCCATTCTTTCCTTTTTTTCTCTTTCATATTCTTTTTCTTCTTTTTCTTTACACTCAAATGTCGTTGTCTCTTTTTGTTGTTGCTTACATAACTCTTCAAAATCTTTATCAGCTTCGGGTTTATCTTCTTCGTTGTTTTGTTGTTGCTCTTCTTGCTCCAAAATTAACTCATCGTTGTTATCATCGTCTATAGCAGCCTGTATTTCTTGCTTAAAATCTTCACTATTGACAACAGCAATACCTTCTCCTCCTCCCTGTTGGGGTTGTAAATTTGAAGAATTTATTGAGGCATTTATGTGTTTAACGGGAGAGGCTACTACTGCTGCTCCAGGTCTAGATAGTTTTACTGGTATTTTAGATTTTTTACCTGGACTAGTTTTATTAGAAGTAGAAGAAATATCCTTATCAGATTCTTCTTGTTTTCTAAATTTTTCCGTATCATTATCTTTATTTTCCTCAAATTCTTTAGAAGATTTATTTTTCGCTCCACCTCCTTTAGGAGGATGAGTACCATAGTTCAGTTTTTCTGGCAAATCTTCCTCATCAAATAAATGTTCTCTAACTGGTTCGGATTTTTGCCGTAGCAATTGTAAATTTTCCGATTTTTTAGATGTAGAAGTTTGGCGTTGTGAAAAATTTTCGAATTCTGAAAAATCACATTCTTTAGCGCCTTTTTTAAGTTCCGCTATTAAGATATCCTCGGCGTTTTCATCTAGCGATATATTATTCATAGCCTCATCTAATTTCGATTCTTGTTGTTGTACTTCATCTTGTAGAAATGAAAATCCCTCATCGATTATACGCTGGGATTCATCTTTGGTTATAAGCGAAGAATGACTTAATATCTGTAGTACCAATTTGCGTATAAATAATGATAGAGAATGGCATTCAGGATTTTGGGATTCAATTAAGTAGCAGGCCAGTAATTTACGATTTAATAAGCCCTTAGTGCCAGAGTTACCATTTAATATGGCTTGACATATAGAGGTCTTGCCAGAACCATTTGACCCCAATACCAAGCATCCATTGTAAGTGGATGATGATATTGCTGAAGCCTTAGCTCTGGCCGACATAAATTGTGATGATCCGGCAAAAGCCTCTGCTTTTGTAGTAGATGTTGCTCCCAAAAGACCAGGTATGGATTTCTTTCCCGCCGTACGTTGTTCCAAACACATGGCAATTTTTTTCAAAACCCATTCTCGATTTATATAAACCTTATTACCATAACGATGTTGTTCTTGATGATGATGTTGATGACGATGATGATGATGGGGATGCTGTTGTATAACTTGTCTACCATTGGCTACAAAACCATTAACTTCTTTATCGGGTGATATTTTCTTTTGCATTAATACTTCTAAATTATCAGAAGTTTCTTCGGGATTACGTTCTATGTTACCGGCACCCTCTAAAGCAGCTTCCATTTCATCTTCTGGATCGACACTTCTGCGTGTTAATTCAATGGGGAAATTTTGTTGAACCAAATTAGCAAAATGTTCTTCTCGTGCTAAATTTGAAAAGCTGGAATTTGGACAATCTTTACCAGAAATTTCCATTTTTTTATGAAGTTGTGTAGTATCTTTAAGGAAATTTAATATTCTTCTATCTTCCAAATGATGACTAGCTGTATTACCTAAACCACTGACACCTACTCCTCCTCCGGCAATACTTGTGGTAGGTAATGGTATACCTTGATTTGTAAACATATTACTGGAAGTACAACCAGAATCAGGTTCATCGTCTAAATCGGTTATGGGTATAGAATTCCCATTACGATTACTATTACTCAAACGATTACTATCACGTGTATTCAATTGTTTATAATCCATATTATTCATTAATTTCAAATCGATCGATTCATTCGATTCCCCACTAATGGCACGGGCAGTTGGAGCCGAGGGTGGCTGTAAACGACTACGTTCACCACTTTTATAACGATCGGATTTTCGTAAGGGTGTGGCATATATCATTTCCTTAGGCATTTGCCCATGTTTATTCGATTGATGATGATGTTGATGATGTTTATTATTTGGTGTTGAGTTTGAATTCGAATTTAAATTCGTATTTGAATTGTTGGTACTAATGCTAATCGCATTTATGTGTGAACTTTGATTGCTTATATTATTTAAGAGTAATTGTTGTGACAATGCCTTATTCGAGTTAATATTATTCGAATTTGTAGTGGGCACAATTTTTTGCTGTTGTATTTTACGTACAGACTCATTGAACATGGCCTGGCAGGGTAAATTTTCATAAATATCATTTCGTAAATGTTCGTTATCTTTATGTTTTGACATGATGGCAATTCGATTTGTTTTGCGTGTTGATTTTATTTGTTGTAAATCTTTGGTTTTAAGGGTTTAGTTATCTTAATGTATAATTCTCGTTTTTTTAAGTCGTTTCAATGATTTCTTCACATTATTCGTTTATTCGGGTCATCTGTAAATAAAAAGAAAATAAATGAAAATTAAAGATTTTTCTTTAGTTAGTCTCTTTACAGGATTTTTCTTTTATGTTTAAAACATGTCAGTTTAAGAACAATAGAACTTCTGCCATGACAATACAATTTCGATTATCTTAACAGAAATTCGGTTATAACTACCAAAAAGTAGCTACAACCGAACCATTCTTCTGTGAGGTTCATATTTGATTGACAAAACTGTAAACCCCCGCCATTTAGTGGTTGGTGTCTCTTAACTAGCAATTCATTTTAAGAAATGGTCATGCAGTAGAGAGAGCCTATTAGTTAGAGGTGTTTAATAAAAAAAAACAAAACTCGCGATTTCTTAAACATTTGATATGGCACCATAGATTTCCGAGATGAACCAAGAGTCAAACTTTTAGTATAATATGTGAATTCTTTCGAAAAGTATGTATATGTGCAAAAAAAAAAGAACAGCCAAAAATTTTTATTTTTAAAAAGTCTTTCTAACAAATGCCGTACTTTTGTGACAAATATGTACCAAAACGGAGGTTTTTGTTAGAAAAACTTGTGCAATTATTTTTATTTTATTTTTAGCTGATAATTTGGAAACATATAACTCACATCATACTAAATGCTAGACCTTGGGGTCATCCTGGAAAGCTATGGCGCCATGTAAAATTTTAAACAAATCGAAAATTTTGCATAAAAATGCTTTGATAAAATAACTTCTTTCTTACTAATAAAAATTCTCTAAAATGACTCTTCTCACTGTGTGAACATTTGATTAGCTCGATTCATTATTTAGCGATAGAATTCGCGAAAACCGAAAAAATTTAAATAAACACTCTACAGCGAGTTTGATTTTAAGCTTTGGGAGTCAGATATGTACCATAAATATTAATATTTGTCTTGTCCATAGATTTCAATAGAAAGAAGTCAGATTTATTGCATTTGCAAATTTTTGTACACAGAAAAAATTATCAACCTAAAATATCTAATTAAAGATTTGATTTAAATTTAATTTGTTTCTAAACAAATATTTAATTGAATCAATAAATATTTTTATTGACTTTTAAATATATAAATACATATTTTATTTTAGACGCAATTATCATATTATTTTTTCATACACTGCACAGTGGGGTGGGCCTAGTACATTTTGCGGCATCAACTAAACCGCTAAGTTTTTATACAAGTTATGCACATGGTTGAAAAGAGGATTACTTGTAGATATCAGAAACGTGAAAAAACATATTTGCGTAGTGCAAATATTTTTCGCAAATCGCAAAAAACCGAGTTCGCATACTCAACCGCTAAGTTTTTTAATAAATTCTGCACATGGTTGAAAAGAGAATCACTTATAGATATCAGAACCGTGGAAAAATGTATTTGCGTAGTGCAAAGTTTTTTCGCAAATCGCAAAAAACCAAATTCGCATACTTAACCGCTATGTTTTTATATAAGTTTTGCACATGATTGAAAAGAGAATCACTTGTAGATATCAGAAACGTGAAAAAAAATATTTGCGTAGTGCAAATATTTTTCTCAAATCACGAAAAACCAAATTTGCATACTCAAGTACTTAGTTTTATTTTTAAGATATTCACATCGTTCAAAAGAGTATCACTTTTAGATATCAGAGACGCGAAAAATATATTTGAGTGTTGCAAATATATTTAGCTAATCGCAAAAAAAAAATTATCATTATGGCCCGCTTAGTTTTAATGGCGGAAAAGGGGATTACTTATAGATATTAGATACGCAAAGAGATGTATGAGCTAACTTCCAAATTCGCTAATTTAAAAAAACCAAATTCCTATCTATTTTTTTTTTCTAATAAAAAAAAAAAATGAAGTTAAGAAATAATGTATATATTTATATACATTTTAGAAGGGTACATATATTTATTTTAATTCATTGTTAACAGTAGTAGAAAATGTTATTAAAAAAATAGTAAGTTAATTAAAGCTAATAATAAGATTAATCATGATATAAAAGGTACTTTGCCTCTTCAGGCAGTTCATTAATTGTCTTTATCGGACTTTTACGTTTTTCTGTTATTATTGGATCTGAATTGATAAGTAAGAAGTTAGAAACGTCTTGGAGGTTTTCTTTTCTGCCACATTTTCTTGAATTGAATTCTCTGGTTTTTTTGAATATTTTATTCATAGCCTCTTGGGCTTCTTCTGATAAGAATCCAACAGGTAATTTTGAGTTATTAATAACATCTGTACTGTGTATTAATATTTTATGCAACGTTGGTGACATATTGTACCAGGGGTCATTTTTAACGAATAGTTCTGCTGTTTCGGCAGTAAAAAGTTTGAATTTATCAACTTTAACGTTATGTTTACTTGATATTATTATTAATATTATATAAACATTTTTTATAAGATTAACATCCAGTTTGGTTATTTGGGCAGTAAGCTCATAATTTCGAAAAAAAGTTCTTGCCGTGTTCCCATCGTTATAATTTCCAGCGCCAGGCTTTGGCTGGTCAATTAAAAGACCCAAAGATTTTTTAAATTCATCCTGTATCCGTTGTTTGCTTTGGTTTGCAATTGCTTTGTCTTCACCCCTAGCTTGCCACTTTTTTATTGGAATTTTATATGCCAAATGCAAAAGACATTCAAAACTTTTCAGCCAAGCATGTAGTGAAGACAATCCTAATTCCAAGTTTTTTACTGGAGTTTTTAACATTTTTTGAATGTCATTAAAATCTTTTGAAGAGCTATTACACATAAAACATGTTTTTGTACAACGAGTATCTGTGATACTATTGCAAGATTTTACATCTATCATAGTAAGTAACAATTCGTATTTGATATTATAGTGTTTGTTCCCCACAGAAATAATTAATGGCTGTAAATTATTTATATCTGTATCTATTTGCTCTTTTTCAAGTGTGATGCTCTCCTTAGTTTCCTTAATATACTCAATTTTTAGTGGCCGACAGTATCGAGTTGCAGATGGCGTTGGATTTTGCCAAACAATTTTGTCATTCTGACAGAGCTGAAGAGGTACAATTGTTGTAATCAGATCATGTGAATCACTGCAATTATTGCCCAAAAACGCCTGTTTGTACTGATGATGGCCTGTAGTACCATCAAAACCCCATTTAACATAAAGAATTAGCTCTTTATTTTCGTATGGTGATATTATATTTTCAACAAAAGATTGTACTAGTCGAGATGCTGTGTGGTCTAGCAAATTTTGTAAGGGCATTGAAGCACAAGTCTCATTAATAGAAATATTTTTAGGGTAACACATGTTTTTGGATTGTTGAACAATTTTATAGGACGGAAAAGTTTGAGGGGCTTTTGATCTGATAACCTCATATTGGCATCGGGTTAACTTGCCGTCTACAATAACGCCTAAGGCATCATCAGGAGATATCATTTTTGGTTCATTTTCTAGTAAGTTTTGATATTTTGTAGCCATTTCTGGATTTTCAATGATATTTTTCAAAACAGTTGCAGCTAATCTATTTCCACTTGCTCGCAATTTAACTTCTAATGCATATGCTAACATGGAAATAGAGTTTTCTCTTAAATCTTCTGTTTTTAATCTTTTGGTTCGTTCAGAACTTGATTCAAATTCCTCTACTGGACGACCAATTTTTTTTGGAGTACTTTTATGGAAATGAAATGATGTGTTCAACCACTCATGATTTTTAGCAAGAAAACTACTCTCGATACGATTACATTTATCATAATTCAATTTGTACTTACGATAAAATGATGAAAATAACTTTTTAAACTGAGCATCATCATCTTGGCAATTTAAAATTGTTTGAATATGATTTTTTAAATAATTCATTCTCTTTTGAACCGTTTTTAATTGCGAGCTCATCATAACGTTATGTAGCTCCAGACCAGGAAAAATATACGATCTACGATCTATATCACAAATTAATTAATTAACCACTAAATAATAAGGAGCTTTAAATTTACCTGACAAGGCCATTTCGTTACTAATGTTTGCTAAACCGCGGTTAATCGTGCTGATTATTTTAAGAACAATAAAAGTTTTTGATAATAAATTGTAATTTATAAAAACATAAATTACATTGACAGGATGATCAAAGGAAATATTGATAGGCATTCATTTTTACTAAAGCTCAATATAATCACTACTATAAGGTTAAAAATAAAACTAAGGGGTCTATGATTTTTCGAAAGTCGAGCTTTTTAAAAAAAAATTATATTTTTTCACTTTCGTAGAAAATTCGTTATAACTTTTTACGGGAACAGATCTTACAAAATATTTTTTCTGGTAAGGATAGAGTATAAAATATAGAAAATTTTACCGAAAACAAAATTCGAAATTCTGGCGCAGAAGTTCGAAAATTTTTCGATGTTATTAAAAAAATCGCGAAATTTTTCGCGTGATACATTGCAAATCAAAATTAAGTATATATTTAACAAATGACATTTGTTCTAGTTATCCATGCAAAATTTCAGACAGATCGGGTCATTAGATCGCCAGAAAAATAAAAATACCTAACACAGCTCAAAAAAAAAAAAAAATTGGCAATATCTTTTGGAAAAATCAGAAATTTTACAAAAAAATATTCGAGCAAAGTTGAAAATCGAACAAGTTTGTTCTAAAGAGCACGCCAGAGCACGGCGGGCATATTAAATTCGTAATCTAGATAGTATTAGCTTTCATATGCATACGGTTTTAGGGTCTCCCTCCCCTGCGTTCAAAATATAGGGCTATTGAAACATTAAGTTTCTCTTAATTTTATTAAAAAACTAATCTCGTCTATGTGCTACCAGCATCTTTTTTTACAAATGTATTAACATGAAAAATTAATGATTTTGTATTACTACTAATGATTTATTACTTAAAGGTAGTGACCTAAGTGGTTAAACACGCACAACACTGGCTTATGTTAGTACCTCTTTTTAATATGAAACATTTTTGGAAACAAAACTTTGACTTTGGCAGCTTGCCAACGCACCAATAATTAGAATATCTCAAAAAACTAAACGGAACTAGTTTCGGCAAGGTCTTAACTATTAGATTTGCCAATTAGTTTGAAAAAATTCGAAGATTTAAAATCCGACTTTTTGCCGGAGATCCCCTTAGGCTGCCCCAACGTGCACTGTATAGAAAATTTTCAGTATAAAATACCAAATACATTTGAAGTTAACAAACAAAACAAGCACACACACAAACAGACTCAGCATTTCAAAAAACACACATACCAACGTATAGATCACACACTTTTTTTGTGAGTATCATATTTTTTTTTAGTAGAAGTTATTTATAACTTTTTTTTCCTTCTTAATTTTAATAAAATGTTTAACCCATTAATGCCTGACCCCCGATTCCATTGTCCAATATCGATGAAATTTCACACATTCTTTACTTAAGGTTTTGGAAGTTATTTGATATAATTTTCTTTTTGATTTCCCATACTTGGGACTTATGAATTAACCACTAATATAAAATAATTCCTCTGTGGTTTTTTAATTAAATTATTTTGTTATGCTCTTTCATGTAAAACTCTTCATTTTTACTTGAAAATAATCGATATTTCAAGCAAGGGTACTTCATAAAACTGTAAAATACGTATTTTCATGGTCATGTCATGAAATCATACTTGTAGCCCAAGTGAGTGGTCCTACTCAGTCACAAATTTTTTGCACTTTAAAGAACACCTAACACTATTAGCCAACAATAAAGTTTTCCGATGTGTCGCTTCTCCATTTTTTCAGAGGCAATTTCAATTATTTTTTTCAATTTTTCAGAATATGTAAATTTGCAGTCAATTGAACAGATAATTACCAACCCCCAATTTTTACACCAATATTTTTCTAAAGTATTTTAATCCTTTCTCTACCTACCTGTAAAAATCAATTTGATGCAACTCTTACCTGGCTTTAGCTATAATTTTTTTAAGATGACTCCTTTTTGGGTATTTAAATACCCAATAGGCAGGAATGGGTTAATAGATAGTATCATTGCCGTGATAGGTGCAAAATCAATTAAACTATTAATTGATTCAATAAATTTTTTAATTGAAACCCGTTTTTAGTTTTTTCTGTGTATATAAAAACTTCACCATAGATCAAAAATTGAAATCAGCTAGGCCGAAATATATAGAATTTATGGTCAGAACCTTTTTGATGTCAAGCCGTGTTGTGAAAGTAAAATAGTAAAATTGTTCAATGTATTTATTATAAATTATACACTCAATGAACTTCTGCTTTAAAAATATGTAGTTGTTTGGGTTGTAATACAGTTTCTTTATTTTTAATGTAAATGTCAGCCATTTGTAGAACAAATTTAATTTTATACTAACATTGCAGTTCATTTACAAAAAACAAACCACATCAAATGACTGTTTTCTGATTTTACATTCATTTTTTACAGCAGTTTTTTGTTATTTAAAAAAATTAAAAAAAAATAAATGTTTATTTATTTTTTACAAACATATGTGGTTTATTTTTACTACAATTGTTAGTAATTTTTTGAACAGTAAAAACAAATGACAAATGTTAGTTGATGTCGTCAATGACAATTGATGTCGTCTCTACCTACATAATATCCTGTTGTTGTAATTTTTTTCAAAAACATGGGAAATTTTACCAAGATTTTGTACAAGAAACTATGTACAGTTAACCCAATTTATTGGCAAACATTTTTTTTAGCCTCTACTAATTATCTAGAAGTAAAAAATTGATTATATGATACCTATGTACTCGGTCTTGAACATACATTTATATTTAAAAATTTTCAACTTGTTTACCAAGTCAGTCAAACAATTGACCCTATTTAGACCTCTTTTATAAACAAAAGTTAAGTGTGTTATTTTATATTATTTTTTTTTTGTTTCGTTCTATTATTTTGCACTTGTATCTATTCATCTGTAGAATACTTTCTGTGTTTGTCTATAGTAAAGATTTTCTTTTTAACAAGTAAAGCTTTAATAAAAAGAATAACAAATAGAAACAACATAGTTGTTAGAAACTAAAATGAGGTTAAAAATGTTGCACGATTATCGTATTATTTATGTTATAAAAGAAAAAGAAAAAAAAACAATTTTATATTAGGCCTTGCGAGAAATTTTTGGAAAATTTTATTAAATATTTATTAAAGGAATGCTCCCAATTGCGGCCTGTTCCCTAAAGTGTATCTTTCGTTTTTTTCGTGTTATTGCATGAATATGTCAAAACTGTCATCGAGTTTAATTTCCGCTATCACATCACTATTTTAAAAAAGTTTTGACTTGAATGCACATGTTTTTCTTGGTTTTATTGGTTCGTTGTAAAAAAAACGCGTAAAATGGTTCATAAAAAGTGAATAACAAACAAGTTTTAAAAAATTTTCAAAGTCGGATTTTTGTAAACCGTAAGAATTTTACTCACGACTTTAATAAAGCTAATTGATTCCATAAACAATTATCTATCATGAGATCCATGATACATCGCAAATAGAATTAACCGAATGTCTTCAAATTTGATTAATTTTTTTGTACACTCCATGGAGAACATAACCCAACCCCCATAATATGTTTGCGATAATCAAAACATGGTAATAAATAATGACGAAATTCTTGTCCATGATCATAATATGATAAATATGACTATACTATGATTATAATGCATTATGATTGCTGCAAACATGGTTTGATCATTATAAATGTATTGTGAAATTGTATTCTTAACAATATTTTTAAGCGTGATTTATGTTGTTATCAGATATATAGCTTGTATTGCTGACATAATATTTCACAAAGCTTTTTCTTCAGCGCAAAGACAATTTGATTTGATATTTTAAACCTAAGTTTATTTCAATGTGTGAATTATTAAATTATTTAATCCAGCTTCAAAGGAATGCTGGGAGAATTCTGTAAGGCTCATATTATGATAAATCATAAAAATTTCCAGAACCATAATATGATAATATTGGGATCTATTTGGAACAATAATATGATAATCTAATTATCTTATTATGATACAGACACAGATGAGAGTATGGTTGTCACAACCATAGTAACATAAATCCAAAAATGTATGATTCTCTTCGAATATGGTTCCCTCAACCATGTTTTTCTTTGCGTGTATCTGACAAAACATACGTTTTTTTATAATAATTGATAACAAATGATTTTACTTGAATAAAATAACACATTTAGATAAAAAAAATAATGAATCATACCAACAAAACATTTTTTCTAACAATTACTAATGCTTCTTTGTATATCAAATGATTTTGATTTAAAAACAATTGTCGTATAAATCTGATAATAAAAATGTAAAAAGGAGTTGAAATTTGATTTGTATTAAAAACTCAAATGCCAATTTTATTTTAACTACAATCTCAAGTATCATTAAATAGTACCTTTTAACTGTTCATTCCTTCATCCATTTATCCATTCATCCTTTCATCTCCATCTATGAATCGACTTTATAATGGAAGATCTAGTTTATAACGCTTTAATAACCTTGTAATTCATTTAATTATACACATGTTAAAGAAAACTTCAAAATCAGTGCAATTCTTTCATTCAAAACTTTTTTATTACCAGTATTTGCAATTCGTACATTGTAGAGTTGAATAACAAACGAAATGAAATGAAAAACTACGTGTTCTAATATTAAACTCTTGAGTTTCATGTTCAGTCGATAATTACGTTAATATCCGGTAACTAGTACTTTTGTGCTTGGATTTGTAAAAGAAAAAATCTTTTAGTGTTTTTTTTAACATTAATGATGTTTGAGGATGATCTCTACCATGCTTTGGCTATGGTAATGGTTTTAGTATACATAATGTGACCAACTATTTATATTTTTTTTATGAATTATTTTGTTTTTTTTTTACTAAAACAAGACAAGTTGATATTAAATGAAAATAAAAAAAAATAAACATTTATGGTTTGTTCATTTACATAGAAGAAACTAAAATCGAGTTTCAATTAAAATATTTGTAAATTCAATTAAAAGTTGAATTGACTTCGGAAATATAAGGAAACTAAAAAAATTTGTAACTATTTAATAGATTTTATTTTCAATTAACATTTAATCATATCTATTTAAAATCAAATTTAATATTGTTTTTAATTTCGGACAAATATTTAGTAGATACTAGTAAAACTTTAATTAAAATTTACAAAAAAAATCCAAAAAAATAAGGAAAAAATCGATAAAATTTAAAATAAATCTTTATTTAGTCTCTTTACAGGAGAAGAAGAAGAAGAAGAAAACATTTTTATTGAAAAACTTTACGGACACAAGGGATACACCAGACTGCCGCAATTTCGTCCCCCTCCTGGGACTCGTCAGGGGTTAATTTATGTGTCAATTGAACAAAGTATTTTATATTGTTAATTTGCTCTATATGAAAAACTTTTTTTTTTGTATTTTTTACTTTTTTGGTGTCGTACTGGTATTCGAACTCACTGCCTTAGCATCAAGCTATGCGTTCGAATACCAGTACGACACCAAAAAAGTAAAAAAAAAAGTTTTTCATATAGAGCAAATTAACAATATAAAATACTTTGTTCAATTGACACATAAACTAACCACTGACGAGGGAGGGGGACGAAACTGCGGCAGTCTGGTGTATCCCTTGTGTCCGTAAAGTTTTTCATTAAAAATGTTTTCTTCTTCTTCTTCCTGTAAAGAGACTAACTAAAGTAATATTCTACAGTAATTAATTAAAAATTAATTACGATTGTCATTATCTGACGGTTGCAAAACACTTTCTAACATAAAATAAATCGCCAAAACTAAAATAAAAAAAAATTAAAAAAATCACTAAAAGCAAGTATACACGATCAATATTATTTATCCATCTATCAAAAATCATCTAATCAGAATATTTTATTTTTGAATACTTTGTTCTAAATGGTTGAATTTAAAAAATGTATCAATAATATTGATCGTGTGAACCCCACTTAACATTTCAAAAAAACTCTAAAAAAAAAAATTGTAAAAATTTAAAGAAACACAAAAATAAAATAAAAACAAATAAATTACAAAAAAAAAATCTGAAAATTTAAGAAATCTCTCAAATTTTAAAACCGCTATTAGTTATTTGAAAAAAATCGTCAAGACTTAAAAAACCGAGACATGACATACAACAGACAAAATCAACTTTATGATAATTTGTCTGCCTTAGCCTAATTTCAACAATGTCCCGTTAGCTACTAACTGGGACTTTATTTGACACATTTGTTGTTGTTTTCCATAAAATTTTCAAATTACCTGTTTGTTAATTCAGACATTTAGTAATCGGGTCTTAGTGTATAAACTGGCTGATTTGGTAAACCTAATTATAAAATCAAAACTATTTGAAAAGCAACAGTTTTTACCTATCAATATACTTAGTATATCAATATATGTAGTATGTGTGTTTGTTGATAATTTTAATTTTTTTTTTTTTTCAATTTTGGAAATTTTTTCAAATATTAGCAATTTTTGTTTTTAAAATATTAGCAATTTTTTTAATTTAATAGATTTTTTAAATTTTTAACTTTGGTGATGTTTGTAAATTTTGTTTATATGACAACATTGATTTAGCAGATTTAAACTGCTACTTCTAAATAACTAAAATTCAACTCGAATATAACTAAAATTTTATAAATTTAACAGATTTATTTTTGCTATTTTTATCTTACTAATATTTAGCAAAAAAAACTACACTTTGTATAAAACTATTGAATGTGAATAAAGCGCATCATAATGTGATAATTACCTGTCAAAAAGATATAATGCTAGTAATACGATTAAAAACAAGAAGCATTCTAGTTGAAATATAAATTGTTCATATGTTAACTCTGTTTCTTCTGATTAAAACAATACATTGTGAATGCTGTGATTGACAAAACTCCACTTAGCCACACTCATCGCTGTGTCGACCGCGACTCAACTCTCTAAGAGGTGATGCTACGAGTCATAGCCTGATGTATGGCTGTGGGTTTGAAACTCATTACGACACAAATTAAAAAGGTTTATTTTTTCTTATCTTAGTAATATTTTCTGCAACGTCATTTTTAATTAGTAGTTTTAGTAAACATTTTTACAAATTCTTTTCTATTAGTGTATGAGTGTAACAATTAGGGATGCCAAACGGGAAATCCCGAATCCCGATATCCCGGGATTTTTCGGGATTAACAAATCCCGATTCCCGGGATTTTTTTTTTCAATCCCGGGATTTTGTTGTTTACTTTTGTTTATAAAATATAGCGCATCATTTTTTCTCCAACACCTATTTTTAATTTTTGTTTCATATTTTTTACAATGGAATACTCTTTTCGACATGTGTCAGCGGTTTTCCGAACTAGAAATACCTGTAAAAAAAGCTTTAATTGATTTGAAATCGCAGCCTTTCTATGATGAAGAATTTCTTTTGCTTAAACAAATAATTAACATATTAAATCCAATAAAAATTACACTAGAAGCTCTTTGTCGTAGAGATATGACTGTGTGTAAGGCAGATGCTGCTTTGGCGTTCATGTTGAATGAGATTTCAACAATGGAATGTGATTTAAGTAACGATTTATATAGATCTCTTCGGAAGAGAATAGAAGAAAAAAGAACAGTAAACTCTACTCTTTTAAACTTTCTACAAAATCCGAAAATTAAATCCATTTCGATAACAATTTGGATATGATTCTGTTAAAAGCTGAATTAAAACTTTTAATATCGCGTTTTTCAAAAAATTCAAATGATTTGATATTACACGAAATTGATGACAGCATATCAGATGAAGACTTGTAAGAAGACCATGATATTTCCATTGTGCAAAAATTGAACGATGCTATCGAAAAATGTAAAAGCCCAATGAAATCAGTTCAGGGACATATTAATGATTTAGACACACAACTAGGCATAGAAATTGACCTGTTTGTTTTAGGAGGTGTAAGAGGTAAATATTTGCAAACTGCATACAGCTTTTTGCAAACCATTTTACCCACAAGTGTAGATTGCGAAAGATGCTTCTCAACGGTGGCGTATGTAAGCAACAAAATCCGTTCAAGATTGGCTGATGAAACCTTAGACGCTTTGATCTTCCTAAGAAGCTATTTAAAACAGTAAACAGTATTATTTAATTATATTTATTCACCATTTGAAAAATCAATGGAAAAAACGTCATACAAAAAAACAAATTTAAATCAAATTTGCTACATTCTTTTGTTATTTGAAATCAAACAATCAAATGTGATTAATCAATTATAAATTGATATGAAATAGTCTTAAGTTTTGTGTTGTTATTTTTTTTTTTTTTAATTACATAAAATGTAATCTTTTGTTTTGTACATCTATTCTTTTCAAATATACATAAAATATGTATTGTAAAAGAACTATATTAAATAAATATGAATTAAATGCATTTAATATATATAATTTTTTTTTATTTAAAGAAATAATATTAAAAAATAAATAAATCCTGAAATCCCGAAAAATCCCGAAATCCCGTTAAATCCCGGGATCCCGAAAAATCCCGAAATCCCGAAAATCCCGGGATCTCGGGATCGGGATTTCAAAATCCCGAATCCCGGGATTTTTAAATATCAATCCCGATTGGCATCCCTAGTAACAATTCGACAATTTTTCAAAAAAGTTCAAAAAGGAAAAAAAGTTAGAAAGTGTTTTGCAACCGTCAGATAATGACAATCGTAATTAATTTTTATATTAATTACTGTAGATTATTACTTTAGTTAGTCTCTTTACAGGAAGAAGAAGAAGAAAACATTTTTATTGAAAAACTTTACGGACACAAGGGATACACCAGACTGCCGCAGTTTCGTCCCACTCCTGGGACTCGTTGTGTCGTACTGTGATTTTAACTCACTGCCTTAGCATCAAGCTATGTATCGTAATCTCACCTCTTAACGAGTTGAGCCACGGTCGACATTTATTTTATATTTTATATTATTTTATAACTATTATTTTGTATTTAGTTCCTGTCCAATTAATATTTTTTTTACTGTTCAATAACAGTTACGAGTGCAAAATAAAGTACAACTTTACGCACTTTAGTCGATTTTAGTCGGGAAATTATGCATACGTTGTTCTTAATATTAAGAGAAAAATTTATTTTAGGTAATTGTTGAGCTCAAATCTCTCTTAATAGAGTTTACCAAGAGTCAAAATAACTATTATCGATATTAATTGCAAAAAATAGTTATTTTCAAGAAATATTTTTTTACGTTGCTTGCTAATAATTACACAGTTCAACAAAATCAGAAATTTGACGAATCAAATCACGAATCTTGCCTTAAAGTTAGTTACAGTTAAAAAAATATTTACAAAAAACTTTTTTTTACAAAATTTATATTTTTTGGTATTTTTATTTTTTCAAAAAAAAAAAATCATTCTACGCTGTAGGATAGACCTCCATGCCAAATTTGTGAGTGAGTAACGTTATTTTTTTTATATATATATATATATATATATATATATAATTTGATTTTTGGTAAAAGTTAAATCCACGAATATTTCAAAAAGTGGAGCTAATATTAAAATTTGGTGTTCACATTCGTGATCTTAATCCTAAAATCTACAATGGATAAGTCGCATCTGCGATGAAATTTTAGTGTTTAACAATGTTATAAATCAACTTTTTAAATAATTCTTAAATATGATAATTTATTATACAGATGGTATAGCAAATAGATGTTTAAAAGCTTACCGAAAAAAAGGATTTAAGTATATAACAGCTATAATAAACGCTTGTTTGCAAATTCATTATTTTCCTAAAGTACACTGATAGAAATTTGTGCGTAGTATTAAAGAATTCCTTCATTAATCCAATGAATTTTTTCATAAAAAAGTCCCTAAAGAAACGTTTCATTGAGTCAATGAAAGGTGTTTCATTAAATCAATTTTAATGAATGGTTTCATTGACCCAAAGTATATGAATTTTTTTTCATTTATCCTAGCCTAATCGTTATGAAAGTTTCATGTGTTTAATGAATAAAATTCATAGTTTGTATGAAATATTTTCGTTGATATTTAATAATTTGCACTTTTTATGATTATTTTAGCATATCATTAATTTGGTGGTTAATGAGAAATTATCATTCGTTGATATTATTTATAAGGTCTGGTCTTTATAGGATCTATAACATATTTTTATAAAAAAAGTGATAGTACAAAAAATAATTTTTTTTCTTATTACAAGTCAAAATTTTTATTGAAAAAAATTTGAAAATTTTTCATTGATTAAAAGAATTTTTTTATGAAATTATGAAAAAATCATAAAAATGTAAATGAAAAAATACCAATATTAATGAGTTTTCATTCAGTTAATGAAATTTTTCATTAAACCAATGAATAGATTTTAATGAAATCGTTTCATTAATACTATGAAGGAAAATTCCATCAGTGTATGGAAACATTCCAAAGTCGTGCCGATAAAGAAACCAAATAAGTCTGCAAATTGCCCAAATTCATATAGGCCCATTAGTCTCTTATCTTCTTTAAGCAAAGAACTTGAATAATTAAGGAAAAACTTACAGATTTTATATGTAGATGCAAAATATATACTGCCAACACAACTATTTCGTTTCCGCAGGGAACACAATACGGTTCAACCACTTGTCAGAATACGAATGGTACTACAAGACATCAAAGCAGCTTTCGATTCTGTCTGGCATAATGGTTCTATTTTTAAAATGATGAGGTTAAATTTTCCTATTGTATTAACTAAACTGATACAAAGCTTCCTCTCTGACCGAGCCTTTAATGTTTTTATTGGATCAAATTTCTCGTCAATGACTGATATATTAGCCGGTTGTCCCCAGGGTTCCTGTATTTCACCCTTACTTTACAATATCTACACAGCTGACTTCCCCTCGCTTGATGGTTGTGTTACTTCTATTTTTGTAGATGATACGGCGATACTTAGCTCTGGTATACTTTCAACTGATGTTTTGTCCAGCTTACAAACAGCTTTAACTGAAGTTCACAGCTATTTTGAAAAATGGAAAATTCTTGTTAACCCACAGAAGACCCAAGCCATATACTTCACCAGAAGATGTAAACCCTGTTTCTTACCCCAAAACCCAATTACCATCAACAACAGTATCATGGATGAACAAAGTTAAGTACTCGGACGTCATTCTGGATCCTAAGCTGAAATTCAAAGACCACATTCCATACATTATTGACAAAGTAAATAAGTTAACCAGACTTCTGTATCCCCTTATAAACAGAAATTCCCATCTTAATATCCATAACAAAAGTCTTATACTTAAATCCATATTCCACGCTATAATGTTTTATGCTGCCCCAGTTTGGTCAACTTCAGGGCAGTGTCATATAAAAATATTACAAATTGTCCAAAACAAACTATTAAAAATGACCTTGGCATTACTCAACGCTCAGACTTCACACGTTAGCCAACGTTGAACAGGTTAGAACGGCTGATCCTTAACTTCAATTCCAAATGTTTAAACTCGGAATACAATCACATCAATGTTCTTATTTCATCATAATTTTATCTTTATCCCTTAACTTTTTATCTAAAACATACAGAATCCAAAAAAATGTTCAAAAAGGTTTTTTGTGAATTTTCACCTTACTTAGAAATTTTATGTAAAGTCAAAGGTAAGCAGAAAAGGAATATGTATCCAAAACTCTTGAAGAAAATTTGTTAAATGAATGCACCTGAAAATGCTATGTAAATAAAGAATTGAATTGAAATTATTTTTTTGGGTCTTTGAAAATTTCAGTTGGTAGCATTAAGTTTACATAACGAATTATTTAGTGTATGTCTTTATGATTGTCTGTTTGGTTCGTCCACCTGACTGTTTTCAAAAAAGAGCTGGTCTATTTGTATAGCACTGCAATTTTCTTTTAGCTTACAATCTGTGATATTTTTAAAATCCCAGTTGGAATTTGTGATAGAAACATTTAGGCATGCAATGCAAAAATTTAACTGATTGAACATTACAGTGCATAATGGTAAAATGTGGTGAAAACTAAAAAAAAGTATTTTGATTTTTTTTTTAGAAATTTTGATGCCAAAAGAAAATTTATATTACAAATAAAGAGAATCAGCCACCTTTGTTATTGTGAGTGGGTTATATTAAATTTTATGATACATCAAAGTTCCAACTTCTCTTGTATCGATTTCCTAATTAAAATATTTAATTTTTAAACTATGAAAACAATGCTTTTGTTTGGAAAATATTTCCGTTTCCCATGTTTCTAATATAACATGTTTGCTTGTGAATATAATTATGTTTGCCTGTAAACATATATATATATATTTGGAAAAAATGAAAACCGTTTACCGCCAAACATATATACGATATGTTTTAGATGCAAATATATATATGTTTTTTATATGTATATTTGTATGTCCCAAACATAATATCTAAACATTTCAAAAGTGCAAATATATCTTAGTTTAGGTTTGAAAATTTGAATATATATATAATTACCTGCAAACATATTCAAAAGTGTCTATTTTCTGCGTGCATGATTTATTTAATCCTAGAAATAGTCTTTTTAAGAAATAAAAAATGGTAAAACTACACACACAATATTTAAACAGTAACTCGTTGTAGATTATTTAAAAAGTAGTTTGTAGACTTTGTTTTTTAAGGAATATATATTTAAACTAAAGGGTCCGCCATTTAACGTTTTTTTTTTTCAACTAGTGCTTATTTCGTGAATGGTAACACTTAGCTCATGTCTGATTTGACAGATAATTAGTTTTATCCTTCCGCTGAACGAATATGGTCCGTATGTTCGTTATCTTGTGAAAAAGTGAAAGAAACTGGCATCTTCATCGATAAACCAAAGCGTGAAAAGCCAAAAACAGTGCGTACACTCGAGAATATTGCTGCTGTGGCAGAAAGTGTGCGTGAAGCGCCATCAACATCAATTCACCGTCGCACTGTGTCGCGATTTCATACAACGGGTGGCCAAAAATAGAAGCAGCTAGAGTAGGGAGGTGAAATTTGGCATGAATGTTTTTCTTAGGAAAAGAAGTATTTATGCGAAATTTGGAGAAAGTCTAACAAGTGCCACGCCCACCTCCCATACAACATAAATTTAAAAATTGTTAAAACTTGGAAATTAGTAATCAGATAAGAGCGACAGTTTGCATGTGGATATATTTATTAATATTTTAACATATTTCCAATTTTAAAAAAAAATCGGACAAGCGCCACGCCCACCTCCCATACAACCTAAATTCAAAAATTGTTAAAACTTGGAAATTAGTAATCAGATAAGAGCGACAGTTTGCATGTGAATATATTTATTAATATTTTAACATATTTCCAATTTTCAAAAAAATCGGACAAGCGCCACGCCCACCTCCTATACAACCCAAATAAAAAAGTTATTATAATTTGTAAATAAGTGATCAGATAAGAGCAAAATTTTAAAAAGTTAATTTAGTACGTAAGTCCTTGCCGCTCAGTAAAAACAAATTTAGAAACATAAATTTTATTTATTTAACATAACATATTTAACATACATACATACATAAAATATATATAAGTATTACAGGCAATCAAAGTATATTAACAATTATCACTGTAATCACTTTCAGATTCTACCAATGATTCATTCGCTGTTTTTATGTCGTTAAATCTTTTCTTTTCAACTAAATACCCTTTCAGATCATTTAAATCACTTTTTCTTAAAAGTATTTTCTGACTATGCATCGAAATTGATGGCTCTGACTGCAAAATAAGATAATTTATGAGGTCTCTCATGGAGGCAATCCTACTTATTTTTCTCGTATGTCTTAATCTTGCATTTCTTATAATTTTGTGACTTGATTCTATTGCTTCTTCTGATAACATTCCAATGGGAATGGTAGAATATTTAATAAAATCTATACCATGACCTAAAATTTTGTGCACAGTTGATGGCATATAGTACCAAGAATATAATTCGAAGTATAAAAGTGCAGTATCTTTTAAAAGCTTTTCAAAACTTGATATATTTATAAATGACCACTTGAAAGTGTTCTTAAAATAATGGAAAATTTTTTTATTAACCTTACATCTACATTAGTAATCTGAGCTGAAAGTTCCACATTAGAAAAGAAGCGCCTTGCAGTATTGCCATCATTCGTTGTGCCATACCCCGTCTTAACCTTATCAACTATAAGACCCATTTCAGACTTAAATTTGGCTTGAATATTTCTCTTTTGCTCAGCAACCTGATCTTTATTTTCTTTTCCTACCACTTTCCACTTCTTTATATGCTGTTTGTAAGAAATATGCAAAATGCATTCAAAACATTTGATCCATGCATGTAATGTCGACAATCCATACTGATAGCACTGCTCATTCACAGGCCTTTCGAAAACCGATAAGCTGTTCATTTCAGATGGCTTAGCTCGACATAAAGCACAAGTTGAACTACTACTGTTTCCACTTAATACATTTAAAACTGCACCATCTATCATAGTCAACTGCATTTTATAATGAACGTTAATATTTTTGTTTTTTGAAATGTATTTATATGTATCTAGACCTTCAATTTCTGAATTTATGCTATCCCTTACTGATTGTATTACATTTGGATTCTCCTTTGTAAAAATAATTTTAAGTGGTCTACATAACCTCCAAGATGAGTGTTTATCATTTTCCCAAACTACTTGATCATCTGCCCAATCCAACAAGCGTAAAGGAACGAAAGAAGTAACAAACATAAATTCATCACTAGCTTCCTCATTTTCAAATTTTTGTTTGTATACTCTATGACCACTACTGCCGTCAAATCCCCACTTGCATTCCAAAACTATATCATTTTCGGTATCAATATCATGAACATCTAAAATGCTTCTTACAGTTTTGTCTAAAAATTTTTGTAAGGGAACCTCTGCAGAAGTTTCTGTTACTTGAATGTCATCAGGCAAAATCTTTTTTTTAGCATCTGCAATCATATAGTATGACGGAAAGCAATCTTCGTGAAGAGCATTTACTACTTTTCTCATCATATTGTACTGACTCATAGATAAATCCATATCAATGTATAATGCTAGAGCACTTTCAACAGAAATTTTCTTATTAGTATTTGAACCTGTTACCCTTTCTGCGGCTTTTTTAAGAGCTTCAGATGAAGTAGAAGCGACAAGTTCCTCCACTCGCCTCCTTTTTGTTCTCATTGAACCCTCCTCGTAGGAAACGTTCGGTCGGCCTCTACCACTTGTATTTGCTTCCTAATATAGTATAACACAATTTAGTTTTATTGCAAAACCAAAACTTTATACGGAAACTTACATTACAAATGAATTCACCAAATAATTCGCTATCTAGCCAGTCACTCAACTCAGTTTCATATCTATCTCTCATGCGATGATATTTAGACCAATTGTTAGAAAATTTTAAAAGAGTAAGCCTTATTTTCTGTTGTTCCCTTTCTAATAATAGTCGTTTAAAATGATTTTCTACAAAATCTTTAACATAACGCATAACATCGCAGGGTCTGTTTTGGTTTATCTCTAGCCACAGTTGAAAAATAGTACGAATCCGCAACGAGGTTGACACTAAAAAACAATCACAAAAAGAATTCGGGCAATATCGGGCAGCTGAACTTTAAATATATTAAAATACATACTTGCAGCTAAAAAATACAAAAAAACAGGAAAAGTGTTATTTTTACTTTCTTTTAAATTCTCTACGAAAGATCACGGTTGCTGAAAAATCTTTACAATGCCTCACCACTATTTTTTTCTAACGGTATCTGACATATGATCAATATTTGTAAACAAACACAGTGTTGTAATTATAACTAGAAGCATCACTTACAACCCTGTTACAAATTTTGGTAGCCGTTATATTCAAATACTTAAATTCTTAGTATTATAAATGAACATTAAATTTGGGATTTTTCCATAAATTTGGTATGCTGTAAACAAATCTTAACTTTGAACCACTATAACTTTACAATTTGTAAACATTTTTAAGATGATATTTTAGATATCATCCAACCAGAGTGTTAAAAAAAAAATAAATAAAAAAAACGTTCAAATTCTAACATTGACTTTAACCATTTTTGGCCACCCTCGTGACACAGTGCGTCGTTCTCAACAATTGAACATTTCGGAGACATCATTGAGACGAATTTTGCATAAAGACCTTGGTATGACGCCATACACAGTCCAATTGGTTCAGGAGTTCAAAAAAAAAAAAAGTTATTTGGCGGACCCTTTATAAAGAAATATTATTTTTTTAACTTATTTTAAAATTTATTAAAAAGACAAGATTGTTGTTACTTCTTTGTTTATTCACTTGTACTTTTTATCACTTCCAACCAACAGGTGTTGAAATTGAATAGCTGTTCAAAATATAATAAGCAGGGCAACCAGAAATATGTTGTATCATGTGCGCCCATTGAAAAATGTATGCGATATTTATCCGTTTGAGAACAATTGAGAAATTCTGGTATCGATTTATTAGAGCATATTTTGCTCTTAACTGCGTATTTTTGCATATTTTGATCATAAGAACATATTTTTCGGAAAAAAATCAATTTTTTTGTATTGTTTGGAGCAAAAACCATTTTTTTTTTTATCATATTGTTTGGTTTTTTTTTGAAAATCCAATTTTTTTCTAAATTTTCTGGGGGTTGCAAAAATGATTATGAAAACTCAAAACATTTTTGCGAATTTAAATGTTCAGTTTTAACACTACTTATTTAGGTATGTATAATTAATCTTTTATCTACTCTTTTGTTAGCAATTGAAATAAATTACACAAAAGTTAGTCCAACTGTACTATAAAATACGGATTTTAAAAGAAAATATGTTTTAAGAGCATTTTTTATGAACACGAAATCGATTGTTTAGAGCATAGTTCTAGTTTCCTGATAATAAGAATTCGCGAACATAAAATATAAAAAAGTGCATATTTTTAACAAGGCATCTAGTAAGAAACGAAATTCGATTTTTAATTATATTTACATTAAAACTCGATTTTAATTTTTTTTTGTGATGTGTAAAATGTGTAAAAAAATTTTTGTATATATTTCAATTTAATAACTTTTTTTAACACGAAATCGAAGCGACAAAACATATAAAATGTTTGTTCCTACGAAGTATTAACTAAAACATTCCCCAACTAGATTTATAACAGGCGATGTTACTGACAAGGGCATCCCTCCAACTCTTACACGGTTAAAAAGTGGGGTCAAAAATAGTCAAGTACTTTACCTCTAGCCTAAACCCAATTTCAATATGGTTTTTTTAAATTTAAACCTTGTATATTTTCTAGTTTCAAATTTAAATACTTGTCTAAAATAGAATTGTATGTACAATAGAAATTCGGTTGCTGGTCTCAATATTTTTATAGAGTTACCGAAACTATAAAAAAAATTAATATATTATTTTAAAATTATTTTATCAAAAAAAAAAAATTCTTATGCCGCATACTGGAGTCGAACCTTCTTCCTTCAGCTTGTTAGGCAATTATTTTACCTCTTGCCCATATTTCTACCTTGAATATTTTTTTTTTCTTTCAAGTTTAAATATGAATGTCTAAAAATAGATTTGTATGTACAACATAAATTGAGATGCCAATCTTAATATTTTATTAGAGTTACCAAAACTATTAAAAACTTTATATTATTTTAAAATTGGTAACGAAAACTAATATTTTAGATAGAGTGATTGTATTTTTGCAGGCGTAACTAATATTCGATTTGAACTGCAAATAAAGGGTCCGCCAAATAACTTTTTTTTTTTGAACTCCTGAACCAATTGGACTTTGTATGGCGTCATACCAAGGTCTTTATGCAAAAATTCAATGATGTCTCCGAAATTTTCAATTGTTGAGAACGACGGTGAATTGATGTTGATGGCGCTTCACGCACACTTTCTGCCACAGCAGCAATATTCTCGGGTGTACGCACTGTTTTTGGCTTTTCACGCTTTGGTTTATCGATGAGGATGCCAGTTTCTTTCACTTTTTTCGCAAGATAACGAACATACGGACCATATTCGTTCAGCGGAAGGATAAAACTAATTATCTGTCAAATCAGACATGAGCTAAGTGTTACCATTCACGAAATAAGCACTAGTTGAAAAAAAAAACGTTAAATGGCGGACCCTTTATTTTATTCAAGGGGATAAAATCTCCGAAAAGTGGTTGGTTGTTGGTATAAAAGGTAATGCAGAAGATAATGTTTTTTCAATATTGATAAAGAAAACCAATAGTTTGAATGATGTGACTGTGTGTTTGGTTAATTTTATATATTTTCTGTTTACAATATAGTTTAATTATTCTGATGATGAACTTTAAGTACTTACAATTAAAATGATTGAATAATGATTATATATTGTTGCTTCCAATGGAATTCCAACCAATTTATTCTCTAAGTGTACTTGTTTAATACCTTTTGGCTATGTGTTTTTTTGGTGCTGTGTTTTTGCTTGTTTTTGGTTATTAAATCTGTATGCACTTCTATCGTGTGTTTTTTTTCTCATATTGTAACCATTGATGTCCTTTTTTACTATTTTCTCTACTGTTTTTATGGCTTGATTTAGTTTTTTTTTTTGCTGATTTTTGTTTATTTTCGTTTTATTTTCTGCTTTCCTATATTTGTTAGCAATTTCATATAATCAAAGGATTTTACGACTGACTTACACATTATGGTAATTTATCACAAATATGTAGCAAACAAAAAGAAAAGGAAAATATTCACTTTTCGCATATTCATACATTTTGCTATCGCATTGGATAATACAACGATTTTCCAACAAAATGTTATAGTGACCAAAAAATACAGAGCTATTAATTTTGTAAATGTTGACGTGCATTCATTTTTCTTTTTTGGTTTTCTTTTAGATTTCTTTTAAAATATATATATATGTATTGAAGAATAATGTGGTATAGAAAAAGAAAAATGTTTTTACAAAATATGTATGACGAGCTTAAAATCCCGATATTTCGTTATTGGTAGTTTTATATTTCGGAATACATGATAACATTTTTTTTATTTTTTAAGGAATTCGTTTCAATAAATTAGTTTATCCTTCTTAATTGAATATTTTGGTGATGTCAAGTTTCAGATAGCTACCGTATTGGATTTCTATAGGTCATTAAATGTGGAATTTCTTCCTTTTAAATCTCATTTATACAAAGATTTTATAAAAACGCATAAGATATATTTGATTAATTAAACCATACCTCAAAAACAAAAAATATTTTAAACTTCAGACGTTTTGCCAAATTGTTATATGTTCCTAGATTCAACGGTTTATGCTAGACAGCAGACATTTCCCCAAATAAACCCACATTTTAAGCCGTACTTTTCCAAAGGTTCAGTTTTACCAGTTTTATGCTAGAAGCAGACATTTCCCCAAATAAACCCACATTTTAAGCCGTACTTTTCCAAAGGTTCAGTTTTACCAGTTTTGCCTCTCCCCGAAAAAATTTCCAAAAATTCGCTTTATACAGATGACTACTCGTGTTAAGTAATCCCGAATTTCCAAAAATGCGATCTACACCGATGTCTACTCTTGATTAAGCAAAAACGTTGGACTTTTCCCCTTTTGCCCCTCCTAGTGGCAATTTCCAAAAATAACATCAATAGAGATGCCAGCTTAATGGAGATGTCTACTTCTGATAAAGAACGCACATACCAACTTTTTAGTTCCTAGCTTCGGCGGTTTGGCAAAGCCGCCAAGGGGGGTTGACTTTTTCAACCTTTTAGGGGTACTTCACGTGATGACAAACCGACATACTATTTTCTAATTTCCTCGCTTTAGTAGTTTGGCTAGACCGACAAGAGAGAGTTTTCCCTACATTTACCCCTTTTTTTACCTCATATCTTGCCAGAAATCCCAAAAGTAGCATGTTCGAAGAAACATATATTTTAGTTTTAAATTTTAATCTTTGGTCCGAAAGACCAAAGAACTTTGGGCAGGCCGCCAAGGGAGAACTTTTAACCTTTCCGAAATCCGCTTTATAAAGATGTTTACTCTTGATTAGAAACTCACATACTAAATTTCAACCACATACCATCAACGGTTTGGCCAGGCCGCCAAGAGGGATTTTGTCCCTGCACTTGGAAATTTTGATGGAAATAGAGATGTCTACTCCTGATTAGGAACTCACGTACCAAATTTCAAGTTCCTAAAATCAGAGGTTTGGCCAGGCCGCCATGACCTGATATCTACTCGTGATAAGGTACCCACATATCAAATTTCAAGTTCTTCGCTTTAATGGTTTCTCCAGGCCGGCAAGGAGACTTTTCCCATTACTGCCCTTCCCAGTAGGAATTTACTCCTCCTCCTGATAAGGAACCCAAAAATTTCAAGTACCTCGCCTTAGTGGGTTGGCCAGGCCGCCAAGATGTAGATTTTTCCCCTTACAGCCCCTCCCCTTAGGAGTTTCCTAAAATCCGATCTATACAGATGTATACTCTACATACCAAATTTCAAGTTCCCAGATTCAGCGGTTCGTTGAGAGACTTTCTTCAAAAAATTATTTTTGAAAAATCACAAAAATTTTAATTTTGCTAGATTGAAACTAAACAGAAAATATTAAAATATCAATTAATATTTTAATTGATTTTGGTTAATAACTTAAATTTGTAGTTCATTAATGAAATTCTTAAAATAACTCATGTTGTTCGGTTAATCAATTAACCGGTTTTCTGTGGTTGGTTGATATATATACCTGATCAAAACCTTGAGCTTCTTGTGGGTGGTGGATAAGAATGAGGCGCTTAGGTCGAAAATGTGGCACTCCCTCTAGCGCTGACTCACACAATAATTTTGTCCATCTTCTCTTACTTTGATTAAGCATTAGTGTTTTCAATTTGTAATAGTAATATGATCTCAAACCTGACAATTCAAAATGAAATATTTATTGATTTAATTAAATATTTGTTTAAAAGCAAATTTTATTTTTATAAAATCTTTTATTAGATATTCTAGGTTAATAATTTAATTTGTGTACTTTTTTTTATCTAATTACAGAAATGATATAAAATAATCGTAATTCAATTAAAAAAATGTGTTGATGTAATTAGAAGAATGGTAAACAGTTACAATAAGAAATTTGTAGCATCAATTAAAATATTATGCAAAAATGTAAGTATTTATTTTTTTCAATTAAAATACTATTTTATTATAATAAAAATAAATGTTAAAACTTTACATTTGACTTAAAATTAATGTTTATTCTTTTACATATATTGTTTCATATTTTAGTTTATTTGGAAAATGTAGACACACACACTACAAACACATCTTGTCTGAATGGCTTTATGTGTGTGTTTCAACTTTGTCAAATTCTTGTTTTTTTGAATAGCATATAAACAAATAATTTTAATAAAAATAAATGAATTTTTCGAGTATTTTTTTTTTGAAAAAGAAAGCTAATACAAATTTTAATTTTGTAATAACTATAACGGAAACTACACATGTACGTTTTTGTAAGTAAATTTTTATTAAATTTTAAATAATTGAAATAAGAAATAAATGAAACTATAAAAATCGGTAAATGGTAGTAAATTATTTTAAACAAATGTATTAAAAAGTTGAAAAAAAAATATTTTTTTTTGGAAAACGAATGTATGTACCTGTGTTTTTAACAGAAAAGTTTTTTTTATTAAACTACATAATATTCTGAGTGTCTTAAATGGATTGATAAAATTGCCTTTAACAAAAATATAGTTTTTGGTTATTATCATTGTTAGCATATCGTACTAACGCCCATTATTGCTTATCATGCCTATCAAAAATAATTTTTTTTTTCGTCTCAAACAAAATATTTTTGTTGGCTTTTGCTAACGTATCACATTTTCTTCCTTTGCGTTTGTTTTTTTGCAAAGTCTACATTTACACGAAAAAATACAAGGAGTTTTATGAATGAGAAATGAGCAACCATGAATCATAAGTTTTATATATGTAGTATGGAATTAGGCCCTAGAATAGGGGTGGCATGACTTCTTTAATTGCGTGTCAAAAATAGTTTTTAACTATTTTTTTTCCTTTTGTTATTAGAAACTCTTAAGTTAAAATAAGTCACCTCAAATCTACAAATTCTTTCTCTTGAAAAATCTAGTTTTTGATATGTTTCGATATGTTTATAGATTTTTAACCACTGTTGTACAATATTTTGCCATTTTTTCTGTAATTATGCGAACTTTTGTGATTATTTCTAGTTTGGGGTGAAGATTTAATAGTATTTTGGGAGGAAGTATTGATAGCAATTTAATCAATGTTTAAGAGCATTTATGTTGTGTCTGTATACTATGTATGAATATTAATTTTTATTTAACTTAAGAGACATGCCGAGAAAATACATCAAAACATACATAGACAAAGCCACACTCAGAAAAAAGTATAAACTAAATTTAAGTTTACACCTTAATAAAATGTAGTTTCTAAAATTTGCAAATTTATTAGATTTTAGTTCATATCTATTTCTTATGAACTAAAAAATAATAAGCCATTTTCTTTAATCTTCCTTTCTTGAATTAGGTTAATATTCTTAAAAAATTTAAAACTGTATGAAAAAACAAAAACCAAATACGCAACTTACTTAAATTTAGTTCAACAATTTTAACTTCTTAAAATTAAGTTAATAACTTCTTAATATTTTCTTTGAAAAGATTAAAATATTTAAACCTTTGGAATTCCTATTTTGTTTATAGTTCATATTATATTAGATTTTAGTTCGTTGTTTAGATTTAGTTAATAGTGGTTTAGTGTTTTATTAGGTTTAGTTCATAATGTTTTAGTTCTACCAAGAAAATGTTAAGTAATAAATTTCACATTAAAAACGGTTTAATTAAAGAGAATAATCTTATAATTACACTCTGCTACACAGAAAAATCACTCGTCAAATGACCTAGTGTAGGTTGTAAGTCAAGATTAGTGTAACGGTAAAGAAGTATTTTTTGCGATAGGCGCATTTAAACATTTGTTATATAGAGGAAAAATTCTCTTCGGGAAATGTATAAAAACCAAACGGTTTCGAATATCGAAAAAAGCTTAGACAACCAATCGATTCAATTTAATAGGCATTACTTTGCATTATTTTTAGCGTTACAACTACGATTACTTAATAAATTTAATGTTGCTCAAAACACATTGTTTTTAATAAAAACAATTAAAGTAATTAGACATAATTTTTACACCAGTAAATGTGTCTTCAAAAAGCTTTTATTTGATATTAAATTTGTTTCTGGTTACTTTAAATAGAACGAAATAAACCGGACACTCGTAAAGTGGTAACATTTTTGACGCCATGTATTAAATTTTTATTCTCTAAATTTTTATTCTCTACAATATATCTAAGGTTCATTAAGATCTGTCGGTCCGGGTCGGGATACCTACCTTGTAAGCTACTTATATTTTTAGAAGTTAATACCTTTTGAGAATTACAAACTATAAATCTATTATAAAAAAAATTAAACATACAAGCAAACATTTTTTTGTTTTGTTCATAAAGTTTAAGATAAATTGACTAAATTTGAATACAAATTACATAATTGTAGTGAATGGTTTTTACTTTTTTTTTAAGAACACTTTATACTTGATTTGAGTAAAAATTTTCTTTACAGCCAAATCATTCCCAAATTTTTAAAATTAATTATTATTTGGTAAACTTTTTTTTTTGAGTGCAGGCATAGGCAAAAGTGATGAATTCAAAATTTCTCATTTGAAATCAGCTGGCGTGCCGTTGTTTTGCCATTCCTACACTAGGAAAACTATATGTATGCTATACAGTAGACCAACTCACAAAAAAGTTTCTTTTGTCCACCCCTCAAAATGAACGTTGTTATGTTTTATGATGATTCCCAAAATATTCCGTGTCATTGAGATCCCGTAAGCTGCACCGATTTCTATTCTATTTTTTTAGATTTTCAAAGAATTTTGTACTTTAACTAAAGACAAAGTATGCAACATTAGTACCACATAGAAGGTTTTTTAAGGCGCGTACAACGGTATATCATTTTTTCTGTAAAAAAATTTATTTTTTTAGATCTTTTGTACAGAGATTTTTGCCATTTAAATGTCAAATTGACATATTTCAATCCTTAGTCGATTTAAGTAAATACGTGTTTACGCTTTTTTTGAAATTCGCACTAGTTCGTGTTTCACCAAAAATACAATATGGTGGGAAAACTATGTTTTAATCATAATCGCTTTCAAAATTTTTCTTTGGGCAAGTATATCATCTATGTATGGAAATATTTTGGAATTTTGCAAATTTAGTTAATTTTCCTCGGTGCTTTGGACCAACTTTGAGAAAAGTTTATAATTAATTTAATCTGCAAATTTATTTGGTTTCTAGTTGATGTAAAAATTAAAAAGTAGCTTAGGAAAACAAATCCAATACGCGTTTTTCCCCAGCATAACTTTTTTCGCGAACTAAAAAAATACACGCAGTTTTTTATTTTTATATATATAGAGCTTAAATTGAGGGCATTTTTAAATCAAAACACTTTTAAAAATTTGGAATTCGTGAAAACAATGATGCCGCCAAAAAAAGCGAGTGGTGGAATATTTTTCTTTAAGCCGAATTTTCATCCTTACATCAACAATAAACTCAATCGTCTTGCAGATTGAATTAATGAAAAATTTTTGTCAAAATTTGTTTTAGATAACCGTGGAAAATGCATTCAATTTGCAAAATTTTAAATTATTTCCACTCATCGATGATGCATTTGACTAAAAAAATAATTTAAATCCGACATTCAACGGATTATAACACATTTTTCCCACCATATTGAAGTTTTGCTAAAACGCAAACTAGCGCGAATTTGGAAAAGAGCTGAAACGCTTATTTACTTAAATCGACTGAAGATTAAAATATGTCAATTTGAAATTTATATCACAAAAATCTCCATAGAAAAAACTTAAAAATCTTTTCTTTTTTTTTACAGAATATCCTTGAAAAAAAGGATATGTATGAACATGCTTTGGTATGTTTTTCTTACCGTTGGATAAAACTCTTTCATATGACACTAATAATGTACACTTTGTCTTTACCCGATGAAAAAAGTTTTTTTGTTTTTTTTTTTTTGTTCTACCTAGCGTTTTAAATTTATTATACGAGTATATTCCAACTTCAACTTATTATACGATTATGTTCCAAAATAAAATGCATAAATTTTTGGATTTACCATTATTTTTTAAAATAATATTTATATGTTTTATAAATAAATAATAAGTAGTACTTAATTGGATTAAAATAAAAAATAAAAATTTAAAATTTTTTAATTAAAACATTTATTAGATAAAATTTTATTAAATTGTATATAATCAGATCGTATTTGATAGACCCATTATTCGGATCAAACTTTATGAGATTCGATTCCATGAGATACCTTGAGATCAGCTTATGTATGCCATTTTTCGGATCAAATGAGATGAGATGTGATGTTTAGTTATATGTGATACTATATATAATCATATATGATTATAACGGAACTTTTTTCGTCGGGTAGTTAAAGTAAAAAATTCTTTGTAAAACTAAAAAAAATATATATTTTTAAAAACGGCCCAGCTCACGGGATCTTAATGCTAGACACAAAATATATTGGAAAACCAACGTACATTTTGATTAGTGGAAAAAAACACTTTTTTGTCTCCATACAATGTGAGTCGGTCTACTATACAGTATGTATTTAGTGCATGCTTTCGCAAAGATTGAATGAAAACTAATAAACGAGAAATCAGAAGTAGAACTAAGCGTATACATAATATATAGTAGCGCTATCAGAAATATGTGCGATAGAACACATACATGAACTTCTATTTGCAACACCATTTTAAACCAAATTTCAAATCAAGTTTTCTTAGGCTTACAGAGAATTGCCAAAATAAAATCCAAATTAAAACTAAATTTAGACAAACGCATAAAATTTGTTCAAAACCAACCAAAGTTAAGTTATGCAAATCAAATTTATATAGAAATATCTGTGGTTAGCCTTTAGCTTTGGTTAATTTTTGGAGGACTTTAAAACAATTTTTAATTGTGAAAGAAATTTATTAATATATTTAGCAGGATTAGCAGCCAAAACCGTTAGAGAGTTAATCTAAAATAACGTCACCGATAACACTGTGTAACAATTTTGGGGTCATCGTCTGGGGGATGGCAAATTCCAAGTCAGTGTGAAAGTACTAGGCCAGCATAGTTAAGCCGGCAAATGTTTTAGCGTTCTCAGGCCAAACTTATTGTTTATGACCTTTTATATTTTTATACCCTCTACCATATGTGATGAGGGTATAAATGACGATAGAGACTGCTAATTTTTAGATTGATGGACATCTTCGTGAAAGGTTTGGTGTTGAAAATGAGCAAAATCGGTTCAGCCGATGAAAGGTTATGATTGAAAATGCGAAGGTACCTCTAAATTTTCCATACAAATTTGTGTATATACCAGTACA
This sequence comes from Delia radicum, assembly GCA_021234595.1. NCBI lineage: Eukaryota > Metazoa > Arthropoda > Insecta > Diptera > Anthomyiidae > Delia > Delia radicum. Next base: position 214,773,305 of record CM037851.1, read on the forward strand.
ATTTTATAGTAGTGCCTGGTAATAGTATGTCACCAGACGGATACAGGTGAATAATATTTTAAATTTACCTAAAATTTTTTTTCACCTCAAATTTTTTTTTTACCACAAATTTTATTTTCACCCCAAAAAAATTTTTCACCTCAAAAATGTTATTTACGAAAATTAATGAGGAAAAGGGAAAAAAAAATTATAAATGAACTAACAAAAACATATGGAAAATAACATTTAGACGTGAAAAGGGGAATTTTGCGGTGAAAAACTTTTGTGGGTGTAAAAAAGCAATTGTGTGGTGAAAAACATTTAAAAAATATGACATACTATTTTATACATCAGACGATAGTATGAAATATATAAATTTGTATAGATACTCAAAACTTTTGATCCGCTGGTACAATTTTGCTCATTTTCAATACCAAATTTTTTACGAAGATGTCCATTATGCGAGGTCGCTATTTATACCCTCATCACATATGGTGGAGTGGTATAAAACTTAAAAAGGTCATAAACAAAGTGTTTGGCCTGAGAACACCAAACGCTTTCGAGGTTTTACTATACTGGCCTAGTACTTTGACCCTGACTTGTAATTTCTCACCCCCTGAATGGCTGTTGCACTGTGTAGTGTAACCGAATCGTTTGGATTGTCAATCATGATATTTACTTAAAAAGCAATTGTGTGGTGAAAAACATTTAAAAAATATGACATACTATTTTATACATCAGACGATAGTATGAAATACATAAATTTGTATAGAAACTCAAAACTTTTGATCCGCTGGAACAATTTAGCTCATTTTCAATACCAAATTTTTCACGAAGATGTCCATCATGCGTGGTCGCTATTTATGCCCGCATCACATATGGTGGAGGGTATAAAACTTAAAAAGGTCATAAACAAAGTGTTTGGCCTGAGAACACCAAACGCTTTCGAGGTTTTACTATACTGGCCTAGTACTTTGACCCTGACTTGTAATTTCTCACCCCCTGACTGGCTGTTGCCCTGTGTAGTGTAACCGAATCGTTTGGATTGTCAATCATGATATTAAGATTTATTTAGTTTAGTCACTTTACAATCAGTCTTAAGACTTTTCATTGAAACAAAAAAAAAAAAAAACAAATGCATAATTAACTTTTAAAATAAATGAATTTTACCTCTAAACTTTATATTTAAGGGGTGATTTTATAAACCGAAGCGTTCAAACGTTTAGAAAAATTGTATGAGAAAATTCAAGTTACCCTGTGTTATTTTTACAGTTTTTCAAACGTTTAAAAATAAAAATAAGTTTTTATTATTTTTAATGAAAATTTTCGCATATTTTGTGTTCCTTCGGTGTTCCCATAGCACTTAAACCCCACCGAAGTAAAATAATGAATCAGGGCTATGAAACAAAAAGCTTCAATAAATTCGCCAACTCTACATCGGGTGGCGAGCAACAACTGTTCTAAGACTTATCTATTCGCGCAATTACAGTGTTGCCATGTTTGAAGCCCTTCATCTTTCACCACCTTTCACCACCTTTCATCTCTCCTCTATACCCTTTCCATAGAAACCAACACATTAATTAATAGCAAGAATTCCTGAGCGTTGCTTATCTTTTAAAATAAAATAAAAAAAAAAAAAACATCAACGCTCTCGTATAATAAATACGAATTTAAAAAAGCGACAAATTTAAAGTGCATATCTTATTATTTATTATTAGTGCTTTTTTTTGTATTTTGAGTGCATACTTTTCGGATTTTAGTGAATATTAACCCACTAAGTACATATTGTATGTGAGTATTTTGCGTTTTTACTGCATATTTAAAGCGCATAGTTTCGATTTTTAGTATCTATACGAAAGTCGCTGCCCTGCTTATAACTAAACTAAATAGAACTTTTGTAATAAAATATGTAATTTTACTACACAAAATTTAAAATGGTGTAGTTGAATATAAATTCTTTTTTCGGTATGTAAAAAGTTGCTGAATAGCAGTTGTTAAATGAAAATCTTTGCTTTTCATTTTAAATATTATAATAAAAATAACAAGTTATGAACATGCATATTTAATGCAGCTTAAAGTAAAGTGAAGGTTGTAAATGTTGATTGATGTAGTTTAACGAACTAAGAATTTTTACAATATCCTATAAATTTTTAACTGTTTTATAGCATATTGGTGTTTTCCCATTGAAATTTGCAATAGTATAAGAAAAATTTAATTAAACTGAAAGAAATTTGTATTTTAAATTTTAAAATTTTCATGAAATTAAAAAAAAAAAAATATTCATTAACAGGAACCGGAAGTTCATGCAAATATATTTTTTTTTCCGTAAGTCAAGAGGTAAAAAGTTAACAGGGTAAAAAAAATATCTTTGCGAATCAAAGAGTTTGCTTTAATATTTCGCTAGGCATATTTTTGTATATTTTGCTTTAAATGCATATTTTTGTTGCATATTTTACTTATTTGTCTTTAAATAAATATTTTCATTGCATTTTTCTTAGTTTCTCGTAGAAAAAATTATTTTCAATTTTATTTCATATTTGACCTAGGAGCACATATCCTAAAGAGGATAAAGCTCTGTAAATTGTTCTCTTAAATTTTATATGCAAACTGGGATTACGCAATATAGTTTTAATGATTTTTTAAATACGTATTTTTCAATAAAAATAATTAAAATTTTGTATTAATTGTGCAAAAGATATGCAGAAAATATATTCAACAATACAAATTAATTTTAAAATTTAATTCATTTTGCTTAACAACATGAAAAGTTATTAATTTATAATGCCTCTCTTTTTACGTTTTTTGTTATTTTTCTTCGAAACTCTCAAAATCCTAGTTGAAGTTTTAGAAGAAAGACGTGGATACATTCCCTGCGGGAAATGGACCAGTCACTGGCATGGTCACGTGACTAGAGCTTTGTGTGTATGAACCTGCCCTAGTTTCTGTTCTGTTATATGAAAGTGGCCGGTACTTTTAACATGGGCTTGTCATAGGAGGTGACAATTGCTACCTTTGGAGAACTGTGTGACCTGAAGAATAACTTGACCAAGGTAACCCATCACCGTACCGACTGAAATGAATATGCTACGGGACAAGTTAGAAGTAGGTAGTGCTAAAGTAGGACCATTTTAGGATTTATGTGATATGCAACAGAACCAGTGAGAATAAATGTATCATGTGACTGGTGTAGGTGTACGTATCGTAGAACTAGAGAAAATTTTTGAAGGAAAACTAGTCACATATTAAGCGCAATGTATTCCGTGATAGGGGAAGTTTGATTGGATTAGTTTTGCGACGTATCGCTGTACTGGTATAAGGGGTACAAGTCGCCGGACTTTCGAAAAATAATTAGCAAGTAACTTGTCACTTATTATTCAGTGCGTGTCATATTATGTACGGGTTGCGAAATAGCCCTTCCGGAACCAGTCACTGCACTTATTCGAAACAGCGTGTCATACCACAAGTTCAAAAAATCTTCAAAAAAGGTACAACAAAAATCAATTTTAAAATTAGGTTATTTTGTCTGTACCCAACAAAAAACTTAATTATAACCATTTAAATATTGGAGAATTACATAAACTAGACAAAATGTCCGGATGTTCAAGTAATAGATTTTTTTTCAAGTTTTTTCTTTATTTTTTAACATTGGTATTATCAAACAATTTCTACGAATTTTTGTATCCCAACACTTCTAAAAAGCACTTCATGAACAGCACAAATTTAATGTATAACTTATAAAGCAGAGTAACAAAATATATACACAGATTCAATTTTGTACCCAAAGAAATTCTTACAAATCGCCAATTACTTATACATAAAAAATCGTTACCAAAAATCTTGTAAGATATCTTAACAAAATATTTCGAAACCAATATGCAGAAACTTTGAAATTTTAATTTATATTCTTGTAAAGTGTTTCAAGTTTTTGAATAAGTTGTGCAACAAATCGTATTCTGGTGATATATTTCTAATTGTTTGGTAGCGATATTTTATGTGTAAAATCGCCATAAAAATCGCCAGTCGGCAATTCAAAAATTAACTTGCCAAACGAGTATTAAGATCGCGACGTATGGCGAGAAATCTCCATATATGGTACCCTGGTCACTGTAAAAACAATTTCGTATTCAGTTATTTTGAACCAGTGGAGTGTGACGTCTTCATTTCGACTGTCACATAGTCGGTACTCATACAAATCCCTTCAGTGTTATGTCCGCTTTGTAGCAGTCAAGGGAATGCATCCTTTGGATCTAATTGCCATGTTTTCATACACTGCTAACGGTGTGAACCAGTTCAATGACCAGTAGGAATTTCAATTGCAACGACGATCGTTGCTTTAGTGCACTTTGATGTTATGTTACTTTTTCTCCAATTACATGATATATCTGGTACAAACCAGTGAATGTTTTGTCACCATAACTATAGTCAATTAACACTTTTTGGTGCACCACAATTTTGGTTTCACCAGTTTCGTGACGTGTCCCCCAATCCTATATCACAGAATTACCACTTTGGATGAGTCGACCTTTCATTTCCCGCAGGGTTGTGACACAAACTCAGAAAATCAATACATAACAAAAGAATTAACATCGTTTAAACAAGTGCCAATTACAACCGTCGACGTTGCGCGGTCATTTTCTACGTTGAAAAACTTTTTCAGGCATTTTTAATACAATTAATTTTTTTTTTTAATTTGTAGTGCATGAAGTTCCTGTCCCAAAGGCTCGAGCTTTTGTTTTAGACTATGGTAAGCAATTAATTTTTATGTAATATTTATTTAAATTAAATTTTTACATCAACTACACTTATGATATTCGTAAAGTCAACGCTAGTAGTAATTTTTAACTATAACTGTACGCAGCCAGTAAACGGAATCAGAAAATGGGCCAAAAACATTATTAAAAATTAAAATTTTTGTATGAAAGTGGTTCATCCAAAGAGCCTTCTTTTTGGACTCAAAATGAAGCCAATATGATAGAAAACCAAATTTAGAAAATATTTTGATAAGTAATTTTTTGTGTGCAGGGCACGGTATGGAAGCGAGAAAGTGTTTAAGTTAAAATTTCGTAAATTTTCAAAAATTAAATATTGTGAAATGAACACAAATTTAAAAAATCTTAAAACCAAATTTATGTTAAATGGAAACCGTTGATAGTAAAAACAAAGTATGATCGAAGGTTAAGCATTTAAAAAAATCTTTTAATTTGGTCCAAGGACATACAGGATTCTCATAGGATGCCTCTAAAGGAAATCGACTTAACTTGAAAACGTAGGAACAGATTTTTATGAAATTTGGTATATATATTTAGCAGTAGTAGTAAAGCCTTTGAGTTTGACCAATATGTATTGAAGTTAATGTGCAATTTCGCGTTTTACGAAAAAAGGACATCGCCTTATCTTTATAAGTGAAAGCACAAAAGGTTTAAATTTTGGACTGTATTTATATCTTACACAGAAAAAATTATCAACCAAAAATATATAATTAAAGGTTTGTTTTGAATTAAATTTGTTTCTAAACAAATATTTAATTGAATCAATTAATATTTTAATTGACTTTTAAATATATAAATACATATTTTATTTAAGACGTAATTCTCAAATTATTTTTTCATACACTGTATGCTTAAATAGAAAATTTTCAGTATAAATTACAAAATGCATTTGCATTTCCAAACAAAACGAGCGCATACACTAACATACAAACAGACGCAGCAGTAACTACGACACACATACCAACGTATTGTTCACACACTTTTTTGTGAGTATCACTTTTTTTTTTGTGGAAGTTATTTATAACTTTTTTTCCATTTAAATTTTCAATAAAAGTTTGATAGGTTCAATTTCAATTAAAGTATTAATTGATTCAATAAATTTTGTAATTGAAACCTGATTTTAGTTTTTTTCTGTGTAGGAAGAGGAATAATTTACGCCTAAACTTATTTCTTTTTATGGATTAGTTTTTGAGATACGGTCTAAACCTATTTGGCCCATATCGCCTGCAGTAGGCAACGAAAAAAAAAAAAAAATGTTGGCAGAACATCCCAGCAAAAAATTTCCAAAAAGGTAGGCGGGTTTGTAATCAAGCATTTTGGGCAGAACGCATTCCTTACTAGATTACCTACTCGATTCTTTTAACAGGGCGTGAGACTAAAATAATTGATTCTTTAGAATTGATTATTTTTTTTACCGAAGAACCATTTACTTTATATTTTTAAGAACTACATACATTTTTTAATAAATAAATAGTTCCATTATAAAACTACGAAGTAGTTCCCTAGAAAAAATAAGAAGTACTTACATTCAAAAAAAAGAAGTAGTTCCATAAGTAAATTCAACTTATACTCACACGTGATTCTCCTAAGTCACTCAAATATAACGATCAAAACTCATACGGAAATAAAATCCTAAAAAGTGAAACATCGAAGTGTTATTATAACATGGGTTTGTTATAATTTTGGAGCTATAAACCACGAAAATATAAATTTTTCAAAAAAAAAGAACAATTCAAAATTGAAAAACAAAAATATGACTCACGCACAATCACCCTCGAAATTTTTTTTTACACTCACTTACGATAACGTCAGTAATTTCAACTTCCACTCACAATTTTCTGCTCACGTGCGCTTTCCTAATTTATACCTAACCGCAGTTTAACAAAATTTAGGCAACATGCAATTTCTGTTTTTAGTATTATTTTTCTGCAAATAAAAATTTGTTTGAAAAAATATATGAGATAAATTCTTTAAAATTGTATAACTTCTTTTTTAAAATTATGAACTACTTCCAATAACGTCCTTTTATTAAAAAAATGTATATGATTACTTCTTGAGTACAAAAAGTTATACATATAAGTTAATAACATTGTTATTTTCTTTTAAGTAAATAATTACTTTGTTTTTGAGTTCATGCTTTCTGGTTTAAATTTAAAGAATTGATTACAATACTACTTGCTTTTTTGACTCTATCGTTGGAATGAGTTTGGTATTGCAGTTACTAAATTTGGCAATGAGATATGTAAGCAAGTGTGAGCATCACCTTGTTTTTGGAATGTGTAATTTTTTCTTGGGATGGTATAAATTTCATTGCAAAAAATCTTAGGCCGGTTATTTATTATTATTTTCTACTTACATATTATCCTGAGTGTAAATGTCAAAGTGTTAATGAAGCACGATTTTTATATGCTTTTTATTAACATTACATAAAATATAAAAAAAATAATGAAGCGTTAATATTGGTAAATAAACAAATAAGTTCATTGACTTTTTTATTGTTTATTTTGTTAGGTTTATTTAACGATTTTGTCGTTATTACGATTCTTTGATTTGATTTGTCGGTATGTAAATAAAAATCACTACATTATGCTCCTTTTTACAATTGTGTGCTCTTAAATTTTTTACGACTTGTTTTTATTTTTTTGTTGATAATCCTTATCAAAAAGGATACTACTGTTAAATCAATTGATAATATTCATACACCAACAGTATTAAGAGTATCATAGAAAGGATAGTATCGACATATAAAAATGTAATTCGTGTAAAATTTTTAACATTTATTCCCAGGAAAAAATTACACATTCCAAAAAGAAGGTGATGCCCACACTTGCTTACATATCTCATTGCCAAATTTAGTAACTTCAATACCAAACTCATTCCAACGATAGAGTCAAAAAAGCAAGTAGTATTGTAATCAATTCTTTAAATTTAAACCAGAAAGCATGAACTCAATAACAAAGTAATTATTTGCTTAAAAGAAAATAAAAATGTTATTAACTTATATGTATAACTTTTTGTATTCAAGAAGTAATCATATACTTTTTCTTAATAAAAGGACGTTATTGGAAGTAGTTCCTAATTTTGCAAAAAGAAGTTATACAATTTTAAAGAATTTATCTCATATATTTTTTCAAACAAATTTTTATTTGCAGGAAAATAAACAGAAACAGAAATTTCATGTTGCCTCAATTTTTTTAAACTGTGGTTAAGTATAAATTAGGGAAGCGCACGTGGGCAGAAAATTGTGAGTGGAAGTTGAAATTACTGACGTTATCGTGAGTGAGTGTAAAAAAATTGTTCGAGGGTGATTGTGCGTGAGTCATATTTTTGTTTTTCAATTTTGAATAGTTCTTTTTTTTGAAAAATTTATATTTTCGTGGTTTATAGCTCCAAAATTATGACAAACCCATGTTATCATAACACTTCGATGTTTCACCTTTTAGGATTTTATTTCCGTATGAGTTTTGATCGTTATATTTGAGTGACTTAGGAGAATCACGTGTGAGTAAAAGTTGAATTTACTTATGGAACTACTTATTTTTTTTAAATGTAAATACTTCTTATTTTTTCTAGGGAACTATTTATTTATTTTTTTTTTGTGTAAGTACTTCGTAGTTTTACAATGGAACTATTTCTTTATTAGAAAATGTATGTAGTTCTTAAAAATATAAAGTAAATGGTTCTTCGGTAAAAAAAATAATCAATTCTTAAGAATCAATTATTTTAGTCTCACGCCCTGTTAAAAGAATCGAGTAGGTAATCTAGTAAGGAATGCGTTCTGCCCAAAATGCTTGATTACAAACCCGCTTACCTTTTTAGGAAATTTTTTGCTGGGTTGTTGTTACGTGAAAAATTAATTTGTACAAGGAGAGGAACATAAGCATAAACATGACTGTGTGCAATATTTTTCAGTTTATATCTACATATGGGCATTTGCATTGTCACATACGTTACAGTAGTATGGTTAAATGAGCAGAAAAACAAAGAAAAACATAATTTTTTTTGTACTACTTTATATTTTTGTGTTGAACTTAAAAAGCTCTATATTTAGTAAAAATAAGAAAACAATCGAACTGCATAATCCTAAAATATAAGCAATTAAATTGGGTGACGTGATGTGACAGAAATATAAGTTGCTTATTTCGTATTTTGCAAAACTTTTAAATATGATTTGAAATATATTGAGTTTGTTTTATAATTTTCTGAATTAATAAAGCTATTTATGATTTTCTCTTACACTGAAACTTGGTGTTACGTAGCGTGATGTGACATAAATTTCCTATTAGGTAAATGTTAGCAATTATTAAATAAAAATGTTTTTGTTATTTATAAAATTAAAACACATTATAAATTTTATGTGATAAATTTATTTTGGAGAATTAAAATGGATAGCATGTAAATTAAATTAATTCAATTACACAGGCCAAAAAGTTTTTCAACCTACATACCAGAGTATACTTTTCAAAATGTTTGATGTGCGCTGAATACGAACAGATAGGACTTTCATATGACATAAACGATTTTGAGAATATAGCTCAATTTAGATCCAGCGCAAACCTTTGGAAAAGTATACTCTGGTATGTAGGTTGGAAAACTTTTTTTACTCCAGTTCCAAGATCTTGACGTTTGCAGCTTCTCATGTCCTGTGTACATGTAATTTTATTTGAGACGTAACCTGATTTATGTAACTTAGACACATTTTTGTTTAAATACGATAAAGCCACATCTCTATTGTAATATTCAGCAGCTTATATGTCCAAAACAATGATAAATTTGGAGCGATACCATTTTTTTGTCGCGAAAAAATTAAAAAAAAACGGTGATTCCGAAAAAGCTATTTTTATAGTTTTTAAAAATTACAATTTATAAGCAGTGATAATTAAGAAGTTGTTAAATAATTAGAAATAAATTAAAAATAATACGCTTTCCAACACACATATTTTGGTTTATATATATTCGCTATATGTTAGGTTGTTGGGTGATCCGAAATTTTGACTCCTTTTGGTTTTTTGCAAATGTAATCGTAAAAAGTTAAAATATCTCAAGAATAGGCGTTCACTTACTATCAAAATATACAACAATCTGAAGTAAGCGGTTAAGTGGGTCTGTTTGTAATTTTTCCCTATACACTCAGGGAACTTCTGCTTTAAAAATATGTAGTTGTTTGGGTTGTAATACAGTTTCTTTATTTTTAATGTAAATGTCAGTCATTTGTAGAACAAATTAAAATATTTACTAACCTTGTAGTTCATTTAAAAAACAACCCACGTCAAATGACTGTTTTATGATTTTACATTCATTTCTTACAGTTGTTTTTTGTTATTTAAAAAAATAAAAAAATAAATGTTTGTTTATTTTTTACTACCACGTGGTTCATTTTTACTACAACTGTTAGTCATATTTTGAACATTAAAAAACAAATGACAATGTTAGTTGAATTTACTGTAATGTAAGTCGTCCTTTCTTTAAGTGAAATTTCATTTGTTTTCAACTACAATTGCGGTGGTCTTTACCTACATAGTATTCTAAGTGTACCTATACCGTGCGATTTCCTTCCTTAGCTAAGTAAAAAATATACAATTTTAAATATCAATAAATATTTTACTATTCCAAAGTAAAAATTTGCCAGGGGACGTGACAAAGTTTTAAATTTTATAAAAAGTTAACTCTGCTAGATGTATCCCGGATTTTTTTTATTGAATTATTCACAAAATTCTTGATTTAAATTAAAAGTTTTAAACACCAGCAACGCAGAAGTAATCAAAATAAACGTTGTTTTGCGCAGACGAACGTGACATTAGAATGTCAATGCGTTTTTTGGTTAATGAAACTAAAATATGCTTTGGACTTTTCAATTTACTAACATTTAAGCATTTGTCTGTTATAATACAAGTCGAAGGAATTATTTGTCCCGCTGTTAATTTTTCGGTCACGGTTGACGTTTCTATGGAAATGCCCATATCCTAATGATGTCCCTTAAAAAACGATTTGACGATTTTCCTGCAAATGGTTTTAAAAGGAAGATATCGGAGATTTTTTTTGGAAAACGTTAACCCTTGCCTAATTTCGGCCAAAAATGGCATATTTTTTAAAAAAGTTTATTTTTATTACAAATTTCTAAAATTCGAAATTTGTAAAAAAATTATTTTTTATTTCATTTATTTCTTTAATAAACTCAAAGTTATTCAGATATTCAATTCTGAATTTATCGGCTATCATTAACCGACTTTAGCCTGAAGTCAAAATTGACGTAAAAATTTGATAAAATCGTGTTTTTGTAAAATTAATTTTAAAGATTTTTTAATATGATTATCTAGGAGATGTCGATTAAAATAGTTTTAATTTAAGACAGAAAAAAATTTTAAAAATTATAATTTGTGTTTGTGTGTGGAGCCAGTGGCGTACGTAACATGTATTTTGTATGAAAAAATTCAGAGGTGATTCTCCCAGATTAGTTGAAATTGGAATACGAGATGAAGGAGAGAAAAATAACCTAAAATTGGTAACGAACATAACGGATCAATAGCATATTTAGGGTAGAAATTGATTTTAAAAAAAATTAAAAATATTTTTTTATTAAATTTAGTTTTTTTGAAAATTTATTTGTAGGCTCATTATTTTTGTCCATACTGGTAACCCCACATTTTTATCACAATTGTAAGTACTTGCCATTACCAAATATGTACTTACATAACCACTTATATGGTAATACTTTTATACACTCGGATATGACGTTGCAGGAAACAATGCTCAAATTAGTAGCTTCTTTGCTAAATAGTAATAATTTAAGAATAGCGAAAATAAATCTGTTGAATCTTCAAAAGTTTAGTTGTATTAGAACTAAATTTGAGTTAAATTAAAGTTGCAAATTTATGTGCTAAAATCAGCAGAACTCAACGTTTATTTTATGCTATAAAAATAATAGAATAAAATTAGTAACAATTTTGTTAAAACTAATAAAAATTGGTTCAAAATGCTAAATATTATTGAAAAAAAAAAATAATAACCCATTTAAAAATGAATTTATATTTTTGTATTTCCACTTGTACAATTTGATATGAATATGTATGTACCATACAGCAAACATTTTGTCATTTAACATTGACTTGTCATAGGAAGGAAGCATTCCAAATATGATTTTTTTGGAAGTTTTCTGCCTAAACAACATCCTTCGAAGTTATTTAGGCATAAAATATTCCTAGGAAGTTGTTTTGCAGTATTATAGAATGATTCCTTCCTATGACAAGCCAGTGTCAAATTCATCGATGAAAATGCTTAATTAGAATTATTCCTTGGCAGAACAGTTTTTTCTGGGGATTTTCATATTGTGGCATGTAAAATTCTCGAAAAAGCTATTGGAATATTTACAATGCCATAGACAGTGCTGCCAACCCAGTTTGTTCAAAAAATCGTAAATTTTTGTTTAAGAATCGTCATTTTGAGAATGAGAGATCGTCAAAAATCTTCATTCCGAAACTTTTATATTTCAATAAATAAAAAAAAAAATAGAAGTTTTACTTACAACTTCGTGTTAATCACTTTATTTTTAATTATTTCACCATTTTGATGTTCTTTATTATTAGTTCCTTTACAAACGACCCATTTCGCGGAATAGAATTTTAAAATCTATAAACTTCCTTGGCGAAATTAATTTTTTAATTTTTTTTCCCGATATTTGGTTTCACAAAACTTGGGCAGGGAATTAAAGAAAAGTGAATTAAAGAAAACTATTCATTTAGCAAGAATTAAAAATGTAGCAAACCACCATTTTGTGATTTTGAAGCTAAATGATTAAAATTGTTAAAAAATAAACATCATTGGATTTGTTTTTCTAAAATATATAAAAATTCATTCGGTTTTCGTTACTTTTTAAATAAAATAAAATTAAAGTTTATCATTATGTGGGTAAATGAATAATTTTTTCTTCAATTTGAGATAATTTTATCCTATTTTTTAGATGTTTTAAATAAAAGAAACTTGATAAAATATCAGTAAATTTTAGAGAAACAAATTTAAAAATTCGATAAAAAATTCTATAAAAATTGCAAGTTTTTAAAAATCGTGATTTTTTATACAAAACATTTTGTGAAATCGTCAATCGTCATTTTATCATATTTCACTTCAAATATCGTCGAAATGGTGACAAATAGTCTAAGTTGGCAGCGCTGTAAAATATATTTACAATGATGCCATCGTGATTAAAGTGTTGCCAAAATATAAAAATGTTGTGAGTAAACTAGTTCATATGAATGTTTGATGTTTGGCATGGGATTGTTACCGCTTTCAAAACGTGTTCTGATGATGGGAACCTAGAAAATTCCCGAAATAGATCTATCAACACATTCTTGAAAGGGTCAAATAATAAATTTGAAAACAAAAAACTCTATAGATTATTTGTTAGGACAATATCCTAATGAAGAAATATAGAGTATGGCCTCGAACTTGAATAATTTTCATTTTCATTAAAAACTTTTTTTTTTTAAATTATAAAAATATCGGCTTAGCACGTTTATTCAGCTAACAAATATAAGCCGAAACTAGCCGATTGATTCGGCGGCGGCTCAACTCCCAAAACAAAGTCGGCGGCGCCAGCATATCGAATTTTTTTCTGTATACCCCTTTAAATTGTTTTGGTAAATCTTTAGATAAATCTTTAAAATACCTTTAATTTGATACCCATTTTTGTATAGTTTCTGTGGAATGAATGTAAAAATAAACAAAAAAAAGGAAACTGTAGCCATTTTTTGTCCCGAAATATTTAGAACTTAAAAGTAAGATTGGTACGACAAAGAATTGCGATTGTTAGTTAGATTAGTATTTTATCACATAGTCAAATTTAATCAAAATCTGAAAGATATAATTCTCAAATTTCCTAGGGGGTATTTTTTTGTTTAAGAGTGAAAACATTAACCCTATATGCATTAAATTGCTTAAAATTATTATTTGTATCAAGTGGAATTTTTTTTTATCACTTCAAAAGCTTTGAAGTCCTGTAGTCATCATTTAAATTACGTTGCACTGGTCTTTTTTGTCCCCAAACACCTAAAGATTAACTATTTTTTAATTAAAAGCAAAGATAATTGTAGCCTTACCAAATCTAAGTGTTATTTTTCCGAAAATTATGCAAACTTTGATGAAAACGTTAAAATTTGTTAAATTTTTGACAAAATAATAAATTTTTATTAAATGTCCTAGATAGGAGTGGCCCACAAGCAAATAAAATACGAATTATTATGTTTTCAATTAATTTTTTTTTTTAATTACAACTATTATATTATCAAAATAGCATTCGATATCTCCCAATTAGGCATTTTAAATAATCTTTAAAATGAATAAAAAAAAAAAAATAAGTTTTTGTATTTTATCAAATTTGTGGGTCATTTTTGATTCCAGTCTAATGTAGGTTAACGAAATTTAAAATTGTTTTTTTTTTACAAATGGGCCATCTTCGGTCGAAATTCTGCACGGATTAACATTTTCTAAAAAAAAGACGATTTCTTCCATTTGGAACCATTTACAATTAAACTGGGGTGTGTATAGGCAAATCTATTTTAAAGGGACACCCCAGTGTTTACGGTCAACAATAATAAATGAAAAATAAAAAGAAACATCAAAATAAAGAACATCCAAAAGGATTTCAATACAACATGTTTTCAATCGAATCAACCAATCCAACCTATACCATCTGTCTGTTTATATAAATTTACACATGGACAGATTCAATGAAACATCACAAATTGGAATCAGTTTGTTTTTGTAACAATGTATCGGAAACGGATAAAAAAGTAATAAACCAAATGTCGTTTGTAATTCTGTATGTTGCGTATATTTTATAGCTCTTCTGGACATATATGGCCAAAAATTTGGTGAATTAATTTGCACTGAAAAAGGCAAAAAAAGTTATAAAATGATCTGTTTTTTTTAATTAAATGAGCTGTATCCCGATATAATTTGTGAAATCCGTTAAATTTTATTAACGGTATTAAACAGTTTTGCGTAGTATTATTATTTCATACAGAGTTAACAGATTGTTTGTGGAAAATAGAATTATTTGGCAAAACTACACTCAAAAAAATTTTGCAGAATTTACTTAAAATGAAAGTTAAAGCAAAAAAGTGTCAAATGGAAATACAGTTAAAATAACTAAAAATTTAGTTGTTTTTAACAACTAACAACTGTAGTAAAAATAACTTACAATGTCGTAAAAAAAACGGAAAATTTTTTTATACAAAAATTGTGAAACAACTGTAAAAGTCGGTAAAATCTACTGTTTTTAACAGTTAACTTTTCGATATTTTAAATTCCCGATTAATAAAACTTATATCTCAAATATAATATGATATCTCATTATATATAGATCGATATTTATTAAGTATCCAACTTTATATCAAAATTGGGGTATCGAGTAATATCCGATAAGATCTCCAAATGTCTTACTGGATTAAATTATATCAAAATTGATTTTAAAATTGGGCGATCCAATAATATCTAATTGAAGATCCTGATAAATCCCAAAATATCAAATGGAATTAATTCAGATATAATTGGATCTAATTAGATCCAAAAATATAAGTAATTTTTGTAGGATCGAATAAGAAATTTTGAGATTAAATTGGATTTACTTAATTCCCTTACCATGTATAATTGTTAGTAAAATGTTCCGAGTAAAAACGCTTACATATAATCATGTATAATTTTATATAAATATATATGTTATTGCATGCTATTATATGTGAATATATATGTTTATGTAGGTTATTGTTTCCTCTAAATAATATAATTACATCTTATTACAATTCGACCAATATTTAATCGTATATGACATATTCAATTATATATGTTTAATATAACTATGTACGAATACATGTATTATTAGATATAACACATATCAAAATTATATATAATATAATGAATCACAGCGTGATCACGAGTGAAACAAGTATGTGATGCCATATTTGCATATGGCATCACATATTAAGCTGCATTTATTTGAAATGGGGGTGATACTAATCTTGTACACTTTGTCAAGAAATAATCTAGATTTGGTAAGTAGTAACTAAATTTGTAAGCTTCCAAAAAGCACTTCACCGTCTTGCATACAATAAAGCAATTAGGGAAGGCATTCTGTTGTGCTTCCCAAAATGCCTTCTTTGATGCAATGAATAATTGCTTACAATGAAGCAATAAAGAATGCATACCATGAAGCATAAATGTTGTCTCTAACTGAGAGTATTGCAATCTCTTTATTTTCTAAACTCTTTGCTGACACTTTCATGACTTTTTGGCGTCAAGCGTTTATTGCAACGAAATACAGATGATATGAGAAAATAAAAGTTAAATCTTTGTTCCTTACTAAATAAGAGGTTCTAGCATATCCAACTCTTGTTACTATTCATATCCATACGGAAATTATTGTTTTATTGAATGTATCTTTCAAGTCCAGTGACTTCATTTTGCTTTCTATCTGAAAGTTAAAAACTATGAGCAAAAAAATATAATGAACGAAACAACTCTTGTAAGTTTCAAATGATTTTTAAAATTTTTCGGCTTTAAAGTGTCCATTGAAGGGCTTATTGCATAAACCTGATAAGCCACTTTGACTATTTTCTAGTTTTCGCTGTTTTCTAGATATCCATTAGAAATTTTTTGGAAGACATATAGCTTAAACATTTACCACGCGTCCCTAGAGTATAAAAGTCCTGCAATATTCATATTTCTATATGTTTCCCAACTTTAAAACTCAAAAATAAACCAAAAATTAAATGTGACTTATCAAGTTTTAACAATAAGCCCTTCAATTTTATAGGTAACTCTGTCCAACTTTTCCCTTAATGAAAAAAACCTTGAGAAATAATAGGCAGCTAAAGTCAGTTTCAACAGTTGTCAAACATTTTTGAAGTAGCTCATACAAGTAATGCATCTCAAACTTAGTCCGCAAAACGAACTAAGCACACAGAGAAAATATTTGATTTGAAACTATAATATTGTGATTGAAAAAACTTTATGATTAAAGTATAGTCCTAGTGATCTTAATACATTCCTCAAGTAACATAGCATCAGCCGTAGTGATCAAAATATGATCAGTTAGTATCATAGTTATTATCATTACGATTATTCTAATGCAACATTGATGCTCTAAAACCATAGTGAAGGTTTTTGATTTGCCACATTAAACAATTTACTAAATTAATTCTATGCTGCTTTATATTGTAAAATAAAAAATTTGTAAATTAAGGCAGTTCACAAACAACTCGCATTCGTTTGATATTATTAAATTTCAAGTCTACATGCATTTTAGTTTCCATGAAATCTTCTTTGTAATTTTCTATGTTTACTCAGTTGCATACATCAGTAAAGAAAATGAAAAAAAGAAAAATGCATTTTAATTTTAAATCATATTTTAGATAATTTTCAACTATATAATCACATTTTAATATGAAAAAGCATAACTAAGTATAACATCAACGAGAATAAATATCATAATTGTAATACATAACAAGTGTGTTTTAATGCACTTTGTGTTGCAAAAGATGCAGCAATAAAGAAGCCACCAAATTGTTGAAAAATTACTGTGAAACAAAATCCTAAAAGTCATCATACTTAGACGTCTCTAGCACGTTTCATAAACGTGTTCTATCTGTTGGAAGAGAGTGAAACGTGTTAACGTATACCCAGCATTATGACATTTTCGCTGAAAATCTTTCATAACGATGTGATAGGAAAATGTGTAGAGTTGCATTAAAAAAAAGAAACAACTTTCTGTATTTTATTTTTTTTTATAAGACACTTTTGCTATTAAAGTGAATGGGAAAAAAAGGAAATTTAAAGGAGTCGAGTAATAAAAGAGATGAACATTTTGGAGAGTATGAGGGTAGCGTATGTAAACTTGTACAATAAAATATACTTATACATTGTATGTTCATTAGAATTATAACTTTTGACTTTTTTTTTGCAATTATAAAATTTTAACTATCCTAGTCCATAAAAAAATATAAAGAAAGACAATTTTATTTTTTCGCGGTTTTCAAATAAGTTTCCGCGTAAACATTTTTGAAGTTCGGACCAATTTTTTTTTTTAATTAATTGAACTAAAAATCAATATTCCGCTTAAATTTTAAAGTAATTAGAGAATATAACGATGCTTCTCGATCTTAAAGGACACACATGTTTTAAAATTTGATGAGTTCCGTGGATTTTGATAAAAAAAGAAGTTTACATCGGTGTTTCGCGGTATCGGCATCAAAATTCGCAGAACAACGAGCACATTGAGTAAAAAGTAATTTAAAATATCGTATGAAACTTTAATGGTGAAAATGTGAAAAAATGCATCTCTAGAAAATTAAATTTATGCGAACGGGTTTGTATTAAAATGACCCGAAGAGCGATTTTTATTATTAATACAGTATTACCCATCACATAGCGATAGCTAAAAGTTTAGCAAAAAACAAGTTATAACCCTAGTGTGCATATTGCATGCAAAATTATGTATATGTTACAAATGGCAGCTAGAATAAAGCATTTTAAGGTGTAACATATTTGCAATTTCACTTTTAGGTCTTACAATTTTGCACAAAAATCGAATCTAAAATTCAACATCGCTTTTAAGATTTTTTTTTTTCAATTTGTTATAGAAAATTCCTAAAGAAATTTAGATTATGTTATAAATATTATCAGGATTTTTTTTTTTTTAATAAAACTAAAGAGATCTTTTTTAATAAACCTATCTACACGCAAAGAAAAAACATGGTAAATTTTTGAATTTATGATTGCGACAACTACGTTACTATTTTTGTGACAACCATAGTCTTATCTGCTTCTGTATCATAATATGATAATTAGATTACCGTATTATGGTTCCAAATAGATTCCAATATTATCATATTATGGTTCTGGAAATTTTTATGAATTATCATAATATGAGCACTGCAGTATTCTCCCAGCATTCTGTTGAAGCTGGATAAACATTTTTTTAATAGAATATTTATTTAATAATTCACACATTTAAATACACTTAGGTTTAAAATAATTTAAGTAATCAAATTGTCGTTGCGCTGAAAAATAAGCTTTGTGAAATATTATGTCAGCAATATAAGCTATACATGTGATTACAGGACAAAGTACGCATAAAAATATTGTTAAGAATACAATTTCACAATACATTTATAATGATCAAACCATGTTTGCAGCAATCATAACAATTGCATTGTAACCATGTTATAGTCCTAGTTATCATATTATGATCATGGACAAGAATTTCGTAATCATTTAGTAACATATTATGATTATTGCAACATATTATGATTATTTCGTACTATAGACTTAAAAGCACTTGCATTTAGCACTTACAAACAACTAAAAATAAAGCACTTTTTTATCACTTCATATTTAATTTGTAATACTTTTATGTCCATATAATAAAAATAACTTTATTTAAGGGTGCGCGACAATTAAACTTTTGACCTAGACTTCCGGGGTAGACCGGGTTGAGACTATAAACTTATTTCTTCTTCCGCAAAACAAATCACCATTACAATTAACACCACTACGTTGCTTGACAATTTTTAATGTCTTTTTGTTTGGGGTTGACTATTTCTCACAACTTATTTTCACAAAATCTCAAACAAGAAAGAAACTAAAAGAGCGAATACGCTCATAAAAAAAACCGACTGATCATCTTATAGTTGGCGCAACTATAATATGGCTGTAGTTAGATATGGGAATATGATAATAAATGCTATATTATAATTGTAGACAATACAATAATATGATAACTGAAAAAAAGTGAAATTTTTATTAGAACATGATGAAAGCAACCATATTATTGGTGGAATATGATTGATACAACAATAATTTAATTGAAACAAACGGCAACAAAACTGTAGGAAACATAGTTTTGTTGCCGCAATCATATTGCGTGTACGCCGATTACAAATCTGGAATTTTTTTTCTCATCTGCAGCTTCTGAAATATCGCGGTTTTTATATTTACATCATTCACCAAATTTTTTCGTAAATTGTGCTTAATTTTTTAAAATTTTATCGCCAAATTATTAAATTATTTTTAATAATATAAATCTACATAAAATTATCTTTAACTTGAGTATAATCATGTCGGCGTTTGTATCAGGATATCGTACTGGTATTGCAATTGACATTTTTTAGTTTCATCCTTATAAATTTTATGCATGTTAAAAAATAAATACATAAACTACAATGATAAAACAAATTTTTGTATTAAAATTGTAAGTCTATTAAAAATGTCCTGAAATATTTAGAAAAGAACGTAAAATATAAACAAGTTTTTCACATTCTTCAAACACGAAAGTTAACAAAATGTCTTTTCATACAAAAAATATTTATATTATTAACATTACTACTAAAGAATTTCGCAACTTTTTGCAGAACCTGTGTGTTCTCCATTTTTTATATAGATATGGTAAAAATTGTCAATTAAAACTGGATATGGCCACGTGAGTGAATTTTCACTCACACTCACTCACGCTTAGAGAAAAAATTCCACTCAGGCACAATCACTAGAATTTTTTTCTACTCATACTAGATTTTACTAACTCGTGATTTTCACGTAAATCAATCACGCAAATTCATGAACTAAAAACTGGCCGGAAAAAAATAAGATTTAAAAATTAAGGTAAATTGGGAATGTTTATCACAAATTTGCTCTGAATATGTAATTTTTAAACCCCAAAAACATTTAATCTGCGAAAAAATTAAAGAAAACATTTACTAAAGAAAAATATTATTTCGTTAAAATTCTACTCACGCACAGTCACTTACACAAAACTTTTACTCATGCACGCTCACTCACGAAGAATTTTTTCCTACTCACACTCAATCACGTTAACGTAGGTAAAATTAGGGCTCACTCACATTCACGTGAATCACGCGAAATTCTGCTCACGTGCCCATCTCTAATTAACACAAACGGGTGCTGATAAACTTCATGTGAAATGGATTTGGAATTTTAATATAAAAATGATAAAATCTAAAATTATTTTAGCATACATAAAATTCATAAGAAAAAAACTCAACATTGCAAAATTTTCAATACTGGTAAAATATACTGAAACAAACATGATTATACTCAAATGAAATATAAGTTTGTGTAGATTTATATTCTTAAAAACATTTCATGATTTTGCGGATTAAATTTAGAAAAATTAAGCGAAATATACCGAAAAATATAGTAAATTCTGTAAATATAAAAACCGCGATATTTCAAAAAGAGCAAATGAGAAGAAACAAAAATTGTGACAGATTTGGATTCAGCGTACCTAACTAAGTCTATTAAAAAATATGTATTTCAAAGAGAGGTTCTTCAAAAAAGTGAAATTTGTAGAGTAGTGTATTTTGTTGCACCCTAATATTTGTTTCATATGTTAAACTTCAAAAAACATTGTCAAGTCTTTGTACATTTTATAATGAAGCTAAAAAAAATCTAACAATAAGTGCATTAAAAAAGTTTTTAATGCAAACAAAATTGTTTGAGATACATTTTAGTGCAATCATGAATAACCATAAACAAATTTATTTATTCAATTTGGTAGAATTTTAAATATTTTAATTTTGTTTTTTTTAAATCTTATACATCCATACATAAAGTTTGAAGTTATATTTTTTTAGTCGCTTTTACTGCTGTTTTAAAACTAGTTTTTCAAATTGTAATGTTTGTTCCCTGAAGAAGTCACCCAAATGTGGAGACGAAATATTGGAAATAAATAATTAATAAATAAATGATCTTAAGCTTGTTTAAACTAAGAAGAATATTACAAATATTTTTTTTAATTAAATAAATAATGTGGTCGAGTTGAGATTCGATCCTGGGGTCTCAGGTTGTTAGGCGGGAACTCTACCAACTCACATATAGTAAAGGGTTGCTTAAATATAAATGAATTGTACTTCGAATTTTCGTTTGTGCACACAGAAAAAAATTTAGCTATTTGCCAACTGAAATTCGGTTACTACGAGTCATATTCGGTTATTACGAATTTCAGACATTTGGCACAACTTTATATTAGTTTTCACAACTAAGTTCGGTTAATTCAACAGAATTTTAGTTGCAACACCCAAAATTTTTATAAATCGAGTGTAAATATCGTTGTACTATTTACTATTAATATACTATTAATATACTATTTACTATTAATTACTATTAATATACACTTTTCAATTCGATTGACACTTTATTTCTCTGTGTGTGATGTTAAAAATATATACCTTCCCCTCATGCTTACAAAAAATCCCAAAGTAATGTGTCTAAATATTGGTTTTGAAAAAAATATTTTATATATTACTTTACGTTTATATTTCATGCATTATGTAATTGATGATCGGTAAGTCATTGTTTTATGTTTTGAAATAATGTAAAAGGTAATGATGTATCATTACAACGTAAGCGAAGAGTGTCAAGTTTTTGGTCACTCATTTCTTTATGTTTCGAAATACTGTTGAAGGTAGGGAGTATACATTACAATGTAATGCATTATATAACCAACCATTGGTAACTCATTACTCTATGTTTCGAAATAATGCTGAATGTAATTATTATTTATTACCAAGTAATGCATTATGTAACACATTATGGGTAACTCATTACTTTTTGTTGGAAAATAATGATACAGGTAAGCAGTATACATTACAAGGTAATGCATTAATTTATCGCATCCATTACTAAAGTTTTCCTGGGTGGAGTGCCGTTTGAAATTTTTAGATTTGGTTTTTAAGTAGGACGTGAGCAATACAGGTTTTTATTGTAATCGAAAGAAAAAATGTATGGGCAAAATTGAGCTTAACGTACAGAGTTGTATAATGGCTTAACAATTAAAAAAAACTTAAAAATATGTAAAGAAGTGACGGAACCGCTGAGCTCCAATCTGGCATCAGATTTTTAAAATTCAAAATGGCAGATTCAATAAAATTGTCACTTAATAATTTTTGCGATCTCTGATTACAAATCTCACATAAGATTTTCAAAGTTCAAAGTGACAAAATTTAAAGGTAAAGTTTTAGGGGTAGCTAAATACGAATCTGAAATTGGAGTTTCAAAATTCAAAATGTCGTATTAATAATGGCGGCTGATTTTTGTCAAGAAGTTATCGGATTTGTATAAAATATTAATATTTCATATACATTTTTAGTACATTTAACGTTTTTTTCCGTGTAACGGACTTTTTGTATTTTTACTTTTTACAGGAAATAATTGCTCTGATTTGACTTTTTACAAAATTTTTTCGACTAATTGCGAAATGGAATGACAAATTGTGCAAAAATAGTAAAATATAGTAAAAACTGAAAAAACCGCGGATTTACTATTTTAAGCTGTACATTATTAACCAATTTTTATACCCGAATGTTGCTGAAGGTCTCTTTTGTATTTGGCATAAAAACTTGGATAAAATCTTTTACTGTATGTATTAAACTCTTCGTCGTCTCGGACTTAACAACTCCTTGACACTGGGCTGGGTTCCTGGCCATGAGGGGTGTGAGGGCAACGAACGGGCTGACTGTTTGGCCAACTGTGAAGCTCGTCGACAATTCATTGGCCCTGAACCCTTCTGTGGCGTACCCAATGGGTATGTACCTATTGGGCCAGATCGCCTGGGCAGCGACAGGCGAGGCTGTTTATGTCCCCCTTTGGGGAGAGGTTGCTGGAAACTCTTGTCTATGACGAGAGGCGAACTAAGGACCGTGACGGGTTACCTCACGGGACACTGTGGCCTTAGGTATCAATTCTACAAGATGGGACGATCCTCTACGGATACTTGCAGGTTTTGTGAATTGGAACCCGAGGCTTTCTGACAGGAGGGTGTGTTATTTTGGTGGTCGAATAGTGACTCCATCGGACGTTGGGAATTGTTTACCTGGTAGGATAGTTGGCTTCGTAGGGAGCCTGAACCTATAGGGTGTATTCGTTGGCAGCACAAAATACCAACTTCTGGTAGCGGTGCAAAGTGCCACTCTAGTCTAATCTAATCTAATATATTAAACTCTTGTTAAATCCGATGAAACTTTAATTCAATTTTTCACAAAATCTGGCCTATTAGCGAAGAAACGGAGTACATCATTAATATTAGATGCCCGAATTATATAGGATCAATGATCGCTATTCTTCTTTTATTTCTCAAGCCACATAGCGTATCTTAAAAAAAATTATATTTCATTTTTTTGTAGTTGGTGTGACATTTTTCTCAATAAATCAGAAACCAATACGTTCTCCTCCGTGCCACTTACTGACAGTATAGAGGAAGAAGTCAACGTTTTCATATATTTTTTTTGAAATTTTTAAAAATACTATTTTTTTAAAAAATATTCGCCCTCTAATTTTATGCCACGAAAAGTTGTCCTTTGAACTACTGAACAATTAATCATGTTGGCATATCATTTTAAGGGTAGTTTTGTCATCTTTAATTTAAGACCTCTGTGATTTACATAGCTTCAACACTTTTCATTATATGCTTATTTTTGTAAAGTATTTTTTTACGGGTTTTTCAATATTTAAAAATTGACCTTAGTTGCAAAAAAAGACAATATTTGTAGCGAATTTGAACAAATTTGGAAGGGGAGAAGGAAAGCAGGTTGTTAGTTTTATTTATTTTAACTCATAACTGTTATTTTTAAACAATAATTTTTAAAAATAAAATTAATAAATTTTCTGTTTAAAAAACAAAAATTATTATATTTTGTGATTTTTTTAAATTAAATTCATAACTGTTCTCAACTCTGCTCTCAACTATGAAAAATGAAAATAATTAAAAAAAATTCTACTCGGGTTTAAAAAATTAGTAAAATATTTTACCAAAATCAGCAACAAAAATTAGTAAAAAATTTGTAATTTTTAAAAAAAGATTAGTAAACATTTTTACTAAAAAATTAATTTGTACTAAAAATTGGTACAAAAACTGAACATTTTAGTAAACTCTTAAACATATACGTTTAAACTTATTTATTTGATTGTATACAGGACTTTATTTCAGTAACTCCTTTATTATTGAATTTTATTTTTGCTTTTATTTTCTATAGTTTTTTACTCTCTGTTCCCATATTCTATTTAACGTATATTGACATTTTTTGTATATCGACATACAAGAGACACACGTCATGTTTGACATTATATAATTTATTTTTTTAGGGGGAGTTTTGTCGGATTGTTGTTAGCATTTGTTTTATATTGTGTTTTTTTCTGTCACTCAATACCAGGGATGCACAGTGGGATATACTACAAAATTTTTGGAAATAATTCGGCCATTTCTTACTTAGTAGTCCGATTTGCAATGAAATTTGGAACAGGTGACGTAATATTGAACTTATTTTGAATCTTTTAGACCCCCGGGGGAGTCAATATGACCACCCTAAATAGGGTGCCCGACATTTTTTTGTTTCTAATGCGATTTTCAAAAAGTTAACTTGTTTGTAATCTGCTCGTAGATACGAACAAAAGAAAAAGCTCAAATGGGTGGGTTATCTCTAATAGTTCCCCAGATTTTCCTATTTGAAAATGTGAAATTCCAAATTTGGTCCTACTCAGGTCCAGTTTGTTGCAAATAGCAATATATATGTTATACACTGGAACAAATTCTAAAAAAATCGCCATATTACTTGGACATAAAAAATCGTTACCAAAAAACTTCTTACTTATCAACTTAACAAGATATATCGATATATGTGAAATCGCCAACCTCTTGAAAAATTTCCATAAAAGTCGTCTGTTGCCATTTCAAAAATAAAATCGCCAAACGAGTTTGAAATTTAGCAAGTTTGGTTAGAAATCCCCATATATGACAACCCTGCTCAATACTGTTATTTAGAATGCTGTATGTCACACACACACATACATACATACATATATATTGTGTCATTGTTCATATATGTCAGTCATAATGATACTTGTGGTAACATCCGCTTCATTGTCGATTTTATTTTCCAGGAATTTATAATGTACACTCATGAAAATAAGTTTGTAGAAAAGTTAGTAAAACGTCTTGTAAATCAGGTATACTATTTTTTAGCAAATTTTTTTGCTAAAATTATGTTTTCAGCTAAAATTTTAGTTATACTTATTCAGCATTTAACTGTTTTGAACTAATGTTTTACTAATATTATGCTAATGTTTTACTAATTTATTTTGTTAAAACAAATTGTGCTGATGAGCACATTAATAGTGTGGACGACAACCAGATTGAAATATATACACAGAATGAATTAGATGCCGCTGCATGTCAAGATGTAGTAGTTACGAGGAAAATTATACTAAAAAGTATAACTCTTGTAAGACATATAAAAAAATCAACCATGGAGGATATTTGTATCTGTTTTTCATACATAAAACAAAATTTTGGATTAAAACAACTTAAATTTTGCGTTGTCACCGGCTTGTGAAAGTATTTGTCTTTTAGATATTTAAATTTATAAAAAAAATATTTAAATTTAATAAAAAATTAAATGTGTATTTCTAAACCTAATGTTTATAGAGATTAATAAACTAGTGCTGTCAAATTGCAAACAAATATACAAACAGGTAGACAGACTAAAGCGAAAGACAAAGGCATACATCTTAGGAAGATTTTTATGTTTATTTTTTCTTATTGAAAAAAAAAAGTGTTGTATATGTCATATTTTGCTTTTTTTTCTTTTCGTTTCGTTTCTATAATTATCTGCGGCATTTCTGTTTCTTTAAAAGATAGCATCATTTAGACAACCATTGATGTAAGTAGTAGAAAGATACTTTTGTTTATGTTATATAATTATTTCTACTTTTTTAAATAAATATTACATAAATATGTTTTATGAATTTCAGCAAATAAATTAACTAAAGTATAATTTTTCAACAAATTTTTTGAGTTTTTGTTAGTCTACTAATATTCAGCCAATATTTTATTAATTTTTAGAAAGTGTTTTTTGATTTCTATAAAACTAAGTGTTAGCAAAACTTTTGCTGAATCTAGTAATTTTGTTGCTAAAAATCAGATTTTGCTGACATTAGTAATTTTTTTGCAAGCACCCTCCCGTCTGAAATTTTGCTTACTCAGCAAATTTTTTTGCTGACTTTACTAACTTTTTATTTTGAGTGTATATTAAAGCACAGTATTGTTATTAAATAACAATGTTTAGTTAGAATTTTGTATTAAAAAGTATTTTTTAATACAGTATTATTCTAAATTTATAATATATAATTCAAAACTTTTCACAATTTTTTACACTGATAGAAAAAAATTAGTAAAAAAAAAATCTTAAAAAAATTTAAAATTTTTAAAGTTTTTGTTTAAATAAAAGTCTGCCCTTCTGAAATCAGAAATCTACAATTTTTAAGCAAACATTTCTGTTGATTTTAGCAAAATATACTGTTATTTTGCATTCTATTAAATTTACGGTATGTTTTTGTAAGACGTGTCACTCAAAAAATTCGTGTAAATGAGTGAAGAAATTCATTTTGGGGTTTTGTATCGCAAATGTCACTTTGAATTGAGTGAAAACGTAAGAGTTGTCGTTTTCGTCTCTTTTTTTGGTTTCCACAATGCGATTTGAAACGTCACAAACTTCAAAAACAGACGTTCACAAAAAAGTAATCGTCAAAGAAAAAAGGCAACACAATTTAATATTAAAAAAAATACAGTAAAACTCGGTTAAGACGAACCCTCGATTACGAACTAATTTAAAAGTCCCGACGTTTTGGCAAAAATTTTCATATAAAATACATCTTATAATACGAACTCGGTTAAGGCGTTAGGTAATAGCGTCCAAAACCATAAAGCCCAAAAACCAAAATGTCATCTCGCCCAAAAACAGTCTGTATATTTTGTTGTTGTAAATTTTTTTGATTTTTTGGGCAACATGGCATCGAGTTTGGTCAATATGACATTTTTTTTAGGTAACGCCCAAATTTTTAGCCCAAAAATTCCAGCCTTGAAAATGTTATAGTGCCCGAAATAAAGGAGAGTTGAGTTAATATTTTTAATAAAAGTAAAGAAAACATTTATTCAATTTTCTAATAGAAATATTTAACAAACAAAAATTTTGTGAATATTTGTAATATTCAATATTTAACAAAAAAAAAAAACAAAAAACGTACTTTCATACATATATCTATAAAACAAAACTACATCCAATGCATTAATCTTATTCAATGTTTTACAGACAAAACAAACAAAAAACATTTCTCAATTAAAATATGTAATAGTGTTTTTAAATTTAAATATAATCGTAAATAATTTATAAGTAAACTTGCATTACGTCAACAATAATTTCTCTGCAATAGGGGCATTTAGCATTCATAGCATTATTCGCGATAGCCTGTGCCTGTAATTTTATACAGCATACATTACACATTTTAAGGTGTCTACATGGAAGTACTAGCATGTTTGGGGCAACGTCATGACAAATGACGCAAAGTGAAGCTGAAACGTTTTCGTTACAATCATTTGTTTCGCCATCCTCACTAGATTCATCATATGAATCATAAGCAGGAGGCTCCTCAAATATATCTTCCAACGGTTCTCTTTCGGAGCAAATGTGATTATTCGGATAAACTAATCTATTTAAGAACGCATATGTAGTTATTTTTCCCTTTTCTAAATCCTCAATTGCATTCGTTATTTTTGTATTTGTATCTCTGCTAAGCTTTCTTTTTTGCTTGCACCAAAAGATCCGCCGCTATCTGTGAGGATTTTAAAAAGACGACTTTTTTCAAATTCTTCCTTGTTTAATGCAAGAACAAATTTAAAAAAATTTCCATTTGGTTTAATTAATCGTCCTAAAACACCGTTGTACGCTTCCACAGAAGAAGTTGTACGAAAAGACTCTTTAAACACACACAATTGTTCGGGTCCAACCTGCAAATATGAAATCTTATAAAAAATGGAACGTAATTTAACAAACTAAAGCCATATAATTACCTTTTGAAGCCACTCTTTTTCAAAATACTCCAAAAAACCATTAAATGTTCCACCTTTGTCATTATTTTTGATATCAGTTTTTACCCTCTCGAAAACATCGATTATCGAGTAAGATGGTAAAAGTGGAAGGGCAAGGATTTTATGATAACATAAGGAAATATTTTTGTTGTTGCGAATAGAGGACATCAATGGTTTAAACTTAATAGAAATTTTACGTCTAATTGCCTGGCAATAATGGAACCAGCAACCTTTTAAAGTAGCTTGTGGAAAGCATTCTTTTAAAGATTTTCGCAAACCCCTCTCGTAGTCGAGCATAAAACTTCCAGGTTCAAATTTAAAAATAGAACTATTTATATAGTTCAATAAATGCGAATAGCATTTTGAAGATTTGTTTGTAGTCAAAATAAAAAAAAGCGGAAAAACCTGAAAAAATAAGGATTTATCAGATCATAAAAATTTATAAAAAATGTTATTTAAATTACCTGATCTTCTAAATATTGAATATAAATTATAAGCAACTGATTGAAACAGCCGACTGGAACTACCTTAAATGTTCCATCAATTAAATATCGTCTCTGACCTACGCTGATATTTTCAACAATGCCTTGCATTATTGCTTCTGATGCAAATATGCAGTATGAAAATTCTGGTTCCGAAATGCAAGCTTTGTAAAAAGGTCGTGTGAAATCAGGATCTCTTGATAGTCCATAGCTTTTCCAAATAAACTCGTGCTGGAAGGACTCAATGACATCCAATGGTGTTCGAGGAGATTTTAAAAAAATATTCGATGAAATCCTTTCTAGCGTTCTTCGCATTTGTGTGTAGACTAAACTTTTTGTGCCCTCCGGATTACTGTATACGAAAGAGATAAATAAAATTACTCAACCAATCCCCGATAAACTTATTGGAAGCCCTGTGGCCTGCCGTGCCGCACCGGCCGCGCGGCGGGTCGCTAGCGGCGCGGCCGGCGCGGCACGGCAGGCCACAACGCGGCCG
Organism: Delia radicum; assembly: GCA_021234595.1. Classification (NCBI taxonomy): domain Eukaryota; kingdom Metazoa; phylum Arthropoda; class Insecta; order Diptera; family Anthomyiidae; genus Delia; species Delia radicum. The sequence goes on from CM037851.1 coordinate 214,802,954, forward strand.
GTGCGGCACGGCAGGCCACAGCGCTTCCAATACGTTAATTGCACATTAACCACTTACCTTTCGCAAACATTTTGAAAAACTTTTCGTAATCCGCTTAAAGCATTAGTATCACTTAGAAGTACTGTGGGGCTTCTACATTGCTCCTTTATATTCTCAATTGCTTTTAGTTCATTAAATAAATTTTCTTGACTAGGATGATTAATATGATCAACATTTTTACACTTTTCACAGATTTGGTTAGATGAAATTGAAATACGTGCTTTACAATTTGAATAATACACTTGTAAAATATTTTGCCTTTATAACAAGATTTTTTTTTATATAACTGTTTGTCACTGGATAAATAAACTAATTTGGAATCAATTCTTTTACCGGTAACGTATTCAAAATTTTCCGGCTCCATCTCGTATTAATCACGACCGCACTATAGTAAAGAATACAATATACTGTATACCATGTACCATAAATGTTAAATGTAAAATACTAGTATTAAGTAGAGACAAAAAAGTAACGGTTTTACTGTCTTGTATTTTTAAGAATTATCTAATTTAAGCAAATGTCATATTGCCCAAAAAAAACCTTTAGGCAATATGACATTGCATTTGGGTGATATGACAATTCTGTACATAAACTTTTGGGCAATATGCTAGCCTTTTGGGCGATATGACCTTTCGGTTTTTGGGCTTTATGGTTTTGGACGCTATTACCTAACGCCCTCGGTTAATACGAACCCTCGGTTATTACGAACTGTTTTAAGCAGTCCCAAAAACTCGTTTTTATACAAATTACCATGTTTAGTACACTCTTTATCCTTTTAATGGGATAGACCTGATATGAATTTCATATCCGTGGATGACTTTCTAGATATAGATGTTAATGTTTTGACGTCACATACTTTATCAGGTGAAGAAATATTGTAAATTGTTAATCCTGCCAATGTTGAAAATTTGTCAAGTGATATATTCAAACAAAATCGTGTGCCGAAGAAGCTGACAATCATATTTTGGTAATTGAAAAACTTATAACGAATGAAATCGTTAATTCAGTCATTCAGAAAAAAATAACAGATTTTTTTTTTTTAATGAAAAATTTTAATTGAATTTTTAATTGTGAATGCATGAAATGCTAATTTTATTTTTTATTTATGTAAAAATCTTGTTTTTGTTTTAATAAATACATATTTTTAATCGTTAAAAATACCCGCTTAATACGAACCTCGCTTAAGACGAACTAATTTTTTTGGTCCCTCGGAGTTCATCTTAACCGGGTTTTACTGTAATACTTTTTAACAAAAAATTGTAATAAAAAAAAGAATAATGATTTTTATTTTTATTTTCATTTATATTTATTTACATTTTTAGATGTAAATGTTCCTAATGAAGAAATATAGAATATGGCCTCGAACTTGAATAATTTTCATTTTCATTTTCATTAAATGTTTTTGTTTTTTTTTTTATACAAATTATATTTTTATATCCACTTTTATTGTTTTCTAAACAAAATAAATTAATTTTTTTTAAGCAACAATCAGCTGTTTTTGTTTATATTTCAATTATAGTGTTGGGTTGCCATCTAGCAACGAAAAATGAGTTATTTGTATATGAAATAAACTAACAAAAACCGAAAAGCAATGTAATGGCAATCTCTACTGTTTGACATAAAATAAAGCTTAACGTACTCAAACGTAAGTCAGGCGAACGAATTATAAAAACTCATTTCCTTACGTATTCGTTCGGGTGCCACACGTTCGTCTGAAATTATACACGTATTGTAAAAACAAGCCGTTAATGTAAATATTACAAAATTTTTGTTGATAATACAGTTTTTGTTTGCTGTTTTCAGTCTACAAATATTTAGTTAAATCATTTGCTAATTTTAGCAGAGTAAATTGCTATTTTTAATTAATTAAAATTCAACTCGAAAAAAGAAATTTGTAAAGTTATCAGTTTTAGAAAGGTTGAGATTGAGAAGAAGAATGAAAGTTTTTCTCTAAAAATTATAAACACTATAAATTTTCAAATCAAACTAAACTAGTTTCTGTCATTTTAATGGACAGGCGTCATAAGTTTTACATTTAAATTATTTTATTATTCGTGTCTTAAAATTGTCAGATTGTCTCTACACGCAGGAAAACGAGCATCATAATAGTTTAAGAGCATCATGTTATGAGTACAATGCGTAACAACAATAATATGATCGTAGCAATTATATTATGATTCTAAATGGTGAAAAAATCGTCCTTGGTAATCATAATATGATCTGCCAGAATCATGTATGTGATTATTTCGAATATTATCTTTGCGGCCACAATCATGTTCAATCATATTTTTTTCTCTGCGTGTATGCAATAAATTTTGTTTAACAAGCTGCAGGCTGTAAGAATTGAACTAGCGTTTTTTCTTACATTTTAAACGTAACAATACATAGTCATGACCGCTTAACGATCACACTAAAGTATGGCTTCGAATGCAATGCAGCTTTCTTCCTATTAGCTTTTCTGTTATTTTAAATTATACTCAGAAGAGACAAACACTAACAAACACAAATATTGTATTTTTAGATATATTTTATTGGGGATTTTTGAATTTTATTCATCGTCTTCTTAGACAGTGTGCAATTAATACTATAATTAATATGCACATATTTTTCAATTGTTTGAGATAGGCGTGGTAGAGAAGATTAAGCATATTTTTCTAAAAATCATAACTACATTGTACATTTTTTTATTGAATTAGACTGCGCAGTTTCTGGTAACACAACCTTCATCAGTAATCCTTTTTGACAATACTGTAATTATTTGTTATGATTTTTATTGTTTGATTGCATCTATATGAAATGTTTATTTATTAAATGCAATCCTGACCGTGGCTTGAACCTGCTTTCTTTGCCACATGCAAAGAAAGCAGGTTATTTTTCTAATCTCCTCCGTCTCTATATCACAACGTTATTAGATTGACGTATGGTTTTGACGTTCAGGTTAGCCAACTTTGCGTTTATGTTACAATTATTATAAATTATTATTTATGTTCAAAATATTTATTATGTTCAGTAATGGTCAAATTTTGTAATGTATTTAAGGACAGTGTTATTTTAACAACAGTCGCCATTAATTTTAAATTAAATTGCATTTGACAAATTTAATTTATAAAGGTTGAGGTTACACACAGAGAAATAAAGTGTCAACCGAATTGAAAAGTGTATATTAATGGTAAAAACTAATAAATTCAGTTAGTGCAACGATATTTATATTAGATTTTTGAATGCATCAACTAAAATTCAGTTGAATCAACCCAACTTTGTTGTGCAAACTAATGTTCAGTTGTACCAACCGATTGAAATTCCTAATAGCCAAATTTAAGTCGTAGTGACGGCATTTCAGTCGGCAAATAAGTAAATTTTTCTCTGTGTGTGTAAGAAAAAGAATAAACGTTCAACAGTTTTATTTTTGCTCTTCTTATTTTATTGCTATTTAGCAAAAACAAAAAAAAAAACTGCTAATTTGAGCAGTTTTTTCTGCAACATCATTTTAAACCAATTTTTAGTAGATTTTGCTGCTATTTTTACAGGTTTTTATTCTATGAGTGTAAAAAATATAATATCTGGGTTATATATGTTACAAGTTGTTTAATAATATTAAATGTAATAAATCATTCTTTTATACTTTATAAGCTTCTTATATTATATAACACAAGCAATGTGACATGAAATATAATAAAAAATGTGACATTATATCAGAATATATATTAAGAAAAAGTATCAACAAAATTCTAAAGGATATTAAAATTCGTACTAATTGTTAAACTTAAAAATAAAAAAAAAAACAATATTTCTGGCAATTTCAAACTCAAGAATATCTTAAATATAAAATTTCAACTTTTTTATAAGAAGTTTTAAAAATTGTGTAAATTTTTATATTGAAATCTTAATGCCATCATAAAAAGTCTGTTAGAACTTGGCTAAATACACCTGCTACTAATAAAAGATTCTCGTAAATGAGTAAACTGAACATTAAATTTGCCACTTTAAGGATTCTATAGTAATATTAATAAAAAAAGAAACAAACCGTAATCACTACAGTATGATGTTTGATTATTAAAAATTCTTCTTAGTTTAAACGAGCTTAAGATCATTTATTTATTAATTATTTATTTCCAATATTTCGTCTCCACATTGGGTGACTTTTTGAAAAACTTGTTTTAATAATCAAAAACTTATATACATATTTTTTTTCTTAAGGCGGAAATCAAAAATATTTTCTGTCAATATGAAAAAATAAAAATATTCCAGAAATCAAAATTAAATAAAAATATCACAGAAAACAAAAATAATTATATGTAATAATATTTAAAATCTTAACTAGACTATTATTAAGATTTTAAATATTATTATAATTATTTTAGTTTTCTGTGATATTTTTATTTAATTTTGATTTCAGGGATATTTTTATTTTTTCATATTGACAGATAATATTTTGAGTTCCCGCCTTAAAAAAAAATGTTTTTATATGTATATAAGTTTTTAATTGTTAAAACAAGTTTTCAAAATTGTTATAATTCTTCCCTGAAGCAGTCACCCAATGTAGAGACGAAATATTGGAAATAAATAATTAATAATTAAATGATCTTAAGCTCGTTTAAACTAAGAAGAATTAAATAAAAGAAGATCAAAGAAAACTTAACATTTTTAAGATTACTAAAAAGTTGAAAATAAAAGCATGATTAGCAAACACTACCTTTAGGTTGCCTACCACGTCCATGAACGTTTTAAAACTACGATTCCACTAGTGGCATATGTCTCCTGATATCACATGTTTTATATCAAAATTCTACCCATTAAATTTTTTTAAATCATCGTTTCGGTATTTTAGCGTTATTTTGACTTTAGTTCAAGATATTTCAAAATCAAACAGGTAGAATAGAAAAATAAAACCGGTTACATAAAAAAAAACATGTCTTTAATGGAGTCGTATTTTAAAAATTTTCATTTCGGTCTTAGTGTTACTCTAGTAGCCAACTACCATTATTATGTAAATTTATTGAATGCCCCAACCCTGAATAAAAGGCAAAGACTCGAGCCTTTTTAAAATTCAATTCTTACCACTATTTACACATACACATAATTCCACACACATACATTCATACTTTTTATTTCAAGTTTTGATCAGAATAACAATAACAACACTGTTACTATTTAGGCACAATTTTTATTAATATTTTTGGACTTTTGGCTGCACTATCGTGGAAGGGAATGTTCCCTAATGTGGCCATACACCTGGTATTTGCTGTATAACAAAAAAAAAACTAAGTGTAATATTTCTAATCCAAAAACATCATCTTATAGTCCAACTCCTTGGTTATTTTTCGGCTATAGATCATTTTTATGTGGCGAATAATATAAAAAAGTTTATAGCAATTTTAAGGAACATGTACCCTAAAGTCGACCTAAATTAAAAAACTCTCTAAAAGCCTATAAAATTGTTAGAAAATTAAGAAAAATTGACAAAAAATTGCACTATTTCGGGAATTTTCTAGGTTCCCATCATCAGGACACGTTTTGAAAGAGGTAACAATCCTATGCCAAACATCAAACATTCATATAAACTAGTTTACTCACTACATGAGAACTAATATATATTATATGAGCTCGAAGTAAAAAATATTTATCTAATATTTATTTTAATTTTGTTTATTAAATCGTTTTATGTATCGTTTAAAGCTGCTTAAGGGTATATCAAATGTTATTTTAACTTTTTTTATTGCGGTTGAAAAATCGTCCAAAATAGACAAAAATAGTTAAAGTGATGCGTAAAGCATTTCAAAAAGACTAAAACTTGGAAAAAATCTAAAAAATAAGTAAATAAATCAAAGGTCCACTTTAGGAAACATTATGAACATTTATTTTTTCACATTTTTGTTGTATTTACTGTATTTGTTTATGGAATCAATTAGTTTTAAAAAAATGTTGACTAAAATTCTTACCGTTTACAAAAATCCGACGTGGAAAATTCTTAAAAACTTGTTTGTTATTCACTTTTTATATTTACAATAAAAGAAAGAAAAATTTGTGCCTACCAGACATGGGCGTTAATCATAACAATTAATTTAATTGTAATTGTAAAAAACTCAATTACAATTACATGTAATTTAATTGTAATTAAATGTAATTAAAATCTCACAAGTCTGGTGCATACAAGTCGAAACATTTTTAAAATAATGATAGCTGAAACTACACTCGATGACAGTTTTGACATATTCATGCAACAATCCGAACAAAACAAATGGTCTAATGGAACAGGCCGCAATTGGGTACATTCTGAAGTTGTCATTTATTTGGATTTTTATTTTGATCGAATAAACGATCAATTTTTTTTTCATCGGACAATCAAGCGATTCATTTTTCGAAACTGTTCGATTAATCAAACGAATAACGAATAAAAATAATTTTAAAATTACATAAAAAATAGAAGTTTTTCACATTTTATCAATAAATTTTATGAATTTCGTCATAAATGTGAAAAAATATTTGATTTTGAGCACAATAAACTAATTGTCTCATTGATTTCTTTTTCTAATTGGTTTCTTATATTGCATATTTGTTCTTAAAATCATATTTCTTCATATTTGCATATTAAGAGTAAACTTTTAAAGAAAGAACCTTATTTTTGGGCATATTTTTGTAATTTTTAGAATTAAAGCTAATTTTTTAAATACAATTGTTGTTGAAATTTTTTTTATTAAATTTCATGTACATAGTTTTTTTTAATCAAATTTGATTCAGTCTTAAGTTCAGTCTTAAAATGTTTTAAAGAATCACTGTTGCCAATTCTTAGCGATTTATCATATTTTTAAAACAAAAAAAAAATTAGCTTTTATTTGGCTATAAGCTGGTTTTATATAGTTTGAAATATTTAGCGATTTATTTTATAACTTATATATTTTCTAGCGATTTTTTAGTTTGATATAGCGTTATTTTCTAAAATTTGTTAATTTTCCAAAAGTTTTCAATAAAAAGAATTATTCGTTATTCGAAAATCATGAATTTTAAAAGGTTCTTTCGAAATTTGTTTTTGTTCGTTAGATTAATCAAATAATTTTTATTCTAGTGACAACCCTAGTACATTCTCTTGTTTTTTTAATGCCTGGTGTTCTTTATTAATATGTATGTAGGTTAGAGTGTTTCTTTTTTTTTTTGGTTTTTGTTATTGATTTTGGGATATCATAACTTTTTAGAAGGTTTTTGCGCCAATAAAAATAATGGCGTTTTTATTTTTAAAAAATTCCAACTCCTTCAATTCCCTCTCGGCGACTAAAATCGCGAATTTTGGGTACCTTACTTTGTAAAACAAAAAACCGCTAAATATATTCAAAATCTGACTTCACGAATCGATTCTACATGCAGAATTAGGCTTATCAGCAGTTTTTTTGCCCTTTTATAATGCACCGGATAGCCATTAGGGTGGTCGGAAAAAATGGATTTTTTTTATTCTTTCATTTTAACTATTTTTTCGTATACACATTTAAAGAGGATTCTTACTTGAGAAAAATGGTATACTACTATACTTATTTCTGTTACTACCCGTTAAGAAGTTATTATTCCTTAAACTTTTATTTTTACATACCCACATTTATTTTCTTTTTTTTTAAATTTTGAATTAAAACAATTATAAACTAAGTAACACTTTTAAAAGTTGTTAGAGTTCAATAATTTTGTTATTCTTATATTATTTAAATTTTCATTGAATTAGGTTTGGAGTTTTGACTATTCGTAATTTTAACATTATTTTATGAAATGTGTGATCTTAAAAAAATAACTGAAAAAAGAATTAGACGGATTCCAGGTAAATGCATTATATGTTATTTTAATAAAATTATATAATTAGTTTCATTTATCCCTAAGATATTCAGTCGCGTACAAAGTTAGACGTTTTACGTCGATTTAATACAGTCCTTAATCATATTGGAAAACACAATATTTTCGTAACAGCTTCTACTGTTGCATCGGAAATAGAGTAAGATGTGCAAAAGTTGAATTTATATCCCAAACACCGTTATTACTTGCGTAATAAAATCATTCAACTTTACAAAAACTTTCTGAATGTTAAAAAGAATTCTAAACCAAGAAGTTTAGCTCAAAAACCATACATTCTAAGATTTTACGACCAGCTCTCTGATCCATTTTCTTGTACCCAAGAACGTGAGCGAGCGACACCAAAACGAGAAACGAGTGGAAGAAAAAGAAAATCTACGTGTTAAGTTGTTTGGAATTAATAGTCAAGGTCAACTAACTCAACTCATAACTATTGATCCAAACATAAGCCTTTTTTCAAGTGATTTAGAAGAAATAAAAATCAAATATCCACTGTGTTAGTGGTGGAAAACGCAGAAGATTTTGTAATTTTAATTAATACAACAGACCAAATGCTTTACGAAAAAGATTTTAGTGAAATCGAAGAAGTTGAGCAAGTGCATAATAATGTTGAAGTAGATGCAATGCAAAAGATGACGTATAGTGATAAATTTTATTCTAAGTCGCCGTTTGATTTTGTAACTATTCAGAGTTTAAAAACTCTTGTTAATTTTGGAATAAACATCTCATTTATGCTTTTTAATGCAGCTGAGTGGGCAGACCAGAAAAGTTTTTTAAATGCAATTGAAACCTCCAGAAATTTGAACACTTCTGGCTTAGTAAAAAATAGAGATAATTTGAATTGTTTAGCTCTATCAGCAGTTGAAAAAAGGATAATTAATCAAATAATTACTATTTATTGTTTCTAATAATCATTACCATTGTTTTGTTAATAAAAAATGTTTACTTTGTTTTTAATACTTTGTTTTTAATAAATAAATGTGCAATAAAAATTTACAAAACAAAAAAATGTTATTGTTACTGGCAAAAAAAAATTTAGGCTTAATAACTTTTTAACGGGTAGTAATAAAAATAAGTATAGTATACCATTTTTCTCAATAAAGAATCCTCTTTAATTGTGTATATTAAAAAAAAAATTAAAGAATAAAAAAATCGATTTTTCCGACCACTCTAATGGCTATCCGGTGCTTTGTAAAAGCGTGAAAAACTGCTTATAAGCCTAATTTTTCATGTAGAATCGATTTGTCAGATTTTAAATATATTTAGCGGTTTTTGTTCTACAAAGGAAGGTACAGAAAATTCGCGATTTTAGCCGCCGAGCGGGAATTGAAGGCGTTGGAATTTTTCAAAAATAAAAACGCCATTATTAGCGAAAATCAAAAAACACTCTAATGTAGGTCCTAGTAAGTATTTCTATATAACAATAAATGCCTTTAAAAAAAATTATAAAATAAATATTTTTAATGTTGGTTCACATGAAGTTTTATATAATTATATCTCCATTTATGTTGAATTATATACAAACGCATATATAACTCTAAAAATTTTTCATAAAGTTTTGTGAAAAACTGCATTAATTGAGTGAAAAGTTTCAATGGACGTGTTCCAGTGACATTCCATAGATCTAATGTAAAAATTCTTTGATGTCATGCAGATAATTCTCTTATCGGGCCAATCTCACCTTTAAAGGCTACTAAGGTGGGGTTAGAATGGCCCCATTTTTATATATATTTTTTTAAAATAATTTAAAAATAATGGCTTTTTTTGCGTTTCTTTTCAATTCTAAGGCTTAAACACGGATCCTTAAAAAAATATTCTAGATTCTAATCTCAAATCGTTTTAAACTCTATCTCAAAATAAACTTTATAATAACCATACCATCCACTGTTTGATAACACTTCATAAAATGTCCTCAATACTTGATGATGATGACAGGGCATTGTTTGTAAAACGATGTTTGTTTGTTCCTACGTACATTTTGTTGTAAGACCTTCCTTAACCCGTCTATCTTCTAATTGTATCTGTGTCATTTACTACATTCAATGTACAGGTCGTTCTACTACAACGATATGTCTGTCTGTTCATCTGACGTAACTGTCTGTCTAACTCAGCATTAATGTGTGATTCTGTGTTTGTGTGAAAAGTCGAAAAAGCAAACAACAAAATGACAAAAAACATCATGTCTATACAAAACACGTAGTATGTGTTACATGTACTAAAGGATGTACTAAAGGACTTTTGCTTTAGTATCCTAGAATTTTTCCTATTATGCCATAAATATGGCACCCCTTTTTATAACTCCATATATAATCATATTCGATTGTGTATGTAAGTAGTTGGGATAACATAAATATATTGTTTGTATGGAATATAGGATCTTTAAACATGCATTAAATGGGCTTTTATTGTCACAGGAATTTCATATAATCTCGTGTATGTAATAATGTACGATGTTTATATACACGTATCTATATTTTCACTGGTATACCATATTCATTGATGTCCCTTAGAAAGACGATTTTTATTGGTAAAAGTTAACCCGTGCCGAATTTCGGCCAAAAATTGGCCATTTTTGAAAAAGTGCATTTTTATTAAAAATTCTCAAAATACGAAATTTTGAAATATAATTTTTTATTTCGTTTATTCCTTTAATATACTCAAAATTATTCAGCTATGAAATTCTGACTTCATCGGAGTCAGAATTAAACCTGGAATCCAAAATGACTTAAACCTGTAATCAAAAATTACGTACAAATTTGATAAAAATGAAAAAAACACGTTTTTTAGAATTAATTTTAAAGATTTCTTAAACTGCCTAATTTGGAAATATCGATTGCTATTTTATAATATAATATTTGTAAGTAGGAAAAATAAATTAATTAAAAAAAATTATCACTCGTGTTTGTATGTGGAACTGCTCTTTTTCAGGATATTTTATAAAAATTGATAATTTTGTGAAAAATTGAGCAAAATGTGAATGTTTTCATTATAGTTTGCATACTTTTCGGAAAAATGTTATCCTAATTGTTTTTACTTTTACTTAAAAACTCGTTAATCCTAAGTGACCTGGGGAAACAAAAGACCAATGAAACTTATTTTTCAAGATTGCAAAGCTTTTAAATTGATAAAAAAGGAATATTCACTTGCTAAAAATAATTATTTTATATTATTTGATCTACACAGGGTTAATGTTTCCACTTTTAACCAGAAAAGACCCACTACACTAATAGAAATAAGACTGTAAAAAGAGCAGAAACAGTTGCAAAAAATTAATTAAAAATTACGTTGCAGAAAAACTGCTAAAATTAGCAGATTTTGGTGCTTTCAGCTATATTATAGTTGAATTTTAGTTATTTGAAAATAGCAATTTACTTTGCTAAAATTAGCAAAAGCTTTTACTAAATATTTGTACAATAAAGAAAGCAAACAAAAACTCAACAAAATCAACAATATTTTTGCTTTGTTTACCTTAAATTTAGTAGAATGCAAATAACAGCATATTTTCCTTAAACCAACAAAAAATTTTACTAAAAAATTGTAGATTGCTGATTTCTAATCAATAAAAAAATAAAACTTTAAAAATTTAATTCAACAAATTTATTTTTGCTATTCTTATCATATTAATATTTCGAAAAATAAATCTGCTAATTTTAACAGTTTTTTCTGCAACGTCATTTTTAACGAATTTTTAGTAGTTTTTAGTTAGTCTAATATGGTCCCAATAAAAACAAATATACAGATAATACTTTAAATTGGTTGATAACTCGTAAGATAGATCTTTAAAATGCCTTTAATTTGGTACCATTTTTGTATAGTTTCTGTGGAATAAATGTAAAAAAACAATGAAGAAAGGTAACTGGAGCCATTTTTGACCCCACCTTTTTAACCCTTTAAAGTAAGATTTGTACGAAAAAGAATTTTGCATCTTCGTTAGTGTAGCATTCTTTATTACATATCCACATTCAATAAAAATCTGAAAGAAATCAATCTGTAAGCATTAAAATTTTAAACATTAATCCTACATGGATCAAATTGCATAAAAAAGTTATTATTTTTCAAGTCGAAACGTTTTTTGATCAATTTTAAAAGCTTTACACTCTTGTAGTCATAAAATAAATTATGTTTTATGGGTCTTTTTCGTCCCCTGTGCAATAAGGGTTAATAATTTTTTTAATTAAAATAAAAATAATTATAGTCGAAATAAATTTAAGCGATATTTTTCCGAAAATTATTCAAACTTTGATGAAAACATTAACATTTTTTTTAAATTTTTGACAAAATAGTAAATTTTTGCAACATGTCCTGGAAACTAGTCACTCCAAAATAGTAAGTGAAAAATGTAAATTAGGCATTTTAAAAAAATCTTTAAAATTAATTTAAAAAAAAACACGTTTTGCATTTTTGTCAAGTTTGAGCAATCAGAGAAAAAAATATGATTGACCATGGTTGTGAACACAAACTTATCATATTATAATACTAATTATCATATACATGATTCTGGCAGATCATATTATGATTACCGAGGACGATTTCATCATCATTTATAATCATACTATGTTTGCTATGATCATATTATGATTGTTACGTATTGCAATCATACCATGATGCTCTTAAACTATCACAATATAATGCTCGTTTTTCTGCGTGTGCGTCATTTTTGATTTCAGGCTAAAGTACAATATGTTAATAATATGATAAGGTCAGAATTCTATTTTATGAACCCCGACTAGGTTCGCTTTAGGCTAAAAAGCAAAAATCGCTTCATTTCGCTTTGAATTGCAAATAGTTTTCGACGCTTTACATTTTTAGATTATTGTGCTTAATTTAATGTATCTTGTTAATAACTTTTCATTTCACAAAGTTGTGATGAAAACAAAATGTAAATAATTTTTAGTAAGCATTCTTTAAGAAAATTTAAATTTCGTCCCTAGCGGTTACAGCTTTTCAACAATCCGCATTTTAAAATGGTGATTTTTTTTCGTTTCCACCCTTTATTTTGAAATTTATTTTTCTGTTAACTTACTATATTTGAATAGTTCTCCAAAATTTACCTAAAAAGATAAAAGAAACAAAAAATAAAATTTTGGGTTATTAAACCGTTTTATTATAAAAATAAATATAATTTGTTTTTAAATTTAGATAAAACCAAGCCCATTGAATCACTTAACTAATTTTATAACTAAATTAATATTTTTTAATTGAATTAAGTAAATATATATTGAAATCATTTAAAATGTTCATATAATTCTAATTTCGAAACCGAAATAGAGTAATAGGACATATACAGGAATAGGATATATAGAGGAAAACTTTGAAAAAACTACCTAGAACCTATGTTTTACACTAATACATTTTCATAGATACCAATCTAATCATCAGCTGTCTGTATGTTTCACTCTAGGTTTAACTGCCGACTATTCAAGCAATCGTTTAACAGAAAAGGTGATGTGACTCGTACACTCAAAAAAAAGTCAGTAAAGTCAGCAAAAAATTTTGCTGAGTCACCAAAATTTTAGTAGGAGGATGCTTGCAAATAAAATGCTAATGTCAGCTGATTTTTAGCAACAAAATTAGTAGAATCAGCAAAAGTTTTGCTAACACTTAGTGGATTAGAAATTAAAATACCCTTGATAAAAATTAATAAAATTTTTGCTGAATATTAGTACACTGAAAAAAACTCAAAAAATTTGTAGAAAAATTATACATTAGTTTATTTATTTGCTGAAAATCATAAAAAACATATTTTTGTGATTCTTTTAAAATAATTTGCAATTCGTTACAAAATATAAAAATGTTCATACTCCCGAATTAACGACATGAATTAATGTAATATCTAAAAAAATAGAAATAATTATATATAATATAAACAAAATTATGTTTCAACTATTTACATCAATGGTTGTCTAAATGATGTAATATATTTTAAAGGAACGCAAATAATTATAGAAACAAAACGAGAAAATAACAAAAAATAAAGAAAAACGAAACATAAAAATCTAACAAAGATGTTGTATGTTTATTTGCAATTTGACCACACTAGATTATTAATCTCTGTAAAAATTTGGTTTACAACTACACAATTAATTTTTATTAAATTTAAATATTTTATTTTGTCTTTTAGTTAATTAATAGACAATTACTTTCAAAAGCCGGTGACAACGCAAAATTTAAGTTGTTTCAATCAACAATTTTGTTTTATGTATGAAAAAAGATACAAAAATCTTCCATGTTTAATTTTTTTATATGTCGTACTAGAGTTTTACTTTTTAGTATAATTAACCTATTCAATACTACATCTTGACATGCCGCGTCATCTAATTCATTCATTAATGTGCTAATCAGCACTATTTTTTTTAGCAAAATAAATTAGTAAAACATTAGTATAATATTAGTAAAACATTAGTTCAAAACAGTTAAGTGCTGAATAAGTATAACTAAAATTTTAGCTGAAAACATAATTTTAGCAAAACATTTGCTGAAAAATAGTATATCTGATTTACAAGACGTTTTACTAACTTCTCTACTAACTTATTTTTTTTGAGTGTAAAAGTACCAATTGCATACCAGATTTTATTAATGAAGAAAAAAGACAACAACTTAATGTTGTTGTTTCAACTTAAGTTTATTAAGTAGTAGAGGAAGTTTTTGTTTTTGTAGTTACATTACAAGTAAAGCTTCTCTATTAATAGACCAAGCAAGAACTTTATAACTACTTGTTTAGTAATTTTAATTCTCAAAAATTTTTGACTGTACCCCGTCTGCTAATCATTTGATTTCTTTTTTGCTCAGTTTTTTGCTAATTTTGTTCAGTTTAAGATCATATTATCGAATCCCAAATAGAATTGATAATTACTTTTTTAAAACATTTCGAGAACAACTTTGGAAAAAAATTCTACCTAGAACCAATGGTGTGATCATAGACATCAATGTAGTCATCAGGCTTTTTGAAAGTTTTTCTGTATATGTTGTAAACAAGTAATTATCAATTTTTTTTTTTTTGGACTTGAGGTATAATATTCTAATATTCTAACTAAATATATGAAAATATAGAAAGTCCGAAAAAAACAATTTTTGTGTTTTTAATACAAAAATTAAAACATTTTTGAAGTTAATTCATTTGTACAAATTTTCATGTGTTAAATTGGTAGTTTTATTACAGCTCTATTATGAAAAGATTTAGTTAATGCTTATACATATTTTGTAAGAAATACATTACTTTTATGAAAATTTAATTTGCAAAATCTTAAAAAAACAATTTCATGTTATGTTTTTCGTAGATTCGATACAGAATTTCATTATGTGCAATATTTCTTAAAATTTTATACTTTCATAAAAAAAATTATTTGATATCAGCAAAAAATAGTGCTTACAATACTAGAAGGCATGATTTTTGTTCACGATGTCCCACTTGGTATGTCTCTTTTAAGCAGGTGAAAAGCGCTTCCTTCATGTGCTCTAAGAAGCAATAAATTCATGCCCTTGTAGGAAATGAAGACCGCTTTTTTTATGTATTGAAAACGTTAATGCTTTAACGCTAATTGCTTTATGGTATGCAAGGCGGTTAAGCGCTTTTTTGAAGCACACAAACACATCACCATATTAAGTTTTTAAAATTTCCAAAAATGAATTTGTAAGAAGAATAAAATCTCCCAAAAGTATGTAAATTTGAAGAGCCGTATATTCCAAAAATTCGATTGGAATTCCCTAATTCAGAAATCATTCTTTAACATTTATGCAATCAAAAAGTACACGATTAAAACAATGCATTTTTGATGCAAGTGCAATTTTTTTCATGTAAAATTAAATTTTTCTTTATCTGTCTGTTATCTACTATTTTCATACAAACATTAAAATTTCGATTGATGGCTGTTAAACAAATTTTGAAGAGGGAAAACAATTTCAAAAATGCATCTAATTAGATCCGATTAAATCTAAATTAATCCCATAGGATTTTTTGTGATCTATCAGGATATATATATATATATATATTATGTCCTGTGGTTCCTATTGGGAACAAAGGGCCACTATTAGTTAGATATTATTTTATACTCCAATTTTGGATAAATTTTGATCTAATTTAATCCAGTAATATATTTAAGGGATCTTTTCGGATATTACTGGATACCCAAATTTTGAAATGAACTTCAATAAGAACAAATATCGATATATATCATATGAGTTATGATTTTATATTTGAGATGTAACTTTTATTTGATCGGAAAAGTATAAAAGCTTTAATAAAAACATTTTGTTAAGAAAATTTTTTATTAATTTCATGCTAATTTCTGTGGCTGAAACTTTATAAAACATTCTCGTTTGGTGTATGTATTTGTTAAACATCAACTTAAGTTGATGAACCTAAAATATGTCCAGGAATAACGAAAGAAAATGAGGCTGTAAACTACTCGACATTTTGTATATGAAACACCATACTGTCTACTCGTTAATACAAAATCATTTATTCATTGACATACTTTGAAAAGGATTTTATCTGGTCTACTGCTTGTCACACAAACTAGAATGCCTTTATTGGTTTTCTGATTATTTTCCGAGACAAAAAGAAGTGATAGAGAGGTCATAGTGTAAAATTGATGTAAATGACATTATGATTATAAATTATTGACATTAAGCGATGTGTGAATTGAAGAACACTTTAGTTGGTAGTTATATAAAGAATAGTCTTTAAATATACTGGATACACAGTTATGTGAAAAATAATAAGGACACTTCCATGTAACAAATTTCAACTAAATAAAAACACATACACCTTGGGAACAAATGACCAATATTATTGTTTACTTATTGTACAACAATAACTCTTCATTTCGTGTACTTAAAGTTCTGTACCTGTATAAAAAACACCCTTTACTAAATTACAGTTATGTTAAAAATAATAATAAGGACACTTCCATGTAAAATAAAAACACATAAACCTTGAGAATATATTACCAATATTATTTTTTTAATTATTGTACAACAACAACTCTTAATTTAAACTTTGTTCCAATATAGGGAACACCAATTAATTTTTTTATAAATAACCTAAAACTTATCAATAATATTTAACGTCTGTATTCCACTTTATATGTTAAACTACCAATATATTTTAATTTGAAATAATTATTGACAAACAAATATTTATCAATAATATTGAACGTGCATTGTTGGCCACTATATATTTTAAATTTCAATTAACAATAATACAATTTTTAAAGTCTTTATCCATTTTATTAATATTACAGAATTGTGAAAAAGAGCAAATAAGTATAATATAAAGTGTTGCCAGGTTTGACGATTTATCGTCATTTTGACGATTTTTAGTGCCCAAAATAACCAAATGACGATTGGACGATTTCATAAAAATCCCTATATAGGTGTTAAAGTTAAGACGATGTCCTTTACATGTATCCTTTTGGAATCATGTATGTCCTTATACCAAAATTAGAGTTTTTTTTATAGTTAAAGCTTCAATCTTACTCTATGTTTAGTATCAACGGTTTCCTGACAAATTTAAATAACAAATATGCAGGTGCTTGTGCAAATTTAAATGTAACTGACACTAATAGAAAACATATGATTTTCTATTGTTGATTTACTTGAATAAACGTCACTACATTGCTAGGTCTGTCAAAAAAACAGAGTAGTATTTGGAAGATGACAAAGCCAATTGTGACAATTTTTTGTTGTTGTTTTGGTTTTTCTTTGATATTTTAAATTTTGAATCTCGCTCCTAGACGAGGACAGGAAATTCTCATTGAGTTTGTGATTTAACATAACAAATATCTCTAGAAATTCTAATAACAAAGTCCCCTGAAGATTTCCTTAGGCAGGAATGAAATCCGGATAGGGACACGCCTACATCAGATTGCTTTTCACAATTTGTTAAATAGGTTTTGGGATTTTAGCACATTTAATTACTATAAATGCAATTAATGTTTATCCCGATGAAAATAAATTTAAATAACAAATATGCAGGTGCTTGTGCAAATTTAAATGTAACTGACACTAATAGAAAACATATGATTTTCTATTGTTGATTTACTTGAATAAACGTCACTACATTGCTAGGTCTGTCAAAAAAACAGAGTAGTATTTGGAAGATGACAAAGCCAATTGTGACAATTTTTTGTTGTTGTTTTGGTTTTTCTTTGATATTTTAAATTTTGAATCTCGCTCCTAGACGAGGACAGGAAATTCTCATTGAGTTTGTGATTTAACATAACAAATATCTCTAGAAATTCTAATAACAAAGTCCCCTGAAGATTTCCTTAGGCAGGAATGAAATCCGGATAGGGACACGCCTACATCAGATTGCTTTTCACAATTTGTTAAATAGGTTTTGGGATTTTAGCACATTTAATTACTATAAATGCAATTAATGTTTATCCCGATGAAAATAAATTTAAATAAATCAATGTTTTCAAGATTTTTGAAAATTGTGTTCATTTCGAAATATTTATTTTTTTCAAATTATACGAAATTTTAACTTTAAGGATTTCTCGCATCCAAACCTACTTGACAAAATATTTTATAAATTTTGTTTTGATATCGAAATTTTATTATAAATCATTAATTAGTACAACTTGTGGCCAGTTTAAAATACCCCGCCTGGTGGCGGGATTGCCGGTTAGAGGTAAAGTTTTAATTTGTTTCCTCTTAAAAATTTTGCAAAACCTATAGCCCATATTCGAATGTGAAAAATAATAAGGACAGCAAGCAAATTGTACGAAAGTTCAAATAATTTTTTGCTGGAATCATAAGTACACCAAGTTTAGAGCAAGGATTCAAAAAAGTCTGTGATATGAAAAATCGCAAAAATTACAAAATACAGTGAACTCTTAAAAACGTGAACTAATTTTTGCAAGGGGTGTTCACGTTTCTGATTTTGTTTACGTTTGTGATTGAAATTTTTTTTTAACTATTTTACTACAGAATTGATCCACTTAGAATAAATTCTATTCCAAGTACTTCAGAACCAATCATTATGTTGATTATTTAACAAAAAAATAAAATATGCAAAGATTTTGAATATTTTTCTCCTGAAAAATTCTTTAATTCAAATATACATTTTTAGACGAAATTTTAAATATTTATTGAGACACTTGCCTGTAGAAAAATATTTAACAATATTTTAAGAAATATTTCCTATTAGAAAACTTTCTGATTCTAGGACTTTTTTAAATAGACCAAATTCAGAATCTAAGACCATTTTTGCATAACCAAATTATTGATTTTAATACGTTTTTGATATTTAACAGTTTTTAATTTCTAATACATTTACTATAAAAACAACAGCTAATTCTAATTAAATTTTGTTCTATACGTTTTAAAACAAATTTGATATAAAAAATTCTTAAATTCGAGGATACAGGAAAAGAGTTAACGTGTTTACTACAAGGTGGCGCAAAAGTAATCCTCCTATCAGAAAATGCTATAAATTTTGCGATTGGCCCCTAATGTCAGTTCTGTTTTGACATTTGTGTAGTAAGCACATGCGAAATACACGTTAATAAACAATGTTACGCTACACTGCTCCAGAACGCGGAATATTGGTGACTATTTATTTGACCACAATTTGGCATTATTTGGCAACAATTTTGAAAAAATTTTAGGGGCTTTGAAAACCACTATACAATTTTGATGTATTGTGGTCCCAGTAGTACAAATATGGTTCAATTTTGAAATTCTATGGAGAGGTTTTTTTTTAAAAAATTTTTAATTAAAATTATAAATTTTTTTAGACGTTTCTCCACATAATTAATGATAACTAAAAAATAATTAGTCCGATATTATTCAAATAAATTTAGAAAAACTGAAATTTACATAGCCTTTAATCCGTTAATATATTGCGTTTCAATCGGCTCAGTAGTTTTGGAGTTATAATAAAAAATTGAGGGAAAAAATATTTTTTTTACGTGAAAATAGCAAATTTTTTTGTTTTAAAAAAATCATAAAAAATCGAAAACGTCAAAAATCGTTCAGATTTATTGCTTTATCGCAAAGCCACATGTAATAGGAACAAAATGAGATATCGATCATAAAAATCGATTGATTTTTTTCGAATTTATTCACAATTAAGTGAATTCGCTCATTTTCACCAAATTTTAGTTTTTTGTCTGATATACATAAAATTGAGTAGTTAATGTTCTTCTTTCGATTGATTGAATTTTGAAAACATTTTCCCCATGCTATGTACAAATTTTCACATCAAAAATGCATTACATAGTAACATTGGTGTATTTTTTGGCAAAACCCTACCTAGAATATACTGATTCTATTCTTCGGAAAGACATTTGTGTTGGATGAGCTTAAATGTAAATAAATAAATAAATTAAATAGTAGAAAATTTATATTTTATTATTCACATTTATTATAATAAATAAAACAAGAAAATAAATAAATAAATATGTATTATAAACTACAAACTCTGAAATTTTCTTTTAGTCGATTTTCTACTATTGTTGAATAACGAAGTGTTACTCTGAATACTCCAGCAAAAATCAGCCATCATGTGTGCATCCCAGCGACCCTGGTATCGTTCCTCCATTGTCCGGATATCTTGGTGGAATCGTTCGCCCTGTTCTTCACTCAAGTCTCCTAGATTTTCAGGAAAACGATCTAAGTGACTGTGCAGGTAGTGTACTTTGATGCTCATGTTGCATCCAAGATTCTGGAAGTGAGTTAACATCTCTTCAACGTGCGCAACGTAATCATCACCCTTGTTATTGCCTAAGAAATTTTGAATAACCCATACAAACGAATCCCATGCATTCTTCTCAATTTCTGACATTGAACTGCCAAATTCAGTATCGTTCACCAATTTGCGAATTTGTGGGCCATCAAATATGCCTGCTTTCAGCTTTTCCATACTTAGATTGGGAAACTTCCTTGAAATATACTGGAAACATTCACTATCTTTGTTAAGTGCTTTAACATATTGTTTCATCAGACCAAGTTTAATGTGAAGAGGGGGTAATATGATGCGATCTCGGGGCACTAGAGCCACATTTATAACATTTGGCGTACCTGGAACTAGTGTTTCCCTAGAAGGCCATTGTTTTCTCTTCCAATGTTCTGTTTTAGCTCTGCTGTCCCATAAACATATAAAACAAGGATATTTTGTAAAGCCGCTTTGTTGGGCTAAGAGGAAATTTACCATCTTAAGATCAACACAAATTACCCACTTATGTTCATCATACTTTATCTTCTTCATGACCAATGCAATTACAGAGTATTCTTCTTTTACTTTGGTTGAATGTGCGATCGGCAAGGAGTGAAATTTATTTCCATTATGCAAAAGGACACACTTCAAGCTGCGTTTTGATGAGTCGATAAATAAACGCCATTCGCTTGAATCATATTTCTGTAAGCCCATGGCAGTCATCAAACCAGAAATATCTGTGCAGTACACAAAGTCATCCTCTTCAGCAAAATAATGAAGTAAGTCTTTTTCTCGAGTACGGTAATACGAAACTTTAGTTTCTTTAGTTATGAGACCTGTTTCTTTCATCCGGGACGCAAGTAATTCAGAAGATCTTTTCGACAATCCAAGGTCTCTAATTACATCATTAAGCTGATCTTGATTCCATGGTCTCGGCGAGAAATGTTTGTGTGGGATGAACTCGTCATTTTCAGCTGTAGATGGTAGTGCTGGATCTGACATATCTGATTGGTAAGACATACTTGAGGTTGAGTGTCCTTGTGAAGATGAAAGCACATGACTACAGCTTGCACCCCGATCATATTCTATTTCTTGTGAATGTACAACTGCAAGTGTAAACCCATCAGCAGACCTCGTGGGGTAAGACCATCGCATATGTTTTCCAAAACCGCTTTTTGTACTTAAACAAAAATAACACTCGGATGCGTGGTTCGCTGTTTCTCTCCATAGCATAGGCTTCAAAATTTCCAAGTGTCGTCTGTAAAATGAAAAAAAAAATTGAAATCAGGAATATGAAGAATTCAAATTTTAATTAAGAAATATTGTAATTATAAAATATTCCAAATCTATTAATTTATACTTACTTTACGTTAGAAGACTTCATAGATAAATTCAATCGACATGGAATGCATATAGTACTCGGTGTCCAATGCTGGTTCAAATTGTGCGGATAGATATTATAGCAATCTTGATATGACTTTTGCAATGAAGTTAAGAAGCACTTCCGTTTTTTCCCGGTGATATATTGGCCGCACACATAACAAAATAAATCTGGATCGTTTTTACATAAAAATGTTCTGGCTCATTTTTATTAATATTTGAAAATTGTTTTTAACTTCTAAGCTGTATGACTCTAATTTTTGTGTAGGTATTAAATGATGTTTGCGTTATCGCAAACACTTCTTGAATGAAATAAAAAGGGTCAAGGAGATCTTATAAATACTGATACTATAATTTGGGATAACCCTTTGTGTGGATACAGTTTGTGTGTGCTGCAAATTTTTTATTATTCCCAAGAATCCTAAAAAACATTAAGGACTTTTATGAAAAAAAAAAATTATCCGTTACAGGTAGCTAACGGAAAATAAGAGCACTTCAGCGTACACGCACATTTATGAGCGTTTTATTACTATCCTACCGCAATCGTAAAAATTAAACAATCTTTTGTTTATTACTTATTTTTTTTTAATTATTAGAATCATAAAAATGTCATAGAGGTTTTTCCCAAAGGGGTTTTGCCAAAATGCGTGTCGTAAAATGCACCTGAGTTTTTATGTTCTGCATTTTCATTATATAGTAGGTACAATTTTCTACAGTGCTTGTAAATATGCGATACCTTCAATTAATTGTAAATAAAAATGTAAAGCATGCATCGATTTTTATGATCCATATCTAGTTTAATTCGCATGATATGTAGCTTTACTACAAAAAAATAAAAAGTAATATTTTTTGCAGTTTTCGATTTTTTCCAGATTTTTGTTTTTCAAATTTTTTTTTTTTTTTAGCATTTTTTTTTTTTTTTTGCTAACAATTTGTTTCATAACTTTGAAACTATTGATCGCATTAAAAAAATTTGTACACGTTCTTTAAAGATATTGTAAACCTTAATTTTTGTAAATTTAATTTGACAAAATCGGACTAGTTGTTTTTGAGTTATGACAACATAAGTGGAGAAATGGCACAAAATATTGTCAATTTTAAAAAAAAAAATTTTTTAAAAAAAAATTATCCATAGAATTGAAAAATTTTACCATTTTTGTACTTAGGCAGCCATGATGCATCAAATCTATATAGTGGTTAGTCAAGCCTTTTTTTGCTGTTGACCTGTGTAATCGGTCGGTGACTTTGGCACAACGTGAAATAAAATAATCATGAGTGATGAGGCCCATTTCCATCTTAGCGGGTACGTAAATAAGCTAAATTTACGCTTCTGGGGCACTGAAAATCCGCGTGTAACCCACGAAGAGCCGTTACACCCGCTCAAAGTCACTGTATGGTGTGCTGTTTTCGCTGGAGGAGTCATCGGACCTTTTTTCTTCGAAGACGTCGCGGGCCAAACGGTTACTGTGAATGGTGAGCGCTACAGAGCAATGATCAACGAGTTCTTTTTGCCGCAACTTGATGAATTGGGATTGGAAAACATGTGGTTCCAACAGGACGGTGCAACGGCACACACTGCACGTGCCACAACCGATATGCTGAAGGATGCATTTCCCGGGCGCCTAATCTCCCGTTTTGGCGATTTGCACTGGCCAGCAAGATCGCCTGATTTGACCGCTCCAGACTTCTTTTTGTGGGGCTTTTTGAAGTCGCGGGTTTATGTCAACAAGCCTCAACTGTGGCGGTGGCCATTTACATGACATCATATTCTCGACTTGATGTAAAAAAAAATTAAAATACCAAATAAAAATAATCCACAAGAAGAATCAAAGTTTTTCACTTTTTTTTTAAATAACAGCCAAAAAACATCGGAAGGTTATTTTTGCGCCACCTTGTATAAGAACGTGGCGAAATTATTATTCGGGGATTACCCAAATTACAAAAATATTGAAGAAATAGAAATATTTCTTTTAAAAAAATGTGTTCACGTTTTAGAGCTATTGAACTTTATTCACGTTTTGGAATAGTCAATGTAAAAAAAAAAGTTTTCATGTTTCTGGGACGTTCATGTCACTGGATGTTCACGTTTCTGCGAGTCCACTGTATATGGAATTTTCAGTAGTTTCATATTTCAAACAACTTTTTTATGAGCTGTTTTTCAATTCAAAGAAAATAAGACTTGACCATTTTAAAAGCCTCAAAATATCGTAAATTATCTGGTAGTTTTAAAAATCATCCCAAGTTGTTTTTCGATTATTGGGGATTTCTAGAAAATTTTATGGATTTTAGTTGATTGTTCTTAAAAGTGAACATCCCAGGTAGAAAAATACAATCTTTAAAACGTTTTAAAAGCATTTTTCATGATGGTACAAGCGTTTTCAGAACATACCAAATTACAAATTTAAAGCGTTTTGAGAATGTGCAAAATGATAACCCAAATTTACGGTCTGAGTATGGTATTTTATAACGTTCTCAAAACATTGCAAAACAAAATTTTTGAAATGCTTTTTCAATGGTTAAATAAGTATTTGCAGAACATTTTGGCTTACAGTTATTAAGCGTTATGAAAACGACCCAAATGATAACCGCTTTGAGGGTTGTAATTTTGAACATTGTCAAAACGCTCGAAAGACAAATTATAAAGATCTTTATGAATTGTTCATAAATACCACAAATAATGAAACATGTAAAATATGATTAAAATAATATAAATAAAGTAACAAAACATTGTAATTTTAAATAGTTTAACTAGCGTTTTATTAAGTTTTGAAAAAGTCCTCTAAAATATTGCTTTATCTGTCCTCAAAATATAGTGCTTTATAAAAGATATACAAGGACTATACACTTTATAGAGTCGCTACATTATGGGCTGGCCATATTGAGTGATTTATTGAACTCGGTTCATGAAGAGAAAAGCATATAAAAAAATTGCATAAGAAACCGAGTTCGCATATAGATAGACCCCTTATGACAGTGTTGTTTTTTAATCAGTAAAATATTTTGTAAAAAAAAAAAGTATTTCTAAAGTACTATTGGCAAATGTTAGAAAAACGCTTTAACGCAATGGTTTTACATTGGTTTTATTTTATAAACCGTTGTAAATTTTGTACGATAAGAACTTCTAAAGTACTTTTTACAAACGTTGGAAAAACGCTTTGAACCAATGTTTTTACAGTGTTTTTATTTCACAAATATTTGTAAGTTTTGTATAAAAAGTATTCCTAAAATACTTTGTCCGAACGTTCTAATAGCAATCCAAAATAATGTTTTTTAAATGCTTTTTTTTCGTATTATTTGCAATTATCGCTTTGGAAACGCTTTTATTTTAGTACCATCAAAAACAAACGTTTTGAAAACTCTTCGTTTTTTGTACCATCCCAAATTTCTACCTGGGATGTTTTACGAAATAACGACATTTGTAGTTTTATTCAACGATTATTAATTTTTAATTGCATGACCATGTTTCTTAGAAGCATATTTTTACATTTATCCTACATCGAAGCCACTGATTCATAAAGATTAAAGTGGCAACAACCAAATGATTCATGATTGTTGCTTTTAGTATCACAAAAGTATGAAGTTTAAAATATTTATTGCTCTTAAATCTTATTTGTACATCAAATTTTTTTTTTTCAGTTTCAGACTATTTTAAATAAGAATATGCAAATAGTTAATTTTGGAGTCTGTCATTCAAAATTGTAAATGATAAAATAAAAACATTGATGGCGACAGTAAAGTAAACATGAGCACTTTTAAGTATAATCAAGTAAAACTCGCAAAATTGCTTGGCAATTCCAAATAATCGAAAATAATTTCGCATGCCATTTAAAATTCCGATATAATTTACGATTTTTGAAGGAAAGTCAGCTTCCTAAGGATTCAGAAGTGATCAAGTCTTCTTTTATTCGTTTTAAAATTCAGAAACGACTGCAAAAAAGTTGTTTGGAATATCGAACTACTGAATATTCCATATACAGTTGAACCTCGATTATCCGGGTTGCACGGGACCGGGCTCAGCACGGATAATCGAAAACACGGTTAATAGAAGTTATTTATTTTTCCCGAATTTTAACTCTTTGTATGTAGGTGAAAAGAAAAAACAAGCTAATAATAGAGGTAAAGCAAGGTTAACAGAGGAAAAAATATAATAGCACGGATAACAGAGGTAAACACGGTTAATAGAGGTATAAATCAAACCACCAGCATGCCGGTTAACAGATGTACCCGGTTAATAGAGGCCCGGATAATCGAGGTTCAACTGTAGTACGTTTTTTTTGAGACTTTTTTGAATTCTGGCTGTAAACGAGTTGCAATTTTGATACAAAAATGGGTGTATCTATTAAATACAATTACCATAACAATATTTATAGAAGAAATTCAACTTTCGTACACTTGGCTTGCTGTTCGTATATTGCACATTCGTATGTGGGCATTTGTTGTTGGTTTTTTAAATTACAACAACAAAGTTTAAATTGTTACACGAAATGAATAGTTGTTGTTTTACAATAATTAAAAAATAATATTGGTAATTTTCTACAAAGATTTGAGTATTTTTTTGAAATTGAAATTTGTTACATGGAAGTGTCCTTAATATTTTTCACATAACTGTATGTATGATAATCAGGGACCGGATTATCATGCAAATGCATGGTTTTCCCTTAAGTCTGAGAACAGGATAATTTGACTTATTTTGCTTTAAATGCATATTTTTATTGTATTTTTCTGGGATTTTCGCTAAAAACTTCACTTTTAATTACATAATTGACGAATTCATGTCATATTAAAAATTATTTGGTTTTTATTTTTTATGAAAATGAATTTATTCAAGTTCAAGGCCATACTCTATATTTCTTTATTAGGATATTGTCCTAACAAATAATCTATAGAGTTTTTTGTTTTCAATTTATTAATTGACAGAATTATAGGTCGAAAAAACATAATTTTTATTTTTTTAAATAATAATTATAACAAACGTTTTTATTTTTTCACATTATACAATTGCTAAACTACAAGATTTAAATGCATTTTTAACCTAAATAAATCCAGTTGCCGAATCTATAAAAATTTAAATCATTGGCAGGCGAAGTTGGCCAACAAATTATTATAAATTCGATACTTTTATTCAAAAAATTTATGGTTTTATTTTTTTTTTTTGGTGCATACCTAAACACATTGTGAATCAATACACAACAAAGGTATTAACATCGTTTTAAATTTCACTGATCACAACCGTCGACGTTGAGCTGTGAATTGCTATGTTCAAAAACTTTTGAGAACAAATAGACTAAATTTTACTTTTGAAATTTTATTAAATTAAAATGTTTTTAATCACTATATATTTTGAAGAGACTAAATAAAACTAAATAGAACTAAAAAGACTAAATAAAATTAAATAAAACTTTCTTCATTTGTATGTTTTTGGTTTTAATGAAATAAAAATTTGAAGTGCATATTTTTTAATATTTAGTGCATATTTTAAGATTTTTCATGCATATTATAGGCACCTAAAAAACAGTTTTTTAGAGCATGAAGTTCCTGCCACTGATGATAATGTATGTTAATGTTATGACTTGAGGCTGCAAATGAACTATATACACAAATATCAAATCACTACACAGTTAAGATTTTCGTATAAGTTTTTGTAACAATTCAACAGAAAATCCTTTTCACATTCTAAACATAATGTTCACTTAAAATTCAATTAAACTATTTTAAATATTTTATGCAATTATTTTCATACTACATGTAAGTATTAAATATGTATGAATATGTATTTAATCACAAAACACACACATACAAGTATTTATATACATATATCATCAGCTAAAATATAAGAGTACGTTACTAATTAAACTTTAAAGTTCTAATTCACTTTGCTAAACTACACACAACATTAAGAATCTCAACTCCGAAATGTTAATTGAATTCGGTCTTATTAAGGAAATTAATTGGAGTATGAATTAAAATAATTTTTAACAATTAAGTTTAGTTTCAATTCAGGCTTTAACTATGACAATTAAAATTTTAATTGCATATTATTTAAAATTTCAAACAAATTTAATTAAAATTATATTCATTAGAAACTTTAATTTAAATTGCAAAAAAAAAAAATTGCCAACAACTGGGAAGAAATCGAAAAAAAAAAACTGAAAAAATCGCCAAAATGAATAAATTTCACAGATTAAAACATCACCAGGGTTAACAAATTGACGAAATTTCAAAATATCGCCAATATTTAATAAAACCAACGCCGATAGTTGGAAAAATTCGTCTAACTTAAAAAAAAAAAAAAAAAAACGCTAAAATGAAAAAAGCTTGTCTTTGAAAAAGACATTGTAAATTTTCAATTTTCTGAATCAGACTGCGCAGTTTCTGGTATTGAACCTTCGCCAGTGACCCTGTTTTTTTTTTTTTTTGAATAATGTAATATTTGTCATGTTTTTATTTTGTTCGATTGCGACTATATGAAATTTTATTTTTATTTTTTTAATTTCAGAAAATACTAAAATACTAAATTTAAGAATATTGTTTGCTTTAAAAGAAGATTCAAAAAATAAAACCCTCAAAGAGGTTGAAAAAGTTAAAAAAAAATTGAAAATTTCAATTGTTATTAAGAAAATCTCTACATATTTATATTAATAATATAAAAAAGTATATATATTTGAAAAGACCACCTGAGTTAAAACGTTTACATATAATTATGAATTATTATTTATATATATATATGTTGATGCATGCTATTATACGTGAATACATATATATACAATTTTTTTCCTCTAAATTTTTTAATACGAAGCTATATATAATTACGTCTTATTACATATCGACCAATATTTAATATTATATGACATATATAATTATGTATGGTTAATCTAATTAATTATAAATGCACTTTGAATACTATGTAGGTAAAGACCACTGCAAATGTAGTTGAAAACAAATGAAATTTCACTTAAGGAAAGGATGACTTACATTACAGTAAATTAAACTAACATTGTCATCTGTTTTTAAATGTTCAAGAAATGACTAACAATTGTAGTAAAAATTAACCACATGTTAGTAAAAAATAAACAAACATTTATTTTTCTTTATATTTTTAAATAACTAAAAACAACTGTAAAAAATAAATGTAAAATCATAAAACAGTCATTTGATGTGGTTGGTTTTTTTTTTAATGAACTGCAAAGTTAGTAAAAATTTTAACTTGTTTTACAAATGACTGACATTTACATAAAAAATAAAGAAACTGTATTACAACCCAAACAACTACATATTTTTAAAGCAGAAGTTCCCTGAGTGTAGATATAACTCAAATCAAAATTATGTATAATTCCATACAGTGTAATATTCCAAAAAAAAATTTTGTATTTTGGATGACAATATATCTTGACCAATTCATAGTTATATATGAAAAATGTAGATCTTCTTTTGGATAATTGCCGCAGGCAATATATTAGCCTGTCCCGAATTTAAGAACATTTGCAAATTTCGTCATGTCCTCAAGCGATAGCTATTATTAAGCTATTATGGATAAAAACCAAAGATTTGAGAGTTCATACTTATATGTGCTACCCGCGGTCTTTGTAGTGTATTTTTTAAATTTTTGGACAAATAAGAGTTTAAAAGTTTGTCAATACTGAAAATATTGTGGGAAAAACATTTATAAAATTTCCATACATTAATTTTGTTCCAGCACAGCGTAATTTAGTTTGAAACAAGTAGTTTTATTGGGTCGAAAAAGGAACACTGTGTCAATAATGAGTTAAATTTTGTAATTTTTTTCAATGTGTAGTTATTATGGGTTATACAAACTGGAAGTTTTGTATGCACTAAATTCATTTTCAATTAAACATCTAATGTATATTATTTAACTTATAAAGCGAGTTTGAAATCAAACAAGAGTTTAGTTAAGATTTTATTGACAATAATTTTTTTCTGTACAGAGAGAATTTCTTGGATAAAAAATAATTAAATTTTTCTTTACAAAATTAACAAATTTAACAAAACTAAGAAAACTAGTTTTTCTAATGAAACTTCTTCATTTCATGCATGAAACTTTTTAAAACTAAAATTATATTTTTAATAAAATTTTATAAAAACAAGTTTGTTATAATTTTTATTAAAAATAAAAATTATATTTTTTTCGACCTTTAATTGTGCAATGAAAATGAAAATTATTCAAGTTCCAGGCCATACTCTATATTTCTTTATTAGGATATTGTCCTAACAAATAATCTATAGAGTTTTTTGTTTTCAAATTTATTATTTGACCCTTTCAGAAATGTGTTGATAGATCTATTTCGGGAATTTTCTAGGTTCCCATCATCAGAACACGTTTTGAAAGCGGTAACAATCCCATGCCAAACATCAAACATTCATATGAACTAGTTTACTCACTACATGAGAACTAATATACATATGAGTTTGAAGTTAAAGATTATAACCATTGATCAAAAAATAAATTGAAAACTTGTTTGATGTGCAAGATCCACCTCTGGTGGATATTCAATACACGTTTTTTGATTTTCTCTCCTTTTTATATTTTGTTTAGTTTATAAACAAAACAGGGGAAGTAAACTAGGCGGTACTTTGCCTTTTTTACAAGTTTGTTATAATTTTTATTAAAAATAAAAATTATGTTTTTTTCGACCTTTAATTGTGCAATGAAAATGAAAATTATTCAAGTTCGAGGCCATACTCTATATTTCTTCATTAGGATATTGTCCTAACAAATAATCTATAGAGTTTTTTTGTTTTCAAATTTATTATTTGACCCTTTCAGGAATCCCGAAATAGATCAATCAACACACTCCTGAAAGGGTCAAATAATAAATTTGAAAACAAAAATCTCTATAGATTATTTGTTAGGACAATATCCTAATGAAGAAATATAGAGTATGGTCTCGAACTTGAATAATTTTCATTTTTATTTTATAAAAACTTTTAAAAAATAAAATTATATGTTTAATGAAATTTTATAAAAACGTTTGTTGATTGAAAAGTTTAAACCTGCCAGTTCCAGTGTCATTTCATTGGTTCTATGCAAACATTCAATTATATCATGAACAGAATTCTCTTAGTGTATACAAATTCAACAAAGTGTTTAAAAATCAACATTTTTAAATTTTCTTGTCAAACAATTAAAATGTTAACTACGCCCTTTTGCAATTAAGCTAACGACACATAACTAACTTTTACGTCTGTAAATAATCTAATAAAATCTCCTATTAACACATCAGTAAACATTAGTTTAAAATTAATCTCAACAAATTTGTTAACTGATTATGTTGATTTTTTGTTTTTTTTTGTTTATGAGAGTTTATAGTTTTCTAAGCAGCTTAGAAAACATATGTAAAGTTCTGTTTGCATTTAATATATATATGTATGAATGAATGAATATTTGTAAATTAATATTATGTAAATTTCAAATTCATATACCAAAACAAATATTTTGACTGTAAAATGAATTGAATTATTTAAATAAATATTAAAACCAAAAAAGGTGTTGAATATTATTGAATGTGGCTTAAATTAAAAGCACATTTTTAAAACGTTAAATATATTTATTTGGATAATATTGGTTAACAATTCAACAATATTATGTGAATGATTTTTTTTATAAAATTAAATTTTATTTAAAACTTAATTCATACATTTGAGAGAATGTTAATTGAACATATTTACACACATAAATTATTATACTAGAGTTGGGATTAATCGTTCATTTTGGTGACTCGGTCAGTATCGTTTAATTCGAGTCAGTGAACTAGTTTGTTCAAATCGTTCAATCGTTCTTTTTTCCTTTGACTTCTGACTGATCTGCGTGTTGTGAACTGTGTCGTTCGTTTAGCAATTATTACGCACTATTCATGTTTTACGAGTTTTTTCACAAATTTTACTGTACATAGACAAAAAGTGTTATAAAATTGCAACTTTTCTAACAAAAATTTATTTATTTTGTGTAAAAAACATTTTATTTGTATGGCTATAATTGCTTTTCCTAATTTGAAACTATATTACTACTATTTCATAAAAAAAATAATTGCTCTTACAAGTAGTTTTAATTGAATAGAGATGCAATTGCTCTGTGAATAAAAAGAACGAAATGAACGATTGAACGAAATGAACGATTGAACGACAAGATCGAATATTGGTGAACGGGTAATATCGTTCAATTGAGTGAGTCGTTCAATTGAACTAGTTCGTTCATGAACGACACAACTCTATATTATACTAGGGATACAACTTTTTTACAATTTTTGAAAATATCAAAATGGGCCTATCCATACCATGTAGTGCATAAAAAACAATAGATTTAGATTTTCGATATCGTTAAAAAAGGTTCCGCTTCAAATGCAATTAACTTTGGGATCAGTAAGTTCTAAAAAAATAAAAATATTTTCTTTATAATTTCATTAAATGATAAATAAATTATAAGTTTTTCCATTAAATATTGAATAATATTCTGTATAAATTCAATTAATCGTGATAAAATATTGCGACTTACCTGCGCAGTCTTATGCAAATTTGCGAAATATTATAATTTATTGCTAAAAGTGTAAAAATATAAAATTTTGAAAAATAAAAATTTTGAAAAAATAATAAAAAAAATCTTAAAGGACTTTCAGAAATCGGATTCGACGCGGAACGTTTTTGTTCCGAAACGTTTTGTTATGAGGAAAAATTTTCGGTTTAAGCACAACATCGGCTACAGCGTGGTGATAGGGCCTTATTTTGGTTGTACCCCTAATATTATACAGATATAAACAATTAAAAAAACTTACTTCTGGAAAATAAAAGAAAAACAAAAATAATTTACTTAATTATTTATTGAAGTTGTCGAAAACACAATATTTTTTTTTAAATATATACTCGTATACAATTTTAAATAGATCGCTTTTCAAGTAAATTAAATTTATTCCATTTCGTTAACAGTTTAAAAACTTATTTATATAAAAAGCAATTTTTAATAATTCTTGAGGCGTAAGAGTTTTTTGCAAAAAAAAGAAACGTTCGCAAAACCTGGATATTTACTTAGGCTAACTTAGGTTACGTATGAGTGATATTATTATCACATAATATCACTCATACGCCATGTTACATATCTATAATCAGCAGATGAAACAAGATTGGCAAAATAAATGCTATCCAATTTTTATCTCAACAAATCATTTTATCTCATTTTTAATCAATTATTTTTACACATTTTTTTTTAATTTACCAACGCAACCCTAACAAACAACAACGTTAACCCATTAATGCCTGACCCCCGATTCCATTGTCCAATATCGATGAAATTTCACACATTCTTTACTTAAGGTTTTGGAAGTTATTTGATATAATTTTCTTTTTGATTTCCCATACTTGGGACTTATGAATTAACCACTAATATAAAATAATTCCTCTGTGGTTTTTTAATTAAATTATTTTGTTATGCTCTTTCATGTAAAACTCTTCATTTTTACTTGAAAATAATCGATATTTCAAGCAAGGGTACTTCATAAAACTGTAAAATACGTATTTTAATGGTCATGTCATGAAATCATACTTGTAGCCCAAGTGAGTGGTCCTACTCAGCCACAAATTTTTTGAAAATCTTTCATAGGTTTTCGTCCACTGAGACTTTTTCCCCTAAGCATATGTATAACTAAACTAACACTACTAATTTAAGTAACAGCAAACAATAAGGTCAGTCAATAAATGTTCAAATTAACTTAAACAAATTGAAATGTGGTTACATATGAAGCATTTTCTTTCCAATTATTAGACTTGCTCTTAGGTAAACTTTTGGAAATTTGTTGAAAAAAAAAATTACAGACCAATCTGCATCGGATTTTCGTGAATAATGGGAACTTTAAAATAAATCAGCTGTTGATTTTTTTTGAAATCTTTCTATATACACGCAGAGAAAAAACATGGTTGAGGGAACCATATTCGAAGAGCATCATACATTTTTGGATTTATGATTGCGACAAGCATGTTACTATGGTTGTGACAACCATACTCTTATATGCTTCCGTATCATAATATGATAATTAGATTGCCATGTTATGGTTCCAAATATATCCCAATATTATCATATTATGGTTCTGGAAATTTTTATGAACTATCATAGTATGAGTCTTACAGTATAGTCCCAGCATTCTGTTGAAGCTGAATTAAAAAGATACATACAATGCATTTATAATGATCAAACCATGTTTGCAGCAATCATAATAATTGCATTATAACCATATTATAGTCCTAGTTATCATATTATGATCATGGACACGAATTTCGTCATCATTTCTTACCATGTTATGATTATTGCACACACACACACACACAGAAAAATTAAGCTATTTGCCAACTGAAATTCGGGTACTGCGACTCTAATTCGGTTAATACGAATTTCAGTGGGTTGGTAAAACTGAACATTTGTTTTCACAACAAAATTCGGTTAATTTAACTGAATTTTAGTTACAACACTCAAAATATTAAGAAATCCAATGTTAATATCGTTGTACTAATTGAATTTATAAGTTGTTAATATTAATATACACTTTTTAGTTCGGTTGGCTCTTTTTTTCTCTGTGTGCATATTATAATTATTTCGTACTATATACTTAAAAGCACGTGCATTTTGTTTACATTTTTCTTTTACATTTTTTTCCTTTAACTATATTTTTTTGCGTAATTACAAACAATTAAAATATAAAGCACTTTTTTTTATCACTTTTTTATAATAAACAATAACTTTATTTAACGGGTGCGCGACAATTAAACTTTTGCCTAGACTTCCAGGGCAGACCGAGTCGAGACTACAATTTATTCCTTCTTCCATAAAACAAATCACACTTTCGCCTAGACTTCCAGGGCAGACCGAGTTGAGACTACAAACTTATTCCCTCTTCCGCTAAACTGATCACCATTAAAATTAACACCACTACGTTGTTTGTCCATTTTTAATGTTTTTTGTTTAATATTATATAATTTGTTGGGGCTGACTGTTTCTCACAACTTCTTTTCACACAATATTAAACAAGAATGAAACTAAAAGAGCGAAGACGCTCATAAAAAAACCGACTGACCATTTTATAGTTGGTGCAACTCTAATATGGCTGCAGTTAAATAGAGGAATATGATAATAAATACTGTAGTATGATTGTAGACAATACAATAATATGATAACTGAAAAAAGAGAAATTTTTACTAGAACACGATTGAAGCAACCATATTATTGATAAAATATGATTGATACAATACTAGTTTAATTGAAACAACCATTTATTGCTGTAGGAAATATAGTTTTGTGGCCGCAATCATATTGCAACTATATTTTTTCTCTGCGTGTTGCACATTAAGGAGTGATATATTTAAAATGGGAAATTTAAGAACAATTCACTGACACAATTTTCTATATTTATTTTTTTTTCGTTACTTAATAAATATGAAAATGGCAATTTTTAAAATAACGGCAATTATCTTTAAAATATATTTCCTTCGGATAAAGTTTTCAGAAAATTTGCATAAAAAATGAAATGTTTTATATACGAGTTAATGTTTAAATGCTACATAAAAACCGTTTAGGGTTTTTATGTGTTTGCATTTTGCTGATGTTGAAAAATCCTTTAATCAGGTTAATTAATGTGTATGTGTTCATTTTATTCGTAGTCAATAAAAATAACATTATTTCAATTTATTTTTTTTAATAATCAATCAATATTAAAAAACAATTACAAAATAAATAATATACATATGTAAGTTAATGAATGTCAATTAAATTTTACAAACATACATTTTTGTGCATGATTTCCTTCCATGGTAGCAATGATAACATTTTTAGATCGCTAAGAGCCGGTTGTAGGTACAAAACATCAAGCATAATACTGGCTAACCTGGAACGGCAAATAAATTATTGGCAGAACACTTATTTGAGACGCTTTAACAAAGTTTTTAAGAAGCGTTTTTACACTATTTATTGTACAATAAATACCCACTTAGAATACTATGTAGGTAAAGATCACTGCATATGTAGTTAAAAACAAATGAAATTTGACTTGAAGAAAGGACGACTCACATTTCAGTAAATTCAACTAACATTGACATTTGTTTCTGCCTGTTCAAAAAATGAACCACAATTGAGGGAAAATTACACTAGCTTTTGGTAATTTATTCAAGTTTACATTAATGAAATTTGGCAAATAAAATAGTTTGTTTTCTAATAGCAAAGATAAATTACAACAAACACTTAGAATTTAGTTTGACCAACACAAATCATTGTGGCAATATTTATTAGATATGATAATATGTGACATAAAAGAATAATGTAGTTCCTTAAATTTTTTATTTCTGATTTAATTTTATTAAATAAAAAGAATATCAAAATGGCGGTGAAAAGGGAAAAGTTTTTATATCCAAAACCTCCGTTTTGGTACATATTCGTCACAATAGTAGGGCTTTTGTTAGAGAAACTTTTCCATATATAAACTTTTTTGGTTGATTTTTTTGCACAAATACTTTTAACAGGTATTCACATATGCTACTAAACGTTGGAGTCCTGGGTTCATCTCGAAACGCTATGTTGCCATATAAAATTTTTCACAAATCGTGTGTTTGGCATATGAGGCACCATACTGAAATAATAGTTTCTTTTGCTGAAAAATATCTTCCTAATAGGCTCTTTCTACTGCATGACCATTTGTTCGGGTCAATTGCTTATTTAGCAACAAAATTCGCTTAGACCCTAAGAGGTGGGAAAAATAAGAAAAACCGCAAAATAGCAGGTTTATTAAGCAGCTCTGTCAATCAATTATGTATTTCAAATAAGAATACAGGGGTTGTCTTTAAATTTCAAAAAGAAATGAGTCAGAGTGATTGCACTTTAAAAACGTTATATGCAAAAAACTGCATTTACATGTGCCAAACTTTAAAATCATTTTTTTGAAAAACTGTACCATTAATCGAAAAATAAAGCACGCCTTTGAAATTAGCATGCCTGAAATATATAGAATTGGTGGTCATAAACTTATTAATTTTTAAAAGTAATGATTTTTGCCATGCTGTGTAATTAAAGTGATTCATTAAATATTTAAAAATTACTAGGCTTTGGAACCAGTCAAAAAATTTAACTAATAAAAAAAATTATATCAGTGGCTCAATTTAGCAAACAAACAAGGTATCACAGCCTCAAACACTATGAAAATTTAATTTTCCATACTCATTTCTTATGTAAAAGGTCCGCCAAATAACTTTTTTTTTTGAACTCCTGAACCAATTGGACTTTGTATGGCGTCATACCAAGGTCTTTATGCAAAATTCGTCTCAATGATGTCTCCGAAATGCTCAATTGTTAAGAACGACGGTGAATTGATGTTGATGGCGCTTCACGCACACTTTCTACCACAGCAGCAATATTTTCGGGTGTACGCACTGTTTTTGGCTTTTCACGCTTTGGTTTATCGATGAGGATGCCAGTTTCTTTCACTTTTTTCACAAGATAACGAACATACGGACCATATTCGTTCAGCGGAAGGATAAAACTAATTATCTGTCAAATCAGACATGAGCTAAGTGTTACCATTCTCGAAATAAGCACTAGTTGAAAAAAAAACGTTAGATGGAGAACCCTTCATTATGTTATGATTTTGATAGAAAAAATTATTTTTAAAATCGAGCATACAATTTTTACCTTATGCGAAAATCTGATTTGAAAATTTCCTTAAATCTCTCTTGTTATTCCGATTTTATGTTAACAAAAAAAAAAACTACAGGCATTCACGTAAAAACTTTTTTAAAATAGAAATAAAAGAAATTAAACTTGATGTCAGTTGACAGTTTTGACAATTGCATACATTAACACTAAAAAATACATACAAAGAATGACTCAATTGAGTGAATAGCTCACATTAGCGAACACTCACATAACAAATTATTTTAAAGAGAAAACAAAAATTACACGCTCTCACAAAAATTTCAAAATTAGAGAAAAATATTTTTAATATTAACAAAACAAAGTTTTTATAAAAAAAATTTAGTTTTGAATGAAAATTTTAGTTATTCAGTCTCCGACTTTTATTAAAAAGAGAACAAATGCAAATACACACAATCGACGACTGGGCGCACATGGTCACAAAATAG
Organism: Delia radicum; assembly: GCA_021234595.1. Lineage (NCBI taxonomy): Eukaryota > Metazoa > Arthropoda > Insecta > Diptera > Anthomyiidae > Delia > Delia radicum. Next base: position 214,840,980 of record CM037851.1, read on the forward strand.
CACGGCGTATTATATCTTCAAAAATTTGTGAATATAATTTACAAAAATAGAATATACTTTATGTATAAGAAAAAGAAAATTGTTTAAACAAATTAAAATTTGTACAAATAAATTAAAGAAAAGAAAAAAAAAATCAATTAAAATGGAACAAATATCGAAAAATATTGATATAATGAAATTAATATTTCAATTATTAAATACCAAAGAACAATTAAAGCTAACTCAAATCTCTTCCGAATTTCAATATATAATTGTAAATTGCTTGTGGCGATATAAATTTCGTTATGTGAATGTGTGGAAAATTAAATCAAATATTTTTATAATTACTACAAAAACTGAATATCATGATAATGACAGATTTAGAGATATTGTAAATGAATGTAATGTAGAATTAAATAAACAAGAATTTCAAGAATTTTTAAAATTAAATAATGAAAATATTTCTAAATTAATACTCAACGATATGACCAGTAGCAGTTATTCAGTAGAACCATTTTTTGAGGATTTTAGCCATAATTGGATATTTCCAAATCTTAGTTTAATAAGTTTCAATAATTTATTATTATCTAAAGGTATTTTAATTCAAATAATACAAAATTGTTTAAATTTAAAAATTTTACACATAAAACAATGTTTTGATTTACAAAAGAAAACAATAACAATGGGCGAAAATGATCAAGATTATTTTAAAATATTAAAAAATTTAAATAATTTAAAAGAAATTTGTATAGAATACAAAAATTTACACAATAAAGGAAAATCTCATTTAAATTTAAATGACATTTTAATAAAATTCAATAGTGAAAATGTAATTTTAAATACACCAATTATGTGCTTACAATATGAAGATAAACCTCAATTCAAAATTAAACAATGTGAACATTTGAAAATTGGACCATTTATGGAAAATATTTATTTACAAAAATTTTCTACATTGTATTTAAAAAATTATCAAAATCTTATAAAATTAACCATAGAAGGTTCCCTTAATAAGTTAGTAATTGATAATAAATTTGTAATTTCATTAGCCAAAATATGTTTACAATTAAAATATTTAAAATTTATACGTTGCCGTATGATTAATATTGAAAAATTTTCAATATTATATCAATTAAAAGAAGTTTCATTTGAAAAATGTATTTCCCTAAAGTGGTTAAATTTAAAAGATATTTTTAATGATTTAAATTTAAGTGAATTTCATTCGATAGATACTACATATTCAGACAAATTTGAAGATTTTAATCTAAATTCATCGTTACAAACTCTGACATTGATTGCTAATGATACAAGATTTTCTCAAATATTTTTGAATACTAAGGTACCATATACAAATTTAAGCAAACTTGTGTATTACGATGGTTCTGTTAATATTCAATATTATTGTATAGCACAATTATTTCCCAATTTACAAACTTTACATATTTTACCTTTACACGTTAAATTTCATGATTTATTACAATTAAAGTTTTTAAAATATTATGAATTTCCCAAATATTGTGAACTAAACTTGTCATTTTTATTGGATCTTTTAAAACATCCATCTCTAGTGGGTTTATCGTTACTGGGTAGAGTTGTGGTTGATAGTGATAACGAAATTAATAAAAATCCTTTTAATTTTATTACTAATTTAAAATATTCAAAAATTTCTTTTGATATGTTTTATAGTAATATAGACTTTTGGCTTGATTTACTAAACTCAAATTCAAAATTAAAATTAATTGTTTGCTCTTATGATATATCACAATTATCATATTATTACAACTTGGTGACACATAGAAAATTTAGCCGTAACTCAATTAAATTATGCGGTTTTGATATTGGTAATTTTTTACATTAATTTTATTGGAAACAATATTAAATTTATCTAATTATTTTCTTTCCTTTATAGATTGTAAAGATTTTTGGGAAAATCCTAAAAAAGTGGAAGAAAATTTTGAGTTAATTGAATATGTTACAGAATTTAATGAAGTTATTATGGTACTTTGAAATAATTTTAAATTAGATTAGATATATTTAAATAAAGAAGAAGTTTGTTTAAAATTTAACTAAACTTGAGAAATTATTAAATTCGGCATTACCAACTTTTTTATTATACTCTTCTCAGTGTTTTTTTTTAGAAATATAAAAAGAATTTAAGTGAAAAAACATTTTAGAAATGAAAAACTTTTTTGATGTAAAAATAGTTTTTGAGGTTAAAATGGTTTCGTGAAGTGAACAAAATTTTGTGGTGAAAAAATCTTTTGAGATGAAAATAAATTTTGAGGTGAATATAAAATATTATTCACCGTTAGATGTATTGTGAAAAAATAAACACAAACAATTTGATTTACCCAATATTACTAAGAATTTTCACTAAAATACTAATCCTCATCCTCATCCTCATTATCACTTATAACTTTTTATCTTCAGTGATTTATATCGGCAGTTCAACTGGAAGTTTTGTTTTCTTGATGATAATGTTCATGTCGCAGCGAAAATGGTGCAGAACGCAAACGTGCTTGGAATGAAGTTATTCATTCCATCAAAGCGCATTTCGGTTAAAGCAAGACACAAGTGTTGGTTTAACCAGACTTGCAGCACCACAGTCAGATCCAGAGAGGAAACGTTTAGAAATTGTCGTAATAACAAACAGGCGTTAAAGGCTTGTGCCAAAGTACTAAGTAAGTGTGCTAAAGTACTAAGTAACTGAGTAAGTCGCGAAAAGTTTTTGTACAAGCAGCGTCTTCGTGCTAAAGTTCTTTATGTTCCTACACTCAGGGAAATTCTGCTTTAAAAATATGTAGTAGTTTGGGTTGTAATACAGTTTCTTTATTTTTAATGTAAATGTCAGTCATTTTTAGAACAAATTAAATTTTTGACTAACCTTGTAGTTCATTTAAAAAAACAACTCACATCAAATGACTGTTTTATGATTTTACATTCATTTGTTACAGTTGTTTTTTGTTATTTAAAAAAATAAATGTTTGTTTATTTTTTATTACCATGTGGTTAATTTTTTCTACAAATGTTAGTCATTTTTTGAACATTAAAAAACAAATGACAATGTTAGTTGAATTTACTGTAATGTAAGTCGTCCTTTCTTCAAATGAAATTTCATTTGTTTTCAACTACATTTGCAGTGGTCTTTACCTACATAGTATTCTAAGTGTAGGGGTAGTAAGAGCTTTTGGTCATTTGTTCAATGAGTAATGGATAATGCTAGTTCCTCTATTACAACTCTTATAAAAGATAAACACACATTCGATGATCCGGTTGATAAAGCTAACCTATTGGATCGTCTTTTTGAGTGAAATTCACTTTTGCCGGAGGGTAATCGACCGCTGCCCGAGCTTGTACGGGTTTCCTGCACTATGCCCAAGATATTCTTTCGAGCTTGTGCCGTTAGAAAGGTTCTTGCGGATATCAACGTGAAGAACGCACCGGGGCCGGATGGAATACCAGCACTGGTACACTGAAAAAAATAAGTTAGTAGAAAAATTAGTAGAACGTCTTGTAAATCAAGTATACTATTTCTCGAAATTTTTTTGCTAAGATTGTGTTTTTAAAATTTAAGTTATACCTATTCAGCACTTAACAGTTTTAAGCAAATGTTTTACTAATGTTTTACTAATTTATTTTGCTGAAAAAAATTGTGCTAATAAGCACATTAATAGTGTGTACGTAAAGCAGATTGAAACATACACGCAGAATGAATTAGAAGTCGCGGCATGTCAAGATGTAGTTGAGACAAAGAAAATTATACTAAAAAGTAGAAATTTTGTAATACACATAAAAAATCAACCATGGAAGATATATATATGTTGGTTTTTTGTTGTATTGTTGAACAATTAGCACACCACGGCTCTTCTCAACAAACACAGTTTGTATGTCAGTACATGCATGTGTGTTTGTTGTATTACAATTTGTAAAAACAACATATATCCCAACAAACTGTGTTTGTTGAGAACAGCTAATTGATCAAAAATTTTATAATTTATTCAATTTTGTTTTTTTGAACAATTAGCATACCACGGCTCTTCTCAACAAACACAGTTTGTTGGGATATATTTTGTATTTACAAATTGTAATATAACAAACACACATCCATCTACTGACATATAAAGTATATCGACAAGTTAAATTATTGTTTTTCAAATAGTTTGATTTTATAATTAGGGCTACCAGATCAGGCAGTTTATACACAAAAAGATTCTCATGGAATTTATGTTGTCTGTTGTCTGTTGTATGTAATGTCTCGGTTTGAGCTAAGCCAATTATCTTTTTCTATTGCAGACAACTGAAGAATTGGGTGATGCCAATGATACAATTGTATTGTCTATCATGAAAATGATCAAACTTTTTGAACGGCAACAAATAAAATCTAATATGACAATATCATATTAGATTTTTGGACTTGAGGTAGAACAATATTCAATAACTAAATATATCAAAATATAGAAAGTCCATAAAAACAATTTTTGCATTTTTAATACAAAAATTTGAATATGTTTGAATTGCTTAATTATGTTTATTAGGATCTTGGTCATTGATAAACAAAATCATCATACGCATATACTGTAAATCAATCCATTATAGTTGCAATATTTTTTAACAAAGTTCTATTTTTTCAATCAGCCTTTATCTCCGATAAAGGGGGCGTTTGGTGTATCTCCTAAACTAACAAAGCTACATCCTCAAAATTATTCTTCTGGATTCATTCAATGACCAGAAACAAAATCAGACAAAGCATTTTTGGAATGTTTTAGTGATAAAAATGGGCTGAGACGTTTGAAAAATTTGATTTTTATGTCCAATAAATTTGTGTGGTAGGAGGGGGAGGACTGGTTTCTTTCTTTTTTAAATAGCCTTAACAAAAATCTGAAGTCAAAATATAAATAAAGCCACAAACAAAAAGTCGGTAGTGAAAGGGTTAACAACTCGCGAAAAAGAATTGTCATGGTTATTTCAGGGCCTACTCGGCTATGTAATGTAATTTCTGATATCTACAAAAAATACAAAAAGTTATAACCCTACTGTACAGGCACCGACAAATTTTCGATGAAAAGAATTTTTATAAAACCGTCTTTAAAAAGACGAGGAAGAGAATGCCAAGAGGAAGTGAATGACACATCTACGAAAGTACACAGAAAAATTATCAACCTAAAATATCTAAATAAAGATTTTATTTGAATTTAATTTGTTTCTAAACAAATATTTAATTGAATCAATAAATATATTTATTGACTTTTAAATATATAAATACATATTTTATTTTAGACGCAATTATCATGTTATTTTTTCATACACTGTATGCATAAATAGAAAATTTTCAGTATAAAATACCAAATATATTTGAAGTTAACAAACAAAACAAGCACACACACAAACAGACTCAACATTACAAAAAACACACATACCAACGTATAGATCACACACTTTTTTGTGAATATCATATTTTTTTTTTGTAGAAGTTATTTATAACTTTTTTTTCCTTATTAATTTTAATAAAAGGTTTAATTGATAGTATCATTACCGTGATAAGTGCAAACTCAATTAAAATATTAATTGATGCAATAAATTTTTTGATTGAAACCCGTTTTTAGTTTTTTTCTGTGTATGGTTTTGATTTGGAGTTCAATATTGCTTCATTCTTATTATTTTTTGAGAAAAAAAAACTTACGAAATGGCAATATTCGGTCGCATCATCTTGATCATAATGAACTTGACATTTTATTTGTAGTACAAAAAATGTACAAAAGTTTTCACTATATTATAATTTTTAATGTCTAACGTTTGCATAATGCTGCTCAAAAATTTAAATTTTATTGCTCTTGTGGTCCATTATGTGAAATCAATACACACAGGATATCACACTGGTCGAAATATCAGTAACATGAAAATGGAAATGGCAAGAAAATCTTTTTCATATATATTTTAATATTTCATACACAACAACTTTGAATAACAGTCAATCGAATTTGAATATTTTTGATTTTGATGATCAACCGCATCAGAAAAGTTGTGGCCAAAAAATTTCATAATCGGAAAAAATAAAATTTTGATAATAGATTAAGGTTCTCCACTTCCGCTTTGCAATCGCAAATTGCAAGTACGAAAAAATCGTGTAAATTTTAAAATTATTTCAATTTAGTGTGATATACGTTTTTTTTGATAATTTTGTTACGTTGAACACAAATATGACAAAATTTGTTTAAATCAGTTAAAAAGTTTGCAAAATATAACAACTCTAGGAATTAATAAAAAATTCACAACATTTCCGCTGTGAAAGAGTTTAAAATTTTTTCCAAATTCGTCCCACCCTACTGTGCATATGTCAAAATATGAACACATAATTCTTATACATACACATTTACAATGAGTGTTCACGAAATAGTTTTTTTTTCCATAAATGCTCTAGAATTTGAATATTTCGAATAATTAAGTAGTCCAGTTGGATATTTTTCCAAACAAATCTGAGATGCAGAATTATTTCTGAGTCTTTTGAAACTGAAAAGGAGTCAACTAACCCCCTTCTCGGCCTGGCTAAACACCTAAAGCGAAGAATCTGAAATTTGGTATGACTATTACTATTTTTAATAGTGAATTTTATCGTTGATCTATAAGTTTATGTGTGAGATTTTATTCGTTCGGTTTGAGATCATGGAAATTTTTTCTCTAAATTAACAGAAAAATTATAATTTTTTTTTAATATGATAATTTACTTTGACTATTAGAAAAAACACAGAAAAAGTTATTAGACACTAGGATGAATGGAATGAATTTTCTGACCTACTATGGTCTTCATCAACATTCTTCGTGCCATTTAGTGTTAATCGTAAATATCTTCTATTTAACTCACACGTTATAGAAATTGGGTAACTTTAATTCCCACATTTCTCTGTGTGTTGAGTTAGAATGAAATTTACCACAAACGATTTCTATTTATAGTGTGTTTGTTTTTCTCAGTCATTATCATAATTGCCAGTTTAACTTTCAGTTAAAACTTTTCAATGGCAATTATTTTCTCTAATGTCATCATATACTACCCTTCTACATAAGCAAAGCATATCAACAAACATTAAAGATATTTTTGTTAATACATATGTCGAGTAGACTGGCCCTTCGTTGTATGGGCGATTTTAAATTTGCTCCGAATCCCGCTCCCCGGGGCTCATTTTTTGAGGTCAATGGAAAAACTAATCCAGAAAAAATTTCAGCTCATTTGAAGAATTTTTGAGCTATCCCTGGCCCTTCAAAGTTTTGAAATTTTGGTATTTTTGCCAAAATTTTCCGTTGTAAACACCCTAGTGTATAAATTATAAACCCAAATACAAAATTGTTTTTTTTCCTACAAAGATGTATCTATTACCTTTCCAAAATGCCCAAATTCTCTAAATTCTGATTAAAAACAACGACAATATAGGGGTTTATATACAGATTTATTGTAAGTAATGAATAAATTAAAAGCAACACGTTACAATAAAAATTAGTTCGTCATTCGTTTTGCAACAGTGTACTTTTCAAATGACTTGAGTATTGTTGACGATACTTATCAACTGTTAATAACAAGAACTGCTTCTGCTCTTCATCGCGAGTGAGGAGCTGGTTGAATTCTTCCATTAGTTTTACCTTGCGTTCAGAGACGTCATTGACTACCTGCATTTTTTGAACAACTTGCAAGCCTTCAATGTACGAATTATGTTGTGGCCAAGTAGAAGGTTCATAAGCCATGAATTCAGTAGAGATATTGAATCTTTTAAAAAATTCCGCGGTTCTCTTTGTAACGAAAAACGCTAAAGTTTTGTTTTTAAATGAAGGTACATCTTTCGGTTGTATAATATTTCGATTTTGAAATATGTTGTCATGTTCAGATGGATCACCTCGGAGAGACTGTACCATTTTTGCTTTTACATCAACATTTATGCTGTTGTCAAAAAATGCTAAGCCAACTGCTTCATCAGAAAGATACCACAAATGGCCACACATTTTTTTTAATGCTGCATTCGAAATATCCTTGTCCACTATACCATAATTGTGCAAATCAATTAAAAAAGCCAAATCAACATTGGGAGCTGCGGCGGCAAACGGTGCATAAAACCAGGCTTTAACATATAATGTTACGACAAATAAACATATATCGCGTATTCCTTTGAGCTCGCGCGCTTTTAGTTCAAATTGTCCGCGAAACAAATAAATTTTCAAGCAATATATTACTTTCGCCATCCACCTGGCGTGGTGAAATGCTCCAGGCGAGCGGAATGAGACTCCAGATGGCGGTGTTTTTCCCAAGAAAATCAGAACAAGCTTAAGAAACTCAGCATAGTCGGCTCTGCTGTGTTTTTCGTTCAATTGGTCAATGCAAAAGCTCCCGATTTCGTCTGATATGTTCGACAAGTCGACATTATCATCATCCAAAGCCGTTTTATATTCAGCAACATCTAGTTCTTCTACAATAAAAGTAAAAGCATTGAAAAGTAATTAGTTTCAAGTTACATTGAAATACATGCTTCGTATATGTTATACAACAAGAACATACCCCATTTAGCTTGAAATCTCTTGAATAAAAGCACATCCGGCGCAGATGTTGCCCCCATTTATATATCAAAGACCGCTTTAAGAACAATTTCATAAATATGATGACGACAGGCCAAAATCATCAAGCTTCGCCCGAGCCCCTGCTGAAGTAGCGTGCACGCGCCATTTAACCGTCCTGTATTCGATGCTGTTGTGTCGCAACAAATCGCTTGAATATTTTGTTGCAAACCCCATTCAGTAATAACATTAATTACCGCGGCCGATATCTGATGGCCAGTTCCATTTCGTATAGATGGGATGCCAAGCAGTTGATCGCCATTCTTATTGGAGACGATAACGGGAAGACGGTCAATCTTTGATTTTCCATGTATACTGGGTAACAATTTGCCATCAAAATGAACAGTGCATGGCATATCCGGATTCAATTTGTAATTATCTTTTATTTTGGTAGCAATTGATTCGCGTTGTAATTGTCGTACTCGCTGTAGAGTGGTCCGATTGATTATCAATTTTTGAACGTCGTGGCCTAGCGACTCAGCAACTGCGACCAGTAGATGAACAGCATATCTATCTGAGACCTTGCATTTATCGAGAGCAGACACAATTCTTTCATTGATAAAATTAAATATGCCTCTTTTAGAAGATGGCACTGTATTCACAGCAAAGTCCACATCCATTTCGGAGTCGGTTTCAACAAGTTCGTTCATTTCAATAGTAGTATCATTTGAATCGTTATCATCAAGATTACTTGTATCTGAAATAGATGCCAACTGTTCCTCCTCCCTTCTTCTCCGCTCTGCTTCAGCTTGTATGCGATCCAATCTTGCCTTCTCCTTTCGCATTGGCGACTGTATCAATGCCTAATATGACGCCATGCCGACCCTTTCTTTGATTTATTAAAAATTGCTTGTCGGCTTTGTTAGTCATAACGTCCATGGCATTTGCTGCTGCGATATCGAACAATTCTTCCAACTTCTTTAGAAATGCCTTTTCACTCTTCTTGTGTGCTGCACTTTCGCGGCTTCTATGTTTAAATAATTTATGCAACTTACCATGCAACAATAGCAATTTGTCAATGCACTTATCTTTGCGTTGTGTTGGAATGTAAGCTTTATCCCAAAAACCGCACGCCTCATTTACAACTATAGCTGCACTAGCACGCAACGAAAGTCTTTGGTCGTTATAGATACTGAATAAAAGCGATAAAACTTGCCCTTTGGATGGTAACTTAGCGCCTAATATTTGTGTACAAGGTTCACCGATTAAATAAACACGAGTTTTAGAACGAGTTGAAAACATTTTGAATAAAACTGTGCTGTTCAAAATAACGTAACAGCTGTACACTGCTATTGTGAATGAACATTAGAGTGGTGCAAATAAATGAAAATGTGGTGCATACAAACGTGAACGACTCTAATGAACATATATAAATAGACAATTCACAATGAAATAAGGTACGTTCACGTTGACTATAACAGCAATATCTTTGTCATTTTTAATCCGAATTTAGAGATTTTGGGCATTTTGGAAAGGTAATAAAAGCGTCTTTGTAGGAAAAAAACCATTTTATATTTGGGTTTATAGTTTATACACTAGGGTGTTTACAACGGAAAATTTTGGCAAAAATACCAAAAATTCAAAACTTTGAAGGGCCAGGGATAGCTCAAAAATTCATCAAATGAGCTGAAATTTTTTCTGGATTAGTTCTTCCATTAACCTCAAAAAATGAGCCCCGGGGAGCGGGATTAGGAGCAACTTCAAAAATAAGGGCCAGTCTAATGTCGAGCATATATATTAAACGATTTCTACACTGTACCTGGTCAGTGATTTAATAGTGAATTTTATCGTTGATCTATAGGTTTATGTGTGCGATTTTATTCGTTCGGTTTGAGATCATGACAAATTTTTCTCTAAATTAACAGAAAGGAATCTCATTCCTTTTTTTTATTTTTATTTTTTTTTTATTAATTAATAATCATATAATTACAAATTATATACTATTACCCTAACCGAGCACTAGCTAATATGGCCTTCGGCGCTTTGTAGCGAAAACAGACCAGTGCCTCTGGTGGGAATCGAACCCACGACCCCCGCACTGATAAGCCAGCACGCTACCAACTAGAATACCGGGGCGCACACTGACTATTCCTAATTCCACATAGACATTCGCTTAGACTGGGATTTTTGGAAATTCCTATGGGTAGGGACAACAATTCAGCCCCGTGATATCTTGCCCAAACTTCTTTGCCTACACGCAGAGGAATAAAGTGCCAACCGAATTGAAAAGTATATTTAAATGGTAACTTATAAATTCAGTTAGTATTTTAGGTGTTGCAACTAAAATTCAGTTGATTTAACCGAATTTGTTGTGAGAACTTATGTTACGTTGTGCCAACCGACAGAAATTCGTAATAACCGAATTTGAGTCGTAGTAGCTGAATTTCAGTTGTCAAATAGCTAAATTTTTCTCTGTGTGTGGACACCTGAAATTTAATTAATTTTAAAGTTTTGGCCAGAACAGTGGTACAAATGGGGTCTAAACGGTAAAGTAGGGAACTTGAAATTTTGTATGTTAGTTCCTCCTCGAGCGTAGAAATCCGCTACGATGGGATTTTTGGAATTTTTTCGGAAAGGAACAAACTGAAAAGTCTTCTCCTTGACGTCGTGGAGAAACCGGTACAGATATGAACTTTATTTTTGGTGTTTAGGGTTTTTCTTCCGCGTAGATATCCGCATATGCGAAGGTTTTGAAAATTTCAATAAAGAAGGAAAGTGTCCCCCTTGTCGGCTTGTTCAAACTCCTTTCGTTAGAAATTTATGTTCCTTTGAATATGTCCTAACTCACTGATATAATACTTTTTGGAAAGGGTCTTCCCATTGACGATCGATTTTTGAAGTTATTGCCAGGAAGGTGGTAAAAAAATGGATGTTAAAGGAAATGAAAAGGATGTAAAAAATGGGAGTTAGAACCTTCAAATTTTGTTAGTAGGTTAGTTTCACCCTTAATGACATGGATAGTAACTTAAACTTTGGTGTTAAGCAGGGATTTTTAGAAAGGTATTTTACATTTTGTAATTATAGCCAAGGGCGAGTTAAAAATGGAGGTTCAACTGACACTTGATTTTTTTTTAGAAAAAAATATTAATTTTTCAACATTAAATATTACTACATTTGTCAGTTGTGTTTTTTATGAACATTTTTTGACTGTAAATTTTAATACATTTGTAGTTGTTTTTACCGCATATGGAAATTGTTTTTAAACTGTTTAAAAATAATATATCAATTTAAACTTAAATGCTGTTATTTGAACTGTCATGAGCAGTTGATTTGACCTAAATATTTCCCTAAGCGGTAAAGTAATTTTATTTTTGTAAACTATTTCGTGAACTTTCATTAACTAAAGATATTTTTACCTATTTGTGTATGGATATATTTTGTGCAGTTTATATCCGTTTCCAATGAGTGTCATTTCCAACACAAATCTACTGAGAACTCAAATCAAGTGTAACCTGGAAATCATATGACACATTTGTTATGTTAAAATGATTTAACGAACAATTTTTAAGTAAACATGAGAATGTATTTGGCATATATTTTAAATTTAAAAATGAATAATGAATAAGCCCATTTGTTGAAGAAGATTTAAAAAAGTTGTTACAAAAACAATTATAAGATTAAATTCAAGATACTCTCATTATAATCGAAGCATACAAATACTAAATTATGGTCAAAACAACGAAAACTTTTGTAAAATGAACAAATTTTCTTCTATTTTAAAAATAAATGTTAAAAAGTATAATGCAAATGTAAAGTAGAGCGGCATTATTTTATATAAAGAATAACTTTTTTTTAAAAATACCAGCGTATTGTTCAGATTATTGTAACACCAGGTCTGCAAGTTATTTGGTGCAAACTTGAGAAAAATCGCTTCTTTAAAAAAAATATGTCTTGCGACACATACCTTTTTTTTATAAATTTTGGCATGCTTAACACTAATATGTTTTGATTTTTGAAATCGTGCTAACAGTTTTCGAGATATTGCGATTTGATTTTCACTAAAAATGGTCTTAGAACTTTTTATTTTTGCACTCAACTACACAAAACATGCTTTTATTTTAATTATGTCTGGAATTAGAAATGATGTATCACAAAATACATTTTTAAAAATTAATTTTATTTTTTTATTTCCATATATCAAAGGCTTTGTGAGCAGGTCGCCAACGGTTAAGTAATCCGATTTTTCTTAAATTTTTCACCACACAACTATTGGCCCTAGTGCTACAACAATTAAAACATTAATTAATAAAAATCGAAAGTTAAAGCAGATGTTTCTTCAATAATCATATGCATAAAATTGAAAAGCATATTAATTTTACTATGCAAATGTTATGTTTTTCAGAGATATTTGTAAGTAAATTTACAAATTATTTCTTTATGATATTAAGCCAATGACGTTAGCCAATCTTAAATTTTTAACATGACTAAATTAAAAATTTCTACTTATAGTTTTAAATCAACAATCGCCATTTCATAAAAATTACTAATAACGTAAGCACTTGAAAACTGAATAAAAACTACAACCGAGCTTTACAACTAAATCAGAACACACAGAAGGAACTCATCGTTGTAAATTTGCATGTTTTTAAAAGTACCTTTTTTTAGAATTTTTATTCATAACTTTGAATAACGTAAGAGGTTTACAAATTAATTTGGCAACGGCATAGTGGAATAAATTATAATTAACATTTATTTTTTTTTTTAAATTTAAATAACAGCTTTTCGAAATACAGCGGTTTAAACCGCGGATTTTGAAAAAAATACATTTTGACTTCAAAAAACTATTTTTTTTAACCACGACAACAGTGACTTTAAACTAGCATTAACCGTTAAAAAGATATGGACGATTAAATACGATTACTTTTGTTTTTTTTAGATTTTTTTTTCATATTTTAAAACGCAATATTTCCAGAACCGTTAGAGCTAAAAACCCAAAACTGGTGCGATGACACTTCACACTTACCTTCCGTACCAAGTTTGGTAAAAATTGAATGGGGTAGAGGTCGAAAATAGGATATTTGTTGATGGTTTTATATGGAATGAGTATATATAATTTTATATGATTATATAAAATTAGATATAATTATATAAGGCTGATATAATTATATATTGGACCATATATAATTATATATAATTTAATATAGCATCATATAAACAAATTGCTAAATAATCAACCCCATATATAATTATATCTAATAATATATGGTGCTATGATTATATATAGTTATATATAAATATATATAATATAATGTTTATGGTTTTCAGCAAATAAATAAACTAATGCTTTAAACACATAGACCACAGCAGGCTACAGAGCTACACGACTACAAATGCCGTTCACTGCAATCGTCACCGCGTGGTCAGCTACTTATTATTTTGGAAACGACAGCAACATAGTAAACAGCTGTTTTTTATACAAATGAATTTTTGTTTCAGTAGTGCCAATTACATCTTTTTTTGCATTATTAAAATAGAACAACATGCATGGTTGTAGACACGTATATAAAGTTGACTTAAAAATACAATTACTTATTTATAATACATTATTATAACGTAAAAATAAATTTATTTAACCCCTCTTGAATATTAATGCAATTATAGCATGTTGATGTTTCGACGTTTTTTGTGTTTAACAATATAAAATATTTTTAAGCACTAATTTGCTACATATTTTGTTTTATTGTCAACACTATTTTTGTTTTGTAGCCAACAAAAATAGAAATTATCCTAAGTTGACTACAGCGGCAAAAGTAGTCGGGTAGCCGTGTAGCTGAGTTGGAGCCAAAATAATCGTATAAACGTGTGTATTTTTTTTTGACAGGCTGTAGTCGTGTAGCTGCAGTCGTCTATGTGTTTAAAGCATAAGGTGTCATTTTTCTACAAATTTTTTAGTTATTTTCAGTCGAATATTCAGTAAACATTTGTTCTTATCTTTAATACACTAAGTGTTAGCAAAACTTTAGCTGAATCTACTAATTTTGTTGCTAAAAATCAGCTTGCTGATTTTCAGCAAACGATTTTGCTGACATTAGCAATTTTTTTGCAAGCACCCTCCTGACTAAAATTTTTGCTGACTCAGCAAATGTGTAGTAACAAAATATTTTCCATTTTTTACCGATTAATAAAATGTCAAACAAAATTATTAAATTATTTATATTATTAAAAATTTATTATATTATTATAAAGTGGAAACAATAAGGAAAAAATTATGAAACATCAAGAACATGGAAGGAAAGCAATGGTTTAGGTAAGGACAATTATAAATATAACTAAAATTACAACTTCTAACAAAAGTTATGTCTTTATTATTTAGTTGAACGAATCTCAACCCCAAACTCATATAGAATTAAATATCGTACCATAAGTTTTTCAAAGAAATCTGTAAAACTGTGCTCATGAAAAATCTACTCTGGATCTCAGTCGGAAGCCTTTCCCCCGAAGATTATCTGTAAGAATCAAGGATTTGCTTCATCAAAATATGTCCTCAGAGCTTGCAGTTTTTAAGATTTATAAATCAGATTTATTTGTTAAAAATGGCTAATTTATGTTTTTGATCTTTCATTTGGTATATTTTAACATAAATATTTTTTTCGTGTATTGTTATTTTTATATATGAAAATTAAAAACAACACTCACAAGAACTTTTTCATAAAGGTTCTACAGTTATTTCAAAATTTAATCCTTAAATTCATTAAATTGATGTTAGTTTTCATAAATTTTTATGAAATATATTATATAAATTATTAAAAGTTTCATTGATTCAATTAAGAAGTTTAATTAAAAAAGTATAAAGTTTATTAAACATTAATTTTCATTTATTTAAAGAAATTTATCGTTCACTTTTGGAAGAAAAGTTTCATTAGTTTATTAAAAATTACCATTATTTTATACAAATATTTTGTACAAATGGGCCTCATTTATTAAATTGTAAGTGGACATTCAGTAATCGGGCCTAAGTCGTATTGTTAACTTTACATATCCATTTTATATCGTAACATGATAAATAATTAAAAAATAATATAAAAAAATAAAAAAATTTGTTCGTTTGTAAAACAACACTTTTAATAACGTTATCGAAATCATTTAAAACCGTTATCATTAAAATATCGTTAAAGAAATAACTAAAATGCCCTTACCGCCAAAATACCACTTAAATACTGTTATCGCTAAAAACGGTTACCGAAATAACTGAAACACACTCACAAGAAGATTTCCATAAAGTTCAACAGTTATGTAAAAATTTAATTGATAAAGTTGTTTTAATGGAATATACAGTTAAGTTAATAAAGAAATATATTTTTTAACTTTCTGTCTGTTATTAAATAAACAAATAAACGGACTTTCGGTAATAGTTAAAATATTCCGTTAGAATTTTCTATTTAAAACAAAAAGTTGTTATATTATATTTAGTATTGAAATAAACGAAAGCAATCTGTTGTTTTTATCGATTTTATCAATTAATTTTTCAACAGTTGAAAATAAACTAAAAAATACAATTGTTTTTAACGAAAAATAAGTAGTCCTTTTTTTTAACTGATTTTCATTTAATTTAATGTGTATATTCAGTAGTCTTTAAGGAAAACATATTCTGGGTGTACCTAAATTCGGTTGGCGACAAATTCGGTTATCACAACGAACCTGTTCTCTTTGTGTATATTTTGAAATGTGATAATCGCAATAAACTGATTTAACTTTAATTAAATCCAAGCAAAAACTGAAATTCTAAAATTTTTAATTTGCTTCAAGCTTGAAATCACCATATTTTTTGCGCTGTTAAAGATAAATATTTAACATACACAAAAAAAATTAGAAAATATTATGCCTCAAAGTGTCGAACAATTTTGAAATTCCTCATATGTTTTTCTAGTTTAATTTTCATTTTCTATACTATAAAATCAGCACATATTTTATGTTCTCATTTCATTATTATCATAATTAACATCATCAATATAAATGTAATTACCTTTTCCATTATTAAATTTCAATAATAGACTTTTTAATAGCGGTGGCAGGTAAATAGCGCCAAGTTAATTAAAGTTCAATTTATAAAGTGTGAAAAGTTTTCCAACAATTACTCAAATGATTAAATGCATGGGAAATATTGTATAATTTCAATAATAAAAAGTTGTTTAATATTAAACAACTGCAAAACTTTAAGAAAACTTAAAAAACGAAAAAATTATTTCAAATAATTTATAATTCAATGCTACAACATCCAAGTTTAGCAAAAATGTTTCCTTCATTTTCATTTTGTTGAACAACATCTAAAATAAATGACCTTGTATCGTAACGAAAAAACATCTTGTAGTTTCTTGATGAAATTTCAAACCACCCTTTAGTCATTTAGTTACATGACACACCTTTAACCACCAAACCAACAAAAAAAAAAAAAAAAAGCCCCATTCTGGAAAGATGTACATACCACCCTTTAACTTAAAAATGTTTTATATAAGTCAACCATCCTTATCTTTATACCTTGATAAATGGTTTTTGCATGGGATATTTTTTTTTTAGTAAAGTGCATTATATTTCTTTCCGGGAAAGAATTCAATTTAAAGCAAATTGTTTACAGAACATTTTTGCTTAAAATTAAAGTTAAATTGATTTTGGTTTGTTGGTCATAAAAAATACCAACGAAAGGCAACAAATATCAATTTGTACTGTAAGGACTATGAGATTATTATAGAGAAATTGTATGTGATAAAAGAGTTTCGATAGATGGAACTGAACCATTTAACCCTCTAACGGGCAGCCTTTATAAATGTGACCACAAATGCCTCGAATCTGTGATTTATACTTAGAAATTAATGTACGCCGATAGAAAACTAAATTTACTAAATATTTTGCGAAGAAACATATCGTGTGCAGTGCACGTTTGGAAGCGAAAAAGGTTGAAAATTAAAATTTCGTCAAATTTTTTTTTTTTTTTTTTATAAAAGAGAAACAACACTCAGGAAATTCTTCCTATTAATTAGTGTGTTGCTTTCTTTGGAAAGGGGATAGTGGAGAGATGAAAGGTGGTGAAAGATGAAGGGCTTCAAACATGGCAACACTGTAAGTGCGCGAGATGATAAGTCTTACAACAGTTGTTGGTCGCCACCTGTGATGAGTTGGAGCATTTATTGAAGCTTTTTGTTTCATAGCCCTGATTCATTATTTTACTTCGGTGGGGTTAAGTGCTATGGGAACACCGAAGGTGGGCGCAGCGATACATATAAGTGATAGAAAACTCATACATATTATTTTTCTAAATTGATGTTGTCGTCACCGGGAATCAAACCCGGGACCATCTGTGTAACAGTCCAACGCGCTAACCATTAAAAAAAATAAAAAATATTTTTTTTTTTGAAAAAAAACACAGTTTGAGATTTTATTCGTTCGGTTTTAGATCATGACAATTTTTTCTCTAAATTAACAGAAAAATTAAAATTTTTATATTAATTTACTTTGACTATTAGTCAATATAATTTTTCTGTTAATTTAGAGAAAAATTTGTCATGATCTAAAACCGAACGAATAAAATCTCACACATAAACTTATAGATCGACGATAAAATTCATTACTAAACCACTCACCAGGTACAGTGTAAAAATCGTTTAATGTATATGCTCGACATATGTATTAACAAAAAAATCTTTAATGTTTGTTGATATGCTTTGCTTTTGTAGAAGGATAGTATATGATGACATTAGAGAAAAGAATTGTCATTTAAAGTTTTAACTGAAAGTTAAACTGGCAATTATGATAATGACTAGAGAAAAAACAAACACACTATAAATAGAAATCGTTTGTGGTAAATTTCATTCTAACTCAACACACAGAGTAATGTGGGATTTAACGTTACCCAATTTCTTTAACGTGTGAGTTAAATAGAAGATATTTACGATTAACACTAAATGGCACGAAGAATGTTGATGAAGACCGTAGTGGGTCAGAAAATGCATTCCATTCATGCTAGTGTCTAATAACTTTTTCCGTGTTTTTTTTTTTTTTTTCTAATAGTGAAAGTAAATTATCATATAAAAATTATAATTTTTCTGTTAATTTAGAGAAAAATTTGTCATGATCTAAATCCGAACGAATAAAATCTCACACATAAACTTATAGATCGACGATAAAATTCATTACTAAACCACTCACCAGGTACAGTGTAAAAATCGTTTAATGTATATGCTCGACATATGTATTAACAAAAAAATATTTAATGTTTGTTGATATGCTTTGCTTATGTAGAAGGATAGTATATGATGACATTAGAGAAAAGAATTGTCATTTAAAGTTTTAACTGAAAGTTAAACTGGCAATTATGATAATGACTAGAGAAAAAACAAACACACTATAAATAGAAATCGTTTGTGGTAAATTTCATTCTAACTCAACACACAGAGTAATGTGGGATTTAACGTTACAAAATTTCTTTAACGTGTGAGTTAAGTAGAAGATATTTACGATTAACACTAAATGGCACGAAGAATGTTGATGAAGACCGTAGTGGGTCAGAAAATGCATTCCATTCATGCTAGTGTCTAATAACTTTTTCTGTGTTTTTTTTTTTTTTTTTTCTAATAGTGAAAGTAAATTATCATATAAAAATTATAATTTTTCTGTTAATTTAGAGAAAAATTTGTCATGATCTAAAACCGAACGAATAAAATCTCACACATAAACTTATAGATCGACGATAAAATTCATTACTAAACCACTCACCAGGTACAGTGTAAAAATCGTTTAATGTATATGCTCGACATATGTATTAACAAAAAAAATCTTTAATGTTTGTTGATATGCTTTGCTTATGTAGATGGATAGTATATGATGACATTAGAGAAAATAATTGCCATTTAGAAGTTTTAACTGAAAGTTAAACTGGCAATTATGATAATGACTAGAGAAAAAACAAACACACTATAAATAGAAATCGTTTGTGGTAAATTTCATTTTAACTCAACACACAGAGTAATGTGGGATTTAACGTTACCCAATTTCTTTAACGTGTGAGTTAAATAGAAGATATTTACGATTAACACTAAATGGCACGAATAATGTTGATGAAGACCGTAGTGGGTCAGAAAATGCATTCCATTCATGCTAGTGTCTAATAACTTTTTCTGTGTTTTTTTTTTTTTTTTCTAATAGTGAAAGTAAATTATCATATAAAAATTATAATTTTTCTGTTAATTTAGAGAAAAATTTGTCATGATCTAAAACCGAATGAATAAAATCTCACACATAAACTTATAGATCAAGGATAAAATTCACTATTTAAAACACAGTTTTTGAAAAGCTAAAAACCAAATTTAAGTAGTTAAAAAACTTGTAATAATATAATCTAAGTAACATTGAAGCTTCGTTTTTAATAAAAAGTCTTTACTTTGGTCCAAGGACACACAGGCTTTTATCAGGAAACCTCGAAAGGACATCGTCTTAATTTTCTAAATTTTCACTTCTAAATTTTTTCACCAAACTGATGAAGTTTTCTTCACAACGTAAACGAAAAACTTCTTAAACCTTATGAAAAAGCTTCATAGTTTTAATGAAACTTTTTCATTAGTCGTATGAAATATTTAATATATAAAATGAAATTTTTCCTTCAATTTTTTTAAAAACTTCATTTATTTAATGAAAAGTTTCAATGGTAACATTTCATAGATCTAATGCTAATTTCCAGTGACATTTCAAAGATCTAATGCAAAAATTAATTGATATCATGCAGATAATTCTGAAAGTGTGGCAAAGCATTAAAGTATGAACAATATATATTAAAGTTTAGATACTTTTTCGCCCAATTTCGCTTTTCCAAATAAGCGAAGATGGGCCCACAATTTTTGGATTGTGGGCACATTTTGGTACACTCAAAAAAAAAGTCAGTAAAGTCAGCAAAAAAATTTTGCTGAGTCAGCAAAATTATAGACAGCAAAAAAATAACTAATGTCAGCAAAAAAATTAGTAAATTCAGCAAAAGTTTTGATAACATTCAGTTGATTAAAAATTACAAAATCCTTGCTAAAAGTTAATTACATTTTTGCTGAATATTAGTAGACTGAAAAAAAACTAAAAAATTTGTAAGAAACTACACTTTAGTGAATTTATTTGCTGAAAATCCTAAAATAAAATTTGTGATTCTTTATAAAAAATTTCCAATACATTAAAAAATATAAAAATGTTCATACATTGACGACATTAATTAATTTAATATCTGAAAATATATAGATATAATTATATATTGCATAAATTATCTTTCAACTACTTACATTTCATGCAACGTCATTTAAACTAATAATTCGAATTTCAATAAAGTTTTTTACTAATTTTATTTTATTCTTCTTATTGCATTAAAAACTTTGATTTTTGCCGATTTAAGCATTTAACTAAAATTAAGCTCAAATATAACTAAAGTTTTGTACATTTAACAGATTTATTTCCGACTTATTGTCTAATTAATATTTAGTAAACAAAGCGAATATTTTTATCAGTTTTTCCTGTAACGTTATTTTGCACAAACTTTTAGTAGTTCTGGTAAAAATTTTTTAGTAGAGTTTTACTGTTAGTACAAGAACTGAAAAAGTTGAAATGGATAGCAGTATAAACGTTGCATTAGAAACCTAAAGCTACTTTTTAAGTTTAAGCATAAAAAAAAAAATCAAAATAAAATTGGCTATTTTTTTTTAATACAAAATAAATTGTATTGCTGTTTTTTTTACTAAATATTATTCCTCTCTATGTTTATGTCGTTGACAGATTTGATAATAAATGAAATCCCTGAGGAAGTTGGAAAATCCCAACGAAACGTGCGATGAAATTATGAAATAAAGAGTTTTTTTATATGCATTTTCAATGACCTCAAAAGCCGATTAGAAGCATTTCTAAAAATATAAAAAAAAATCAAATTGTTTGTCTAAAAAATTCAAAAAACCGCGGTTGTTTACAACACGAATTTTGTCGCGAGAAAATTATTTGTGATAATTAATATTAATTAATGTGTCAAAAATTAGAAAAAAAAACATTACGGCCTGTTTAAGACGTGTCACTCAAAAAATTCGTTCAAATGAGTGAAGAAATTCATTTTGGGGTTCTGTATCGCAAATGTCACTTGGAATTGAGTGAAAACGTAAGAGTTGTCCTTTTCGTCTCTTTTTTTGGTTTCCACATTGCGATTTGAAACGTCACAAACGTCAAAAACAGACGTCCACAAAAAAATATTCGTCGAAGAAAAAAGGCAACACAATTTAATATTAAAAAAAAAATGCTTCTTAACAAAAAATTGTAATAAAAAAGAATTGACCCGATCATTTTTATTTGTAAATGTTTTTGTTTTTTTTTATACAAATTATATTTTTAACACCACTTTTATTGTTTTCAAAAGAAAATAAATACATTTTTTTTTCAAGCAAAAGTCAGCTGTTTTTGTTTATATTTCATTTACAGTGATGGGTTGCCATCTACCAACGAAAACTGAGTTATTTGTATATGAAAAAAAGGTTAACAAAATGCGAAAAACATTATGTTGGCACTCTTACTGTTTGACAAAACATAAAGCGTTACGTAATCAAACGTAAGTCAGACGAACGAATTATAATTACTCATTTGATTACGTATTCGTTCGGGTGCTACACGTTCGTGTGGTAGCATACACGTCTTGTAAAAACAGGCCGTTAATGTCCAAAATATCGACGAATTTAGAAAACCGGTTTTTGGAATGGGTAAATTTTTAGCATCCAATTTCAAAAATAAACCAATTTTCCGTAATTTGCGTAATTTTCATGCTTCTTACAAAAAACCAATTTGTTATCAAATAAAATACAAATAAATATCAACCTTCCCATTGGACCACTAAAACTATTAAAAAGTTTTAAAACAAAAAATTTTCGAACAAGCTTGAAATCAGGGACGTGCGGTGAAGTGTTCAACTGGGTGTTCTCCACATTTTCATTTTTTTTTTCTATAATCTTTTTTTGTGTTTTTAATCATTTTGGTTTTGAGATTGGCATTTTTGTTATAAATTTTACTTTTTTTATTTATAAACCAGCTCAATACGTCGGGTTTTCGAATTTGAATTTCTGCCTTTTTGCGAACTGCCTCTGTCGTATTCGATATTTTGAAAATTCCCTACATTTGCTATAAAAATTGTATTTTTTCACTACACTCAAAAAAATGTTCCCTAAATTTTTCCTATACGATTTATAAATTGAATTTAACAAAAAGAAAAATTAAATATGTAATTCTGATTGATTATCTATGCATATATGTAGTTCAAACTAGACTAATGGATTTAATAACATCAAATACATTAGATGAATAACATCGAATGAATTATAATAATGAAAGTTATACAATATAATTCGTTTTAAAAATTTTTAAAAAATATCTCAATAATAACGAATTTTCCACAGAAATTTTCTGATCACTACTAAAATTTGTTGAACGATTATTTTAGGGGTTATAAATCAAAAACATTTGTATTTATAATTTTTGATGTTGTTTGTTTTATATACATTGAGAAAACTATCTTCATGATAAAGGGCAATTCAAAAGCTATCCATCTCTGTCCATACATATCTACTATTTCCATATTGGTGAAACAAATTTTCAAATTATGTATTTTCATTTGAAAATGACATTTTGTATCATTAATACTGGGAAATAGTAGATATGGGTGGACAGGGGTGGACATCGTTTGAATCAAACTTAAAGGCTATGGGAACTTCTGCTTTAAGAATATGTAATTGTTTGGGTTGTAATACACCCAGCCAGAAAAATACGAACGGCAAAGCATTGGCCCAGTGCTTTCAACGGTGGTATGAGCGTTGGTAGAGCGTTGGATTTCTGAAGATTTAAGTGCTTTGCCAACCCCAAAATGATAACACCGGGCAGGGCTTGGCCGTTCATTTTTAAAAACGTTGGCATAGGACTGGCAATGAGTTCTTCGCCAGTACCAAAATCATAATTTTAAAACGTTGGCAAAGCATTGGTAGAACAACCAATAAAGTGCTTTTTTAATGATAAAATAAGTGCTTTGACAACCCCAAAATGATAACACCGGGCAGGGCTTGTAGGCAATGAGTACTTCGTCAGTACCAAAATCATAATTTTAAAACGTTGGCAAAGCATTGGTAAAACAACTAATAAAGTAAATAATAAATTAATAAAAAAAAACAGTGTACTTATTATAATTTTTTTTATAAATTTTGGTTTTATTATTTAAAATAATTAAATTATATAAAAAATAAACATACAAATTAAATTTCTGCAATATAAATTAAAATAAAATTCAATTAAAAGAATCCTTTGTTTCTGATTGTGAACTTGTAACTTTTCATAGACAAAATTGAAATTTATAAAAAAAAAAGATTTTCTTTAAAAATTGGGGAAATTCAAATTTTTAAATTAAAATCCGATTATTCGTTTGAAATTAAAGTTTTTAATTAAACTAAGAATATTAGATATGAAAACGAGATTTATTTTTGAACTGTATAGTCCTACTTTGTAATTCACTTTAGTAAAGACTTGTATTATTTCTTTTTGAATGATTTTGGTAATTTAAACAGAAATAACAATAGGTTTCAGCCAAGTTAATTACAAAATAACTGAATATTTTTTTTATCAAATTATTTTTGTGATAAGTTAGCACCAAGTACGACTTTTTTACTACAATTTTACTAAAGAAAGAAATTTGAAAATAAATGTCTTAAGTAAAATTTTAGTACAAAAACTATACTTTGTGCTGACTATGATAGGAGACCTTAATTTTCTTAACTTCAAATAAATTGCAATTTAGTTTTGAATTTTTCCAATCTTGTAATTTTAAATTTTATAAAGGTATAGATCAAAAAAGTTTTTAAATACGCTAAATTAGCAATTTTCTACAAGGATCCTTTGAGCAAAAATGGTGCTGACTTTACTAACTTTTTTTTAGTGTATGAATTTGATTTGAATACCATATGCTTATGGTTAGTTGATTTTAAATTCATTTAAGATTTGAAAAAAAGAAAAAAAAAAATAAGTTTTAAAGTATGTAAAATAAATGTAAAAAATACTATTCATTTGTTATTTTTATTAAACCCTGCTAACTTATTTAAAAACAAGTACATTCAATAAATTTCGTTTTTATTAACGGTTGTAAATTTAGTAAATCGAGCACTGGCAAAGTACTTTTGATCTTCGTTGGGTAAGCGTTGTGAACAAGCGCTGTGCCACTGTTTTTATTATGTTAACGGTTGTAAATTTTGTAAATAAGTACTTGCAATGCACTTTTAGACAATGCTGGGAAAGCGTTCTAAGCCAGTGCTGTGGCAGTGCTTTTTATTTTTACGGTTGTAAATTTTGTAAATCCAGTACTGGCACAGCACATTGAAGAAACGTTGGTAGAGCGTTCTAAGCCAGGGCTGTGCCAGTGCTTTAATTGTTTTTATTGTTGTAAATTTTGTTAATTAAGTACTGTCAAAGCACTTTTGACTAGCATTGGCAGAGCGTTGTAAATCAGTACTTTGCCAGCACTTTATTTGTTGCACCACTGGCAAACAGTTCTCTGCCAGTGCTTGATTTTTCCGACCATTGGCAATTTCTGGCTGGTTTCTTTATTTTGAATGCAAATGTCAGTCATTTGTAGAACAAATTAGATTTTTTACTAGAATCAAATGACTGTTTTATGATTTTACATTAATTGTTTACAGTTGTTTTTTGTTATTTAAAAAAAAAATAAAAAAATAAATAGTTGTTTATTTTTTACTAACATATGTATGTGATTAATTTTTGCTACCATTGTTAATTATTTTTTGAACATTAAAAAACAAATGACAATGTTAGTTGAATTAACTGAAATGTAGGTCGTCCTTTCTTTAAGTGAAATTTCATTTGTTTCTAACTACATTTGCAGTAGTCTTTACCTACATAATATTCTAAGTGTAACATAAACGAAATAATGGTACAAAAGTCAACGCTTAAATGCGATTTAAAAAATATATTTTCCATAGGCTTAAAAAACTTGATTTCTTTTCTTTAAAGAAAATGTTGGCTTCATTTTTTAGTTTAAACGTAATTAAACGAAACTATTTAAATGAATTATGTATGAAATGCATTTTTGTCAGTATTTTTTACAAAACTAATTACAAAACTATTGTTTGTTTGTTACAAATAAGTATTTGTTATTGAAATTTGCATCTTAATTGACCTTAAATGTCTGTAAATATAAATTTCTAAGGTTAATCTTAAGATGTTATTAAATGGTTATTGAAATGATGTTTTATGCTGTTATTGCATATAGACAATATACTTAACTATGTTAACACAAACATAGTTGTTATTATTCACTTAATTTTCTGTTATACACTGAGAGAAAAACTTAAACATACTTAAAAAAATGAATGAATTTAAAAAGTTTCAGAAATTTATTTCATAAATCATGTTTCGGCAACGTTTTATATATTTATTTGATAAAATATGATCAAACTTAAAAAATAAACAAAAACTGCAATAGATTTTTCTATCAGTGTATTAGAATACACAACATGATAGCCTACTTATCTCACATTAATTGCAATGTTTGCTAAGGTAACACTTAATTAAGTTGTTGAAATATATTTCAGTTATCCTCAGTATACCATAAATTAGTTTAAAAGTTAGTTAAGAATCTGAAGAAGACACTAAATCGATATTATACCTCAATATATTCAACATTAAACTTTAATTTTAAATTTTACAAAGACTTGCTTCTAAAATGTTCAATAAATGTATAACTTCATACCAGTGGCGGATCCAGTCATCGATTTTGGGGGTGATCATTTTTGAACATTTATGTAAATTTTAAAGAATTATTATGCTTTTTTAAAGGGGTAAGGGAACGCTGAGATGGATTTTTATTCAAAAAATTAGTATATGAAACATACAAATTTTTATTTTTTCGTTTGTCATATTTTCGCAAAACCGTATAATTCACTACTCAAGAGTTTCAGGCTACTAAAAAATTATTCGTGGATCAAATTATTACAAATTATTTACTTTTGATGATCTTAAATGTAAAAACTCCGAATTGTTCAAATTAAAACTTCTTTAACTTCAATAAAAGTAGTGGTGTGAAGTTCGGAATATTTCGTTTTAAGGTCATCAAAGTGACCTTTAAACAAAAACTTTTCTGTCAAACATTTATATAAGATTAAAAAAAAAAAAAACATAAAAATCGAAAGAGTTACAGCCATTCTACTGAAAAAATTATTCGTGGATCAAATTATTACAAATTTTGATTTTATAATTTATTTTGATGATTTTAAATGTAAAAATTCAGAATTTTTCAAATTAAAACTTCTTTAACTTCAGCAAAAGTATGGGTGTGAAATTCGGAATTTTTCATTTTAAGGTCATTGAAGTGACCGTTAAACATACACTTTTCTGCCAAAAAATTAAAAAATAAAAATCAGAGAAAAGTAATTTGTCGTTTTTGGCTATTGTACAATTTTTTGGATTTATAATTTTTGAGCGCTCGTGTAAATTTTTGTTAAGATTTTCTGGCTTTAAAAAATATTGACTTTGTTGTTTTTAAGTGTTTTTCCAACCTTTTACACTTTTGGTTTCCTCCTGTCTTTTTTTTACAATTTAATTTAACATTTTTTTGTTACAATTTCTGGCGTTTATTTCTGTTTCTCACCGCAATCTAAATCTAAAATTCTTAGAAGTTTTTATAGAAGTTACACAAAATATAGTCTGTTTCAGCGCAATCAGAAATATGTTGTTTCATGTTTTGTTTTCCTGTGTGTCGTATTGAAAAATCAATGGGATATTTATGTTTTTGAGAACAATTGACGAATTCTGATAGCATATTGATTTCTTACAGCATATTGTTGCATATTTGCTCTTGTTTTTCCATATTTCGAAAAAAAATCTTATTTTCATTAAAAAATCTTATTTTTTGATAAAAAAAAATCTTATTTTTGAGCATATTTTAGTACTTTTTAGAACAAAAGCATCTTTTTTTAAGAGTTTTTTTTTTAGTTTTTAATTATCGAACAATTTTATGTTTCAAGAAAAAACACTGATTTTGGAAGTTTAAGCCAATTTTTTAAATTAAAATTTCTTGTTTTCAGACTGTACCGATTTAGCATATTCAATTCCTATTCTGTTGGCAATTAAATTAAATTTCTCAAAGTTACTCCAACTATACTGAAAAATAAGTTTTAAAATAAAGAACATTTTTAATGAGCTGAAAATTTATTTTTAGAGCATATTTCTTTGGATTATTATACATTTTGAGAGGGAAGTTTGACACTTTTGATGATACAAATTTGAAAAAAAAAAACGATAGTTATTATGTTCCGAAAATCTTGTGGTATTTTGATTCTAGTAAACCGAATTTTCAAATTTTTCTACCAAAATAATTAAAAAAAAAATATTTAAGACTTTTTAAACTTTTTCTTTACCATTTTGAAAGATGATTTAATATATTTATGTAAAATTTTTCCATTTTCGGATTAAAGCACATATTTTATTAGCGATCATAAATATTTAAACATCTGATAACCTTTTTAACAGAATTTTTCTAATCAAATTACGATATTTAACAATATTTTAGAAAATGTCCTTGTTTAGGCAACAAACAAAAATTTGAATTCGCAAACCTTTTTAATTTAATCATGATGTAAAATTACAAACCGTGTTATTTTAAAGTTATTTTGTGTCGTATTATATTTTATATTTTTTCAACCGTTTTGGGGGGGATATATCACCCTCAGGCCCTTATCCCCCGTCCCGCGTGTAACCACCCCTGATTCATATTAATATTTAATATTCACATACCAGTTAATAGTTTTGAGCACTTGTATTTACAGGTACTGGTGCTGTATGGTACTTTTAAGATGTACAGAGTATGTATGGTAAAATCACATTTTAATGTTAATTACTATCAATGAAATTTGTATATGTATACTATTTGTATATGCCATACAAACATACAATATGATGGAGAATCATTTCACCCAAGTACAAACACGGAAACTTTCACGAAGCATTCCCTTCAATAACAATTGAATTGGGATATGAAATAGGGGAAGTACACATATTTTTTTTAACGGCGCTATTTCAGGTTTAAGCGCTAAACGTGATTTAAATAATGACACCGTTTTTATGTGAAATAATGTCGGAAATTTGCGAAATCTATGTCGTGGTCCCAACGGTTGCCACTTAAGAGGGCCAACTCAAGGCCGAACGATAACAGGGTGCTCTAGTGAAAATATACACTAAGGATATTATGTAGGTAAAGACGACAGGAAATGTAGTCAAAAACAGATGAAGTTTCACTTGATGAAAGGACGACTAACATTTCATTAAATTCAAATAACATTTGTCATTTGTTTTTACTCTTCAAAAAAATACTAACAATTGTAGTAAAAATGAACCACATATGTTAGTAAAAAATAATCAAACATTTATTTTTTTATTTTTTTAAATAACAAAAAAAAACGACTTTTAAAAATGAATGTAAAATCATAAAACCGACATTTGATGTGGTTAGTTTTTTAAATGAACTACAAGGTTAGTAAAAAAATAGATTTGTTCGACAAACGACTGACATTTAAGTTAAAAATAAAGAAACTGTGTTACAATCCAAACAACTACATATTTTTAAAGCAGAAA
This sequence comes from Delia radicum, assembly GCA_021234595.1. Classification (NCBI taxonomy): domain Eukaryota; kingdom Metazoa; phylum Arthropoda; class Insecta; order Diptera; family Anthomyiidae; genus Delia; species Delia radicum. The sequence continues at coordinate 214,870,170 of CM037851.1, forward strand.
TTCTCTGAGTGTACCTCAAAAGCGAAGTAGTGTAGGATGTAGGTCTGGCTGAGTAGACTCATTTACAATCCAAAGATATTTGTAGTTATTGAAGTTGCCTGATTTAATAAAAAAAACTTAAACCCAGAAGTACTGGAAAATCCCCAGGGAAACGTGGGATGAAAGCAATGTCAAAATAACAGTATTTCTAAAAGTTGTTCCAAATTTTTCAATTTATCTAAAAAGTTGGAAAATTAGGCGTGTTTAAATATTCATAAATTTTGCACTTATTTTTGGCATATTATTTATCTATACTAATATAACTAAATTTGGACAATGGCAGAAATTTTATTATTTTGGAAAACATGCATTATTTTGCAGGTTTTATGATATTAAGTCCGGTTTGAGTAGATCACATTACGATTTTCAGAAATTTTAATACACCCTCAGTAAATTTAATTCACTAGAGGAGACAAAATTAGTAAGACCTATTGTTTTTTAACTGCCCAATCTCATAGTAAGTGGTTAAAAAAGTTGGGTCAAAACTCAGGGAAAAAGATTTCATCATATCGATGATATTGTTGCATAAATCGCCATCACTCATTCATCATTTTTATGAAGTTTTAATAAATTTGATGAAAAATTTCATAACAATTTATGGCAAATGTTTCATAGACCTTCTTCATTTCATATACACAGGGAACTTCTGCTGTAAATATTTGTACACACAGAGAAAAATTTAGCTATTTGCCAACTGAAATTCTGTTACTACGACTGAAATTCAGTTATTTCTAATTTTGGACGGTTGGCACAACCTAACATTAGCTTTCACAACAAAGTTCGATTAATCCAACTTAATTTAAGTCGCAACACCCAAAATATTTAAAAATCTAATGTAAATATCTTTGTACTAACTGAATTTATAAGTTGTTACCATTACAACCGAATTTTCAATTCGGTTGTACTTTATTTCTCTGTGTGTAGTTGTTTGAGTAGTAAAACAGTATCTTTATTTTTAAGTGGAAAAGCTGTCATTTGTAGAATATATTTCAGTGTTCACTACATTTGCAGTTCATTTAAAAAACAAACCACATAAAATAACTGTACTATGAATTTACATTCATTTGATAAGTTTTTGTTTTTTTTTAACGATTGTAAATTTTTTACTACATTTGTGGTTCATTTTTACTACAATTGAGTTTCATTTTAAAAAACAAATGACAATTTTATTTGAATTTAAGGAAATTTATTTTCAGTGGTCTTTACCTAATAATAATACTCGTATTATAATGTTTAAACAACTTTTTTATACATGTCTCTCTTCTATCTTATACTACGTTCATATTGAAACCCAAAATACGTATTTTCGTTTTTTTAAAGTTAACTTTCTTAAAGATAAGAGGAATTTCCACGGAATGATTTCCTTGTAAGTAAGTATTTTAAAGTTATAGTGTTATTAGCACTTGTCATTTAATTAGCAAAGTTTATAAATACTTTTCCTCAATTACCCTATTTTATAGAAACTATTACCTGTTTTTTTGTATGTAAAATTTTACTATACATATTTACATGTAATTTACTTTCTATCTATTTACTACAAATATTGGTTTTTGATAAACTTTAGCAGCAGGTGTCTATAGCAACCAGCTGGAGATGATTTTTTTTTCCTTGTGTTATAATGTTAAATTGATTTTGACATTAATAGATTCATCACGTTTATGGGTTTTGGGTAGTGAATGCATCCCGGAAATTCCCGTCCCAGGATTCCCGGGAAACTAAGCATTTTTTGTTTCCGAAATTCCGGTTCGGGAATCCCGGGAGTTTACTTTCAAACAAAAAAGTTAAATATTCTACATTTTAACTACACTCAGGAAACTTCTGCTTTAAAAATTTTTAGTTGTTTGGGTTGTAATACAGTTTCTTTATTTTTAATGTAAATGTCAGTCATTTGTAGAACAAATTTAGGTTTTTACCAACCTTTTAGTTCATTTAAAAAACAAACCACATCAAATGACTGTTTCATGATTTTACTTTAATTTTTTACAGTAATTTTTTGTTATTTAAAAAAATAAATGCTTGTTTATTTTCTACTCACACATGTGGTTAAATTTTGGTAAAAAAAATGACAAATGCTAGTTGAATTTAATGAAATGTTAGTCGGTCTTTCTTCAAGTGAAACTTCATTTGTTTTTGACTGCAATTGCTGTCGTCTTTACCTACAAACAAATTTTAAAATTTACATTTAATTTAGACCTTCACCGTCATTGTAGATCGCTAATAAAAACTGTTGCCATTATAAAAATTTATACAAAACACTTTCAATTACCAAATATTGTCCAAGTGCCGTCTTTTTGCCGAAGTCTTTAATCACACTCCATCGGTTTTATAATTTTTCTAGTTTTACAATTTTTCTTGAACTTTATTTTCTTTATTTTAATCTTACAATTTTTTATACTAAAACTTTTTTGAAACAAACTCTAAGTTTTAAAAGAATTGCTGTTATGTTATAACATAATCATTAATTAATTATTAATTTTTCTTAAGGCAGAATTAGTTTGTACGTTCTGTTCCGTTACGAATCAGCTGTTTTGTTTCTGTTCAATTGAAAGTCGAATTCAACGTTAAGTGACAGCCTAAAGTGCGTATGTATTGGTTTGTTGTGAAATCTTTTTCTCAATATTTGAATCAGGGATGATAAAGTAGGTACTATAGTACTTTTTATGGTACTATTTGAACCTCAGATGTACCATGATACTCCTATGACTCATTTAGTACAATTTACAAATTTTTCTAAGTATGAATTTCTTGGTCCCTTTAAAATTCAATAATTATTTATTCGATTTGCAGTCCCATATGAACAATGCAGTAATTTCGAACCAAACGCTGTGAATTCAATCACATGATTTCACTGAGTGCGACTGATTACAGATGATTATATTAGAGTTTTATTAATCGATTAAACCAATTATTGAATTCAATCACTAAGGGTTATAATTATTGTTAACTAATTTTGATTTTCAAAAAAGTAAATAATAAAAATCTTATAAAAATGTCAAATTGACTACTAGCTGCGTGTTTTTAAAATCGAATGAGTTCACGAACAAATTTGTTTGTTACCAATCACAAAGATTGAATTCGCAAAAAACTGTGAGAAACGTAATTCAATACAGCAAGATATTAATAGCACATTCAAAAAATATTAAAAATTTGGTGAATTAAAGAAAAAATATCAAAATTTTAAAAATTTTTAAAATCAATAACGGCTAATTTTCTTAGTACGCACTGCTCGTTTTTAAATAGCTTTATTTACATTTTTCCGAAAAGTTTGGTATTGAAAATGAGCAAAATCGGTCCAGCGGTTCAAAAGTAATGAGTGACAATGTGAAAGTACCTCTAAATTTTCCATACAAATTGGTGTATAATGCACTGTATATTATTAGAATTCATTGTAGTGTCTGGTGTATAAAATATAACGTCATATTTTTCCACCAGACGCTAAGAGGTGAATAATATTTAAAATTCACCGCAAATTCTTTTTTCTCCACAAAATTTTTTTTTTTCACCTCAAAAATAATTTTGTTACCTCAAAACTGTTTTTCACGACACAATTTATTTTTTACATCCAAAAAAGTTTTTCACCTCAAAATTTAGTTTTCACCTCTTAACATATATTTTTTTTTTTAATATATTTTTGTTGCTTCATTTGTAATTGTTTATTTTGGAGGGTACAAAGATTTGTTTGTTAATTTATATTTAAATTTTTTTTTATACTTGTGATGCCGAAAAAGTAATATTTTATATGGAGGTTGGTACTATTTTAAAATCGCATTTATCATCCCTGATCTGAATGTTTTTGGTTGGAGTTTCTTTTACTTTTTAAACAGCTGATTCCTTTCACAGAAAAAGTAATTACAAAATATTACCAACAGAACAGAACGACACAGAACGGCAACAGAAAGTAACAACTAATGAGGCCTTTAGACTTAAGAAAAACTAAAAATTCTGAGAAAAACCAAAAATTTATAATGAAAACATGTTTTTATATAAAAAATCGCAGGTCGTCGTGTAAGACAATTTGCATACAAAAAATATGATTTAATGTGAATAATATTATTTTTCGAGGGGGATCCCGGGAATTTCAAAAAAATATTTCGCTTTTCTGGGAAATTAAAAAGTGCGGGATTTTCTAATCCCTAGTTTTAGGTCATAATTTAGTTTGTTAAATGGTTTTTTTTTTTCTATCCGGTACTACATTGTATTGATCTTTAAACTTACCTTATGATTTATTGTATGAGTTAAGTAATTAATATATTTTATAATCCATATTTGCTATTTCTGAAAAGATAAGAAAATTATATTTTTTAGTACATATTCAGAATTAAATTATTATATACAGAAATGATGTAAACATGTTCTATAAATGCCCACTGTAGAAACGATAATGATATGCCATTACTTTTTTCACTACCAGTAATGACACCAGCTTACTCACTGCCTTACTTTAACACAAATACTTATTAATAACTAGTTAATGTCTCCATTATTTGAATATCATTATTTTAAGTATAAATTAATAATCTTTAAATAGTTTTTATAACATCTATTTTTAGACTCATTATTTTTTCACTTCTAGTAAATACATACATATATAACTACTTATTTTTGATTTTTTGTAAGCTGGAAAGTAATGCAATTTTGTGCAAGCAAGTCATTTATGTTTTTATTTATCAAGTATTACATGTCGACATAGCTCAGACGGTAGAGCGGTTGACTGAAAACTTGGATTTTTAATAAAAAAAATATTTTTTTTATTAATTTTAATTTTAGTTTTTGTTTTTATTACTTTTAGATTCATTATTTTCTTCCATACTTTCAAGCATATAGGTAACCACATATTTTTCTATTATTTGTAAGGTGCTTAGTAATGACATGTCATTATTTTGCGCGACATCACCATATAAAAGTAATGAGATTTGTAATGACAATTGTAAGTACTTGCCATTACCAACCCAGTGTATAAAAGCTTTACTATATAAGTGGTGATATAAGTACATATCTGGTAATGGCAAGTACTTACAGTTGTCATTATAATTGTCATTACAAATCTCATCACTTTTATAAGAGGATGTCATTACTAAGCACCTTAAAAAATAGAAAAATATTTGGTTACCTATATGCTTACTAGAATGGACAAAAATAATGTGTATAAAAATAAAAAAAAAAAACTAATTTTAATAAAAACATATTTGTTTTATTAAACTTTTTTTAAAATAAAATGTGCCCACACGGTATTCGAACCCGGGTTTCAGGTTGCCAGTCAACAGCTTTACCATCTCAGCTATTTCAGCATGTTATACTTGATGGAAAATAACATAAATGACTTGCTTGTACAAAATGTCAGCTTACAAAAAATTAAAAATAAGTTGTTATATATGTACTTACTGGAAGTGAACATATAATACGTCTCAACATCGATTTTTAAAAAAATTTTAGATCATTACTACATACTGCATTTAAGTCCATATCATATGTGTTAAAGTAATATCGAGATAAAGCAAGTGTCATTACTGGTAGTGAGAAAAGTAATGACATGTCCTTACCGTTTGTAAACTGAAAAATATGTACTTATATAGCCACTATATTCATAGCATAATTACTCCAAGACTAATACGAGTTACACTATGAAATTTTCAGGGTCGATACAAATAAAAAAATTAAAAAAAGTTTGCCGTTTTTTAGATAAATTGAGTATTGTATTACTCTAAAAATTCGGAACTAGTTCTGAATTTTATTAAAAAATTAATTTTATTTATTTTTTTAAATAACAAATAAAATAGTCATTTGATGTGGTTTGTTTTTTAAATGAACTACAAGGTTAGTAAAAAATTAAATTTGTTTTACAAATGACTGACATTTACATTAAAAATAAAGAAACTGTATTATAATCCAAAAAACTACAAATTTTTAAAGCAGAAGTACCCTGAGTGTAGAGTTCCATTAAAATAAGCTGTCCAACAATAAAATCGGCGTACTAATTTTAAAAAACATCAATTTAAATATCAACAAGTCAGAACATTTTTCATGTTTTTTTTTTGAGTTTTTAAATACAAATAACTTCTTTAAAAAATAAAATAAAATTTTTTTCAAAAAATACGTGTGAAATATTTTTGAAATGAGAATACGTCTGCCAACTTTCAAAGCAAACAAAAATCGTAATGTCAAAAACAGTTCGTTTTGACACAAAAAATTAAATTTAAATAAGGTTTTTAAAAAAATCGAGAAAATTAGTCACAGAAAAAGCGAAATGAAATTTTATAAAAAAATGTTAAATTTTCGATTTACCCCTGTTTAAAATTTCGAAAATTCATGTAAAAATTGCATTTGTACAAAAAATTTACCTTTTTAAACGCATTTTTTTTTATTGCATTAGTGTAAAAGAGGACAATCGTTAGCGAAATCCGATAACAGCCTTCGAGCCAATTTGTTTGCTCTTCTTTCAAAGAACGAATGATATATTTAGATTAGATTAGACTAGAGTGACACTATGCACCGCGACCAGAAGTTGCTATTTTGTGCTAAAAGCGAATACACCCTATAGGTTCAGGCTCCCTACGAAGCCAACTATCCTACCAGGTAAACAGTTCCAACCGTCCAATGACGTCACTATTCGACCATCAAAATAACGCACCCTCCTATCGGTGAGCCTCGGACATTTGCAGAGAACAGGCTCTGAGGTCTCGGGTTCCAATTCACAAAACCTGCACGTATCCGTAGAGAATCGTCCCATCTTGTAAAGGGTCCATCAAATAACTTTTTTTTTTGTACTCCTGAACCAATTGGACTTTGTATGGCGTCATACCAAGGTCTTTATGCAAAATTCGTCTCAGTGATGTCTCTGAAATGTTCAATTGTTGAGAACGACGGTGAATTGATGTTGATGGCGTTTCACGCACACTTTCTGCCACAGCAGCAATATTCTCGGGTGTACGCTCTGTTTTTGGCTTTTCACGCTTTGGTTTATCGATGAGGATGCCAGATTCTTTCACTTTTTTCACAAGATAACGAACATACGGACCATATTCGTTCAGCGGAAGGATAACACTAATTATCTGTCAAATCAGACATGAGCTAAGTGTTACCATTCACGAAATAAGTACTAGTTGAAAAAAAAAAACGTTAGATGGCGGACCCTTTACAATTGATATCTAAGGCCACAGTGTCCCGTGAGGTAACCCGTCACGGTCCTTAGTTCGCCCCTTGTCGTAGACAAGAGTTTCCGCGACCTTTCCCCAGAGGGAGATATAAACAGCCTCGCCTGCCGCTGCCCAGGCGATCTGGCCCAATAGGCCCCAAACTCCGACTCCCTCCATCTTCTGAGCCTCTCTCTGACATACCCATTGGGTACGCCACAGAAGTGTTCAGAGCCAATGAATTGTCGACGAGCTCCGCAGTTGACCAAACAGTCAGCCCGTTCGTTGCCCTCATGCCCCTCAAGGCCAGGAACCCAACCCAGTGTCAAGGAGTTGTTAAGCCCTATTCGGTTTAGAGAGTCCTCCTCCGCAGACACTCTCTCGAATGATATATAAAATTTCATGTTTTTTTTTAAATCTATATTAATCTATATTATATAATTAAACAAAATTAAATTGATTAAATTATTCAACCGTAATAGATTAATACTCTGTCAAAATTTCAAAATTTGCTTTTAATATTTGCTTTAAGGTGCTTTAAGGTAAACAAAGAACAGATACAAATTCCCATAAATAACCAATCCTTGACACATGTCCTGCGTAGCACCTGCAAGAAAACAATTTAAATGTTTCTAAATACTGCCTGGCCCCAGTAGTACTATTAATATTGCGCTACTCTGCAGTGATAACATTAAAAACAATGTCATAGAACTAATAAACTATAATAAATGCAAAAAAGGAAAAAATAAACATAATTTTGTGATAATTCATTTTCTAAAAAGGAAAGCAGACAACAAAAACTGATTAATTCTAAGAATATTCAAGCAGATAACAAAGACTTTCATTATAAAGAAACTTATAAACTTAATAAATATAAAAACAAATTAGTCTTGAACTTTAAGTGACTTCAAACGGAGTAATTAAAAATAAAATGAAATTTTTTCAATACGTTCTAATATCAATATTAATTTCAATATTTGAAGCTAAAGCTGCAACCACAGAGAACATTCAAATAAATGAAGAGTATACAAATTTAATTAAAAAAAATTTAAATGTGACAATTAACCCCTGTGATGACTTTTATGAATACACTTGTGGCAATTGGTATAGAAATTATAATGGAACTGAATATGTCGATATGCCCGGCTATATGGATTATAAGGTCAATCAACAATTTGAGGAGATTTTAACTAAAATTAAAAATAAAACTGGCATTTATAAAAAGCTGACAAATGCTTATGAGTCGTGTAAAAATTTAAAAACGCTGGCATTAAATCCATTTTTATTAATGACACAGGATGAACTAAATATGCAATGGCCAATTTATGCCTTAGACGAGGGAAATTGGAAAAATCTAACACAACTTGATTGGCTTAAAACTGTGGCCACATTAAGGAAATATGGTTTAAATGGCATATTCATAACCCAAAATATTAATGTACAACCCACAAATGGTAGTAATTTTGTATTGGAAATAACCCAGCAACAATTATCGAGTACATTCGATTTTAATGAAGTGGAAGAAATATTTATAAATTTTGGTTTATATCCTAATGAAAGTCATAAGTTAACCGAGAAATTAATTAAATTTGAAAACGAGTTGAAACTTTTAGCTAAAGTTAAATATGTTAACGAGACTGAGGATAGAAAGTATAGTGATAATTTTAAAATTTATACATTGGAACAATTACAAAATCAAATACCCGATATTGATTTAATAAAATATTTTGATATTATATTAAAAGAAATGGGACAGTTTGAGAATATAAAACAATTGCCCATACAAACATTTGCTTTAAATCTAGAATTTTATAAAAATTTAAAGCAATTATTTGCGACTACCTCCAATGAAACTATAGCTTATTATATTATGTTAAAATTTATGTTTTATATTAATGAAAATTTACCACAATCTCGGCCCAAAGAATGTATAAAATATTTAAGAGGTCATATGTCAGTATTTATGAATTTCTTATACGAACAACATGAATTCAAATTTAAACGTTCTGAAACGGAATTATCGCTATTTTAAAATCTTTGATACTTTAAAATTAGAATTTCAGGAAATGCTGAAAGAAAATCATTTAAAATTAAATGTTAAAGAACAGGAATTTATATTACAGGAATTACATACCATGGAATTAAAATTGGTAATTTACCAATTAACTGTACCGAGAAATATATAGAAGTATTTTACTTAAATTTGTCGACAAATAAAACGGATTTCTATAAAACTCATTTAAATATTTTAAAATTTTACAACATTTAGAATTTGCCAAATTGGAAAATAAATATATTTCTAGAGCAAATAAAATCTATGATTTAGAACCTTCTACTTTATGGTCTTCATCACCGGTGAAAATATTTGATAATGCCATTCTGATACCCTATGGCTATTTACAAATGCCTTTATTCGATTATCGTTTGAAAGAAATGTATCAATATTCTCATTTTGGATTTATATTGGCCCATGAAATCATTCATGCCTTTGATTTATTTCACATTATCTATGATCATGAAAGTAATTACAATTATTTGGGTTCCCAGATTGCTACCCACTATTGGCCTTATATGCAGTGTTATGCTCATAGTCCAAATGATATATTATCTGAAACTATTGCCGATATATCAGGTTTACGTTTAGCTTATCGTTCTTACCAGCATTTAGTTAATGATGTGGATGATTTCGCATTTTTAAATCTTACTACAGAACAATTTTTCTTTGTTAATTCTGTACAATTTTTATGCGCCAATATTGTGAAAATTTCAGATTTAGATTTATTGAATTTAGATTTAAGTCATGATATGCATGATACTAGGGTACGTCAAAATTGGGCAAATTTTGAAGAGTTTGCTAAAGTTTTTGAATGTTCTGAAAATTCGACAATGTATTCGCGTGAAACATGCAGATTGTGGTGAATTAGATGTTAGAATTTATGTTGTAAGATTATTTTATATTTTTTTTTTTACTTTTAATAAAAACTTGAAAACATTTAGAGTCATTCCAGAAGGCTTATTTACGGAAATTTGACTTTTTCAACTTCACCCCTTACGATTTGCATGAAACTTGGTGTTTAATAATTAGTATGACAAAACAATTTGTTTATCTTTATTAAAATTCGTTGTCGTTCGCGTTATATCGCTGCTTAAAGTTGGGATTTTTTTGAAAATTTATAAAAATATATAATGTTGTAATGGTCGTAATGGTCTGATTTTAAGAATTTATATCTCATTTCAACGCTTATTTTGTCTGTCTCTGAGACATGTAAAGCTTTGATTTATACGCTTTTAAAAAGGATAAAAATATCGGAAAAATTTCCTAGTATCACAAATATCTCAATAATTAATTTGTTTTTTTTTTGCAGATTGATCAATATGTCCTTAAAAACATATAACAAATTCAGAATGTACACAGAAAAAATTATGGGTCAAAAATATCTAATTAATCGATTGTTTGAATATCAATGGCAATTTCAACAATTTTTTTAATTGATTCAATTAAAAAATTTATTGAATTTTCTAATATATCCATTCAGTGTTGACAACATGTAAACAAAATTTTTAAAAATTTAGCAAAGTATTTTTATTTTATTTAGATTAAATAATCAAACAAGGGTTTAATTATATCAATATATTATTTAATTTGTAAATAAAAATAAAAAATCGCAAATGATTAACTTTTAATAAGTTGAATAGTTTACCGATTTCAAATACACGCAAAATCGTAGTTATTTCACTAGAGTTTGCAACACTCTTTTTGTTCAGTAATTCGTGGACGCACGAAAACTTAATTTAGTTTCGTGTTTTATCTGTGGTAATAAAAGTGCACATGTGGATTTAAATAAACCGTATCGGAAAAGGACAATTAAACTATTATTTTTGTAAATAATTAAATTTTTAATAAGTATAAGTGTCATTAAACTATCATTTTAAAGTTGTGTGTGATTTTTTTAAGAAAGCAATTCAATTACAAGAAAAAGTTCAAGACAAGACAAGCAAAACAAAAATTTTGTCTTTACTTTTATTTGTTTTCTTAAAATACATTTTTATATTAAAAAGCTTTAATTTTATTATAAATAAAATGTCAATTTAATTTACAAACCTATATTTCTTTTTTTATTTAATGGGGGGGCATATAACAAAAATAAAAAATACGAGTTTTCAATTAAAACTACCATTGTTTTCTTCTCAAGTTTCAATTAAAGTTTTAATCAATTTAACTAAACTTTTTAATTGAGGTTGTAAAGAAAAACAATAACTCTTTGAATTGATATTATTATTATTTTAATTGAAAGAGTTTTAATAAACTGTCTGCAAATTTTTTTAGTTAATACTATCATTTCAGTGGTAGGTGCAAAATCAATTAAAATATTAATTGATTCAATAAAAGTTTTAATTGAAACCCGTTTTTAGTTTTTTCTGTGTAGTTTTAATACCTGTTTTTAGAAAAACGATTTTTTTTCAATATTACTACTATTTTAAAGAACAAATTAATAAGCTCATAAATCACTTAATTTTTAAAATTTTTATGAGTTTTGTTTCAAAATTTAATATTTTTCAAAATTTTGAAAAATTGTGTTGTTTTATATTGAATACAATGTAGGAAAAAATCGTTTTTTTTAAAAAACATATGAAAACTCCATTCTGAATTTTTTTATATGTTTTAGAAGGCCATATTTATCAATCTGCAAACAAAAATGTAATAGAGATGCATTTTGATATATTGAAATTAGATATTAATTTTCAAATTCGGAATACGCGTTCAATATTTACGAGCATTTGAACAGTATTTATTTTTTATAAATTTTGAAAAATACCTTCTTTAAGCAGCGATAAAACGACAACGAATTAAAAAAAAAAATAAACAAATTGTTTTGTCCTTCTAATTAGGAGATTACATATAACTAGTTTCATGCAAATCGGAAGGGCATTAGCTGATGACTATCAACGCTGTTTTTAAAACGAGTTAGTTGTGTTAATTTTACTGTTTTTCTACTTAAAAGTATTTAAAATTCCTCTGCGTTTGTAAGTAAAACATGTTTACACATACCGTGTGTAGTTTTACCAACACAATGTGTAATTTTAAACAGAAAAGCTCAAAATTTCGCATACACTTAAAACTATGATACGTCAAAATTAGGCAAATTTTAAAGAGTTTGCTATAGTTTTTGTGTGTTGTGGAAATTGTTTTAGTTATTAGTAAACATGCAGGAGCTGATTTCCGCAGTCGTGATCTAATTTTTGTTTAAAACATTAAAAGGGATTAACTCGATTAGAGTTGCAAATATAAGAGAAATTCGTTACAATATTTGTTCGTGTTCTTTTATTTAAACTTTAAAATAGCGAATTTTTAATAACTTAGAACGCTCACAACAGCTGAAATCTGGCCTCAGCTTACCGACACCTTCAAGTCAAAATTTATATTTTATATTAGTTTTAAGATTATTTGTACTTTTTTGCTTATAATAAAGAATAAAAAAATATATTTGTTTTATTTATGTTTATTTTATATATTTTTTTTTTTGTTTAAATTTACCCTAAATATAAAAGGAAATTGTTTTTCTACTTTAAATTGAGTAAATTTTCTCTGCGTATGTAAATTAAACTTTTCTACATGTTATGTGTGCACACAGAGAAAATTTAGCTGTTTGCCAACTGAAATTCGGATACTACGAATTTCAGTCGGTTGGCGCAACTTAACATTAGTTTCCACAACAAAGTTCGGTTAAATCAACTGAATTTTAGTTGCAACACCAAATATATTCTGAAATCTAATGTAAATATCGTTGTACTAACTGAATTTATAAGTTGTTACCATTAAAATACACTTTTCATTTCGGTTGGCACTTTATTTTTCTGTGTGTGTCATTTTACGAACAAAAATTACCACTTTTTTTGTCAAATCAGTAAAATTTTCGTGTCCACCCTTATTTTAAAAGTTTATTTTTGATTAAAAGTTTGAAACATTAATGAAAAAAAAAGCTATATCAGGAAAAAAAAAATGCCCTAAACTCAAATTCAGTTATTTTCAATTTATAACGAGCTTTCAACCTCCGTATATTTACAAAAGTAAAGCAAATCAAACATATTAGCTAGATTAATACTAGTATGACGATCTGGCTAAAGATCTCATCAGAACCCGAAGTTTTAGAAAAGTTAGAGCATCTATAATAGGCAGAACTTTAACAAAAAACCTATTAATCATTAATTTTGCTCCATTTTTTAAATAATAAAAAACAACTGTAAAAAATGAATGCAAAACCATAAAACATTCATTCGATGTGGTTTGGTTTTTTAAATGAACTACAAGGTTAGTAAAAATACAGAAACTGTATCACAACCCAAACAAGTACATATATTTAATGCAGAAGTTCCCTGAGTGTAAAAATATGCAGTTCTGAAATCATTTCTGTTTTTATTAAATCAGATGCAGATCCGCCCTCCAATTAAAGCATTTCAATTATTACTTTAGATTCATAGAAACTAAATTTGGCATTTTATAGTCTGATTTCTACGCTTTTAAAAAGAAAGACTTTAATGACCGATAAAAACATAACTTGTGGTGGAAGAGCTCTCACCTTAGCTACTACAATCTTTTACTTAATTTGTACACAAAAATATCTACGATTTTGTAATTGCCTCTAGCAATATTTTGTATCTATATTTTCAAATTTGCACATGTTATAGATATTTGATTTTGTGTAATTTTTGTTACAAATATTTTTTTTTTGCGATCTTATTTAGTCATGCATTAAGTTGTCTATAATTAATATTAATCAAGGAAATTGTTAAAGTTTTCTATATGCTCGAGCAGACATCTTGTATTCAATTATAACAAAAATTTTAAATTGTTTTATTTCAGTTTTAAGATAAATCTTGACTTTGTCATGATATGAGTAATAAATTATGTAAGTTTATTATATAATACATAGACGATATAATAGGGGCTCTGTATATATATTTTTTAAAGTAAAATATGTATTTAATTTCATGTAATAAACGATCGCATCACGTACAAATTGTATGCGAATAAAAATGTATGAATTTTAATAGTTGTTTAGCCAAATTATATAAAATCGCATATTCAAATAATTACCGAAACTTATATGGAGTGCCGTTTACGATTTTGGAAGGTAGTGTGTTAAATAAAATTAATTATGCAAATTACTTGCGGATGTATAATTTGGTATGACAAATTAGTGTCAAAAAAAAAAAAAAATTAAAAAAGATTAAGGAATATATTCAAGTGTGCGAATAAATAAACGTTAATACAGAAAAGGTAACATTAATAGAGACTCAGTTAAGCGATAGTTTAAAAACAAACATTTTATTGATGCAAATTTTATACCATCTTATATAAAAGTTAAGCGTTTAATATAATTTTTTTTTAATTTTTCTGGTATGCTTCCCATAAGCAATTTCTGTGATTTTTCTGTCCACTTACGAGGCGGATCAATAAGTCCGTGACTTTTCAAACTTCCCTCGTAGTTATATGACTGCTTCCATCAAGTAAAACCTGTTAATAGACTACAGTCAAATTTTGCGCAAGTTCCGTCATTTACTTTGCGTTTAACAGCTGTTCAAACATACAACCTCGTGGATTTTTTTTAAAATTGGAAAAAAAGTGAATTTCGAGTGCTCATTAAACATTATTTTTTGTGAAAAAAAACCGTCAATCAAACCAAGGAATAGCTTGATAAATACTATGGGGACTCTGCACAATCGATTTGAAGCTGAACGTTCTGGACGGCCAATTGAGGTCAGTACACCCGAAAATGTAGAAAAAATCCACGATATGGTGTTGGCCGATCGAAGAGTAAAAGTGCGTGAGATTTTTGATGCCATAGGCATTTCATATTTCAGTGTGATTTCGATTTTAAATGATCAGTTGGGTTTAAGAAAGCTGTCTGCAAGATGGGTGCCGCGTATGCTTTCAATTGACCATAAACGTAATCGTAGCCAATAAGGTGATGGCAACAGTTTTTTTGGGATGCACGCGAGATAATCCACATTGATTACCTTCAAAAGGGAAAAACCATAAACGGGCGAATATTATGCCAACTTATTGGACCGATTTAACGAGGATTTAAAAAAGACCTATTTTATGGACCTCGAAAAATACTATATTTTGGAAGGGAGAAACGTTGGAGCTAAAAGAGATTATGTTGAAAAATTATTATTTTTTTTCAAAAAAAACTGTATTTCATTCAAAAAGTCACGGACTTATTGATCCGGCCTCGTATATCGAGAAAGTTGGATATAGATTGAAGATCTTTTTCGAAAATGTCGATGGTTTTTTTGTCTGGTACTATTCCGGGACATCGCTAAGAATATCCACTACATAAAACTTTCGTCCGGGAAGCTGTGAAAAATTCGCAAATACATAACTTTTGCCATAACACCACATTAAAATTTTTGGAAAAAACATATTTTCTAGAAGTTTTGCTCGTTTTTTGTCTTCATTATTCTTTTAGCATTTCTATCCGGAACTTTTTTCACTTTAAATGTACTAAGCCCAACAATTTTTTTAACTTGGCGCACAAAATGTTTCGAACATTGCACAGTGGGACATATCACAATATCCGATTGCATTGAAATTTGGAACAGACATAAGTGACGTAATAACGAGCTTAAGTTTTGAGTTTGAACCTTGCAAACCCCCGGGGGCGGCAATATGACCATCTCAACTAGACAAGTTTTTGCATATACAATTTTTAGTGCTCGCAATTTTTTTTTTGTTTCTAATCCGATTTTCAAAAAAACAAACATATTTGTAATCTGCTAGTAGAGACTTACAGAAAACATGCTGTGGATGATCTCCAATAGTTACAGAGAAATTTCCATTTGAAAATGTGAAATTCTATATATGATCCGACTCAGGTCCAGTTTTTTGAGAATAGCGGGACTAAATCGGGGCCAGGGCTAAATATATTCTTGATGATACAAAAAAAATGCAATATCTTATTCCACTCAAAAACTACATTCGTTTAAAGTATAAATTAAAAAATAAATTAGAAAAATAAAACAAAATCTAAAAAGAGAATATTTGTGTTTGTTAGTGTTGGTCACTTCTGAGTATATCAAATAACAGAAAAGCAAATAGGAAAGAAAGCTGCAATTTAACGGTCATGACTTGGTATTGTTACGTTTGTAATGTAATAAGAAGCGCAGGTTTGATTCAATCTGACAATTATAGGACACAAATAACAGAAACTAGTCTTGTCTGATTTAAATTAATAGTGTTTATAATTTATAAAGAAAATCGTTTATTCTTCTTCTTAACCTCAACATTTCTAAATAAAAAAATCAAAATTTTTTTTTCCCAAAAAGAACCAACAGTCCAGATACATATTATGTTTCTGAACATATAAAGTGTGCTTACAATTCGAAAAATTACTTTTCATATAAAAGCAAGTTGTTTTAAACAAATTTTTGTACAACCTTCCAATATGGCATACACAAACAATATTGCATATATTCAAGTTTCATTCAAATCTGCTGATTCAAAACTGTGTAGTTTCCTTGTTAGATGTATTTTAGTCATAAATTGAAAATTAATGGTAACCACTGTATTTAACAGTACTTAAATGGTAATAGCAGCCTATTTGACGTATTTCAGATAAAAGAATGCTAAAAAATCAACCAATCCAGAGAGTGTCATTAAACAAACTTGTATTTTTTTTATTTGGTACACATGTTGCCAACCGAAACTAACATTGCTGTAACCGCCAACATGTATGGACAAACTGACGACTGCATCAACTAGTTCATTCATTACTTTGACTGCAAAACATTAAGGTCGCAATTATTTTTGAAATGAATAGAAATCATAATATAACTTCTCTATATTGAACCCGCATTTAATAATTCTAAACCCAGGTGGAAATGTTATCATATATGATCATACATGGGTTAAGATATGATCACATATTGGTATAGGTGATCATATATTACCATATATAATTCAATATCTGACCATGTATAGCCTCATTAAATACATCCCATGTGAAAATCGAAATATATATAAACATACATAGGCATACATGGACTTGTATATGATTATACATGGGTATGCATGATAATACACATCAATACATAGTTCAATATATCTCATATATGACCATACATCTTCAGATCCGAAATTTGAGGGTATATGGTGTCATATATGACCATATGCGCTCATATAAGTTCTGTTTTATATTTATAACCCATGTATGGAGCTATATTTTGCAGCTCTTTAAATTTTAAGCTAACCAATTTTAATTTTGACATCTGATCATAACTATTTGTCCTATTTACAAAATCACAAAACCCTATTAATCTTTAAGTTTCGTATTTATAAACAGGTGAAGATTTTTAAAGAAAAAGCACATGTCTAGCTTTTTAATAGCCAATTTGACCACCATTCATTGTTATTTGCTCAAATAATCCTTTATGCATACACTTAAGAAACTCCTGCACAAAAAATATGTAGTTATTAAGATTATAATACAGTTTCTTTATTTTTAATGTAAATGTCAGTCATTTGTAGAACATATTAAATTTTTTACTAATCTTGTAGTTCATTTAAAAAAAACAAACCACATCAATTGACTGTTTTATGACTTTACATTCAGTTTTTACAGTAACAAAAAATTATTTAAAAAAATTAAAGTTTGATTATTTTTTACTAACATGTGGTTCATTTTTACTACAATTGTTAGTCATTTTTTGAACATTAAAAAACAAATGACAATGTTAGTTGAATTTACTGAAATGTAAGTCGTCCTTTCTTTAAGTGAAATTTCATTTGTTTTTAACTACATTTGCAGTCGTCTTTACCTACATAGTATTCTCAGTGTAGAACAAATTAAGTTTTGTAATAAGCTAAATTCACTATGTATAGCCCATAGATTTTAATGGTGTTCTGTTGAGCATGTAGGCCAGTCAGAAAGAGGAATGTTTCTTTCGCGAAGACACATTTTAGTTTCGTTGCTGCTATGACTTCTTGCATTGTCTTGCATGAAAGTCTAGTTTCCATCGGTGTGGACTCATAGAAATGGCACTTAATTGCATTGCAATACTGAACTATTCATTCTTAATGATGTAAACTGAATTTCCAGCGTACCTGCTGAAGAAAATGCACCCCACATCATGGAATTACCGTCACCAAAATTGCTGCGTGAAAAGTATTGTGAGAAGTGACAACTAAAGCGCTGTATCAATTCCACCTAAACGTACATTAAATAAACAGTTTTTATTAGCTTAATACTAAAATCGAAAAGGCATAACACAATTTTAAGGACTTTAAATTTTATGGAGCAAGCAAAATGTTCATAACCTCAAAAAGCTGCTTTAAAATCTTTAATTTTACGAATTTAAAAGAATTGAATATGATTTCGTGCAAATAAGTAACCCTAAATCCAATTAAATATCATAAAACCGATAAATAACACCGTTAGGAAAAACATATATTTTCTTCGTTTTCTGTTTTAATGCAGAAATTCTGATTCTAGACAGCGAAAAACACAAAAATACCCATTCCTAGATTTTAAAGTTTGCTTTGGACATTTTACATCTATACGTAAGTTTTGGAGATTTTATGATCAGCAGTAGGTAGCAAACTTTGATAAAATATATTATTTGTCCCTTTATTAGTAACATAAAAACAACCAAAATGTAACATTTAGAAGTCGAACCCAAAAATCATGTCTGCAGGTGTAATGCGAGTTTTTCAAAATAATAGAGTTTTTAATATAAATATAAATTTTTTTAGTGTATTTTTTGAATTTTTTGTGGGTGTAATATATATTTTGACATGCGATTAATATAATGAAACCTTTATTAAACTCAAGCACACAGAGAATAAATTGGTTGGAATTTCATTGTAACCAACAAAATTGTAAACAGAAAATATATGAAATTAACCAAAACACAGTCACATTATTCAAACTATTGGTTTTTCTTATCAATATTGAAAAAACATTACCTTCTACATTACCTTTAATACCAACAACCAACCACTTTTCGGAGATGCAGTTAAAATCGAATATTAGTTTCGCCTGCAAAAAAACAATCACTCTATCTCAAATATAAGTTTTCGTCACCAATTTTAAAATAATATAATTTTTTTTAAATAGTTTTGGTAACTCTAATATTACAAGTATATTAAGATTAGCAACCCAATTTCTCTTGTACATACAAATCTATTTTTAGACATTAATATTTAAACTTCGAAAATTTCCCGTACATACAAATCTATTTTTAGACATTAATATTGAAACTTGAAAGAAAAAAAAAAATATTCAAGGTAGAAATTTTAAAGTACAAATTCAAATTGAGTTTAGGCTAGAGGTAAAGTAATTGCCGGAAACGCAGGAGGTCGCCGGTTCGAACCCATTTCGTGAAGAAGAATGTTTTATTAATAAAATAATTATTAAATAATATAGTTTTTTTTATAGATTTGGTAACTCTAATTAAATATTGAAACCGAATTTCTATACAAATCTATTTTTAGACAAGTATATAAATTTAAAACTAGAAAATATTAAAGGTTGAAATTTAAAAAAAAAACATTTAAATTGTATTTAGGCTAGAGGTGAAGCACTTGCCTGATAAACGGATGATCGTAGGTTCGAGCCCAGTTCGAGGGAAATAATTTTTTATTAATAAAATAAATTTTGTTGAAGGCATGTGAATCTATTTATAGAATATTATAGTCCATAAACATAAAATATTCAATTGTTACAATAAAAATTCGAAATTTGTAAATAAATGCCGGTTGTTACAATAGTATTAAAATTTAATAATAGTGATAATACGTGGAACCACAAAAATTCGGTTGGCAAAAAATTCACTTGCAACTACAAAACTGTTTTCTGTGTGAGCAAAAATATAATTTAAATATTTTTAATTTGATTTAAACTTAAAAACCCCCATAACTTTTGCGCCGTTAAAGGTAAATGATCAACGCGGATGAATTTAACATGCTTAACTAATATGAATAATAATATGAAAATTTATTTTTTAACGAAAATATAATTATTAATATTATTATTAATATGAAATGACTTCCGTATCTTTCCTTCAAACGCGTGCTTGGCAAAAGCTCTTTATTCTATTACAAAACTTTCTTTATTCTTTTACATTTGTTTTGTCTAAACACTTGTTTTAGGATCTAGGCGTAATCGCAGCCTAAGTGCCACCTTGTTCATACATGTGTATCTAGTACCATTTTTACAGATTTTTTTTTTTTTTTTCATAAACTACATTGTCGGAGAGGGAGTTTACAAACGTTAATAAAATCAGCGTTTTTGCCAATTTCATATGCAAATGTGTAATACACGTACTTACATACTCAGTGTGTGTTTTGTGTCATTATAATTTATCATTATGTCGATATTAAATGACTAATCGATATTAAGATGTAGTGAATTTTAATTAAACAATATGACAAATTTATTTAAAATTAGAAAGAAAAAACATCATTAGAAGATCTTTTCGTTTTAGAAAATACTTAAAATGCCATCAATTATAATGGACTACAATTCGAATTAAAAAAAAAAATCGATAAAATATATAGAAATTTGCAAAATTTAATTCCTTATTATCACTACGCAATAATTGGTAAGTTTTTTTCTGGATAGTGCACAAAAAATATTTGTAACAAACTATATAAAATAAAATAGTTAATTGAAATAATTAAAATAAATCTAAATCTTAATAATTAAAATAAATCTAGCACTTCATATTTATTTCCATTGGCAGAAATTCAAATTAAAGCACTGGCAATGCAGTTATTTAGAACACTTTCCCAACGTTGGCAAAATGTGCTTTGACCTGATTTTACAGTCGCAATTAAAGCTTTTAAAGTATTGATTTTAAAAAATGTACGACACTTTGTTAAAAAAATCTTTTCTAGACCAAATTTTTTTTTTGATTTTTCTGCGTTGGCAAGTTACTTCCAACCAACGTTATGCCAGTGCTGGCAAACTAGCGCAACCAACGCTTAGCCAGCTGTTATCACTTATTTGTGTTTTAAACTACCAAGTATTATGTGTCTCATTAGCTTAGTGGGTAGAGCTTTCGGCTGCCAATCTGCCGGCCAGGGTTCGATTCCCGGCAGGACCCAACAAATTGTAAATAAACATTTTTAATTTTATTTATTAAAATTTATTGTTAGACCACATATTATTTGGTTTTGCCAACGCTGTTAAAAGGAAAGGGGTTTGCAAAGCACATAAATCTTCTGAAATCCAACGCCATACCAACGCTAATAGCACCGTTGAAAACACTGAGCCAACGCTTCGCCGTTCGTATGTTCTTGGCTGGGTAGTTTTTGAACAATTATTTATTTAATTAAATCAATTACACTAGCTTACAGCAACAATGATATAAGCAAGGGACTATTTTTTTATTCCTAAACCCGAAAATAGTGTAATTGTTGGTGGACATTTGATTCCCTACCTAGGGTTTCTTTGTCGGCGTTTTAAACGCCACTGGCAATAAATGTTTTTATTTTTGCCGGCACTAAAGAGCGCCAACGCAAAGCACTTTCTATGTTCTATGTTTTATTTTGTTTATAATTTAACTTATATCAGCTGTTATCATTCACAGTATAATCAGCTGTTATCATTCACAATATAAGATAAGTAATTAGAGCTGTGAGTGGTTATCGATCCACTACAATTGCATTAAATCATTTAATGAAGTGCTTTTTGAATATTTGAAAATTTTTGAGTAATTTGATAATATTTTGATATAGGTCAGTAAAAAAAATTTCATTGGGCAACATATATTTTGAATACTGTTTTTAAATCGGTTCAGTAGTTAAGGACCTACAATTAAACGGAAAATCAATTTTTTTCGACAAAAATTAAAAATGGGAAATTTCATGAGTTCTTGAATACATCAAAAAGAAATTGACTGACGGTCTTCAAATTTTAATTATTTTTTTGAACACACACTTTCTATGGAGCACATAACACATCTCCATTTCCTGCTTTTAAAACTTTCAATTAACGGTGTCGGTATTGGTATCGATTTTTTGTTTGTTTTGGTATTGATATCGGTATACCATTCGGTTATACCCATACCGAAACATTAATAACGGTATGTACCGGTATTATTTAAAAGAGGTCAAAAAATTAAAAAAAATTTTTCAATTATTATAAAACTCAAATTGATTAATTTTTATATAAAGTACTTATAGTTTATGTACTTCCTTTTAAAATATGAACATAAAATTATAAAAAAATGATTTATTTAATAAAGACTGACATCGAAATAAGTGTAACACAAAAAGTTCGTGATAGCTTTCTAACGCATTCATTAATTTTAATAAAAGTGGTCATTTATTTAATATAATTTTACTCAATTTTATATTAAATTGGAAGAATTTATGAAATTTCAAATTGAATACAATTTTCATTTCATTTCATTCTTTATTTATAATCTAAGCCCCAATGGGCCAAATGATTAAAGATAAATTTTACATGGAAGAATTTAGGTTTATAATTAATATAATTTATAAAAATAAAGTGGTACAATAAGCATTAATTAATATCTAAAATATACATGTAGCAAACAAATTTCGAATATATTTTCTAATGTAGCCAGTAACCGCTAAGTTATTCGCAAATTTTCAAGTACAATTTTCCGAAACACAAAATCGGAATTATTAAAAGTCCTTTCACTATAAGGTATCACACTATTCCATAGTCTTATAACCCGAGCTTGAAATGACCTTTGCAATATCTGGGTTTCAAAATGTATCTGCACTAAAGTGTGTGTTCGTTCGGAATTTCCAAATCTAAATTTTTCCGCTAGATATATTGGTTTCTTCTGCCTATACATTTTGTAGAAAAATAAAAGACACCTTAGTTTGACAAAATCGTCAAAACTACAACCTAAAAAGTCGCGCACATATAAAGTAACATGATCAGTTCTACCTAATTTATAAACAAATCTTACAATCCGGTGAACGCACATTTTAAGTTTGACCAAATTCCCATCAGATGTGCCACTAAAAATCTCCAAGCCATATAGTATCGTTGACATGAGGAGTGAATGGGCTAATTTTTTCCTGACATTAAAGGGCAAAGCTACACCTACATTATATAATTTCCTCAATGATTGGTACACTCTAAAAGTAACAGAAACTATATGATTATCAAATTTCAAATTTTTATCTATATAGAACCCTAACGCCTTGTAGTGCTCCACATATTCAACTCTCGAATTCCCAATAAACAACTCTGGTTCATTTACTATACGGTTGGAAAAGAACATGGCCTTAGACTTACTGGAGTTTAGCACAATATGATTTAATAAACACCATTCACCTACACTACGAAGGATCTCATTTAATAAAATTGTGAAAGCATTAATTCTATCAGGTAAACAAGAACAAACTATCTGAACGTCATCCGAAAAAATATGGGTTGTACCAATAGTTATGCTGTCGAATAAATCATTAATATACACCATAAATAATAAGGGAGCTAAAACAGATCCCTGAGGTACCCCTCTTTGCAAACTAATCATGGCTGACGTTACATTACAGAAAGAGGCAAACTGCTTACGCCGATTTACAAAGGAGTGCACAAGTCGACAAGCCGAAGTTGAAAATCTAAATTTGTTATACAACTTATTTATTAGTAGGTTATGACAAACAGAGTCAAACGCCTTTGTAAAATCCAAGAATATTAAAGTAGACAATTTCCCTTCATCATAGCTCTCCCGAATCTCATCAGTGATACTCAACATAACAGCTGTCGTACTGCAACCCACCCTAAATCCAGACTGATACCCATTTATCAAGTTGTTACTAGTAAAATACTCTAACATTTGGCCTCTTAATATAACTTCTAAGATTTTTGAACATATGGGCAGAATACTAATTGGACGAAAATCAGACAGGAATCTAGGATTACGAACTTTTGGAATCGGTATTACTCTCGCTATTTTCCATGTAGAGGGAAAACTTGACGAAGTAATTATCGTGTTTATAATGTGCAACAGATGCGGAGACAAAGCTGGAAAAACGTTTTTTAAAAAAGTTAGAGACACCCCATCAAATCATATTGACTTTGACTTTATACTTAGCACAGCATCGCAGAGTTCAGCCTCATTTATACACCTAAATGAAAAATCACCTTCAATATTATTATTTAAGAATGATATATATTCCTCCATATTAGGCAACGATGGCATTACGCATGATCTATTGAAATCATCAACATCTAAAGGTTCCCGTGGACTATCATTTCCAATACAACCAATTTGCCTAAGTTTTTTCCATAATTGCGCATTCGTACAGTTGCCAAATAATCTGTTCATAATCTTCGCTCGTTCTTTTCTAATCGCTGATTTTACTCGATTTCTGTAGACACAATAAACCCTCCAATTTTCATCACTTCTTTCCTCCATATACGCCCTTTTTGCCAAATCTCGATACTCCTTAGCAACTAATACTTTCCGACATTTCATCCATTGGTTCCCACTTCCCCTCTCAACAAACCTCAGTGGTACAAACCTATCAACTGCTTCCATTATATTCCTATTCAAAGCCTCAACTTGATAATCAGTATTTGAAGTATCATAAATAACATCAAAGTTAACAGTATCTAAATAGTCCATACACGCCGCAATGTTCATTTTCGCATAATCCCTGAATGGAACATTTTCTATCTCCTCCAAAACCGGAATATTATACGATAAGTGTATCAATGCATGACATGAATTTAGAGCAGGAACAAGACATTGTCCCTTATTAATCACTAAATCAATATTTGGAACAAAAAAATAATCAATCAATGATGATGACTGTCTATAATTGCAATAGTGAGTAGGCCTTGAATTATGTACTACAGATATACCCAGTGTATCACAAAACGATTGCACTCGGCTGCACCCTCCCAAAAGGTTCACGTTAAAGTCTCCCATAAATATAAAATGTTCGTAGCGCGATGCAAAATCACCTAGCATTTCTTCACAAGCACTAAAAATACCACCTGGTAAATACACAACTCCAACTAGCAACACTAAATCTGATAATGTTACTTCAACAAATAATGCCTCAATATTTCTATCACCACGATGCTCACAAATCACCCTCGACTTAAATTTATCTGACACATAAACACAAACACCACCCGCATTGCCATACAGACGGTCATTTCGGTGTATATGATAACTATTTATCGAAACGGCGGAATTTGATATTCCTTCTTTGAGCCAAGATTCAGTTACACCTATAATATCTAACTTTTCACCAGATACAATTTCACGAATTTCATCCAATTTTGTTGAACGACCACTAGGGGCTATGCTCTGGGCATTGAAATGCGCAACATTTAAATAATCAGAACTTAACCTTGACAAATAATTTCTGTTACTGACTACATGTCCTAAATTGTTACTTAAATCCATTAATACAACGATAGTATGATATCAGTACCAAGTTTTCACAAATTATACTAAAAAATAATTATATCAAAATCAAAAATACTTTAATATAATTTAATAAACATGAACAAATATTACCCAAAAAAGTTAAAATTAATAATCACAAAAATTATTCCATTCAAAAAATAGGGGGAAAAGTATAAAAAAATTTGAAATTATATTGCAATATCAAAGTTTGTAAAAAAAAAAAAAATAATAATAATATGTGTACATAGAATATTTTACTACTGTATCAATTATACAATTCAAAATGTTCATAACAAAATATATCCTCAAGTAATTAAACATCATACATATTTCAATTTCAAATATTCTGTATTTTCAGAATTCGGTAGGTCTCAAAGGGTTAATGACTTCATTAATTACCTACGTTCAACTCATACTCAAAAAACAATAATTCTCTCATATATTCAAAAGATATTAGTTCAAAAGATATAGTTTAATTACAGAAGATATGTTACAACAATCTCTTTTTAGTTCACTCTCAAATTCATTCTAACCAGTCTTGCCAGGCTTGGAGTTAAGTCCCCAAATTTGGGGATATTTTGTTGGTCTTGGGGATAGAAGTTTTAAATTGGGGACACGGCCTTTTTTGGGGATTTAAAAAATATTTTGGGGATATTAAAAATTTTTAAAAAATATTTAATTTAATGTAGTCGACTTTTGTCAAAACTTTTTGACATTCTTGCCAATTCGTGTATTGGTTGTCATAACTGTGTAACAAGAAAACAAAAGAAAAAATTTATCTGGATGTGGAAAAATCGCAAAAACTTTGAAAAAAAAAATCGCAAAAATTTTATTATTTTTTTCATTTCTATTTTAGATAAATGTAGTTTTTGAGAGTCAGCAGATATTGCATTATTTTTAGTTTTTATTTAATCGAGAATGTATTTGGTTATATCACCAAAGTTGTGAGTAGGAGCAAATTTAGAATTTCACATTTTGAAATGGGAATATCTCGGAAACTGTTAGATATAGCCCACACACGAGATCATGTTGTTTATTAGCATCTATTAGCAGATTACAAATAAGTTAATTTTTTGAAAATCGGATTAGAAACAAAAAATGGCGAGCACTTAAAATTTAATATGCAAAAAGTTCCCTAATTCTGGTGGTCAGATTGCCTGCCCCGGGAGTATAAAAATTCAAACTTAAGCTCGATATTACGTCGCTTACGCGTGGTGTAAATTTCATTACAATCGGATCAGTAAGTATGAAATGGCCGAATAATTTCCAAAAAATTTGTGATGTGTCCAACTGTGCCCCGCTGCATTAGCTTTTTCCAATTTTGTTAAACTGTGTTATCAATCAACGGCCTATTGTTCGTTGTTCGTTGTTAAGAAGTTTATATTTTGTATTTTAAAATAAGGACATTACCAATATTTTGGTGGGTTATTTTTTCGCCACTCCAATATATCCAATATTCATTGCGATCTGATGGTCCGCGTCGGGATACCTTCCGTGTTAGTCAAATTAATAATCTATAGAGCATATTAAAAGAAAAATTTTGTTGTATATACTGGAAAATGCTGACATATTAAAATATTTAAATAAATTAAATATTAATTAAATTACATCATCGTATATATCCGTATCAGGCGCGGTTTCAGGGCGCGGGAAAATGGGATATTTCCTCCTCCAAAATAATATAATTCAATTCCAAAATGTAAAAGAAGATTAAAAAATTAATTAAAATACTCAAAGTTTCCTCCCCAAAACCTTTTCCAGGATCCGCGCCTGATCCGTATACATAGTCTTATATCCTTTTATCCTTACATCCATTTATTCCTGTTCATTGTGCTAATGGCATAGCATATTCTATATCCTAAATGAATGAAAGATAACAGAAACAAAAAAATCTAGTGGCTATTTTAACGCATGGCATTGGTTAAATAAATGCTGGAAGTTTCATTTGTAATGAAATTACAAGCCAGTTGAAATCATTTTTAACATTAACTTTACATTAAGCATATAGAATTGACTTTCGAACAAATGGTAGCCAGCAGCGAAACTTCCACATTTTTAATTAGAAAAGTTAAGGTAGAGGGAAGGAATTAAAGTAAATATTTCCGTTACATCATTTTTGCACAATTTCTATTATTAATTGAATAGTATTTAAGTACATATGAGATATTTCAAAAATGTTCGGCACCTACTGAAACTCACTTTAGGTGCGAATTATTTCTCAAGGCTTTTTGAATTGAGAAAAACGGTGGACATTGTTAGGTACACTCATTAAAAATCCCGTACAAGTAGTTGAAAATTTAGCAACGACAACAGAAAAAGGCTTTACCGCCCAGCAAAACCAGACACTACCAAATAATGGGTAAAGTAATGTATCGCCATATGGCTTCACGCATTACATTACCTTACCTTACTTCACTGATGAATTTTACAGGCGATGAGCCTAAAAGTAATGGGTGTACTCATTAACTTGTAGGAGGGTTAAGTAACTGGTTACTTATTTGGTTGCATGGTGGGAAAAAGTAATGTGCCTATAAATAGATTTTCATAACAAAAAAAAAAAATGCGTAACAAATTTTTTTTACAGATATTTTTTTATAATTAAATAAATTACTTTTTTTTTATTAAATAAATAACGTGATTATGCTGGGATTCGAACCTGGGTTCTCTGGTATTTAACAATTAGTTAGGCGGAAACTCTGCCAACTGAGCTATCGATACATATAATATTTTATTGCTTAAAATGTTAATGAGTTGTTGAGCTTCGTGTTTTCGCTCGTGATATCAAAAATATACACCTTACCCTCATGCTTAAAAAAAATCACAAAGTAATGTGTCTATAAATAGATTTTCAAAAATATATATTAATATATATATATTAATATATATATATTAATACAAATACGTTTATAATTTATGCATTATGTAATTGATGTTCGGTAAGTCATTATTTTATGTTTTGAAGTAATGTAAAATGTAATGAGGTAGCATTACAAAGTAATCCATGAGTGTTCAATTATCGGTAACTCATTACTTCTTGTTGGAAAATAATGATACAGGTAGGTTTTTTACGTTGAACCAACACTCAGGGGACGCCCCTACTAATGCATTGCATTGTGTTGATATCAGGAAAATAGGTTATGGGGAGGAGGAGAGAGGGAGTAGTGTTTGTGGACATTTGACTTGAATTTTTCTAAATTGTAATTTGCAGGGAAGACTTCCGCAGGGAAACAACTCCACATACGGCTAGTGCGACTAAAAAACGAATTTTCTCTGTAATGCGTTGTGCGATTTGCCGGGCTATAGACAACAAACGGATGAGATCTACTTGGCAAGCGGGTAGTACGAACAGAGACCCGGTCCCTCGGGATGAGTCGGCTTATCTTAGCAGAACACTTCCCATGGTAATATATATAGAACAAAGTCACACAACCCACATTATATATTGTATAAAAATTGTTTTGTTTTGGAAAAAAATATGGAAATTTAAATTTAAGTCTTAACTTTAAATGCATTCGCTATTTTTTCAAGTTTTTATCACTTATGCACTACGCGTGTAAAAGAGATCAAATCTGACCAGATCTAATTATATCTGTTTTATTAGATCTTAAAAAGTCTCTTTGCAGATATGATCAGATCTAATTAAATCTCATAAAATCTAGACAGATCTTTTATATTTAGACTTAACACTATTCAATAATTTTAAAAATTTCTAGTTAAATGATTAATAAATAAACGCGTATTCCACTGGAGGTGTTTTGGGAGTGTTTTTATACAAAACATGTTTTGTACATGTTTTCACCTAACCAGGCACGTAGCTAGGGGGGGGGGGCTTGGGGGCTAGAGCCCCCCCGAAATGATTTGACAAATTTAAAAACTTAATACAATTCGTTAGAAAGTAACAATGTTATTGATAAATTTAATATGAAAATATTTATTTTTGACTTGGATCAAATAGGAAATAGTTTTATATGGTTCGAATCTTAAAATTTCGTTAGAAAACATCGCCTGCAAATGGGCGGCTATCATTGTTAGAGTTGATTTTCGACAAAAAGCAATAAATAAAATTATTTCATAAGAGATTTCGAAGTCTTTGACTTAAAATATAATCAAAAAATTGTTTGAGACAATGCAAACTAAAAATTAAATATGTCTACACAGAAAAAAGTTTAACTGAATTCGGTCGTGTTGATGCAATTGTAGTAACAACTAAAATAATTTGTATCTATTAAATTAATATTAATTTCAATTACATATAGTTTCATTCACATCTATTAAGAATTTAATTGAATATTGTTTACTATTGGGAAAAATTACAAAATTTTAAAAACATCACCAAAAATTGTAAAAAAAATCGCCAAAATTTAAAAAAATCGAGACCATTTGAAAAAATCGCAAAAATTTAATTAAAAAACAATCCTCAAAATTGCAGAAAGTTTAAAAACTCCAAAATTCGAAAAAAAATTAAAAAAAATCACCAAATTTGGCGACTTTTTAAAATTTTTGCATTTGTTTCAATCTTGTTATTATACGTTATAAAAACTGAATTTTTTTTTTTATACCAAATTCATTTTCAATGAAACAGTTAATTGAAAGTAAGTTTGAAATCGAACAAAAGTTTAATTGAAATTTTTTTGACAATGATTTTTTCTGTGTATTTTGAGATAATCTTTTAAAATAGAGATACCACTAAGACTCAAAATTAAGTTTACTTGTGCCGTTAAAAACGTTACTTTACTTACAGTGCAATTTTTTATTTAAATTTGGTTTGCTACGCACGCATCTGGTAACATAGTTTTCAGTATTTTTTTTACGATATATATTACGATATCTCATATATTTTTTTAATTTTTTGAAACAAATTAAAGCCTTAAACTTTGATCGATATGCATAATGTGTTAACGTGGTCCAATGTGACTCAAATTTTCTCAATTTTTTTTTAGACTAAATGTAAACCAATTTCTATCGGCGCTAATTGAAATGCGACATTTCAAAATCAAGCAGCTAAACCAGTCTTTGTGTTATAACGATGTAGTTTTTTTTTAGACATTTTAAAGGGTTTTTATTTAAAAAATTGATTAAAGACAATTTGAAAAGCGTTTGAAATTGTCTAAAATATAAATCAAAGTGAATTCGAAATACATAATTTATTTTAATAAAACCTAGGCGATGTCAGGTATATTTTTAAATTTTATAATTTTATATTTTTTCTTTATTATTATTTTTTTCAGACAACAATCACGCTTGCTTGTAAAATTTACGATTTTTTTAATAAAAGACATGAAGTATAGCCCCCGATCTTAAAAAAAAGTCGGATATATGAAAAAGGGGAACAAATAGTGAATAATTTGTTAAAATAATTCAAATAAGCGGCAGCCGGGGTCCACGACATAGTGTCAAAATGGTTTTCAAAATGTGTGTTTTCTCGAGCATTTTAACGCTGTTTTTAAATAAGTCTAAATTTCTTAAACTTTAAACATATTTCATACAAAGATGTGTTAAATTTCACCACCAATTTTAAAAATAGATACTTTTTCCATATATTTATGCTGCTTTATCACCTATCCGAATTTCATTAATTTCAAAGGGAACCCATCGGAAAAGCTTCCTTGTAAGTGTCAGGCAAACTATGTAGGATATTTGCTTTTAATTTGTTTTTTGCACGGTTATAAATCTTTAATTTCCCGAGTTAAAACTTTTGCATAAAATAATACATTAGTTTATATACTTATAAGGTTTTGTCTGCCAGTGCATTTAATATAAATTCATATAATTAATATAAATTCATAATTATATAAATTCATATATAAAATTAATTTCGTATAAAAAATTTAATATGATGTCATATATAAAGCGTCCGACATCTAACGTTTTTTTTCAACTAGTGCTTATTTCGTGAATGGTAGTTGCGTATAATTATATATTGCATTTAGAATACGCTAAAACTTATCCAATTAATAATTACGTTATATTTATATACCTAGACATTGCAAAATAATATATATTTTGATATTATATCATATTTAAAAAAACACAATTTTCTTATAAATAAAATTTCCACATGCTATGGAATTTGTTATTAGAAGTTGTTAACCTTTTGCAAGCGGCTAAAGCCTAAAAGAATTAATAGATATTTCGAATTTTCATGACGTTTTAAAATCAAAAACTGGATAGATATAAATTTATACCGCTATATAAAATCGTATTAAATTGTATCGCGTCATTATTCGGATGTTATTTAATTATTATGCCCATTTCTCGGATAAAACTGTATTAAGACTCATATAAAATTTCGTATGATTATATAAAGCATCATATTAATTTTAATCGGGTTATTAGAAGTTGAAACTTTTTTACTTTTTTTACATATATCAATTTTTAGCTACCCTAGACGTATACTAGCACATAAAAATATAAAGTAATTTTATTTTTCGCGGTTTTCAAAACGTTTTCCTCATAATCCTTTTTTTATTTAATTAAACTAAAAATTAATATTTAGCTAAAAATTTAACGTAATTAGACAGCTTAAAGTACACAAACGTTTTCAAATTTTACGTGTTTCGCGGATTGTGATCAAACAGATAAAGCGTTGTTTCGCTATATTGACATCAAAGTTCGCAAAATAATGAACACAATAAGTAAAAAATGAAAAAATTCATTTTAAGGAAACGCACTTTATGCGATTTCTATTATTAATACATTGTAGGTAAAAATTTAAACAAAAATTTAGCAAACAAAAAAAAAAAAAAAGCTGTTACTAGTGTGCAAAAAAAAAATATATAATCAAAATAAAAAATCGAAAAGACCCCCCCCCCCCCCCCCCCCCCCCCCCCCCGAAACAAATTCCTAGCTACGTGCCTGTACCTAACACATGTTTTGCTCAAAACATGTAAGTGAAAACACAGTATTAACTAAAATGTATTTGAAATGCTGTTTAATATTTTTATGAATACGGGGGTTAAAGTGTTAACAGACATTTTAATCTGTTATGTCGACGTAACTCCAATGTAAGCCAATTCATAAACTAACATATTTTTTTGTAAAAAATTAAAAACTGCTTATATATTTACAAAATTTATTAACATTAATTTGTAAAATCACTAAATAGACTGTCACTAACTTTAATGAACCCAAAATTTTTTATAAAAAAACTAAAAACGCTGATAATTAAATTTATAATTGAAATCTGTGAAAAAAAGCAAAAAATATATTTGTGGCAAAAAAAATGCAAAAAAACTCAAAAAATCAATTATGAGTGCTGAATTACAAATAAAAACTGCTAGATCTAGCAGTTTTTGTGCTAAAATGGCAAGCCTGATCATTATATAACACACATAGGCAAATGCGGCCCCAGAATAAATTCCGTGCGGACCTTTACTTAAGTCAAAATATATAAATAAACAAAAAAAACATTAAACAAAATTAACAACAAAAAATTAATATTTGTAAGGAAATCCTTCCAATTGAGGCCTGTTCCCTAAAGTGCACCTTTGGTTTTTTTTCCGTGTTGTTGCATGAATATGTCAAAACTGTCAACTGTCATCGAGTTTAACTTCCGCCATCACTATTTTATGACTTCAGTGAACACGTTTTTCTTGATTTTATAGTGTCTTTTAAAAAACCGCAATATAAATTTAAAATTTTTGTACACATAAAATGTCAATAACAAGTTTTAAAGAATTTTCCAAGTCGTGTTTTTGTAAACCGTATGAATTTTATTCACAATTTTAATAAAAATAATTAATTCCATGAAAAACACAATAAATAAAACAAAAATTTAAAAAATTAAAGCTTCATAACGTTCCCTAAAGTGGACCTTTGATATATTTTCGTATTCTTATGATTTAATTCCAAGGTTTAGTCTTTTTTTAAATGGTTAACGCATAAGTTTAACTGTGGTTGCCTATTTTGAACAATTTTTCAATATGTTTTACAAAAAAATATCGTTTTTTTTTTAAGGAAAATCTGCTTCGAAAGATACATAAATCGTTGGAATAAACAAAATTAAAATAAATTTTAATTTAACTATACTCACAATATTTTGAACAGTAACTGATTGTAGTTTATTTAAAAAGTAATCAGTAAACATTTAAACTACAAATAAACATATTTTTTAACTTATTTTACCATTTAATAAAAAAACAAACTACACATAAATACTGGTTTTCTTTACCAGTAAGCAAACTCCTTGGGCATTTTTCGGCTATGGATGATTTTCTTATGGGAACTAATTTAAAAAAGTTATATAAAAATTTTTAAAACAACTCAAAACGTCCACATTATGGAAGTCCCTAAAGTGGACTTAAATTAAAAAACTCTCTAAAAGCATGTAAGTAAGATTGTTAGAAACTTAAATAAAACCGATATTTTTTTTTGTAAAACATATTGAAAAATTGTTCACAATATTTTGTCGTTAAAATCAAAGGAATATGGACTATGAAACTACTACTATAGTTAAAACTCGGTATACTCACTTTTTTTCATTTATTTTTAACTGTTAAAAAATTACCTCAAAATCCGTAAAAACAAGATTTTCTTTTATTTTTAAAGTTAATGATAGTAAAAAGGAAAGAAAAACTGCTGTTTTTAATAACTTGGGAGTTAATTTTTGATAGTTAAAATATAATAAAATCGTTTATATATATTTTTAAAATTGAGATTAACTCCAAAATCCATAAAAAAATCGTTTAATTTTATTTTAAGTATAAAAAACGAAAAAGGAGCAAAATTGATGATTAATAGGGTTTTTGTTAAAGTTCTGCCTATTATGGAGACTCTAGCTTTTCTAAAATTTCGGGTTCTGATAAGATATTTAGCCAGATCGAAATACTGGTATCAACCTAGCTAATATGTTTGATTTGTTTTATTTTTGTAAATGTACGGAGGTTGAAAGCTCGTTCTAAATTGAAAATAACATAAAAATATTCTCGAAGTATATAAAAACAAAAAACTAATAAAACTGTAAAAAATATTACTTGGTCAGAGTAAAACCTAAATTTTTTTTATATAAATATACATTTTTGGTCTTCAAAGTTTAGTAACGTCATGATGCTTGTTAGGAAAAGACCCTAACCACGTGCTTGATTACTAAGAATACAAGAATGGAGCAAAATTGACGATTAATACACTTAGGAAATTATGTTGGTAAAGACGACTGCAATTGTAGTCAAAAACAAATGAAATTTCATTTAAAGAAAGGACGACTTACATTTCATTAAATTCAACTAACATTGTCATTTGTTTTTTAATGTTCGAAAAATGACTAACAATTGTAGTAAAAATGAACCACATGGTAGTAAAAAATAAACAAACATTTATTTATTTTTATTTTTTTTAAATAACAAAAAACAACTGTAAAAAATGAATGTAAAATCATAAAACAGTCATTTGATGTGAGTTGTTTTTTTAAATGAACTACAAGGTTAGTTAAAAATTTTATTTGTTCTACAAATGACTTACATTTACATTAAAAATAAAGAAACTGTATTACAACCCAAACAACTACAAATTTTTAAAGCAGAAGTTCCCTGAGTGTAGGTTTTTTGTTAAAGTTCTGCTTATTATGGAGACTCTAGCTTTTCTAAAACTCCGGGTTCTGATAAGATATTTAGACAGATCGAAATACTGGTATCAACCTAGCTAATATGCATGATTTGCTTAATTTTTGTAAATATACGGAGGATGAAGCCCGTTATAAATTGAAAATAACATAAAAATAATCTCGAAATATATAAAAACAAAAAACTAATAAAACTGTAGAAAAATTTGGCGTTCGACCTTTTGATGGGGACTTTTGACTTTTTGAGGGGGACTTTTGGTATTTTATTTGTAATGGTGTACCAAAATTAAGCTCTGTCGGAATTTTTGTTACTTGAACACTATTTTTCTGGCTAATTTTACCGGACTATACGTCATTTCTATTGTTAATTGAAAATGGTCTAAATACACATTTTTATATATTGATTCTATAACAAAAGTTTATACGAGGGCGGATCAATAAGCCCTCGACTTTTCAAACTTCCCTCGTAGTTATATGAAATGCAACACTGCTCCCATCAAGTACCAACTGTTAATAGACTACTGTCAAATTTTGAGCAAGTGCCGTCATTTACTTTGCGTTTAACAGCTGTGCTAAACATACAACCTCGTAGATTTTTTAAAACTGGAAAAATGTGAATTTCGAGTGCTCATTAAACATTATTTTTTGTGAAAACAAACCGTCAATCAAACCAAGGAAAAGCTTAATAAATACTATGGGGTGTCTGCACTATCGATATCAATGGTAAAGTGGTTTACTGATTTTCGTTGTGGTCGCACAAGTACAAATGACGCTGAACGTCCAATTGAGGTCAATACACCCGAAAATGTTGAAAAATCTACGATATGGTGTTGGCCGATCTAAGAGTAAAAGTGCCTGAGATTGTTGATGCCATATGCATTTCATATGGCAGTGTGGTTTTAATTTTAAATGATCAGTTGGGTTTAAGAAAGGTGTCTGCAAGATGGGTGCCGCGTTTGCTCTCAATTGACCATAAACGTAATCGTGGCCAATAAGGTGATGTCAACAGTTGATGCACGCGGGATAATCCACTACGATTACCTTCAAAAGGAAAAAAACAATAAACGACGAATATTATGCCAACTTATTGGACCGATTTAACGAGGATTTAAAAAAAACGACCTCATATGGCCAAAAAATGCCATTTTATGCCTATTATTTTATATTCCACTTGAATAGTTGCTAATTATACTCAATTTTACTTTATTTTTTTTTGTATTTCTATACCCAGAAAAACACAGAAATAAGTTTCATCAATTTTCGTTCACTGTAACAATTTCATTAATATTTATGATACATTTCATAAACAACATGGTCTCTATGAATTTAAAGAAATCTTTACTACTACAAAACATCCTTCTTATACTGAAACATTTCATTAATAAGATGAAATGGATTTAGCTTATTATGAAATGTTTCATAAATACAATGAAAAGTTACATTGGACGAACATTGATGAAACATTTCATAGATATGATGAAGTTTTTCCTTTGAGTGTAACCACGTTCTTGGTACTGTTAGTTTTTTGTCACAATAAGGGTTGACAATTTGTTACTGAACATAACCAACGTATCAAATGACCTCTGGTAACGTTATTTTTCCTCTTCTGAGTATTTCAATTCAAACTATTGACCTATATTTAGTTATGTGTTGATGGGTATTTAGAGCCGTTTTCATAAAAAAACCAACAAGAAACCGTATAAAAACAAATAAACTCGTACAATATTTGTACATTTTTTGGTAGTACTTTTGCTTGCACTCTTACCAAATGACAAACATAATATTTTCCAAGAAATGAAATTAAACAATTAAGTGTCATATGTGTAGTTGACAGTAAAAGAAATTGAAATATTTTCATGACAGATGCAATTTTTAATAGCATTTTTTTACGTTTTTTTGTGAGACATTAATTAATGAACTGGATTAACATTTTAGTTTTGTCCATATGGAAAGCATAGGATTGTACTACAATAGTTTATGGTTCAAACAAATAGAAAAAATGAACAAAATGTGATAATTTTTGATAAGAGAAGAACTTTTGCTTCACGCTACATTTTATTATTTTTGATCTTATTTTTTTTATCTTATTGTTTCACGTAAGTAGGTAAGTAATATTTTGCTATGTATACCTATGGCCTGTTTTTGTATGACGTATCACTCAAAAAATTCATCTAAACGAGCGATAAAAATGACTTTTGGGTTCTGTATCACGAATGTCACTTTGTAATGAGTGAAAACGTAAGAGTTGTCATTTTCGTTCTCTTTTTTCGGTTTCTATATTGCGATTTGAAACATCACAAACGTCAAAAACAGACGTTCACAAAAAAGCATTCATGTAAACGTTCGTCCGAAAAAAATGTTCATTTAACTAAAAAGTTTAATAAAAACATAATTATGAGCAGCGAAAATAACAAAAAAAAGGTAAATATGCATTTTGTACACAAAACACGTTGTTTTTGTTTGTTTTGTTTGAAAATTTTAGCTTAAAGAATCCCATAGCAATTGACCCGAACATTTTTATTGTGAATTTGTTTTGTTTTTTTTATTACACAAATTTAATTTTTAGAACACTTTTATTATTTTAAAATGAATACAATATTTTTCCAAACAAATAACAGCAGTTTTTGTTTATATTTCATTTACGCTGTTGGGTTGCCATCTATTAACAAAGAATGTGTTATTTGTATATGAAAAAAGCTAACAAAACCCGAAAAACAATATCATGGCAATCTCTACTGTTTGATATAACATAAAGCTTTACGTACTCAAACGAACGAATTATAAAAACTCATTTCCTCACGTATTCGTTCGGGTGCCACACGTTCGTCTGAAATTATACACGTATTGTAAAAACAGGCCGTTAATACTTAACCCTCTAACAGGTAAGGCTGCCTCAGGGTAGCATTCATAAAATTTACCACAAATGCGTCAAATGAGCGTTTATATATTCCGATGGAAAACTAAATTTGTTAAATTTTTATCGTGTGCCGTCCACGGTTTGGAAGCGAGAAAGCTTCAAACTCAAAATTTCGTAAAATTTCAAAAACTAATTATTTTAAAAAAAATATAGTTTTAAAAAATCTAAAAAAACAATTTAAGCTGACTAAAAACTCTTTATACTAAAATATATGTAAGATTGAAGCTTTATCTTTAATAATAAGTCCTTACTTTAGTCCAAGGGCTCACGGGATTTTATCAGGATTCCTCTAAAGGACATCGTCTTAACTTATAAACTAATAGACGGATTTTTATGAAATTTTGCAGAAAGAAGACATTTAGTATTAATTGCAAAGCGTTGAAGTTGAAGTTTAGATACTTTCTCGCCTAATTTCGCT
Source organism: Delia radicum (assembly GCA_021234595.1). Lineage (NCBI taxonomy): Eukaryota > Metazoa > Arthropoda > Insecta > Diptera > Anthomyiidae > Delia > Delia radicum. The sequence continues at coordinate 214,908,644 of CM037851.1, forward strand.
TTTTTCAAAAAAAAAAAAAATCCCGATATCTTCTTAAATAGGAGAAGAAAAAAATAATTTTTCGAGCGTGGTTATATCTTGGTAGGAGACATTTTTTTTGTCCAAAACTTCTCTTTTATATGCTTTAATTTTCAAAATCCATCCTAAAATATCGCCTCATATCGCCTAAATTAGGCAACGATAATCAATTTTGTTGAAGAACTTATTGTTTGTTTTTCGAGTGGAGCACATGGTATGAATTTCGTTGCAAAACATCGTTTGCCAGTTAGAGGGTTAATTTTATGAGTTTAACGAAATTAATCATTCGTACCGAATACTCATTTAAAGTCATACATATCGCTCATTTACTAGAAGATTGTCATAAGTAGGGTAAGCAATTTAATCCAACTACACACAGAGAAATAAAGTGAAAACCGAATTAAAAAGTGTATTTCAATGGTAACAACGTATAAATTTAGTTATTGCAACGACATTAACATAAGATTTCTAAAAATGTTGGTTGTTGGAAATATAATTTAGTTTAATTAACCGAACTTTATTGTGAAAAATAATGTTCAGCTGTGTGAACCTACTGAAATTCATAATAACTGAATTTGTAAAATAGCTTATTTTTTCTGTGTGTGTAAAAAAAACATTGGCACTTTTAAAATGTAGCTAAAAACGAAAAATATGTTCTGAAAGCATGAAAAATATGCACTTAAAAGAAGACTTTTTGCTAAAATTGAAGCTTAAACACATCAAAAATATAGAAAGACAAATTTAGTTTGACATGTAACATTTTCTTCGTTACAGCCAGATTTTAAAATGTTAAAATGGCTTTGCTTAGATAAAAATGTAAAAAACTGAAGACAATACTTAAAATATATTGAAAATATACACAAATATGCAATTAAAAGTACAAAATATGCATTCAAAAGCACAAACTATGCATAATAAATTCAAATATGCAAAAACATGCACTTTTGATAAATGTTTAAATTTATTATTTTACTGTCAAAAATCAGAAGTAATACAATTTAATTAAAAACTGATTTTCGATTCTAAAAATGTTTAATTGTGAAATAGATTTTACATCACAGAAAAATAAAGTAAGGGCCAACCGAATTGCAAAGTGTTTTTTTTTTTTTTTTTTGTAGCTACAACCAATAAATTCAATTTGTACATCGATATTCAAATGTAATTTCTGAATATTTTGGGTGTTGCAACTAAAATTTAGTTGAATTAACCAAATTTTTTTGTGAAAACCAATATGAAGTTTTTCCAGCCGACTTTAGTCGATGCAACGGAATTTTAGTTATCAAATGGCTAAATTGTTCTCTGTGTGTATAAGCAATATTTAAATATCTCAAATCTTTCTAAAACAAGCAAAATTTTTTGTTTAGTATTTGTAGACAAAAAATAGCAAACAAAATCTGTAATATGAATAAAATTTTTGCTATATGGGAAATTCCATGTCAAACCGCACCGAAAATTGCCATTTTCGGATTTGTCATCTCCGATTTCTATGAAATTCGCCACAAATATTGTAAATGGGGTACTGTTTATTAAATCATTAACCTTTAGACACCAAACCCTTTCGGTTTTCGAAATATGACGTCATGAAAATTGGCAAAACGTCAAAATTTGAATAAAGTGACCATACAAAGTGGCTCATAACTTTAAAACTATACAACTTACATTTTTCCTATTAGTAGCATGTTATAGACAATTTTCCTATTGGTACCTTTTTATAGGTGAGGACATTACCTTCAAAATTGCGTCCTAAATATTTTGTATGAAAAGGTCAAAGGTCATTTCTTTAAGTTTAATGTTCAAAGACCCATATCTCAAAATCCAATTTTTTTTTAAATTCTAAAAAAAAATATATTTTAAAAACTAAGGGGTCTCTACATTTGTGGCAAAATTCTAAGGTGGTGACTCATTTGGTTCCGCAGTAATGGAGGAAAACGTGGTCGTAAGCAAATTTTCGTCGACGAGTTCATATGCAAAAGCTTACACACAAAAACAATATGTATAACATATACATACTTACATATCCAAACAAAATGTTAAATCATGAATAAGTTATACACACTCATATCATGTAAAAGATTTTGCATATGGACTCGTCGACGAAAATTTTATTACGACCACGTTTTCCTCCATAACTCCGGACCCAAAGGAGTCTCCACCTTAAAATTACATATAACGGTAAACAAAAAAGAATAACAAATAAAGAGAATTAAAAAATTATTTTTGTTCATGTGTGTTTGTCATAATCTGAGTGCTTATGGTAAAAATAAAACAGGCGATGGCGAGGCCATAATCGATAAATGTAAGGTGTCCAAATCAACCACAAGTAGGCTCTTAAAGGACTCTCTGAGAATTACTAGCCAAAAGCTGATGTCTGTGCCAAGGATATTACCCCGCTACAAAACTGCTCTTGAATTCACTAAAACGAATTTTCAAACCAACTAGAGAAAAGTAAGTCAATAATCGCTGTTGTTGGTAGGACTGTTTAAACAAACACAAAATTTCTTTTAAAACTGATTTTTTCTTATGAGAAAAAGTTCAATCTTGATGGTCCAGATGCTTTTAACAGCTAACAGGAGAGAACTACGTAAGAAACCTCGATATTTCTCAAAAAGATATGTCGGAAGCGGATCCTTAATGGTTTGGGCGCTTTTTGTTTAAACGTAATGGTTGCTTTGGCATTTCCAAGAACCAGAATGAATTCTTCTGAGTACATTACGGTATTAGAAGATAAATTGGTGTCATTTATTGAAAATAGCTACGAAGAAGAATTTAGTTTCCAACAAGACAATGCCTCAGTACTGGTAAGTCATCAGGGAATAGCTATTATCGAAAAATATAAGAGTATTGGAATAGCTAACGTGTTGTCCGGTGTTGAGCTTACGCAAAAAACAATATATAAAAGCGTCTTTAATCTAAAAGAATTATTTATGGATGCGAGAAGATCAATAATGGAAGAACTTCGAATAAATCTGGTGATGTCTGGTATGTCTGATCAAATTTTCGAGTTGATTCAAAAAAAAAAGGAGGCCTCACGCATTATTAAAACTGCTTCTTTAAAATATTTTTCTTAAATTTTTGTAAATTTTGATATATTAAGTTGAGTGTATTTATAGCAATGAAACACAAATTGATTTCGTTACACCTTTTCTAGTAAAGGGTCCGCCAAAAAACTTTTTTTTTTTTTGAAAATGCTATAAAAAAAACTACTGAATATTTTCTCAAATTTATTTTTTTATTTGAAAGTACAATCCTTCCGGTTAATAATGGAAAATAATTTCATTCAAATGGCTGCCTCGGCTGGCCATGCAGTAGCCTACACGATCGGTCCAATTTTTTTAAGCACATTATCGATTGTGTGCAGCTGTATTTCCTACTCTTCAATTTTTGTGAACAAAACTTCGTTCAACATGGCCCGATAACGATCGCCATTGACTGTAACGGCCACTCCTTGCTAATTTTCGAAGAAAAATGGCCCAATTATGCCTCTTTACCAAAATCCGCACCAAACAGTGACTCGTTTTGGGTGTATCGGCACACATTCTACAACATTACCATGATTTTCAAAGTAATGTCGCAATATTTCCCAGCGTTGTTCAAGCGTATACACAACCATATTCGTTCAGCGGAAGGATAAAACTAATTATCTGTCAAGTCAGACATGAGCTAAGTGTTACCATTCACGAAATAAGCACTAGTTGAAAAAAAAATCGTTAGATGGCGACCCTTTAGTAAAAATAAAATAAATGAATTGGTTTTTTGTTATATATATGTCCTTTATTTATCTAAATATAAATATAATTACATTTCTGAACACCATAAATACTTAAATAAAGTTCAGTGTGAACATAGGGCGTCAACAAATTTTCTCCATCTGATTCTATCTCTGGCAATTGTTTTTGTTTTATTCCAGGATACTCGAGCAAGTAAACATTCTTGTTTAAGGCAACGAACCCAGGTGTTACGGGGTCTACCTTGGCGGCGTTGTCCTTGGGGGTTCCAGTCGAGGGCTGTTCTTGCAATTTCTGTTTGTGGTCTTCGCAATATGTGGCCTATCCACGTCCACTTCCGTTTACGAATATCAATGTGTGCTGGCAAGGAGTTTGCTCTTTGGAGCAGAGCTTCATTTGAAATACGATCTGGCCAGTGGATGTTAAAGATCTGTCTTAGACATTTGTTGATGAAAGTTTGAATTTTTCTAGTGGTAGCTTGCGTTAAGCTCCATGTTTTGCAGCCGTAAAGTAATACTGACTTCACACTGCAGTTAAAAATGCGGATTTTGGTTTTCCGAGAAATATTATTTCTTCGCCAAATTTTAGATAAGGAAAAGAAGGCTACTCGAGCTTTATTAATGCGATCGGTAACGTCAGCATTTGAACCACCATCCTTAGTTATCTTGCTACCAAGATAACAAAAAGCATCCACATCTTCAGTACGTTGGTCATTTATTATTAATGGGGTAACGATATCTGTACCTATGCGCATAAGTTTTGTTTTACTTATACTAATTTTTAAACCAACTTTTTTGGCGTTTTCAGACAGACTTGTGAGTTTAGCTTCTATATCCGAGAAGCGATGGGCCATTAGACATATGTCATCGGCATAGTCTATGTCATATAGAAAATCAGACAATGTCCAACGAATACCGAAAGGAGCATCTCTGTTGGTTTGTTCCAATACGCAATCGAGCAGTAGCAAAAACAACGTTGGAGACAGGACACAGACTTGACGCACACCTGTGCCTGGAACAAACGACCGACTCTCATTCCCATTGAAACGTACCCTACATTGAGCGTCCCTATATAGCTCACGTATCATGTTTACTATTTTATCAGGAATTCCCTTGTAGGTTAATGCAGACCACATAGAATTTCGGGATATAGTGTCGAATGCACGTTCAAAATCGACGAAAAGTAAATAAAGAGGGGTGTTATACTCAGCGGACTGTTCAATTATAATGCGCAAGGTATTAATGTGGTCAGCACACGAACGACCTTGTCTAAAACCAGCCTGCTCACCACGCAATATCTGATCCACAATAGGGAGATTCTATGAAGAATGAGGGTTGCCATTACTTTACCAATGGCGTTTAGAATGGTTATACCGCGCCAATTTTTGCATTGCGTTAAATCCCCTTTCTTGGGTAGTGTGACCACTATACCTTCCTTCCATTCATCTGGTATATAGTCCGATGCCCATGCTTCTTGAATGATAGGAGTGAGAAACTGCGCTAAAGACCTAGCTCCATATTTTAAAAGTTCAGCAGGAATGTTGTCCGTGCCAGATGCTTTGTTGTTTTTCATCCTATTTAAAGCATCTTCAACTTCTGAGCATGACGGTGGCTCTGTAGATATGTCCCTTCTTGGGTTACGACGAGTTGTAAGAAAAAGAGTATCATCTTCCTGGTGATCATTGTGGTTTGTTGAAGCTTGCAAGGAAAAGAAATCACGCCATCGCTCAAGTTGTTGTTCGGGTGATGTTAATTCAGTTCCATCGGCTGCTTTTAATATCGTGGTACCTCTAATATTATTTCCACTCAGTTGTTTTATGGCCGAATACACACCACGCAAGTTACCTGTATTTGCGGCTTGTTCCGCCTGTTCAGCAATGCTATTATAATATTTTTCACGATCAGCGCGTACCAAGTTTCGAACTCGACGAGAAGACTGTCGATATTGCGATCTTGCTTGTTCTTTTTGTGCTTGAGTTTTAGCGTTTATACGTTCGCTGTGCAGTCGTTTACGGTTTTGGATCTCAATCCAAGATTCATCGCTGATCCACGGCTTAACCTTGCAGTTTTGTGTCCCAAGCACCGATCTGGCAGTTTCCTTGCAAACAGACGAAACGTCTGCCCATGTGTTCTGATTTTGGTTTTCGAGCAAGGCTGTCCTTAACTTTTCGTTATACATATGTGCAATATTACGATCAAGAAGTCGTGTTGTGTTAAATTTGTCGGGCCTATCCCTAGTTTTAATTGCAGCAGGTCTAAAACGAAACGTTGCCACGAGTAAACGGTGGTCACTATCAATATCCGCTCGCCGACGGGTTTTGACATCCATTAAGGATCCCAAAAACAATTTACTCATCAGGACGTGGTCAATTTGGTTGTGTGTGCGGCCAGAAGGACACACCCATGTATACTTGTGTATGTCCTTGTGGGGGAATTTCGTACCACCGATAAATAATCGGTTTCGAGCACAAAAGTCAACCAGCCTGTCGCCGTGGTTTGTTGTTAAATATTATTAATTATCCATTGGTTTTACCTTTAGGCCGGTTAAACTCTTATACCTTTTTTTAACTTACGAAATTAAGTGAACTTAATGTGTGTGTAATTATAATTTTGCAACGCAGTGTATAAGTCTGTGTAGAATATGAATATTAAAACATGCTTTGGCACATGCTTTAAAAATGGTTGTTCAGCCCTGGTTTAAATGCCCTATTAACAAAGTTATGTTATCTCGATTTGTCGCTGGTTTTATTGTTGTTGTTGAAATAAAATAAAAATAAAATACAAAAAGTTCAATTTTTCTATATAATGATTAATGAGTGGTTGTGGTCTTTTGACCTAATTCAATTAATTATAAGTTATTTAATTCAATTAATAAGCTAATTAATCAACGAATAAAATAAAAATAAAAACAAAATTAAAACTAATAAAGTTAAAAAATACATGATTTATTTTTTAAAGATGATTTATATGAAATATATACTCATATAAGCTGAATTTATTGAAATTTTGTTAACATAATGATTTTTGATAATGTCTTCATGAAGAAGACATTATTCGGTACACAGAAAAAATAAGTAATCCGTTTTCTTGGCCATGTTTTTTTATATTCTCGTTAAATCGATCCAATAAGTTGGCATAATATTCGCCGTTTATTGTTTATCCCTTTTGAAGGTAATCGAACGGTTGCCATCACCTTATTGGCCACGATTACGTTTATGGTCAATTGAGAGCATAGGCGGTACCCATCTTGCAGATAGCTTTCTTAAATCCAACTGATCATTTAAAATCGAAACCACACTGCCATATGAAATGCCTATGGCACTTTTACTCTTCGATCGGTCAACACCATATCGTGGATTTTTTCGACATTTTCGGGTGTATTTAAATCAGTTGGTCGTCCAGAACGTTCAGCGTCATTTGTACTTGTGCGACCACAACGAAAGTCAGTAAACCACCTTTTTACCATTGAAATCGATAGTGCATAGTCCCAATAGTATTTATCAAACTTTTCCTTGGTTTGATTGGCGTTTTTTTTTTTTCGCAAAAAATAATGTTTAATGAGCACTCGAAATGCACTTTTTTCCATTTTTAAAAAAATTCACGAGGTTGTATGTTTTGAACGCAAAGTAAATGACAGAACTTGCTCAAAATTTGATGGTAGTATATTAACAGGTTTTCCTTGATGGAAGCAGTGTTGCATTTCATATAACTGCGAGGGAAGTTCGAAAAGCCACGGACTTATTGATCCGCTTTCAACAAAAGAAATTAGGTTGCTAATCTCAATATTCTATTACAGTTACCAAAACTTTAAAAAATTATATATTTTTTAAAATTATTGTCAGGCAGACTTTACCTCTAGCCGAAACCCCAATTTGAATTTGTTTTTTCAAATTTCAAATTCCAAATTTCAACCTTCAATATTTTTTTTGTTTCAAATTTAAATATGTATGTCCCAAAAAGATTTGTATAAAGAGGAGAAATGCGGTTGCTAATTCCAACGTTTTATTAGAAGTACCAAAACTATAGACAAACGTTATGTTAATAATATTTTAGATAGATTGATTGTTTTTTTGTAGGCGAAACTAATATTCGACTTTAACTGGAAATATTTTATTCTAGCGACAAAATCTCGGATAAGTTGTTAGTTGTTGGTATTAGAAGTAATGTAGAAGATAATATTGGTTACAAAATAAAAACAATATTTTGAATGCTGTGATTGTGTTTGAGATAATTTTAAATATTTTCTGTTCACAATAAAGTTTAATTAATCTGTTGATGAATTTTAAATACTTTCAATTATTGAATACTGGTTAAATTTTGTTTTTTAGAATGGAATTCCAACCACTTTATTCATTGTATGTGCGTCGAAATTCCATCATAATGTGAACTGTATCGTCTGGATCATAATTTTTTTTTGCTAAATTTAGTCCCAGTTTTGGGTCCAAGAGTCGTCCAAATGTGTGTGTAAGTATCAAATTTCACATGGCTAAGATGATTTTTTTAGGAAAAAGAATTTTCCCATTTGCTTTATCTAACAACTATATTTTAAGTCCACAGGCTTAAGAGAAGATCCGTCCGATTCAAAAAAATTATATAATATTTATTACAAAAAGTGTTCGCTTTTTCACTTTTCGCAATTAGCAATGAACACTTTGGTCAAGGTAATACCTTACGTGCTATGGATCTCCAAAAGAAAAAAAAGAAAATTTTCCTTCCTAAAGCATTGTCATCTGAGCCAAGCAAAATTTACCGTACACATCTGGAAGGCGCTTTCAGATGAATCTGGTCTAAGGTTAAAAGAAAAACCAAACGCTTCGTACCATACACTGATAGAAATTTGTGCGTAGTATTAATGAATTCCTTCATTAATCCAATGAATTTTTTCATAAAAAAGTCTATAAATATTTTTATAAAAAAAGTTCGAAATCTAATGAATTCTGAATTACCTTATACATCCCAACTATGTAATAAAACAAGAATTACTTTTCTAATGGATAAAATTTTCGTGACAGAATAAAAAATAATAAAAAAGCACTCAAAAAATTAAGATTTTGCAAACCTTATATATTATTATATTTCAGTTAAAGCTTTTTTTACAAATTATAAAACTAAAATATTTGATAGAAGTCTTGTTGTTTCTCACACTTAACATTTAACTTAAGAAATGAATACTGAATATACTCTAAAGTTTTAAAATACTAAATACATTTTTCAGTTTTTTTTATTTCAAAATGATAGTACAAAAAAAAATTTTTTTTCTTATTACAAGTCAAAATTTTTATTGAAAAAAATTTAACAACTTTTCATTGATTTAATGAATTTTTTTTATGAAATTATGCAAAAATCATAAAAACGTTAATGAAAAAAATAACAATATTAATGAATTTTCATTCAGTTAATGAAATTTTTCATTAAACCAATGAATCGATTCTAATGAAATCGTTTCATTAATACTATGAAGGAAAATTCTATCAGTGTATGAGAGTTTTCCCTACAAAGTGTGCTGATAACAACTGTGAAAACTACCGCCCTATCACAATATGCTCTACGTTCTCGAAGGTGATGGAGAGCATGGTTAATTACTACCCGGCGAAACTTTGGTAATGGGTGTGATAAAGTAATGCATTACCTTGTAATGTGTACTCCTTACCCGTATCATTATTTTCCAACAAGAAGTAATGAGTTACCGATAATTGGACACTCATGGATTATCTTGTAATGAGCCCTCATTACATTTAACATTACTTCAAAACATAAAATAATGACTTACCGATCATCAATTACATAATGCTGCATGAATTATAAACGTAAAGTAATTATTAATATATATTTTTGAAAATCTATTTATAGACACATTACATTGTGATTTTTTGTAAGCATAATGGTAAGGTGTATATTTTTGATATCACGAACGAAAACACGAAGCACAACAACTCATCTACATGTTAAGCACTACAATATTTTATGTATCGATAGCTCAGTTGGTAGAGTTCTCGCCTAACTAATTGTTCAATACCAGAGACCCCAGGTTCGAATCACAGCATGACCAAGTTATTTATTTAATAAAAAAAAGTCGTTTATTTAATTAAAAAATAAATATCTGTAAAAACAAATTTTTATGCATTTTTTTTATGAAAATCTATTTATAGACACATTACTTTTTCCCACCATGTAACCATATAAGTAACCAGTTACTTTACACACTACAAGGTAAGGAGTTACCTTGAGGTTCATCGCCTGTAAAATTCATCAGTGAAGTAACGTGTAAAGTAATGCATGAAACCCTATGGCGATACATTACTTTAACCATGAGTTGGTAATGTGTGGTTTTGCTGGGTATCTTGTGAATTATCTGGAGTTGAACACACTTTTAGTGACCGACATTATGATTTTTGTAGAAATCGTTCTACTGGTGACATGTTGGCGCTCCTCTCGGAGAGTCGGAGCCGGTCTATCCATCGTGTTGGTGAGAGCAAAGTGGTTGCTCTAGATATTTCTAAGGCGTTCGATCATGTGCGGTTCACGGTACACTTGTATCAAAGCTTATTGCTTTTGGTGTCGGCAATGACTTCACTCGCTTTATTTCGAGCTATTTCAGAGATTGTACTTTATGTGTTGTTTAGACGGGGCTTCATCCTTCGAGTTTCGGCTAAAGTCACTGGTACCACAGGGTTCCGTTTTTCCTATTAACCTATTTCTTATCGTTCTTAATAACCTACTGGGACAAACTTGCAACCCTATTTACTATTTCGGAGTTGACAGGAATATTTGTCATTAATTTTCCTTCGATCGAATGACACACTCAATCGTGTCCTTTCTACAAACTCAGAGTGGGGTCGTGCGAATAAGGTCGATTTCAATGCACAAAATGCACTATGTTGTATGTTAACCCATAGGGCCATGGATTTAATGCTGTCACTTGTTCATTTGGGTGGTATTGGTATTGAAAAATTTCAGGTGTCGAAAGAAGCATTAAAGTCTTGGTTTAATACGGTGGTGTATGAAGTACTTTACTTTTTCCGACTTAATCAATATTTATACCGCCTATATCCGACCAAATGGGCAAGGGCGTCGAAGTCTATTTTGGAGCTTTTGTACTGTATGCAAAGGAGGACGTCGACGCTCATCAATGACAGCAGGGTATCTCCCTCTACTGACTCATTGGAGTATAATCGGAATGTGGGTTGTGCAACACTGTTCTATCGATATTACCATGGGAAATGTTCTGCTGAGATAAGTGAACTTATTCATTCGTAATACTCGCTTATCTAGTAGAGCACATCCGTTTGTCAATCGTTTGTCCAGTGAATCGCACAGCGCATTACAGAGAGAATTCTTTCGTACACTCCCCACAGAGGTCTTCCCTGCCATTTAAAATGTAGAGAAATTCAAATGAAATATTCCCAAACTCTACTCCCTCTTTCTTCCTTCCTATAACCTAATATCAACACAATGCACTACATTAGTAGGGGTCATTCCCTGAGTGTTGGTCTAATGTAAACAAAAAAAAAAACTGTTTAATTTTTTTTAAAGAACACTGCACAAAATAGTGTACTAAAAAAGAATGAAATGAATTTTTAAAATACGCCAGTGAGGAAAATTAAAAATTTTTTTTAAATATTTTGACGAAAAAATTGTGTTCAATATCACTGAACTTCTTTATTTTGCTGGAAAACAATGATTAAATATTATAAATATTTTGGAAAAAATGCACATTGTGATGAGTGAACTTATAAATATTTCGTCCAGTGTAATATCTACTAAAAATTGTTTGAAATTTGGAATTTTTAATAGATATGATTAAAATCTTAATTGAAACAGAAGTCCATTAAATAGTTACAAATAATTTTAATTGATACTACAATTTCCTTAATACAACCAAATTCAATTAAACTTTTAATTGAACTAACAAATATTTTAATTCAAACTCGATTTTGAGTTTTTTTTTCGTTCAGCCTCCAAAAGATTGGATTTGTTATTCTTTCATTTATATAAACGCAATTTACGAAAAAGATCATTTCAATATTTTAAGTCAAAAAATAACCAAAATTCTTTTAATAAACATTTTGTTATACAATTTTATCTTAATATTTTTTAAAGCAATTATTTATTTTGAAACTATCAAACATTTAAAATTGTTAAATGTTTTATTCATATAACAAATCATAACATAACCGCTGTAAATTTTCATACAAACATTTAATTTTTTTTTTGTTTTTTGACTGACAATTTAATCTTCATATGGCGTGGGTAAAAAATGTTACACTATCATAAAAAACTCACATGTTTCCTTATTGTCTTTGTCAGACAATTTAGTAAGTCAGTCAAATAGTCAGGCAGTCAGGGTGTCAGTATGATGTTTTGTCAGTCATCAGTCCACCAGACAACCATTTAACCCTTAAGTTAGGAGTAATTTCAGAAAGAAAAAAATAATAAAAAGACAGTTTATGACAAAAAAAAAAAAAAAAAAATTAAAAAAAACTATCCATTGCATACAAATGTTGTCCATTAAAAATATTAAAAATGTCAACATGACGTCAACGGACTATGGCTTAAGCTTTATACAAACAGAAGACAAAAAAAAAAAAAACAGAAAAAAAAATTATGTTTAATGTTAACAAATTACTTACAATATGAACTACAAAAAAAAATAAAATAAAATAACTAAATGATTGTAAAAAGTGTATGATGAATGTTAATGTTTATCAAGGTTATACCGAGCATACACTCATAGAAAAAATCCGGTACAAACAGTTTAGAATTCAGATACGACAACAGAAAAAAGTACCTGAATTTGCGCCAGTAGAGTTTTCATTGAAGTTAAGAATCGTGTTCTGTAAAATTAAGGTGACACAAATTTTAGCTAAAAAACAATTTTAACTAACTATACCGTAAAATACATTGTCAATATTAGGTAACTAACCTGAGAATTTAGCTAAATCAACTACATTTTTTAACCAAATCAACAAAAAATTTCTGCTAAAATTGTCTCACCGGATCTGACCAGAGGCAGGTTAGAAATGATCTTGTAAAAATAGCTAAAACTGATGTTGTAGAAAAATCTGCTAAAATTAGCGGATTTTTTTCTAAATATTAATAAAATAACAACAGCAAAAATAAATCTGTTAACTTAACAAAATTGTAGTTATATTCGAGTCGAATTTTAGTTAATTTAAAATTGCAATTTACGCAAAACAAAAACTTTTACTAAATATTTGTAGACTAAAACAGCAAACAAAAACTGTAATATCAATAAAATTTTTGCTATATTTACCTTAACTTTAGTAGAATGCAAATAAGAGTATATTTTGCTAAAATCAACAGAAAACTCTACTAAAAAATTGTAGATTGCTGATTTCGGAAGGGCTGACTTTTATTCGCATTAAAAAAAATCTAAAAAAAACTTTAAAGTTATTTTTTTGTCTACCAATATTTAGCAAATTTTTTTGCAGATTTTAAAAGATTAATTTGTCACTTTCAATTAACTAAAATTTAGCTCAAATCTAACGAAAAATTCGTAGATTCAACAGACTTATTTTTGTTATTCTCATCTTACTAATATTTAGCACCAAAATCTACTAATTTTTAGCAGTTTTTTCTGTAACGTAATTTTTAACTAATTTTTAGTAGTTGTAGCAAAAATGTTTATTAATTTTTTTCTATCGGTGTAGCTATTACCGGTAATGTAAGTGGTCAGTAAATACTACTTAGTATGTAAAGAGTAAGGATTTTTGTCCCATTTTGCTCTATATCGCTTAGTTTCCGAGATGAAGCTTATTTTATGATTGTATAATAAAATTGTGAGAAAATAACGCCATCGAGCCAGCGAGACTAATAGCGAAGACACATAAAAATAATTTTTTGAAAACAATTGTGGTTTAAATGAAGTGTCAAATTTGTAAAATGAAGAATCACGAATTACTAACAAGATGAGACCGTTCCCGCCTATCGCGATAAAATTTGGATATGTTATAAAAATCAAAAATTAAGAGACCCATGTTTTTTTTTAGCTCCCCAATCTCACATTTAGGGGTAAAAAAAGTGGGGTAATTTCGAATATCTTAGCTTTGAGACATGCTCCCATACAAAATTTTGTGAAAAAGTGTATTTTTTCAAATTATTTTGTTTTTTTTTTTACAAAGGGTCCGCCATTTAACGTTTTTTTTTTTCAACTAGTGCTTATTTCGTGAATGGTAACACTTAGCTCATGTCTGATTTGACAGATAATTAGTTTTATCCTTCCGCTGAACGAATATGGTTGTGTATACGCTTGAACAACACTGGGAAATATTGCGACATTCCTTTGAAAATCATGGTAATGTTGCAGAATGTGTGCGAAAATTGCGTATGGATTTTGGAAGAAGAGAAGCACCGTCAGCTCCGTATGTTCGTTTGGACCGATCGTGTAGGCTACTGCATGGCCAGCCGAGGCAGCCATTTGAATGAAATTATTTTCCATTATTAACCGGAAGGATTGTACTTTCAAATAAAAAAAGAAATTTTAGAACATATTCAGTAGTTTTTTTTTATAGCATTTTCAAAAAAAAAAAGTTATTTGGCGGACCCTTTATGTAACTATATACTAACAATCACATTTTGTTACGTGAATTTCAAAAGGCGACATATACTATGCACATTTAACAAACATACAGGAAATACAAGCTAAAATCGTATTTTAAGATCACTTTGTATCAACAAATTATAAAATGTGTAAATCAAGTAGCCCCTTGTAAAATGCTCGCTACTTCATAACCGTATAACGGATTTTGATCATGTACGTCCCTTTTTAAGGAGGAAAAAAATTTGCTTTAAAATTTGTTTTAACCTCTAAAGATGAGATTGAGCATGTGTTTCTAATTTTTGATTCTTTGCTACGTATCTAAATTTCACCGCAATCGGCGAAAACTTATGAACGGACTCCCCTTGTAAGTAAAAGGTTGAACATTTTTTTCAAATGCGGACGAAATTTGTTTTTGTGAAGAAATAAGATAACTAATAACTTTAATTAAATAACTGCTTTAAACGAAAGCAAGAGCAAAAAATAGTTGGACGGAATTAGAACCTGCTTGACAGACTTTTTTATGAGCGTATACAATGTTTATTATGCATTGTATAACTGATTTACTTAAATAATTAATTGAAAAACATTTAATGGAAAAATCTGAATAAAACATAATTGAGATCAATAAACTTTGTGGAGGAAGTAATACACTTAAACTAAAACGTTAGTAGATAAATTCTTTACAGAATTTGTACAAATATTTAGACCAATCGTGATACCAACCGGAATTTTTGCCACAAATGTATAGGAGGGTTCAATAATAATATTTTTTTTAGAAATTAAAAAAAAATACACATTTCCAGATATGGACATTTGAACTTGAAACCCCAAAAAACGACCTTTGACCCTTCCATGAAAAAAATCAATATGCATATAATTTTGAAGAGTATATTTTAATGAAAAAAAATATAAAAATATATAGCTTAGAAGTTATAGTCAATTTTGTAACGAAACTTAAGTCAAATTTTATCGTTTTTTTGCAATTTTCATGATATGGACATTTGAACTCAAAACCCCAAAAACGACCTTTGACCCTTCCATGAAAAAAATCAATATGCATATAATTTAAAAAAGTTTATTTTAATAAAAAAAAAAAAAAATAAGTCAAACGCTAATTTAGCATATTGTATAGTTTAAACGTTATAGTCAATTTTGTAACGAAACTATAGTAAAATTGTATTCTTTTTTCAATTTTCATGACATCATATTTCGGAAACCGAAAGGGTCCGAAATTAGAAATGTATGTTTCGTCGATTTCTTGTCGAGTATGACAGTTATGGTGAATTTTGTTGAAATCAGAGATGGTCGATCAGAAAATGACATTTTTTTGATTGAATTGATATACGAGGGCGGATCAATAAGTCCGTGACTTTTTGAATAAAACAGTTTTTTTTGCAAAAAAAAAAAAAAAAAAATAATTTTTCAACATATTCTCCTTTTAGTTCAATACACGTTTCTCCAATTTTTGTATTCCTTCCAAAAAAATAGGATTTTTCGAGGTCCATAAAATAGGCATTTCTTGGCCATATGGGGTCGTTTTTTTTTTTTAAATCCTCGTAAAATCGGTCCAATAAGTTGACATAATAATTGCCGTTTATTGTTTTTTCCCTTTTGAAGGTAATCGATGTGGATTATCTCGCGTGCATCCCAAAAAACTGTTGACATCACCTTATTGGCCACGATTACGTTTATGGTCAATTGAGAGCAAACGCGGCACCCATCTTGCAGACAGCTTTCTTAAACCAACTGATCATTTAAAATCGAAATCACACTGCCATATGAAATGCCTATGGCATCAACAATCTTATGCACTTTTACTCTTCGATCGGCCAACACCATATCGTGGATTTTTTTAACATTTTCGGGTGTATTGACCTTAATTGACCGTACAGAACGTTCAGCGTCATTTCTACTTGTGCGACCACAACGAAAGTCAGTAACCCACTTTTTTACCATTGAAATCGAAGATGCAGAGTCCCCATAGTATCTATCAAGCTTTTCCTTGGTTCGATTGACCGTTTTTTTCGCAAAAATTAATGTTTAATGAGCACTAGAAATTCACTTTTTTCCATTTTTAATCCACGAGGTTATATGTTTCGAACAGCTGTTAAACGCAAAGTAAATGTCGGAACTTGCTCAACACTTGACAGTAGTCTATTAACAGGTGGTACTCGATGGGAACAGTGTTGCATTTCATATAACTCCTAGGGAAGTTCGAAAAGTCGCGGACTTATTGAGCCGCCGTCGTACTCGTACGTTCATTCTATTTTCACTTAACAAATAATTACAGACATGTTTTGCTAAAATTAGCTTCACATCCGCTGGCCTTAAAATAGTTAGATTTTCTTTAAAATTACATATTTCTTTAAAATTACATATTCTGTGACTTTTACAGATATTTTTTGTTGGTGTGTACACATTTGTATGTCCCTTAAAAAAGATTTGTTCGTTTTCGTTTATTACACCCCCCGTTTTATTGCAAAAAGAAAAAGATTTTTTTTTGGAAAATGTTAACCCGTGTCGAATTTCGGCGACATTTTTGAATAAAACCGTATTGTTATTAAAAATTCACATTATTCAAAATTTTGAAAAATTAAAATTTTTTATTTAATTTATTTATTTAATATACTCAAAATTATTCAGATATGGAATTCTGATTTCATCGGATATCAATAACCCACTTTAGCATGGAATCAAAAATGACGCACAAAATTGATAAAAATGCAAAAACGTGTAATTTTTAAAATTTATATCAAAGATTTTTTAAAGTACCTACGTTAGAGATGTCAATTGTCATTTGTATAACATAATAGTTGTAATGAAAGAAATAAAAATAAATTATAATTTTTATAATTTTTCGAAAATTAAAAATAAACAGTTTTTTGAAACATAGCGGTTTAAAAAGCGGATTTTGAAAAAAATGCATTTTACCTTCAAAAATTTTCTTATTTTATTTAAAGCACGACAATAAGTTATCAATGAATAACGTGGATTTAACTGTTAAAAAATATGGACGATTAAGTCCTCTACTTTAAATTTTCGATTTTTCTTCATATTTTAAAACGTTAGAACTAACAACCCAAAACTTGTACAATGACATATTTATATGAAACTTACTGTTCGTGCCAAGTTTGGTTAAAATTTAAGTTTTATATGGAGTGAGTCTTATGGCGTTTTCTTTTCTGGCAAAAAATGTAACATTTTGTTTGCCCTTTCTAAAAAATTGCACTTTTTGTGTCTTTTCTAAAAAATAGACAGCACTTTAAAAAGGAATCATGTTCTTTTAAAAATATGTCGCCCTATTAACATGCACAAATGTTGCCATTTTCACCCTTTATAAAATGATGGGGTGAAAATGTTGCACTATAAAACAGCTGATTTTATAGTTTTGTTTTGAAAAAAAAAAAATATTTAAAGACGAAAATTAACAAATTTTGTTTTATAAATTATAATAATTTTAAAAAATATACATTTAAATTGCTAAAAATGGAAAAAGCTGCTGTAGTGATATGCGTAAACAATGTTGTTGGGGTACTAATGGATTCTTCCTCATCATCAGATGAAGAGGAAATGTGTGTTCTGCAGGAGCGAAATATTGTGCTTGCATCAATTCCTGAATCCATTTTAAATACAAAAAAAATAATTAATTAAAAACAATTTGAATGCCAATTTGCAATTTGCCCGCTTTTTTATTTTTCAACTTGTTTTCTTTTATACACAAATCAGCTGTTCTAAAGCAGGGCAGCATTTTTTGTATAAATTCATGTTTTATTGTGACTATGAATATGGCAACATTTTAAGAGGGTTATGACAACATTATTTAAATGTCACTTATAAAAATGCAACATTTTTTTGTCAGAAAAGAAAACGCCATTAATTAGAATTAGGGTTTCTATTTAAAATTCAAGAGTATTTAATTTACTTTTTGTACGAATTTGTGACATTTTGTTTTGTAAAATATAGAAAATTTCTGTTTGCCAACTATTGTTTTGCCATGGTTTCGCATATAAAATAAAAATATAACTGTACTTTAAATTTAAATTGGTTTCTTAGTAATTGGACCATAATATCCAAGCCCTTATATTTTTCAAAATAACAAATTAATTTTACCTAAATCCAGTTATACACTAAAAAAGTTATGTCGGTAGAATCACTGCAAATGCCAGGTAAAAATAACTAAATTTGCAGTTGAAAATGTGTACACTACATTTGCATTTAAATCAATTACAGTTACTTTAAATGTTAAAAATGAACTGTGGAATGTAGTAAACACAACAACAAATGCAGTTGAAATAACAAAAAGCTGAAAACTCGTTAGAAATATATAATAAAAAAACATTTTTGGAAATATTCTTAATCTGATTTTATTATTTAATAAACACACACTCAGGGAACTACTGCAATAAATATTTGTAGTTGTTTGAGTTGTAATACAATATCTGTATTTTTAACTGAAAATATATATTGTAGAAGAAATTTTAAGTTTTGACTACATTTGCAGTTCATTTGCAAAAACCAACCGCAGAAAATTACTGTATGATAAATTTTATATTTATTTTAGTAAATTTTTTTTACTATATTTGTTGTTCATTTTTACTACATCTGTGGTTAATTTTATCAACATTCAAAAGCATATGGGCAATTCATGGGCGACGGACGCGACATTCGCACACTTTTAGTTGAGCCAAAAACAATAAAGGAGCCAAAAACAATATTGAAGCAAGGAAAAGTACTAAATTTGAGGATACACATTGGGCAGAATCAAATAACAAATAACTTCTATAATTGTCACGTCCGTTTCACGCTGATATTTGTTTATATCTTTTTATTACATTATTGATTCTGACCAAGGTTTATCCTAAAATTTAGTACTCTTTCTTGCTTCAATACACTGAGGATATATACCGCATATTAATATTCCTTTATTGTTTTTGGCTCAACTAAAAGTGTGCGAATATCGCGTCCGTAGCCCAGAAATTGCCCATATGACAATGTTAGTTGAATTTAATGAAATGTAAGCCGTCATTCTATCAAGTGAAATTTCATTCGCTTTACCTACATCATGTTATAAATGCTTTATTGTAAAACTATATTTACATAAAATATCACTTTTTTGCGCTATTTTTCCAAATCATTTCTGCCTTTAAGGGATGTAATATTTTTTTTTTTTATTTCTTTTCGTCATTTAATAATATTCAAATAAATACATTTATTTTCAATTTCAAATCTTTATATATTTAATACAATTTACAGCGTTTTCATTTTATATGTCTATTTTCTTAAACATTATTTTTAACACTAAACATAAAAGAGACGAAATGTAAAAACAAGCCACTTTTTGCTACCGCCATATTGGTATTTTGTTTTTGTAACTTTTGTTACACACACACTTTGTCAAAAAGTCGAAACAACTGCATAAAATAACTGTTACTGAAATGCGTTCATTTTGATAGGTTGTTTAAAAAATCAACATTAAAAATTATTTTTCTAAGTAAAACAACTGCAATTGCAGTTAAAACAACTACAAACGCATATAGTATCTTTAGAACTTTTCTGAGTGTATATGATTGTATCCACCATTTTTCCGATCAAATATAATATGATTAAATATCGAAACGCATTATTTTAGATATGGCCAGTGTTGCCATGTAATTTTTTCAAAAAACTGTAAAAAAACTGGGTTTTTAAGAAAAAACTGTTTTTTTTTTTTAAATAAAAAACAGTAGAAAAAACATTAAACGCCTAACTTTTTATATATACAAAAAAAATTTTTTTGTTGTATACTTACTAAACACAACACAAGAGAAGCGAAGCGAACACGAAAACAGACAGAAACAAAATGACATTTCAGGGTTTCAACACAAACAAATGCTAAAAAGGGAGTTAAAACTTACTACGCAGTTGCATTCAATGCGTAGTATTATTTTTATTGAAACATTTTGCGCAACTTTTGTATTAAATTTATAAACTCAAGTAAAAAAGTAAATCGAGCAGGTAAACTGTTGAAAACTGGAAAAACTGGAAAAAAGGCTGAAATTAAACAAAAACTGTTTTTTTTCATGAAAAACTGGAAAACTGTTACGCATCCTAAAAAACTGGAAAAAACAGTTAAAACTGGCAATATGGTAACACTGGATATGGCACCATATTAAAATTTCTAATCGGGAAATATCAGTTTAATTAACTCAAACCACTTCCCATTTAGTGTAGACACAATGGACACCAAGTACATGTAGCGAATGAACGTGCTACTCGTTTGTCTAAACGAAATGACGTGTGATGCGACATTAATCAGTATTCGTGGCGAATATCAACACTTTAAGTCATAATTGGAATGTGGCTGCTTATGTGTGAGGATATATCATGAATGTAGTATAGCCTCATATTCTGTGTATAAACAAATTACATTAAAAAACACAAAATATACAGGTATTCTTTATGTGAATACATTGTAGCTCTTTTTTTTTTAGATACTTTTTTATGTCTATACTCGTATATTATGTTTTCTACAAGTTGATGGCAGGGTCTGTGATTAATTATGAGCACAAGTACAAAAACGTGATGTTGTTTGATAAGATTGCCCAATTTTATACAACAAAGGGTATACAAGCGAATCGTGTCGGTTGTCGTTATTTGCATTATTATGTCCCTTAAAAACCGATTTGTCAATTTTCGTTCATTACACCGCCCAGTTTTTTGCAAATGGTTCCCAATGAAATAAATCGATTTATATTTTGAATCGTTAACCAGTACCGGAAATGGTCCATTTTGGAAAAAAATGTATTATTATTATTATTAAAAATTCACAAATTTCTTAATATCGTCCATTCCATGAGAGAACTTTTAAAAGCGATACTTTTGTGAACTCACGTCAGTTGATTTTGTTTACATTTTGGATATGTATACTAGGGTGTCCCTTAAAATGACGATTTTTGATTAATTGATGATTTCATTACAATTTCATTGATATCAATTGTAATGAAATTATTTTCATTACCATTTGTTTAATTAATGATAATGAATTTCATTGATTTGATTTGATT
This sequence comes from Delia radicum, assembly GCA_021234595.1. Classification (NCBI taxonomy): domain Eukaryota; kingdom Metazoa; phylum Arthropoda; class Insecta; order Diptera; family Anthomyiidae; genus Delia; species Delia radicum. The sequence continues at coordinate 214,929,990 of CM037851.1, forward strand.
GACTAATGGTAATGATTTCAAATTTCATTACCATTAGTAATGAATTAATTAAAGGAAGAAAATTGCAATTGACTGAATGCAAATATCCTAGGTTTGGGAAATATTCCGAAAGATTCATTTTTTATGAAAAAACAATCATTATTTTACCCAAAAAAGTACGTGAAAATAAAAATTTAATCACTCAGATAATAGATGGCAACATTGGTCCAAAATGGAACGATTGGAATCGGAGCACTGTACACAATTGCGTTGTCGTACGTGAAAATTAAAATTTATTCATTCCGATAACAGAATGGAACATTGGTTAAGAATGAAACGATATGGAATGAAACGGGGAATGATTGGAATTTGAACGCTGTGTTGTCGGTATGGCTTTATATGTTAAGGTTTGCAAAAAGTTTGTTCATTTTGCGATATCATGCTTAGTTTTCGAGATACAAGCCATTTTACAAAATGGCGATATTTTAAAATGTCCAGTATCTCCAAAACTAAGCGAGATAGACTAAAACGGACAAAATTTTTGCTCCAAAAGAGTATTAATATACCCTTATAACATAAATAGGGTAGGTCCGGGAGAGATCCCGAGTGATCAATTTTTTAAAAAACAGTTAAGGTACGTTCAGATTAGTCAAATATTTGACAAAAAACATGAAATATTAGTTTGCCGTAATCTGAACACAAAATATTTTTGTGTGTCAAACAGAAAATCAGCTGATTTTGGTCAAATAAAATTATTTGCATTCAAATAAATATTTGACAAACTTAACCATAGTGTGAACACTAGCTATCAAATATTTTCTTCTGATTTGAGTAAATATTTATTTGATCTTACAAGAACAAACAGAATGGCAAATAACAGGTGGTAAAATCGTCAATTATAATTTTTTTTAGAGCAATTCCATATGAAAACGATCGAAATTGGCAAATTTTTGGACGACCCCTCTCCGATTTTAAAATAAATAGTCTCAATCGATTGCCCAGCAAAAAATAATGTACCTACATATTTTTTTTTTTTTATAGTGACTGGTTTAGTGGTGGTGTGCACCACTGTCATGTGACAAAATTGAAGAATTCTTCATAAGGGACCTCATTGAAAGTTGTTTAAAAAAAAACTACTAAAGCGATCGCAACGAGTGATAGCTCGTTGGAAAGGTATTGAATCAGGCTTTAATTGAAAAATAAAATTTTCCTAATTTTTCTCAGAAATTTACCTTTTTTCCCATGAAATTTAAATTTTCCGGCTAATTTTATTTTTTTTTGGATTCCTCATAATTTTTGCTTTAAGAATCAGCAATAAAAAAATGGGCCCCGACTCCTTGTTTGGACAGGAGAAGAGCATTTAAGAGACCACCTTGTTCTCATTGTTTTTATATTTTTTATAATTGAATTATTTTTAATTATTTAACAAGAAAAATTAGGAAAATTTTATTTTTCAATTAAAGCCTGATTCAATACCTTTCCATCGCTTTAGTAGTTTTTTTTTTTAAAACAACTTTCAATGAGGTCCCTTATGAAGAATTCTTCAATTTTGTCACATGTCATATGGAATTGCTCTATAGTGACTGGTTTAGTGGTGGTGTGCACCACTGTCATGTGACAAAATTGAAGAATTCTTCATAAGGGACCTCATTGAAAGTTGTTTTAAAAAAAAATAAAATTAGCCGGAAAATTTAGGAGCTTCTGTGGAAAATCGGAAAATTTAATTTTCATGGGAAAATTTAATTTTCATGGGAAAAAAGGTAAATTTCTGAGAAAAATTAGGAAAATTTTATTTAAGCCTGATTCAATACCTTTCCAACGAGCTATCACTCGTTGCGATCGCTTTAGTAGTTTTTTTTAAAACAACTTTCAATGAGGTCCCTTATGAAGAATTCTTCAATTTTGTCACATGACAGTGGTGCACACCACCACTAAACCAGTCACTATAAAAAAAAAAAATATGTAGGCACATTATTTTTTGCTGGGCAATCGATTGAGACTATTTATTTTAAAATCGGAGAGGGGTCGTCCAAAAGGTGATCGCTTTCATATGGAATTGCTCTTTAATAAATTTATTAATAAAAGGCTTTATAAAAAAACCGAAATGTAAATAGATATTAAAAAGCGAAATTTGATGACACAATATTTTGAGAAATTTTGTTTAATAAAATGGAATGGAACGATATGGAATGAAACGGGGAATGATTGGAATCGGAACACTGTACACATTTGTGTCGATACAGCGCGGTTTGCTAAGGTTTGCAAAAATTTTGTCCGTTTTGCGATAACATGCTTAGTTTTCGAGATACAAGCCATTTTACAAAATGACGATGTTTTAAAATGTCCAGTATCTCCAAAACTAAGCGAGATAGACCAAAACGGACAAAATTTTTGCTCCATAGGAGTATTAATATACCCTTATAACATAAACAGGCTAGGTCCGAGAGAGATCCCGAGTGATCATTTTTTCAAAAAACAGTTAGTTTTTCGATTAAATAAATCTATGTTTTTTTTACACTTTGATTAAATAAATATTTAATACAAACATTTGTTTCAATCTGAACGCTCGATAAATATTTTTTCGTTTAGTTTATAATAAGACTACAAATGGTTGAATGTATTATTAACAACACATGCTTTATATGTCGCAGCGTTTAAAACATGTCGCATATAGCTGTTAATGTCGACATTGTAATTTTTCCTGTTGATGACTGTTAAACCAATTTAAAAACTACACAGAAAAAATTAGGGGCCAAAAATATCTAATTAATCGATTGTTTGAATATCAATGGCAATTTAAACAATTTTTTTAATTGATTCAATTAAAAAATTTATTGAATTTTCTAATATATCCATGCAGTGTTGGCAACATGTAAACAAAATTTTTAAAAATTTGGCAAACTATTTTTTTTATTTTATTTAGATTAAATAATCAAACAAAGGTTTAATTATATCAATATATTATTTAATTTAATAGTTTACCGATTTCAAATACACGCAAAATCGTAGTTATTTCACTAGAGTTTGCAACACTCTTTTTGTTGAGATATTCGTGTACGCACGAAAACTTAATTTAGTTTCGTGTTTTATCTGTGGTAATAAAAGTACACATGTGGATTTAAATAATCCTTATCGAAAAAGGACAGTTAAACTATTATTTTTGTAAATAATTAAATTTTCAATACGTATAATTGTCATTAAACTATCATTTTAAAGTTGTGTGTGATTTTTTTAAGAAAGCAATTCAATTACAAGAAAAAGTTCAAGACAAGACAAGCAAAACAAAAATTTTGTCTTTACTTTTATTTGTTTTCTTATAACACATTTTTTTATATTAAAAAGCTTTAATTTTATTATGAATAAAATGTCAATTTAATTTACAAACCTAAATTTCTTTTTTTATTTATTGGGGGGCATATAACAAAAATAAAAAAATACGAGTTTTCAATTAAAACTACCATTGTTTTCTTCTCAAGTTTCAATTAAAGTTTAAATCAATTTAACTAAACTTTTTAATTGAGGTTGTAAAGAGAAACAATAACTCTTTTAATTAATATTATTATTATTTTAATTGATAGAGTTTTAATAAACTGTCTGTAAATTTTTTTAGTTAGCACTATCATTTCAGTGGTAGGTGCAAAATCAATTAAAATATTAATTGATTCAATAAAATTTTTAATTGAAACCCATTTTTAGTTTTTTCTGTGTATGCATAGATTTATCTTTAATTAATTTAGCAGTGTTCTCTTATTTTATTGTCAAACATGCATACGCCTCATAACATAACATGACAATAACATTAATGTGGTCATGTCGACATGATTTATATGTCAACAGTTGCAGCTCTTTAGTTGCTACAGTAACATCATCCGTTAATGGCATATCTGAAGTGTAAATTGTATACAACACTGGACCTAGGACACTGCCTTGTGATACACCAGCATTAATTTGGCATATATTGTAATTTTCGTCGCCGACTTTTACATAAAAGGTTCGTTCTTTTAGGTAAGACTTAAAAAACAAATTGAATGGAGTTGGTAAAATAATTTTAAGCTTATACAAAAGCCCTTCATGCCATACCCTGTCAAAAGCCTGTTTCACATCTAAAAACACTGCGGACCAGTATATTTTTCTTTCAAATCTGCCAGTAATAATATTTACAATACGATGACATTGTTCCGGTGTTCCAAACTGATGGTCTGGAATAATATTTTGTGTTTCTAAAACAGAAAGTAATCTTTGTGAAAATAAACGTTCGAAGATTTTGGAAAAAAATTGGCAATAAGCTAATTGGCATATATGATGAAACATCGTTCTCCGTTTTTTTTTTTTGGCTTGGGCATTATAATGATCTCAGCACATTTCCATTGTGGTGAAAAGTGTGATAATCTTAATATGGAGTTGTAGATTAGGGTAAGAAACAATATACATTTTTTTGAGAGCGATTTTTCTACCTTTGAAATGTAAAATTTTTAAAAATTAAATATATTGAGAATTTTTAATAAAATACTCTTTTTTACAAATGTGCCATTTTCGGTCAAAATTCGACACAGTTTTCCAAAAAATATCGATTTCTTTCATTTGCAATCTTTAGCAATGAAAGTGCGGGGTGTAAAGACAAAACGTTTTTAAGGGACATCCTAATGTGCATATTCTAACATATTTGTATAACTTGTATATATATTAGGGGGTTCCTTAAGGTGTTCTACAAGTTTAAATGTTAGAAATGTTGAGACGCTACCCTCTAATTTTTTTGTATTTGTCTTGAAAATAACTCATGTGAAATTTTACTCCCCTACGACCACGCCTTCCGTACCCGATAGGGCCTTAAAGATCGAAACATGCGTTTATATGGGAAAAAGGGATATTTTTTTTTAGTTTTTGCTGTTTTTTTGCAATATTGCAATAGTTTTTACTCTAGATGATAAATTAATCGAAATTAAGATAAAATTATGTATTCGAAAAGGTATAAAAATCCAAAATCGGTTAAGAACTACCCCAGTAATAAATAATGCCCCAGACCACTAATGTGCCAAATACCACTTCAGCAAATTTTAAACGTTTTTAAAATTGATTACTGAAACATAATTTTTTTATTTAATAAACTCATAATTGTGAGACATAAAAGAAGTTTTTTGTTTTGGATGGCGTTAACCTGTCCTACGGTGATGTCAAAAAGCAACAAAATTTTTGGGGTGCTTTCAAATCTCCAATTTCAAATTTTAAAAAAATTTCTTCAACAAAATCGAAAAAATATAGATTTTTATTTCTTAAACTTGTTTAAAACATCTAAGAGATTAAAACTAAAAAAAAATAAAAATATCCCCCAGTACACTTGGGTAGGGCAACGATTTAAATTTTACGGATTTCGAGGAAATTGTGTTTTTAAGTAATAAAAAGGCTTATTTGTTGCTCACTCAAAACAAGTACAAATAAATTAGAGGGTAGCGTCTCAACATTTCTAACATTTAACTTTAAGGGACACTCTAATATATATATTTCTTTTGGTTTCTCTATGTTGGAATCTAACCAAACCAAACCCAATAAATATTATAGCGAGGTTGTGATAATTTTTGGTTTGCTTGTGATTTTGTTTGTTATTTATTTGGTTTGCTTTTGTTTTACCTTATTTTGTTAGCAAGGTGCGCTTTGTGGTTATTAATGTCATGGTAGTTTTGCATGTTTGAAATTTTACTTCTGTTGGTTTTTATTTTTTATTTTTGTCAATACGGAAATGCATTTGATTGCACATACATACCATCATAGATAGATAGACAAATAACATAAATACACACCTTTTCCGTATGACATGATTTTTATTATTTTTATATAATATCTATAATTTAACATTTTTGTGATTTTTTTGTTTTTTTAAATTGAATTATCACTATTAGTTGGTTTATCTGTTTCTATAGCGTTTGTTTAACAAAGAGTTCTGTTTGAGATTTTCTTTAAAGAATCACAAAATTTATAAGACTTCGTTATTTTTTATTTTTTATTTTTGACAAAATAATAAATCTGTTTTTGCTAAAAATAGATGAAATACTTTATTTTATTTAATTTGTATAATCACAAAAGTAGATCTGCAATTTCATCACAAAAATAATAATACAAATATGGGTTTCCATTATAAATCCAATTTTTTTACGTATGAGTGATGTGGAAGCAATAATAATAAATATTAAGTATACGCTTCAGAAAAATAAAAAGTACACTCAAATAAAAAAGTTAGTAAAGTTAGCAAAAAATTTTGCTGAGTCAGCAAAATTTTAGTCAGGAGGGTGCTTGCAAAAAAATTGCTAATGTCAGCAAAATCTTTTGCTGAAAATCAGCGAGCTGATATTTAGCAACCAAATTAGTAGATTCAGCAAAAGTTTTGCTAACACTTAGTAGATTAGAAATTAAAAAACCCTTGCTAAAAATTAATAAAATTTTTGCTGAATATTAGTAGACTGAAAAAAACTCAAAAAATTTGTAGAAAAATTACACTTTAGTTAATTTATTTGCTTAAAATCATATAACATATTTTTGTGATTCTTTTTAAAATAATTTACAATACGTTACAAAATATAAAAATGTTCATACTCCCAAATTGACGACATGAATTAATGTAATATCAAAAAACAATACAAATAATTATATATAACATAAACGAAATTATCTTTGAACTACTTACATCAATTATTGTCTAAATGATGCTATCTTTTATAGGAACGCAAATGCCGCAGAGAATTATAGAAACGAAACGAAAAAATAGCAATAAGAAAAAGAAAACAGAAAACCGAAAAATCTACCTAAGATGTATGTCTTTGTTTTTCGCTTTAGTATGTCTACCTATTGCATATTTGGTTGCAATTTGACCACACAAGATTATTATTATATATAAACATTTAGTTTACAAATACACATTTAATCTTTATAAAATTAAAATATTTTATTTTGTCTTTCATTTAATTAATATACAATTACTTTCACAAGTGACGATGCAAAATTTAAGTTGTTTTAATCCACAATTTTGTTTTATGTATGAAAAACAGATACAAAAATCTTCCATGGTTGATTTTTTTATATTATGTCTTACTAGAGTTGTACTTTTTAGTATAATTTTCCTCGTCACATCGGGACATGCCGCGACATCTAATTTATTCTGAGTATATCTTTCAGTCTGGTTGTCGTTCACACTATTGTTGTGCTAATCAACACAATTTTTTTTTACAAAATAAATTAGTAAAACATTAGTAAAATATTAGTAAAACATTAGTTCAAAACAGTTAAGTGCTGAATAAGTATAACTAAAATTTTAGTTTAAAACATAATTTTAGCAAAAAATTTGCTGAAAAATAGTATACCCGATTTACAAGATGTTTTACTAACTTTTCTATTAACTTATTTTTTTGAGTGTATACATAATTTTAGGAATGAAATAAGATATTCAATTATTAGACTTTTTATTTTAATTATATTTGCCTCTTAAACGATTAACTGAAAAATGTTTAAACTAATCGAATAAATGTTATTTTGTGAAAAACAAATAAGTAATAACAAAATATTATGGCAAAAAAAAAAAGCAAAAAACGTATCATTAAAACATTAAAAATTAATAACTAATTTGCAAATTTTATTAATTAGGATGATTTTTCTAGAAAATTTAATTTAATTAATGTTTATTTTGACAAAAACAAACATGAAATCGTTATTAAAAAAATATTTTTAATTGGTTTATTTTTTTAATGTTTATAACTTTTTCTAACTTTCGTTCAATTTTATTAAGTTATTCGAATTATTTGGTATTCGAAGTTTGTACCTTTTAAATTATTCAAACAATTATTGGAGTGAAATTGTTCAATTGAATTAAAATAATAATTAGTCAATTAAATTCCCTTGAAAAATATATGTCAATATGATTTGGATCAAATTTGTATATGTGCTTGAAAAGACACAGAATATAATCATGTGCTCCTTTTCAACAATGACATTTTTTTCGATTTTTAAATTTTCTTTCATGTTTCTTAAAATAAAAAAATAACAAATTGGGTATCAAGTGAATGGTGTTCTCATAAAAGACATTTTATACAATTATTCTACAACTTTTGTAAATTTGAAAATTTCCTTTTGAAATTCAGAAAATAGTAATTGAAAATCTGATCAGAAAATGTCATTTAAAATTCAGAAAGTATCAATTGAAATTTAGAAACTTCCCGATTAAAAAAATTGATATATATCTTAATTCAGTCATATCAATTTCTATGTGACGCTATATGTAATCTTATTAAATTTCATCCGAAATATGGGCACATATAATTGTAACTGTTTGTATGGGTTTAGATCTAATCTGATGCAATTAAATAAATGTCCAGTACAACTTTATCCGAATAATTGCCCGATATAATTGTATTAGATATTATAAGGTTTGTAGCTAATAAAAACCAGATATTATTGTATCCATATTTTGATTTTATGTAAACTGATACATCTAAATATAATTAGATCAGTGTTTTATGCCCGTAATTTCAAGCAATAGATACCTACCGGTGCTTAGATATCTACCCGTATACACGAACAAAATCGGGTAGGTATCTAAGCACCGGTAGGTAAATATTGCTTGAAATTACGGGCATTAGTCTGGTAAACTTGCACTAAATGTTAAATTTTTGTATATGATTGTATGAAATATACACAATTTCATACAAATAAATGATCAACCTATCATTTCCGTTAAGTCCATAAAATAATATTATTATTTGTTTAAGATTTAATGCACGTTAGTGTGTCCCGAAAGTGAACAATTTTATGTACTAGTGCTCAAGCGATGAGCATTATCTAGTTGATTATGGAAAAACAATCGAGAATACTTATTGTTCGCTACTCGTACGTTTTTTTTTTAGATTTTTGTATAAAATTGGGATAAAGTTTGGTAATGCTTAACATAGAGCATAAGCATAAAGTAATTTTGGTCCACTACCTCTTTCAATTTAAAATGATGCTGTGGTGAACCAAAATTAATCTATGGAAGTTATATAAATGTTTTTCCCATAATATGACCAGCATTGCGAAACTTTTAAACTCTTCTTGGTCCAAAAATTTTAAAAATACACTACGAAAGCCGCGAGTAGCAACTATAAGTAAACGAATTTTTTTTTTTATCCATAAACAGCTCATATCGTTCGAGTACGTGTCGAAATTCGAAAATTTTTTAAATTCAGGACATGTCAATATATGTGGCAATATATTGTTTTATCCAAAAGAAGATGTACATTTTTTTGAAATTCAGAATATATCACGTGAAATTCAGAAAACATTTCATATCAATTTCAATTAATATTTTCTGAATTTAAATTTATATTTTCTGAATTTCAATTAATATTTTCTGAATTTCAAATGATGTTTTCTAAAAATCAGTTGACATTTTCTGAATTTCAAATGGAAAATCTGAATTTCAAAAATATCGAATCTGAATTTCAATTTTAAATTTTCTAAATTCCAATTAATATTTTCTAAATTTCAGTGGCAAAACGCATAGTATTCTATCACCCAGCTGAAAATTATAATTATATATAATTATATATATAGCTTTAAAATGAGGTATCAATGAATTACCTAGCTTTAAACTTAAACTACTCTTGTTGAAATTAAAATAGAACTGTTGTGTTGTTGGAGTTGTACTTCTGAGATTATGAATGCAAGAACAAAAACACCGTGTATTGAATAAAACTAGTTTTCATCACAACAAAACTCGACCTAACGATAGATCAGTGCGCTAAAGCGCTCTGTCTAACGTGTAGTGCGAGTGCATGTGGCATTAGAAATCAGTTTATCTATACCACGGTCAGTGATTGCACAGAAAATTTCATATAGACGCAATCGAACAAATAAAAACATGACAAATATTACATTATTCAAAAAACATGGCCACTGACGAAGGTTCAATACCAGAAACTGCACAGTCTGATTCAGAAAATTTTAAATTTACAATGTGATTATGATTTTTAGAAAATACACTCATTCTTCTCTACCACGCCTTTCACAATTAAAATTAAATAAAATTGCATATTAATTATAGTATTAATTGCAATTGTCTGAAAAAGACGTTAAAATTTAAACTCAAACAAAATGTTTTTCATTTTTTAAATCGCGATATTTCCACAATCGTAAGAGGTAGCAATTCAAAACTTGGACCATGACATTTTTTTTACACTTACCTTTTTTTTACAAACTCATTTTTGCTCCCTAAATATTAATTTGTGATCCTTATTAAATTATAAGACGATTTAGCGATGTCCGTCTATCTGGCAGTCAGTCTATCGGTTGAAATGGCGATCACGGCTCGAAAACGCAATAGGGACTCCTCATTTTTACCTTGATTGATGAACATTTTCTCGAAAAGTTTCGTATTAAAAACGAGTAAAATCAAGTCAAGCGGTTAAAAAGTTATCAGTAAAAATGTGAAGATACCTCTAAATTTTCCAAACAAAATGTGTATCTTTCATTAATACAATTTCATAGTAGTGTCTGGTGTAGAAAAAAGTATGTTATATTTTTTCACCAGACGCTTAGAGGTGAATCATATGTGAAATTCACCTCAAATTTTTTTCACCTCAACATTTCTTTTACCGATCAATTTATTTTTTACGTCTAATAAGTTTTTTACCAGTAACTCGGTTTAATGAGGTAAAATATAAATTTAAGTTCAGAAAAGTGATTCGCAACTGCATAAGGCAGTCGATATGACCATTCACAAAACAGTTACCATATAAATATTACCTATATGTAATTTGCAATATACACTGAGATAAAAAAGTTTGATGAAAACTAATGTAAATTCAACTCAATAATTTACTCACAAGGAAACTACACAGTGGTGAAAATGCAGATATGTTGTGGTGGACAAACAACTATTTGACACGATTTTTTTTTTTGTGAGCAAACTTAAATTTAGGAATTTCAAAGAAGTTTAAAAATTACCACATTTTACATTTTTTAATGCATTTCTCATGAAAATAAATAAAATCTATATTAAATGAAATATATTGAGAAGTCGTTAACACACGGTGTCTGGTGTTTTCTCCATTTTTGTAATTGTTCGACTTTTAAATGGTTTCAAATAAGTGGCAACACTGGGCCCACAAAATAAGTAATATAGGTATAACAATTTTGGTTTTCTCTAGTACTGTGTACACATAAATCTCAATTTCGTAAATTTAGGACATGTTTTAATTCAAATATTGTATAATTATTTTACCTTTTTATTCCTAGAGCCTAAAAAATAGAAATCTAGTAATTTTTTGTGCTCTACAACATATAAAAGTTTCATTTAAATCTGCTGGTTCAGCACTCTGTAGCTTTCTTGTCTTACAAAATATTCATACTTTTGCAATCTTTGTAAGTTGTAAATTAAACCATCAAAAAATCCAAATATTATTTGACCATAACATTTTGTTTGAGCCAATGGTGATTGACCATAAAATGTGTTATTGTCTCGTATTTATAACAAATAAAATATAGCAACAAATAAAGACAACAATAACTAAAATAGCATATAATGAACAATTACTAGTACATATATTGTATTTGTAACTACACACAGAAAAATAAGTTGCGAAACTGAATTAAAAATTGTATATTGGTAACTACAACAAATAAATTCGGTTAGTACAACCATATTAAAATGTGATTTCTGAATAGTTTGGGTGTTGCAACTAAAATTCTGTTGTATTAACCAAATTTTGTTGTGACACACAATATTCAATTGTATTTACCGATTTCAGTTGTATTAACCGAATTTTAGTTGGCTAGTGGCTAAATTTTTCTCTGTGTGTATGATATGTGTTGATGATGTTTATCTTCAGTTACTGCAAACACTCTGTTAAAAGTAATTTATAGTTTTTTTTACACTTTAATGGCACGCGTTTTAAAAAATACACACATAAATACTAGGGCGTCCCTTAAAAATGTATTTTCATAACACACACCAGTTTTATTGCTAATGGTTCCAAATAGAAAAAATAATTTTTTTTTTGTGGAAAACGTTATTCGGAGCCGAATTTCGTCCGAAAATGGCACATGCCCAATTTGGAAATTTCGATTGCTATTTTTATAATATAATAGCGGTAATTAAAAAAAAAAAAAAACTGTAAAAATGATTCGTGTTTGTATGTGGATCGACCGACTCCTTTTCAGGACTTTATTTTTATAAAAAATTATTTTTTTTTGTCAAAAATTTAACAACATTTTTATGGTTTTATTAAAAAAAATATATCACTTAAATTTGATTAGACTATAATTATTTTTACTTTTATTTAAAAAATCTTTAACCGTTAGCTGCCTGTGGACAAAAAAGACCCATAAAACGCAATTTATATTATGTCCACAATAGTGTAAAGCTTTTATATTGACGAAAAAAAAAATCCACTTGATGGAAATAATTATTTCATGCATTTGTATCCATATAGCGTTAATATACTTTTGACTAAAAAAGACCCACTTGGAAATTTACAGAATGACTTCTTTTCGATTTAAAGTAGTTAAATATGGATATGTGATAAATAGTACTAAACTAACGAACAAGAGCAATTCTTTATTGTATCAATCTCACTTTCAAGAGTTAGAAAGGTGGTTTCCAAAATTGCCCCAGTTAAAACAAATAAACATATACCATTTTTAAATTTTTTTCGTAAATCGTTAGATATTTCTTTAAAATACCCTTAATTTGATAACCGGTTTTTTTTATAATTTCTTTGTAATAAATGCGAAAAAACGGAAAAAAGGAAACTGCAGACATTTTTAACCCTTAAAATTAAAGTTGGTACGATAAAGAATTGTGATTTTTCGTTAGTTTAATACCCTTTATCACATATCCAAATTTAAGCAAAATCTTAAAGAAGTCATTCAGTAAACTTCCTAGCGGTTCCTTTTTGTTTAAAACTTTAAACATTAACTTTATTTCGACCAAATTGCATAAAATAACTATTTTTTATCAAAAGGGCTATTTTTTTATTAAAAGCTTTACAAAAAAAACAAACTTAAGCGATATTTTCCCGAAAATTATGCAAACTTTAATGAAAGCATTAAAATTTTGCAAAATTTTTTATAAATTAATCAAGTTTCATAAAATGTCCTGGTAGAGAGTGATTCCACACTCAAACACGTATTACACAGGCCTACAAAAAAAAATTTTTTGTTTGGTGCCGCTTATTCTATGTTATAATTTGGTTAATTAGTCCGCAAGACGTCATGGTTAGCTGTCAAAATCGCGAAGCTACGTTCAGGTTTGTATCGATCGGTCATAACCTAAAAAATGTATTTTATTATACTTAATGTCATTATAGTCAATTAATTTCTTTGATTAAATGATAATATCGATATGCCGTCGTCGAGAAGATGTTGTGTAAATAATCCAAATACATTTTGTTATATTTGTGGTGAATATGTAGTAAAAAAGTTTAGAAAACCTATAACAGATGCAATGAAGAAGACATACATATAGAGATGAATGCTCGAAAACTACACGTAGCATTAAAAAAGTAAGTATCAATTTTTTATCAGGGTACCGAACGTACTTGAAATCTGTTTTATTTTTAGCGGCACCAAAATCATTGTAGGCCTGTGTTATAATTAGTGTCCGACCGAACAGTTCGGCCAGAAATTATATTTGGTATGTATTCGGTATTTTAAGGCATTATGGACAAATTTGGTGAATGAAAAAATGTTTATTGGGCCGACTAGATGCGAATAAATGAAATGAAGAATTACATTTTTCAAAAATTCGAATTTTGATAACTTTTAATACACCCAGAGAAAAATTTTGCTATTTGCCAACTGAAATTCTGTTACTTCGACTCAAATTCGATTATTACGAATATCAGTCGGTTCTAACAACTGAACATTAGTTTTCACAACAAAGTTCGGTTAATTCAACTAAATTTTAATTGCAATACCCAAAATATTCAGAAATCCAATGTAAATATAGTTGTGCTAACTAAATTTATATGTCGATACCAGTAAAATACACTTTTCAATTCGGTTGCCACTTTATTCCTCTGTGTGTACAAATACATTTTTTTCAAAAATGGGCCATGGATACGTGGTTAACTTTATCAACAAAATAATCGATTTGTTCCATTTCATTTAATAATTCAAAAACCAATCCCATAGGGCCAAATATGATTCGTATTCTACAATAAATTTTTACAAAAAATAATAAAATAAATTTATAGTTTAAAAAAATGCCTAAAGTTTAACTTTCCAAAAATGTAGCAATAAGATTATCAAATTAAGTAGACGATTAAAAAAAAAAAAAAAAAATTAAACGAAACAAAATATATAAAAAATATGAAAAATTATATTAAGATATCAAAATTATAGTGACTGATTAAAAAACTGCCTTAGTTTGCTTTTAAACGTAGCACTTGCATCAACAAAGCTTTTAAGAAAGTTAGGTTATGAATTCCAGACTCTAGTTATCCTCACATTAAAGGATCTCTCGAATATAAAAGAGTTTATACGTTGAAAAACTATCTGAGGGTTTCTACTCGTTCTTGTAAATCTTAAGTTGTCAAAAATGTAACCAGGACAGTTCGCTCTAATTAGCTTGTAAAACAATAACAAGATTCTCAGTTTTATAAAATTCTCAAACGAAAAACCAAGAAAATCCAACACAAACGGAGAGACATGTTCTCTAATCCTCAATCTGTAAACATATCTCACTATACGGTTAAATGTACATGTAGAGGCAAACAAAGATCAAGAGACCATAATCGTCTCAACATAGCATTCACTCGAGCACACACGTAATCGACGTGTTTCGAAAAACGTAACTTATCATCTACAAGAACACCCAAACACTTCATTTCAGAAACAAAGTTGATACTAACACCTCTCAATGATACATTTAAATCACGGGAATCAAAACCGATGCACATAGCCTTCGTTTTGCTAGGATTTATGTCTAGCCCATTTGTGTCCATCCACCGTGCAATATGAACAAGGTAAAATTCTATGTTTGCTTGCAAACATCAAATAATTGTCTTTCTCCAGAAAATAAAATCTGTACATCATCTGCATATACAAAGGTTTCAAAACAGTTATTATCTATTACATCAATAAAATCATTCAAATACATCATAAATAAAATAGGACCAATTACCGATCCCTGCGGAACACCACTGGTAACCTCCAAAGTACAAGAGTTCCCATCTCCAATCGAGACAAACTTCGACCTATTTTCAAGATGAGAGCTTAGAAGTTTGCAAGCGGATTCAGAAAAATTAAAATAACTACATAATTTCGTTATCAATCTAGAATGCACAACACTATAAAAAGCCTTAGATAAATCCAAGGACAACAACACATCACACTTTTTCTCATTGAGCTTACGTCTTATGTTATCAGTCAGCCCAACAAGAAGAGTTGTAGTACTATAATTCCGCCTAAAACCAGATTGACTTGGATGAAGCAGTTTATTGCCATCAATATAATACATCATTTGATCCTTAATAATCTTTGAAAGGATGGGAATAACAGAGATTGGACGTAATTTTTCAAACAAATTCGAATTGCCATCCTTCTTAATCGGTACAACACGTGATATCTTCCAATCATCAGGAAACTTGGATTTGGAAACATTTGCAATAAAACTGGAGGGTGTAATGAACGAAAATCGAAAAATCGTTTTTTAAGGGACATCATAATCAATAAATACATAAATAGTTTATGCTCATTTATAAATAGTGGAAAATTAATTAGAAAAATATCATAAAAATAGTCACGACAAAAATACTTTCAATTTTACAACTAATTAACTTTATATATAAATGGTCATATTAAACTTTAATATAAAAAATGTATAAAAATATTTCAAAAACAATTTCCTCTTAAAGAATTTTTAAAATGTTTTTTTTTTTTTTGTATGAAATATTTATTTACCTAAAGGAGTTTATTTAATTTTACTAGTTTTTTTTTTCCTAAGTCCATTTAACTGCTAATACAATTTAGTAGTAACTTGTCAAAGTTAATATACAAACAAAAGATAGAAATAAATAACTAAAACACTTAAGACTTTAAGTAGCTTAAAGTGAAAACAAATACAACTTGTGATATTTTTTCATCTACTTTTTATTTTTATTTAACACTTACATCAATTTTAATATCCATTGGGGGTTTTAGTTGGCCACAGAAGTCCATCAGTGTCTTAAAGATAAAAGACAAGTTAATTCTAAAATGAAAAAAATAAGAATAAAAAAAAATAATTCAAATTGTTAAGTGTGATAAATTGAAAGTTTTGTTAAATTGAAAGATTTTTATTAAATACATCATCAGGTTTCATGAACATTTTGAATATGGGCTATATTCTCTTCTTTACTGTGTAAACATGTCAAACTTGTTTGTTATTCCATTAAGAACAAAAAAGTACAATATCATAAGAGTGGCCCTTTATTAGAGATAAATCAGACTGGATCTTTGCTTTATTCAATGCAAAATATATAATAAAAATTTATTGGCGCCCAACGTGATACCAACTCTCCAAGTACGAACAACACTACTCAACAATTTTCAACTTTTTACAGAACCTGTTCTTGAAATACATATTTACATAAACTAGGTACGCTGAATTCAAATTTCCATTTTTTTTCATGTGCAGCTAACACCCAAACGAATAAATAAAATAACTCCCAATGAAATAAAGCCCCAAACAAATGAAATAAGTCCCCAGAGAAAAACTGAAACAATACCCAACAGAAATGAAATATTTCCCAAAATATATAATGAAATAACACTCAAAGTTTGGGGGTTGTTTCATAATGAAATAACTCAAAAAATAAGAAATAAAATAGCCACCAGTTAAATAATCTCCAAAAAAAAAAAATGAAATAAGTCCAAAAAAATTTTTATTCTATTTTACTTTTATAAAGGGTTTTTTTTTTATAGAGGTATAGAACTTTGAAATGGAATAAAACAAAGATAAATCTTTTAAATTGACATGAAATTTACTTTATTCGAAAGATGATCTTCTGGCATTATAATTTAAATATGACTTCTGGCATATTACCGCCACGGCTGGCTCGGATGTAGTCTAATCTGGAGGTCCGATTTTCGATGACTTTTTTCAACATTTGTGGCCATATATTGGCAATAACCTCTCCTCCTCTAAGTGGTCAATCGTTTCGGGCTTATCGGCGTAGACTAGCGACTTCAAATATCCCCACAGAAATTAGTCCAGCGGCGTTAAATCGCACGATCTTGGAGACCAATTCACCGGACTTTATTTTTTTTTTTTTTCGTTTTTACACAAAATAAACGTTCAGATTTGTCACAATTGCAAAATGGGATGATAAATTGTTCAAAAATTGTGAAATATAGTGAAAACTGAGAAAAAATGCGGATTTACATTAACAAGTACCAAATTTGATACACGAATGTATCTAAAGGTCTTTAATGTATTTATCATAAAAAACTAATTGTAAGATAAAATATTTGATTTTAAAAATTTATTATATACAAAACTGCATAGAAACAAGCAAAACATTAATCTCGCCCATAAGTGAAAAAACTGGATACGCCATTAAAATCAGCGTGTCCGAAATGTTTGAAATGAATGGTCGGTTATTTTTCGAGTTTCGCATTGTAATTATAGTCTAGTCAAATTAGGATGATATTTTTCTGTAAATTATGCAAAGTTTAATGAAAACGTTTAAAATTTTTTGTCAAAATAATCAAGTTTCATAAAATATCCTGGAAAGGAGTCACACACAAACACAAATTATAATTTTTCCAATTTATTTTGTTTGAATAATAAGAAGTATTATATTATAAAAATAGCAATCGACATATCCAAATTAGTCATCTTAAAATATCTTTAACATACATTTAAAAAAAATAGACGTTTTTGCATTTTCATCAAATTTGTGCGTCATTTTGAATCCAGGCTAAATTATGTTAATGATATACGATGAAATCAGAATTACATATCTAAATAATTTTGAGTATATATATAAAATGAACAAATGAAATAAAATTTTAAATATAAAAAAGCATTTTTGCAAAAACGTCCCATTTTTGGCAAAATTTAGGCACGGATTAACGTTTTTCCAAAAAAAAAATCGGTTTCTTCCGTTTGAAACCATTTGCAATAAAATTGCAATAAAATTGTAATGAATGAAAATCAACAAATCGTTATTTTAAGGGACATCCTAATATACAAATGTGTTTTTGATTAACGTTGATACCTGCCGTTTGGCTAAACTCCACGTTGCTCTCAAACAACGAGTAAATACTAGGCGTCCACAAACGCCATGCGGGACACTGAGCATCCAGTTTGGGTACCAGTTTTAGAGAATGTTGTTCCGACAAATCTCCTCCTACTGGTAACGTCGAGGCCTACCTAAACCTCTGCTTGATCTTGATCTTGATCACAGCACCCGGTTGAGAAGTGCAACTCCACACCTAACAACTAGTGTTCTTCCTGCTTAGGATAACCACAGTCACCACGAAACTCCTTTCCCAATAGCCATTACCGTTATGGTCCATATCAGGATCATGCAAACAATACGAACACATTGACATGTAACTGTGTATATAATTCTTAGACAAGTGACCAAATCAATCTTCACATCCTTCTTCATACCAACATTCTGCCTTCAGATCCTTCTTCATACCAACTTATGCCTTCAGATCCTTCGTCATACTTCACCCAACATCGAGATGTAAAAACCATTCGATGCAATCAACAATCAACCTGATAACAAACAAAAACCAACCATCTTCAACTTCTTGACGCCTGCACGACATCACACTAAAGAACCTTACCGTCTTTCTACGACATTATTAAGACATTTAGGTATCTTGAGCTCTCCACTCTTCTTCCTCCATTTTAGCATCTCCCAGCTTTCAACTTTCAAATGCTTCATCTTCATCCTTCTTATCTTCTTTATGGTTCATTTTTCTAGTCCATCGACTGATATTATCTCCAGGCTTCACACCTTTCCGCCTTCTCATCCTTCTTCTGTGGTACACTGGCTTCTTACAATGTACTACTAACACCTCCCAACTGGTATCACATGTATACCTTGGACATGTGTTAGTTCGTATTGATTTACAGCAGAGGATCCCTCTAGAGGCACCTTTACGGCGGGCCAATGGCTCCTGTGGTACCAATTTATAGTCTTTGGTAAGACCTTGTAGCCGAAGCTACTTCCACTACAGTCCCGAACAATTCGGTAGTGGTAACCCACGATTAACGAGAAACCACCTGTACCCATCTACCAAAGTAGATAGCACAATATGAACCTCATTAATCTAGCCATGATGGTTTGCCGCCAAGAACAAGACTCTAACAAGGACATCGAACTTGTCGTTGTCCTGGTGAAACATTGCGGATGTGATCTTAGGCACTTGTTGCTAGCGTAGCTTCCTCGGGGGTCATGAAACACATGTAGGAATGACAAACATGCAGAACTCATCTCACTATCCATTTAGTCAACTTTACACCCATCCAAATGTACAGTAATTTAATTTTAAAACTTTTAAGCAAACATAAAATGTATAAGTATAAAACCAAAAAAGGACAATTTTAAACTACATTGCAATGCCAGTAAGATATCCTCATACAAACACCGGCATGATTATACTAAAATTAAACATCATTTTGAAAGATTTATATTCTTAACAAAAATTTCATGATTTTGCAGTATAAATTTAGTATACTCAAGCAAAATATACAAAAAAAAAAAAAAAAAAAAAAAAATGGGGTGAATGATGTAAATATAACAACCGCGATATTTTAAAAGCTGCAAATGATAAATAAAAAAATCTTTTGACCAGATTTCGATTCAGCGCACATAAGTCTATTAAAAAAGATGAGTTTCAAAGCATCGGGTTTTTTGACGTTGAGTAGTGTAATATTTTACGCTAGTATTCGAATAGTTTAGATAGCACATTACCATCACTTATTTTAACAACTTTTAACAAATTTAAATTTTTCACATACTTTCACATTAAATATCAGTTAGTTACACTGTCACCCACTTATTTTTTTCCCCCTGAAAACTTTTTGCGCGTGAAATACAACAAAAAAGTACTAAACTAATGTGCATAAAGTACAAAAACTGCAAACAATTGTTTATATTCCATAAATAATACGTACTATGGAAAAAAAAAATAGTTGTAAGTACTTGCACAGCATATTTTTCATATTGAAATCGTGCTGAAATGTTCTGTACAAACATGTGAATTGTTGCTACTAAAGGAAGTGAAGTAGTTTTATGACATAAGCAAGTTAACTAATGTTAACTTATTTTTATGAGAAAAATATGGAGTGAGTAACAGAATAGTAAATACAATGAACTTTCGGTTTGTGTAAAATGCAATTTAATATAGTTATTAAAACAACAGCATAAAATATACGGAAATTATGTTTTATGTTTTCTTATATCAAAGATTTTATGCTTTCAGCATATAATTGTTGGTAAAAGTTTTTAAAGGGAAACATTAAGAGGAATGATTATACAATATAGGTTGATAACCGATTATATGGGACTCTAAATACATAACTTGTTGTAAAAGTATATGACAATAGAATTGTACTTTAACATATTCTCGTGTTCACATAATTGTGATAGAATTTTAAGCATTGTTAGTTACTATGGGTGGGTTTTTGTATGATACTGAAACAAAACTGCACCGAAAGAAATATTAAAGAAATTGATTGGCTAAGCGTTTCCGTAGAATCCTACAGGCATTTGTATTAATGTCACAAGTTTTTTAACCACTTAAGCATATTTATATCGAATCTTACTGCGAATGTCTACCAAAACATCGGTAAATTTGACTGTTTGGTAATGAATTTTTTTTTTCATTCATTCAGTAAAAACAAGCGTAATTATAGTCAGTTTTACTTTCTAGTAAGTTATTTTTGTTAGTAAAAACAAATGAAAAAACACTAATTTGGATTTATTTTGTAGAATTTTTTTTATACACTCACAGTATTTTTTCCGTAAAGACTACTGAATATACACATTAAATTAACTGAAAATCAGTTAAAAACAGGACTATATACTTTTCGTTTAAAACAATTGTATTTTTTAGTTTATTTTCAACTGTTGAAAAATTAATTGATAAAATCGATAAAAAAAAAAAGATTGTTTTCGTTTATTTCAATACTCAATATAATATAAAAACTTTTTGTTTTAAATACAACATTTTAACGGAATATTTTAACTATTACCGAAAGTCCTTTTTTTTGTTTATTGAATAACAGACAGAAAGTTAAAAAATATATTTCTTTGGTAATTTAACTGTATATTCCATTGAAACAACTTTACCGATTACATTTTAAATAACTGTTGAACTTTTATGGAAAAGTTCTTGTGAGTGTATAAATTATAAGACAATTTAAAATATAAGCTAATCTCCGAAATCTAAAAGATCCTTTTTTCGAGTGATATTTTATGTCATTTTTAATAAATTACCCACATAATATTCTAAGTGTATAAACCCCAAAATATGTTCAGGAAGTTTTCTAAAAGCTTTTACATTCTGAAAAAGAAAAAAATTCAGAACTCTGTGATTTCTTCTTTTTAAAGCAATAAGATTTTGATATCCATTGATTCTAAGGAATTTTTTTTAGAAAAGAGAACTAACTGAGAGAACTAACTGAGAACTAACAAATATGAAAATTTAAAAATATGATTTGGACTTTTTTGTTTAACTTTGAGAAGAATTGTATTTTATTATTTTATATCATTAAATGAAAAGATGGTGTTGCGTTAAACTTAGAGTTTTATTTGTACAATATTTAATTTATTAGTATTATTTTTTTTGTGCACTAAAGCTCTTTCATCTAAAAAATTCATGATATTATGTATATAATATATTAAATGGCTTATAAAGAAGTTTTTTTTGCTGACTTAAAACATTTAAATAAAATATTTATTGTATACGTATCAAAGGGTGTCCCCCATACCTCATATTTGTATACCTAATGTTGGAAATGCAATGCAAACCAAACTAGTGCCGGTAATTTTGGTTATTTTTCAATACTCGATATAATTAATAGTTTATAAAATTAAAATATTTTTTTACAAAAATTCTTTAAACATTTTCACTTTTATTCAAATTTAAAAACTATATTTTATAACTTTTTTACAAAAAGTTTTTTTAACTTTTATCTTTAACCCTTTGACGATGACAGTTGTTACATGTCCCATTTTTAGTTTTCGTTACACTTTTTAACCGATTTTTTACAGTATGATGTGTATTGATAAAGAATATATGTAATTTTCAGATCATACCAACCACTTGGACCAATATGGTGTAAGAGTCGAATAGGGTGACAGTGAATTTAAAAAAACATGAATATTTTTTTTATCATATTTGGTATTTCCTCTATCGACATGCTATTAGACATAGGGGATCCAACTATTGGTAGGACATGATCCAATCGATAATTCATTACATTTCCTATTGGTCACTTATACAATATGAGACATACACTGCGATGCAAAACTATAATTTCACAATAATTTCAATAAACTTCGTAAGATAACAAACATGTAGAAGATTTTAACCGGCTTAACTGTAAAACCAATGGAAAATGAATAATATTTAACAAAAAAGCCAATTCATTTATTTTATATTTTACTATTTAAAAATGAATAACAAAATCAATTAGTGTTTTATAACTATAAATAACATAGTATATAAAAATTTACAATAGCTTAAGAAAAATATTTTAAATCAGCAATTTTAATAATTCGTGAAGGCTTCTTTTTTTGAATCAACTCGAAAATCCGATCAGGCATACTGTCACCAGATTTCAATCTGCTCCTTTTAGATGAAACACGATTTCATATTGTAGGTTCTCTGC
Source organism: Delia radicum (assembly GCA_021234595.1). Taxonomy (NCBI): domain Eukaryota; kingdom Metazoa; phylum Arthropoda; class Insecta; order Diptera; family Anthomyiidae; genus Delia; species Delia radicum. Next base: position 214,952,827 of record CM037851.1, read on the forward strand.
ACAAACTCGACGGGTTAATACTGCCTAAATATTCTCAATGGGGTTTCGATCCGGAGAACATGCGGGCCATTCCAAACCAAACCAAACCAATACATTTTTTCGAAACATTATTTTTAATCATAAGATTTACACATTCTGGATTTGCATAAAATGAATCTATAAAATTCACATGATTCCCTTCGTTATATAATAACGGCAAAACTTTCCCACCTCTCATAAAATTTTTGCATTTCGGCCACTTCTTACTTGTTCGCCCGATTACAATGATTTCGATTTGAAACAGGAATAAGTGACGTAATATCAAGTTTAAGTTTTTATGTTGAACCTCCCAGACCCCACGGGCGGCAATATGGCGCACTTCTCAGTATACGATAATAGTAAGCACTTATATCAGCGCATTTGTTATATCCTGCTTCTAAAAACAAGAAAAAATTATACTGGGTAGTTTAGAAAAGACATCGGAAATGAGACGCTATTTTAATCTAAGTTTGATTTGATGATTCCCTTACACCAAAATTGTTCATTAAGGAGAGATGTAGAAGTGTCCGTTATTGGTAGGTTTCACTGTATTTATTTTCTTTGGTGAATGTTTACCATTTGTTAATGAACCGCATTGGAAATATTTCCATAGAAACTGCTATCGCTGCAGGATGTTGAATATACCACAGGTATAAAATATGATAAAAAATTTAGCAAATTTTCATTAAAGATTTTTTATTATCTCTTTTAAATTTAAAGATAATAGGGGGTGGTATTTGTGTCCCACTGGAGAATGCTTCCCCTTTTACACTACACATTTTTGACATAGAGATAAAATTGTGATATATAGAGTGAAATCGCTTAATAACGGATATCTACATTTACCAATCAATTTTGTTAGGATCGTTTTTTTCTGTCTTTATTGAGTATGTTACACTTCTGAATTTTACTTGTTTATCATAACTTTGACTTAAAAATTTTATGAAAAAGAAAACGTGTCACATTGAAAAAATTTATTTGCGATTAATAAAATAGTCTTGGAAACAAAAAAAAAAAAAAATAATTCCTGACATAAAAAAAATTTTAATACTGCTGTATCGAATTCCAAAACTAATTCCCGTCCATCGAAGCATCCCTAATGTAATGAAATATAATATTCAAGGTTTTTATGATGTAATACTCGTATACAAAGATATTATTACAAATAATATTGTATAAATGCTAATTTGTAATTTTAATTGTACAAATTAAACCACACAATATGATATTATTACAAATATTGAACCAATACAATTGTCATCTGCATTACAAAATTGTTAAAATTCCGTAGCTGCGACTAAATTAGTACCTAATTGGGTTATAACAACCGAAGGGCGAATAGGAAGTCAATTGGTCCTAAAATAAATATTCTGAGACTGTTAAAACAGGACTTATCACAAAACTGGTATAATTTGTTGTGCCGGGGGTTAAGCGGTGTCAATATAATAAAAAAAAATACTTATCAAAAAAATTTAAAAAACACCACTTAAAAAACAAAATATAGTTGAAGTGCAGTAATATGATGTCAGTTGACCGGTTACGGGATAATAGGTCCTTTGAGGACAATGTACTCATTTGTTTTCTGTTTTGCATATATATTTTAACAGGAACAATATTACAAAAATAAAAGCTAAAATGTCTTCTAAAAATAACTACACAACATAAAATTTTGAAACAAAAAGTAAATACAATTTCTGATCCGTATCCGTATGTTGAAAGCTCGTTATAAATTAAATATAACATTAAAATAAACTCGATGTATATAAAAACAAAAAATTAATAAAACTGTAAAAAATTGACAAAATGTTTTTAAATTTACAATTTTTCTTTCTAATTTTTGCAATTTTTTCAAAAGTGTTTAACTCCCCAGACAAAACTGTTCTGCCAAAGAATGATTCTAATCGAGCAATTTCATACATGAATTTAACATTGGCTTGTCACAAGAAGAAATCATACTTTTAATGCTGCAAAACAACTTCCTAGGAATATTTGATGTCTAAATAACTTCCCAAGGAGTTTTTTGGGCAGAAAACTTCCAAGGAATCATATTTGGAATGCTTCCATCTTATGACAAGTCAATGTTAAATTCATCGATAAAAATGCCAAACTAGAAGGGAAAATTTTATGCTGGGTCATAAATGGCACGTCATAGACCCGCTGGACTTTTTTCAACCAAACTTTCCAGATATATAGAATCATGATTCACTTAGAATTTTTGACAGCTCATAAATCCTGGGCCGTTAAATATATTATGAAATTTTAAATTTTGTATAATTTTGTGAATAAAAATATATGCAAAAATATGTGAAAAATTATTTTTTTTTAAACCGATTTTTAAAATTTTTTGAAAAAAGATCGTGGTTTTTCAGAATTTTTTTAAAATTGCTATATGACAACCATGACGATACAATTTTTATAAGTTGAGTAATATTTTAATAAAAACCATCCATTATTTATTTTTCGGTTAAAAACGAAATAAATAAACATGTGAACAAATAACGCCATCTACAAGTGAGATTGATAGCAGAGACAAAATAAATTTAAGGATCACTAACTACGCAATTTTAGGACGAAAAATTAGTTTAAATACGGATAAAATTTGTTCTTGAGGATAATAACAGAAAAAAAATAGATCGATATAGGCAATATGGGTGTCAACATTTTGTTTTCTAGAGTCCTGGTTAAAAATTCATATAATTTTCATAAATTTAAGACATGTTTTCATACAAAACACATAACAAACAAGTTTTCAATTTATTTTTTGATCAATGGTTATAATCTTTAACTTCAAGCTCATATATTAGTTCTCATTTAGTGAGTAAACTAGTTTATATGAATGTTTGATGTTTTCATGGGACTGTTAGCGCTTTCAAAACGTGTTCTGATGATGGATCTATCAACACATTCCTGAAAGGGTCAAATAATAAATTTCAAAACAAAAACTCTATAGATTATTTGTTAGGACAATATCCTAATAAAGAAATGTAGAGTATGGCCTCGAACTTGAATAATTTTCATTTTCATTGCACAATTAAAGGTCGAAAAAAACATAATTTTTATTTTTAATAAAAAATATATCAAACTTGTAAAAAAAAAAAAATAATTTTACACCCCACGTGAAACTGTGGTGCTAAAAAAATTTGTGTTTCTTCTTTTTAAACCTCTACAACACATCCAAAGTTCATTAAAATCTGCTTCTTGGGGTCAGGATACCTCGCTCCTATGTGATTTTCAGGCGAGGGTTTTCGCAATATAAATATAATAGCCGCTAATGCTCTATCTCCTTAGAAGCCCAGCCTGCTCCTTAGAAATCCGTAAAATGTTTAAAATTAAATTTATTTAAGGTGCAAATAATGATTTTTTTTTTGACAATAAAAAAGAGATGCAAATTGGGGTATTCTGCTTTCGATCCGGCGGAAATTAAAGGGTTAAACAAAAAATAAATTCTATAAAATAATATAAAATTTGGCAATGATCTTTTCATAATTTATAATATATATATTTTTGACGTAATCAATGTTACATTTTCGAATTACTATGATTTACATATTCATACTTCCTTCTTGAAAACTAAGTGCAAGAAATACAAAGAAAAATTCAAAACTTTAAATTCTTTTATAGTGTCATATTCAAAATGACATCTCCAAAGAAAGCCGGTAATTATGATAAAAAAATCCAAAAGAATTATAAAAACATTGCAAAAAAAGAAAAACATAAAACCAGATTATATCATCGTCATCACCATCATCATCATAGCATTCATCAAGATTCATACTGTGCTTGTGAATTATATTCCCGCAATCGTTGGATGTATTGTGGTTTATATATGTATATATCCCAGCAATAGCTTTTACACATTGGCTACGAACTCGAGCCAGAATTCATTTTTAAAAATCAATGTATACTCACAGAAATAAAACTGTAAAAATAGCGAAAAGTTTTTTAAAAATTATGTCCTAAAAACACCACAACTATAAAAATGTTTTGCTAAGTATTAGTAAGATAAGAACAGCAAAAAAAAATTTAAAATTTACTACATTTTTGTTACATTCGAGTTGAATTTTAGTGAATTTAAAATAGTAATTTACTCTGCTAAAATCAGAAAAAAAATTTCATAAATGTTTGTAGACTAAAAATAGCAAACAAAAACTGTAATATCAACAAAATTTTTGCTATATTTACCTTAAATTTAGTTAAATGCAAATAACAGTATTTTTTGCTAAAATCAAGAGAAGTATATGCTAAAAAAAAATTGTATGCTGTTTATTTTAGAAGTGCAGATTTTTATTTCTATAATTCATAAATTAAATAAAAAAAAATATGTAAATAAAAAAAATTCTGAAAATTTTGTATTTTTTACTAATAAGCTAATTTTTTGCTGGTTTAAGCAGATTAATTTGTTACCCGTGAAAAATTTTCAGATCTGACCAGATATAGATAGATCTGGTTTACCAGACCTAAACAGATCTCATAGCACATATGATCAGATCTAATAAGAACTCAAAAATGGTGACAAATTTGAGATCTAATTAGATCTGATCAAATCTAATCAAATCTGGGCAGCCTTGAAGATGTTCAATATTTTTAAAAATTTTCTAGTTAAATGATTTAAATTTTTATATTTTTTACTAATAAGCTAACTTTTTCTGGTTTAAGCAGATTAATTTGTTACGCGTAAAAATGTTCAGATCTGATCAGATATAGTTAGATCTGACTTACCAGACCTAAACAGATCTCATATCACATATAATCAGATCTAATAAGAACTCAAAAATGGTGACAAATTTGAGATCTAATTAGATCTGATCAAATCTAATCAACTCTGGGGAGCCATGAAGATATTCAATATTTTTAAAAATTTTCTAGTTAAGTAATGAAAAAAACGATTTTTTTAACTTTAATACGTTTATTCAAAAGTTTAAGGTAAATAAATGAATAACAAAGACAAAGTGAAACAATCAATGATTCAGTTCTTTGAAATTCGGCTAAGGCTGCCGGATTTATCTCAAAATTTTTAATAGTCATTTGTTTAAGGGTGTAAAAAATATGTTATCAGATCAAATTAGATCTCAAAAATGGACACAATTTTGAGATCTAATTAGATCGGATAAAATTTGGGTAGATCTGATATTTTTAGATTTGGAGTGGTTCAATAATTTTTAAAATTTCTAGTTAAATGATTAATAAAAAACGCTTATTTTAATTTTAATACGTTTATTCAAATTATGGGGGTGCTTATAATTTTTTTTCTCACAATTTTGCACCCAGAAAATTTGTTGTTTTAGCCAAATTGGGCTTTAATAGAGTAGTCAGAAATGATATGGCAATTTTAAAAATCTTAAAAGTTTTATGATAAGGACAAAAAAATAACAGCTTAAGTCAAGTTTAAATAGAAACAAGAATCCAGAGCTTTTTTGTCGACCAATTCAGGACAATTACACTTCTTCACAATTTTAATATTTTTGCAGAACCTGTATTAGAAGTAGGTATTTTTTATTAGACATATTTATGCTGAATTCAATTTTCGGAAAAATTTATTTTCTCATTTATAGTTTTTGAAATAAAGCGTTTTTATATTTACCCAAGTTTTTGTTAGATTTTGCTTACTTTTTCGAAATTCACTCGGAAAAATTATCAAATTTTTTATAAGAATATAAATCTACACAAAATTTTCTTTCATTTAAGTATAATGATGTCCTTGTATGTGTCAGGATTTCTTACCGGAATTGAAAATTTAATTTTAAATGTTTAGTTTTATGCTAAAAAATTTTAAATAAAAAAATTTTAAGTAAATGTAAATACTCCACTGAACTAATTTTTGTATTAAAATTGCAAACCCATTGAATATCCTGAATATTTTAGAGAAGATGAATTTCAAAAACTACTTACAAATGAAAAAAAAAAAAAAATATTTACCGGATTTAGACTCAGCGTACCCAAATCTATTAGAAACATGTATTACAAAGACAGGGTCTGCAAGAAGCTTCAAATTTTTCAGTAGTAATATTAATAATATATTTTTATATTCATAAAAAAAATTCATAATTTCGCAGTTAAATTGGGCTTTCAATTGCGTATTGTAAGATTTTCTGACCTATATATATATATATATAAACCTAAAGGGTCCGCCATCTAACGTTTCGTGAATGGTAACACTTAGCTCATGTCTGATTTGACAGATAATTAGTTTTATCCTTCCGCTGAACGAATATGGTCCGTATGTTCGTTATCTTGTGAAAAAAGTGAAAGAAACTGGCATCCTCATCGATAAACCAAAGCGTGAAAAGCCACAAACAGTGCGTACACCCGAGAATATTGCTGCTGTGGCAGAAAGTGTGCGTGAAGCGCCATCAACATCAAATCACTGTCGTTCTCAACAATTGAACATTTCGAAGACATCATTGAGACCAATTTTGCATAAAGACCTTGGTATGACGCCATACATAGTCCAATTGGTTCAGGAGTTCAAAAAAAAAGTTATTTGGCGGACCCTTTATATATAACATAAGATATAATGATATATGCTTGTATATAGCGCCATACTATAAATGTTCGTAAAAATAAGTATGAGATGTTAGTATATATGTATACATAAGGCCACATATATAATATGATGCCATTATATCAAGCTATATAGGACTATATATATAAACTTTTTTCGTCGGCATGTGATAGATTTGTTTGTTAATTTTAACTATATATGTTTATATATAATTATATATAAAAGTGATGGAATTTTTCTTTTTAATTTTAACTCATATATTTATTTAGAATTATATTTGATGTCATATATAATTATCAGGGACAGGAACTTCATGCACGCCTATAATCGTAATATTAATTAAATACTTATTTTTATTGAAAAATATGCATTTAAAAAACCATTAAAACCTGTATCTCTTAATCCCAAATTTAATTTTATATGCTCGTTGGTCAATTATAAAATAATATTAAAAATTATTTTCGAAGAATAACTAAGAAACACTCAATAAAAATATGCAATGATAATATGAATTTAAAGCGAAATAATTAAAAATATGCATTTAAAGTAAATTATGCAAAAATATGCATCTATAGCAAAATACGCAAAAATTTCCACCAATAAATCGATGCCATTTTAACGCAAACTATTTGATTCACAAATATATTTTGTTTACTTAAAAAAGCATGCATTTGTATGAACTTATGATCCCTGATAGTTATTTATAAATGATAGAATTTGTTTGATTTTATTTTATCATATATAAAACCATGCATTGAAGTATATATATATTTAGCTATATCAAGTATAAATGATGAGATAAGAAAGATCAACTTATATATGACATGAGGTAATACAATATATGATTATATATAGCGCTGTATTAACTATATTCATAAAAATAAATGTGAGATATAAATATATATCGTTGCATATGCCCACATATGACACATACATACATATGCCAATATATAAACATTTTCCGTCGGGTTGGCTGGTCTTGTTTCAATCTGATATTTTTGTTTATGCTGGGATTCGGCGGATGATTGGTTGGTTTGTTGTTTGGTGGTGGCATTAAAAGTGTAATGCCTTGTGAGGCCATTGACCATGAGCATTGTACATTGTTGGTATTGTTGTTTGTTAGTGCTGTTGTTGAAAGAACCAGCCACAGTCATGAAAATGTAACCAAGTAATTATAGTAAAAGAAAATCATTAAAAAGTAAGAAAAAGAAAATAAACTGTTTTTCTTTACATTCAAAAAGTGGAAAATTAAAAAGAAAAAACTTTTAGCAAAATAATTTGAATTCTTTTTTGTTTGAGAAAAAATAACAAACAAAAAACTGTTTTAACTTAAGGTTTTCTTTTTAACAAGTTAATTAAGGCATTTAAAAGAAAATATAAAAAACATAAAACTAAACTTTAGATAAAATAACTAAAAAGGAAGGATTTCCATGACAAACTCTGAGCTTTTATTAAAGTTTGTATATGTGATAGATAAAATATATGAAGGGCTAATTGTAAAAACTTCATAAGCCACATTTAATTTTCAGTTTGTTTGTGATTTTTAAAGTTTAAAAAAAGTCAAAAATATGACTTTTCCAAGACAGTTATAATCTAGGTAAATGCAATAAGTGTGTCGGCACGACTTCTATCAAATATTAATCAATGGATGTCTGTGAAACGGCGAAAATACATAAAACAATAAATGTGGCTTATTAAGTTTTTACCATAAGCCCTTCATATTATTATTTGGGTGATTAAAGAGATGTGATATGGAGGGAAAATCTACAAAGTGTAATCACCAGGGCAAGGAATATCTTGCAAATACATGCTTTTTCTTGATAATCTAAAACTGATATATACTAAATATTTATTCGAATCATCCAATTTAAAACAAAATGGCATCTATGTGTAGTTGCACATTTAGTCAAAAATGCATGTTTTTGCATATTTTTACTACAAATGCATTTAAAAACATATTTTGTCCTTTCTAGTGCATATTTGTGCTTATTTTAAATTTATTTTAAGAATATATTTGTTAAAAAAATAAAATTGGGATACATTTTTATATTTTGATTTAAGCTAAATAATTTTGAGTTTATGCTAATGTTACGATTATGTTAATGTTAAAAAGATAGATGCAAATTTAAAAATTTTTTTGTTTGTTTTTATGTATTAAAATTTTGATTTTTAAAAAAGGTTTATTTTAAATGCACATTTTCAAGATTTTTAGTGAATATTTTTCACATTTAGCTGCATTTAATAAGCATTTATTTTTCTTTTTAGTTGCATGAAATTCTTTGCCCTACTAATCACTTTACATCGATTGATTTTGATCCTTAAATTGTTACATAAGTTAAAAAGTTGGATATAAGATTTTTTACTAAACCTTACCAAAATTAGTTAGTTAGGCGGACTATTTCTATTCTTTTCATATTTAAAGAAATTTATTGAGTTGGTAAAAGTTCGATAGAATCTCTTTAAATATTTACGCCATGAGTTTAGCATCGAATACCTTCCTCATAAGTAATCTTGAAAATGATTCCCTTTTATATTTTATGTAGAATTTTCATTTATATGTTTAAAATATAAATAATTTAGATGTTGTTTAAATTATATATGTACATGCTAAACAACACATATAAAGGTAACATAATAAATGAATTCAAAATCGTTTATATAAAAAAAAATTAGGACAAGGACAAAGTATGTTGAAATTTTTCAAAAACCTAACAAGCTATTTAAAAAAGATTCTGGAATTTAGTGACAAGGAGGATATCTCGACGTGTACCATCGAACCCAATAGATAGGCAAAAGTAGGACTTATTTGCTAACAAACACGCCTGCCCTATATCATATTTAGACGTTAAAATGGGTTTGAAGTTTGTTCGAAACTTTTTTGTTTGAGAACTTTTTAATATATTTTTAACCACAATAGATAGGTCTTCAATATACCTTTCATTTAATACCCAATTTGCATACAATTTGTAAAAACCACCATGAATATAACAAAAAAAGAAAGACGAAAATTGGTATCACTTTTGACCCGACGTTTTAACCCCTAAATATGGGATTGGCAGCTCAAAATATATATGTGTTGCTTATTTTTCCCCTCTTTTAAGAATCGATTCAGAAGAGCTTTTTGTTTGCTCTAATTGAATAAAAAAAAATAAGACGATTTTAATTTCCCGTTTAGCTTCTAAAACCTCCGTTGATGATGTTCAGTTTCATCTAAAAGCCAGGCTTGGCATGGAGGCGCAGAGTTTCGTGCATAAAATCAGTTGTTCTCAACCAAGAAGTATTACCTCCTTCAAAATTGCTCTGCGTGAAAAATATTTTAACAAACTCTTGATCCTGGTTTTTGTCCTATGAGGACATTCGTTCGTGAATATGTATTTAATGAAAATCAGAGAACAATCGGTCGCTTTTTTCCACATGAAATGAATGCGTCAAAAAACTTAATAAACATACTGATTATTTACTTTCAATTATTTACTTAAATGTTCGAGGTCTTAATACTCAACTCCCTTCTTTGTTTATAGTCCGGTCAAATTAGCCAGAAAAATAGTTTTCAAATAACAAAAATTCCGACAGAGCTGAATTTTGGTACAGACCTTGCGTACACCATTACAAATAAAACACCAAAAGTCCCCAACAATTCCATGACTGTGAAATACGTTTTTCAAGGTTAAAGGTCAAAATTTTCAGTTTTCGGATTTTTTCTCAAATGGTATGTTTTATAAAAAAAGGTCAGAATAAATTGTAGATCATAAAAGTATCTAAAAAAAAATTTTCTCATATCTTTTCTTCTAAGAGTTACCATTTCTAAGATATCGCGATTCCAAAAGTTGAAGGAATTATATTCTATTTAATATGCACGCATTGGCCACGTATATATCGTACATTTAAATAAATAAAAATACTTTTATGTCTCTTATACATACACGCAGAGAAAAAATAGTTTGGAGTTCCATTGTAGCCAACAAAATTTAATCATTATTTAATAATTTGAATTGTAGGTAGGTGCGCCCCGGTATTCTAGTTGGTTGTTGGTTAGATTCCCACCAGAGGCTCTGGTCTGTTTTCGCTACAACGCGCCTAAAGCCATAGTAGCTAGTGCTCGGTTAGGGTAATAGGATATAATTTGTAATTATATGATTATTAATTAATAAAAAATAAATAATTGTAAGTACTTAAAATTCATCATCAGAATAATAAAACTATAATGTACACAGAAAATATATAAAATTAATCAAAACACAGTCACATCATTCATTGGTTTTCCGTATCAATATTGAAAAAATATTATCTTTTACATTACCTTTAATATCAACAACCAACCACTTTTCGGAGATTTTATACCTTGAATAAAATATTTGCAGTTAAAATCGAATATTAGTTTCGCCTGCAACAAAACAATCACTCTATCTAAAATATAAGTTTTCGTTACCAGTTTTAAAATAATATAAAATTTTTTAATGGTTTTGGTAACTCTAATAAAATCTAGTTTTAGACAAAAAATTTGAATACACAAATTCAAATTGAGTTTAGGCTAGAGGTAAAGTACTTGCCTGACAAACGGAAGATCTTCGGTTCAAGCCCAGTTCGAGGCATATAATTTTTTTATTAATAATATTAATTTTGTTGAACGCATGTGAATCTATTTATAGAATATTATTGTCCATAAACATAAAATATTCAATTGTTACAATAAAAATTCGAAATTTGTAAATAAATGTCGGTTGTTACAATAGTATTAAAATATAGTTGCAACTGCAAAACTGTTTTCAGTGTGTGTAAAATATACAATTTTGAGAATATAAACTCAAAAGAAACTAATTCCCTTATTCAGTCTACCCGTATGATCTTGAACAACATCTGTGTATTCTATTGTTCGCATGGCGACCTTGTTTTTTGTAGAGTGGCCTATGCGAGTTTAGCTATATATGTATGTATATTCCATTCTCTTTGCTTGTATTGTTGAATGTTCCCTTGTAGTGAATACACGTGTTTATTGCTTGTTTTTCTTATTACAGTTTGTGCCGGTTAATATTTATACTAAAAATGTCCCACGTTTGCTTTATATGCAATAAACTTTTGACTGAAGGTGAATCTGGTACTGTTGGTCGTGAAATAAATACTTTGATCGATTCAAGTATTTAAAGAAATCACGGGTTTGTTGATTATCTGAAAAACGAAAAGTCTGTAACAATTAATGTAAAGTGCCGAAAATTATACACACGGAACAATTCAATTGATGCAGTTAAGAGGTGACTGTAGGCAAAATGAACAAAAACGAAAATTCACCCAAAAAGATCTCATACAAAATTAGTTTTAATTTCATATTTGTGAGAAATAATTCATGTTTAATATAGGGCAGTTTTTCATTATGCAAAATCAACCTAAAAATCTTTGTGAAAAATTACCCATTTTTCATTTTTACATGTTGGTCAAAATTGTAGAGGTTTTCAATTTGAAAATATATGGTTTAATAATGGGAGAGGTAAACATAAAAAAGACAATGTCATTTTCAAAGAATATATTATGGAGGACATATTAAGCTTCTGCTAAAGCGGTATCCATAAATAATTCGTATGTATTTATAAACTGGAACAGAAAAAATAATTATAATCGAATTGATAATATGACTTAATTAAAATATAAAAGATTTTAAAAAATGTATTAAGTCAAAAGATATGTATTATAATTTTTTAAATCATAATATAGTTATTAAAATATTTGTTGGTATTTTTGAATTGAATAATTATGCGCCGCAGGAAAAAAAATTAAAAAAATAAATCGCGCGCACAATTTTTTTTTAATTGTTTGCCTGCGGCGTCTAATTATCTTAATTAATTGTCTTTCTTAATCGATAGAAAAACATCTGAACGATTTTATAACATATAAGAAGAAATTATGAACTGGTTCTTTATACCATAAGAAATTATGAACTGGTTCTGAATTTTTGAAATTATGAACTGGTTCTGAATTTTTGAAATTATGAACTGGTTCTGAAATTATACAATTCAAAAATAACAACAAACATTTTAATAACTTAATATTACTTAGCTTCAAACATTTTAATAACTATATTAAATCAGAATATAGTTAGTAATCATAATATGTTAAGTAAATAATATTATAGGTATTAAAATGTTTGTTGTTATTTTTGAATTGTAGATAATTAAAAAGCTTTCGAACGTGCGATGTTTTAATTTTTTTTTTTTTTTGTTTTGATGTTTAAATACAGATGTTTCCTTTCATATTTGTATTAATGGATAAAAAAACAATGAAAGCTTACAAACATTTATGCTTGCAAATTGCAAGCATAAAGCTTGGTAGACTCATATCAATGCCCATACTGCTGAGCTTTTAATATACAAGTATTTACTCGTACATTACCTTGCTATGAAAAAATAATTCAAAAAATCAACAAATATGACAAAAAAAAATTCGGTTATTTTTCATAAAATTGTTATGCCTTTTTTTCCTTCTTTTTGTGTGAAATTTCTATTTTTCCATTTTGGGTCAAAAGCTGTTACTGCACGCATTGACTTTAAGTATGATTTAGTTGCTGCTGAGGCTAAAATGGAGAGTCTCCCGATGGGTTCTCTCCGATCTTAATAAGCTTTAAGCTTTAAAAGGTGAGGTCAGAATCAATACATATTTGTATGGAACAATGTCTGAAGCTAATGAAATTCAGATTTTTTTGAATGCAGTTTTAATGTAGTCGCGAAACAAAAAAAATTTGATACCAATATTGCCTTTCATTTAAAATATTTCAAATATACGATAAAATACTCTTCGGAAAAAGTCACACAAAAGCCAAATAACTACGAATATAAAAAAAAATCTTAATAGACATTAATACCTAGCAAAAATTAGTGCCTACCCAGAAGCGCTTTCGGTAGGCATTATTTAATTACGAAGCGCTTCCAAAGCAAATCCAGAAGGCATGATTTTTGTTCGCGATGTCCCACTTGGTATATTTCTTTTATAAATTGCACTTTATGTGGGAGATTTCTGTTTCAAAATTACGAAAAAGTGGTTTTTATTATTAATATAGTAAAGGGTGTTTTTTATACAGGTATATAACTTTAAGTTGGCAACACTTCTTTAACTGACGGCCATTTTGTCTGCTTTCAAGTGATTTATGTTCAGTTTGGTTTGGCATTTCAGCATGAATAGACAGACGCCTGCACAACGCTTCCAAATTGTGCAAATTAATTTTGAAAATCATGGTTCTGTTCGAAATACGTATCGCGCACTACGTCCATTTTACGGTCAACATAATCGTCCATCAGAGCAATTAACTAGATTAACTATGGAACGTTTTCGCACCACGTTTACTCTAAATGATAATATGTTTCCACAGAGACGTTGTACAGTACGTACAGAAGAATTCATTGCTGCTGTAGAGCGTAGCGTAGAGGAAGACCCCAATCAGTCTAATCGCCATCGTTACAGTCAATGGTGACCGCTATAGAGCCATGATAACTGACTTTTTCGTTTATCAATTGAACAACCATGATGTGCAGGAGCTGTGGTTTAAACACGACAGAGCAACATGTCACGCAGCTCGTGTCACAATTAATTTATTGAAGGAAACGTTTGGTAACCGCATAGTTTCACGTTTCGGACCCGTGAATTGGCCTCCAAGATCGTGCGATTTAGCGCCGCTGGACTATTTTCTGTGGGGATATGTGAAGTCGCTAGTCAACACCGATAAACCCGAAATGATTGACCACTTGGATGACTACATTCGCCGCGTTATTGCCAATATACGGCCACAAATGTTGGAAAAAGTCATCGAAAATTCTATCTCCAGATTAGACTAAGTCCGAGCCAGCCGTGGCGGTCATATGCCAGAAGTCATATTTAAATTATAATGCCAGAAGGTTATCTTTCGAATAAAGTAAATTTCTTCTCAATTTAAAAAATTCATCTTTGTTTTAGTTATACACCTCTATAAAAAACACCCTTTATTTTCCAAAAAAATATATATAATATATAAACACCGAACAAATGTAAGATTGCTCGATTGCTCATATCATATTTTTTTTTAATATTTTAAGGAAATGTACTTTTCGTGTTGTTTCATAAAAATGTCCAAACTGTTAGCTCGCATTAAGTTTTATTTCCGCTTTATCTATTTGAAAAAAAGTTGCGTCGTGAATGGCTTTTCTGGTTTTATTGACTCGGGAAGTGTTTCTAGTTTCATTGCCTCGTTGCCAAAAAAAAGCGCAACATAAAATGTAAATTTTAGGTAATAAAGGGTCCGCCAAATAACTTCTTTTTTTTTTGAACTCCTGAACCAATTGGACTTTGTAGGGCGTCATACCAAGGTCTTTATACAAAATTCGTCTCAATGATGTCTCCGAAATATTCAATTGTTGAGAACGACGGTGAATTGATGTTGATGGCGCTTCAAGCACACTTTCTGCCACAGCAGCAATATTCTCGGGTGTACGCACTGTTTTTGGCTTTTCACGCTTTGGTTTATCGATGAGGATGCCAGTTTCTTTCACTTTTTTTACAATATAATGAACATACGGACCATATTCGTTCAGCGGAATGATAAAACTAATTATCTTTCAAATCAGACATGAGCTAAGTGTTACCATTCACGAAATAAGCACTAGTTGAAAAAAAAACGTTTGATGGCGGACCCTTTATAAAACCTGAATAACATACATGTTTTCCGAAGCAGACATTTTGCGATGTTTTGAAAATTGTTATACATATATATTTTTTATTTTCGTTTCCACAAAAAAATTTCCTAAAACTATGAAAAAAAAATGCCCAAAGACTTGTCCTATAAGCTGCTTCGAAAAATCAAATGTAGCGCCGCATTAGCGAACATTCCCTAATAATTTTAATTATATTTTGATGCTTTATACTATCCCAATTACGATGTTTCTAACGAAAAAATTGTATTATTTATCCATTACAGTCAATGTCATTTGTCAACAATTTGCATTGACACAATTGAAGCAATTAGGAACTAAATTGATCTGGTCGTTGGTGTTGTTGCTGCTACATGCTATGGAATACCACATGTGGTTTTGTACTACAGCATGTTTGTTTAATGGGTAAGTGGATCCTCTTTTTTATGAATGACTCGCAACATATAATTTTAATTATATTTTTTTTTGGGGAGTTGTTGTTGTTTAAAACGTGTGGGGAAAAATAAATAGTTTTAATAATCATGACTATTGCCACAAATTGATGCATGTTTTATTATCCATTAATGAATGATAGAAAAACCAAAATTTTCGATCAAAATTAAATTATTTAATAAATAAAAAATGAATTATAAGAGGGGTATTTTTTTTTTTTAGGTGTAATAAAGCTTCGGGTTGACTTACTTTAATTTAAATTTTTAATAATTTTTCCAAATATGGGCATGGCCTTACACAGTTTTGTTTAGAAATTTACTTCATATTTACGCTGAAACTTTCTTAATCGATAGAAAAACATCAACAAATATATTTTTTTTAATGAGTCGATGTTTAGATATATGAGTCATTTCATGTCAGACCGTACGATTTTTGCCAAAAATTGACTTTGATGTCTCCGATGGACCTTGCACATAACAAACAAGTTTTCAATTTATTTTTTTTCAATGGTTATAATCTTTAATTTCAAACTCATATATTAGTTCTCATGTAGTGAGTAAACTAGTTTATATGAATGTTTGATGTTTTCATGGGATTCTTACCGCTTTCAAAACGTGTTCTGATGATGGGAACTTAGAAAATTTCCGAAATAGATCTATCAACACATTCCGGAAAGGGTCAAATAATAAATTTGAAAACAAAAGCTCTATAGATTATTTGTTAGGACAATATCCTAATAAAGAAATATAGAGTATGGCCTAGAACTTGAATAATTTTCATTTTCATTGCACAATTAAAGGTTGAAAAAAAAACATAATTTTTATTTTAATAAAAATTATATCAAACTTGTCTCCGATTTCTTTCAAAGTTTTAGTACGTATTCTTCATTAAAAAATATTTTACACGTGTTTCCAGAAAAAAATTAAACATTTTTTTTTCAAAAAGTTATGTGCATTTGAAAATTGTCAAAACAGTGAAAAATCTTAAGACAACTTTTAAACTAATGTTTTTCTAAAACTAGTGAATGGATTTTAAAGTTTAATACCTTATTTTAAAGGAGCTTATCCAAGATTATGGTATCGATCTCTTCTTTGGAAGATTCTCTAGAAGATTAATGCATAAAACATAATTGTAGCTTGCGTTTAAGGGTTTAATTTTTAATGAAAATAGGCCTTTTTTGTTGTTTTTTTTTTTTTTTAATTATTTGGGTTAATTTTACAAAAATCGGCAAAAAAAAACCCTGTCCGGGATGGACATATCTCAGGAAGTAGGAGGAGCTTATCCAAGATTATGGTATCAATCTCTTCTTTGGAAGATTCTCTAGCAGATTAATGCATAAAATATAATTGTAGCAGCTTGCGTTTAAGGGTTTAATTTTTAATTTGAAAATAGGCCTTTTTTGTCGTTTTTTTTTTTTTTAAATTATTTGGGTTAATTTTACAAAAATCAACAAAATAAATAAAAATATTTTTTTATGTTTTTTTAATTTTTTTTTTTTTATTTTTAAAATTTGGTTATTTTTACTTAATTTCTGTTTTCCACCATTTTCAAACAAGTCGAAAAATCTGAAAAAAATATTTTCTTAAAGCTCAATATCACCTTAATATTCCCTGTAAATTTCAGAAAGCAAGTCGAATGGATTCTATTTTTTTCCGATTTTTTTCCATTGTAGTACCATGAAAAATTACATTTTGTATGTGAACATTATATTTTCAAGCGTGTTAACGAAAATGTTAATGCATGGCATGTATGCAAAAACACACGCTAACAAATTCATATTGTTCTTGAGCACTATTTGTTTTACGTTTTCTATGTGCAGTTAGAATTTTTTTGTATGTTTTACTTTTAGAAAAACATCAGTTTAAAAGTTGTCATGTCGGATGACTTTTCACAATTTTGACGATTTTTAAATGCCCATAACCCTTTCAAAAAAAAATTTTAATTTTTTTCTGGAAACACGGGTAAAATATTTTTTAATGTTTAATACGTCTGGCAATTTTAAAGTAAATCGGAAGAGGTGTTGTAAAAAAGGTGTTCGGTCTGACATGGAATGACTCATGTGTATTGAGTTATCTATAACATAAGAAATTATGAACTGATTCTGAATTTTTTAAACGATTTTTTTTTTTTTTCAAATTATTTTTGTAAATAAAATACTTAAAGTGATCAATAAGTTGTCTAAGTTTTTTAATAGCGGTGAACAAACCATATTTTTAAACTAAAACTTGAAAAAAAATAAGAAAACATACCAAACGGCGGCCACTTTAACAAATATTATGAAATATTAAATTTTGAATGTTTTATTAAAGTTGTGAATAACATTATATTTATATACAGTATCGGCCATAACTAAAGCACCCCCTCAGTGAATTTTTTCAGATCATATTTGTTCATAAAAACGAATGTTTTTAAGATGTATAGACTAATCATTTTCTGAACTTACATTGTCTATGTTCATTTAACGTAAATTTAACATAAATTAACGGATCATTTTATTAAGAATTAGTTAAAATTGGTCAAACATATAAAAGCACAAAACAAAACGGACAAAACAATAGCACCCCTTAAATTTTTTTTTTTAAATTTTCCTACGTTACTCCATATTTGGAATTTAAATTAACGGTACTTAGATCGAATGCATAGTAAATAACAGAAAAAAGCAAACTAAAGAAAGACTTAGTGTGTAGAATTTAAATTTGGTACAGTTTAGTATTTAATTAGCAGAATGGCAAGAAACAAGTATTGTAGTCAACTTAAAATCAAAATTATTGATGACTGGAGGAATGGTTTATCACGACATGCACTCAGTAAAAAATATGGAATAAACCGATCAGTCATTTCTAGGCTGATCGGTCCTCCAGTGCATTCTGGAGGACGTCCTCGGAAAACATCTCGCCATGATAAATTCATGATCAAAAGAACACTTCAAAAAGTATCCTACAGCCTCTGCTGCACAAGTAAAAACAAGTGTAGGTTTGTGCGTTAGCGATAGGACGAATGGTAGAAGAGCTGTGCTAGCTAGATTATTCAGCCGACGACCTGCAAAAAACCGTTCATATCAGCAAAGAACAGAAAAGCTAGACTTGAGTTTGCCAAAGCCCACATTGACTGGAGTGTCCAAAAATGGAAGGCAGTGCTGTTCTCTGATGAATCCAAATACAACTTCAAAAGTTCCGATGGAACAAGGAGTGTACGCAGAATAAATCCTAAGTGTTGCAAAGCAACTGTCAAACTCGGAGGGGGCAATGTAATGGTATGGGGTCGCTTCTCTGGTCAAGGAATTGGGCCGATTCATAAAATCGATGGGACTATGAATCGTTTTATGTACCGAGATATATTAGAGGATGTGATGTTGCCATATGCTGACGAAGAGATCCCACTTCAATGGAGGGTCTAACAGGACAACGACCCAAAACACACCTTCAAAACTTGTAAGGGCTGGCTACAGAGTAATAAGATTGAAGTTCTTCATTGTCCTGCTCAATCGCCTGATCTCAATCCTATTGAGACATTCTGGGAGATCATTGATAATAACATATATTTAGAAAATTGCTGGAATAAGGATGACCAATTCCAAGCCGTAAAAATAGCCTGTGAAGGAATATCACAAGACACCATTAATAACTTAATATCTTCAATGCCTAGGAGATGTGCCTGTGTCATCCAGAACAAAGGTTTTGCAACAAAATATTAACTTTAAGTTGTTTTTTTATATCCATGAAGGGGTGCTTTAGTTTTGACCGTTATATTTTCTGTTCTGAAATGCTTTTTTTATTTTAACTTATTTTGTATAGAACTATGAACTTAAAAAGTTTTTGTTTATCAATAATAAACACGCAAACAAATAAAACAATAGACAATAGACAATACACTAAAAATATCGTTATTATGAAAAATATTATGATCTCAAAAAAATTCACTGAGGGTGCTTTAGTTATGGCCAATACTGTATATGTGATCACATATCAACTCTTATGAACCTATATGGACATCTATGACCTCGAATCACTTAATATATGAGAATGAATGAGTTCATACATGTTCCTAAATGGATGCATATATGTTGACCTTTAATCGGGTAGGAACAAAAAATTAAAAAAACTAAAATTAGCTTATAAAAAGGTACCGAAAGGTGCAGTTTAAACGTTATTATACATATTTTTATTTGCGTTAGTACTGTGTATACAATATGCCATACATTATTTTCTTTTTATTAGCAGAATTGTATTATGTTAATTCAATTAAAACAATTACAAATCATTACTCACTCTTACCTAAATACAATGTTGTAAATTTTTTTTTTTTTGTCAAAAACAAATTATTTTTCTCCAATAAAATTGTAGCTGGCCAATAAATAAGAAGACAATTTTTTACTCTTTGGAAATTATAATTGCATAAAAACTGTTAACATTATTAACCATTTAAATGTTTGTGTAAATCATTATGATAACATTTAAAATTTAAAAAAACAAAAATTAGCTCTTTATTTCTTGGTCAGTTATAATTGTATTAGAGAAAAATAATTTGGTTTTGACAAAAAAACTTAATTTCGAACGGTGTATTTGGGTAAGAGTGAGAAAAGATTTTTAATTTCAAATCATAAACAAATAATAATTAAATAATAAAATTCTGTTAATAAAGCGAAAAAAAATTATGTGCATATTGGCTACATTATACCACAGTGCTAGTACTACACTAATGCAAATAAAAATGTGTAGTTGTACGCCCCGGTAGGCTAGTTGGTAGCGTGCTGGCTTATCAGTGCGGTGGTCGTGGGTTCTATTCCCATCAGAGGCACTGGTCTGTTTTCGCTACAACGCGCCAAAGGCCATAGTAGCTAGTGCAACGCGCCAAATGTGTAGTGTATGTACCTTTTGGTACCTTTTTATATGCTAATTTGAGCTTATCTAATTTTTAGTTTCTAATGTTCATTATTTTCATATCGTGTTATATATCAATGGAAATCTTATTGAAAAAAGCAAAATCTAGTACATAAACAATTACTTCAACGACCATGAGAAAAAAATATTAAATGAAAAAAACAGTTTTTTAACTGATTTTTGTATGGCAGTCTACCTTAAATTTAATTATTATCTTTTACATCACCGCAGAGAACTCTAAAAAATATGAAGTTTGATGCCTATGTTGCTTATATTTGAGCCACATTGTTGCCACCATAATGAAAAAATAGGGTTTCGGAAAAACACGACAAATCTGGAATAACAATCAATCCTAATGGACATGTACACTCTGTACATGTCCATTAGGGGTACAACCAAAATAAAGCCCTATCACCACGCTGTAGCCGATGTTGTGCTGAAACCGAAAAATGTTTCCTCAGGTCATTTCGGAACAAAAACGTTCCGCGTCGAAGCCGATTTCGAAAGTCCTTTAAGATTTTTTTTTAATTTTTTCAAAATTTTTTATTTTTTCTAAATTTTATATTTTTATACTTTTAGCAATAAATTATAATATTTCGCAAATTTGCATAAGACAGCGTAGGTAAGTCGCAATATTTTATCACGATTAATTGAATTTATACAGAATATTATTCAATATTTAATGGAAAAACTTATATTTATTTATCATTTAATGAAATTATAAAGAAAACGGAACCTTTTTTAACGATATCAAAAATCTAAAGATGCAGTTCTTATTGTTTTTTTATGCACTACATGGTATTGATAGGGCCATTTTGATATTTTCAAAAATTGTAAAAAAGTTGTATCCCTAATGGTCATATAAAGTACCATAAAACTAGCACATTTTTTACAACAACAAAAAATTACCAAAAAAGTTATCAATGGCTTTTGAAAATTCTTAACCGAAAATATAACATTTATATTGTCACCTGAAACCTAAAAGGCCGTAACTAGCAAAAAATTCAAAATTGACTTTTTGATTGATTACGTTGTAGTTAACCAAAATACACCTTCCTACAAAATTTTTAACGTTTACGTCCAAAAATACCGACTTTATTAACGAAAAAAAAAGCCGTAACTGTAATTTCAATATATTCATTAGGCAAGAAAGTCGTGTTGTGCTGTTTTTCTTGCCTTCTATGTCATGATTAATATTGTTTATTGTTTAAAAAATTTCATTTTCCAGTTTTAACCCCTTAAACTTGGTTTACCAAAATTAATAAAAAAAAATTTAATTTGAGCGTTTTGTTAAATTTTAGCGATTTTTTGAATTTTGGGAATTTTGGGAATTTTGAGTTTTTTTTTTTTTTAATTTTGTCGATTTTTTTTTAATATAATGTTTCATATAAAGGGTCCGCAAAATAACTTTTTTTTTTTGAACTCCTGAACCAATTGGACTTTGTATGGCATCATACCAAGGTCTTTATGCAAAATTCGTCTCAATGATGTCTCCGAAATGTTCAATTGTTGAGAACGACGGTGAATTGATGTTGATGGCGCTTCACGCACACTTTCTGCCACAGCAGCAATATTCTCGGGTGTATGCACTGTTTTTGGCTTTTCACTCTTTGGTTTATCGATGAGGATGCCAGTTTCTTTCACTTTTTTCACAAGATAACGAACATACGGACCATATTCGTTCAGCGCAAGGATAAAACTAATTATCTGTCAAATCAGACATGAGCTAAGTGTTACCATTCACACAATAAGCACTAGTGGAAAAAAAACGTTAGATGGCGGACACTTTATAAGCGATTTTTCCTTTTTTTTTTTTTAGAGATTTTTTGCAACTTTGGTTTTTTGAAATTTTGGTGACTTTTTTTTATAATTTTGTTGATTTTTTTTTATAATTTTGGTGATATTTTTAAATTTTGTAATTTTGTCAATTTTTTCCAAAATTTTGTGCAAATTTTAATTACTAAAAATTAGTTTAAAATTAAAAACAATATTCAATTCAACTTTTTATAGACATGATTCAAACTTCAATTGTAAATAAAATAAATTAAATAGTTACAAATTGTTTTAATTGATACTACAATTTATTTAATAGGACCGAATTCAATTGAAATTTTAATTGAATCAACAGATATTTTAATTGAAAATAGGTTCTATTTTTTTTTCTTCGGATATTTTAAGAAAGTAGAGTACAATACTATTAAAATATGCCATTGAAGTTGGCCTTATAGTTTTTAAAATACACTAATTTTAATATCAGCTTGTCGGAACATTTTTCATGTTTTTTGAATTTTTAAACACAAATAACTACTTTAAAAATTTAGTTTTTTATTTTTGTGAGAAACGCGTGTCAAATATTTTTGAAATAAAAATATGACTACTAAATTTCAAAGCAAAAAAAAATCGTCACGTAAAAATTCGTTCGGTTTGGAATGGATTTGTTCTTATATAAATCAAACTAAATATTACGTACACAAAAAAAAAAAAAACATAACACTATTATTTGCCAACTATAAGGACAAGAAAAATATGTATTCAAAGGAAGAAATAATAATATGTTTCCACTTACGTGTTTTTTTTGGTGAAAAAAAAAATGTATGGGAAACATGTACAAAACATGTTTTATTTGAAAACACGTCGAAAACACATTCAGTGAAACGTAGTATAAAAAATATGTAAATAAAATAAAATATGTATTTGTGATTGACGAATGGAAAGAATATATGTAGAATACAATCTGTGCATGCACCTAAAATATGAGACTAAAAACTAAAACACCCTTATTAAAGTTAGAAAATTTTCACATCGGATAACGCACCTCTGCCAAGTGTAACATCATTTGATTTTTCCAGTTCTTAATATGGCAGTTGTATTTTTAGAAATTTGTTCTTAAAAATTTAAAATGTTCTAGTGAATTAGGGATTAATAATAAATGTTTTTGATTTACACTTTATACAATTTATTTTTTAAATCACGTGAAATACCTTTTATTATATAATCTTATTTTTTTTAAATTTGATCAACTAGATTGAAATAGAAATACAAGACTATATTCTCATGCTCGTTGGCTACATATTTGATTTTGATTTTTATACAATTGCGTTGACAATTGAGCAAACTCTTATATTTATGATTTAACCCTTAAATGTTCACTGAAGCTTTGAAGATACAATCGTTAAAAAAAAATTCCTAAGGCTTTATTTTGAGCTCAATTCAAATGAAAACTTCAAGAGACCCAGGCGCTCTGTAATAAAATACATTTTTAAGTAAATATTTAGAATTGCGCCATTAATTAATCTTGAAAGTCGAAAAAATTGAAATGTGCAAATTTAATTACAAACTCAGAAAATGCTTATGATATGGAAAAAAAATGCAAAAATAATTTATGAAAGTTAAAATATAATGCTTTAGTATTTAGAGTCAAATGTGAGCTTTGAAGTTTAATATTTGTTTTTGTTCTTTATGTCACTTAATTTTTGTGGCAATCCAAAATTTTTCTATTTTTGGTTTTAAAGAGAGTCAAAAAATTATTGCAAAAATTGTGGTACGCTGTTTTTGTTTATTTTTTACACCCTAAATACACATTTTCAATCTAATCGACGCTGTTGAGCATTTAAGGGTTAACAACTCTTTGGATGATTTTATATATGTTTAACAGAGATTAGAAGAAAAGTATAATATATTTTTTTTTTTTTGGGATATCATCCCTTTTTTAAATGTTTTTGCATCAATAAAAAATGGCGTTATTATTTATTTTAAATTACAGCTCCATATGCGCTCGGCGGTCAAAAATGCTGAATTAGAGTCCCTTTTCCAACACGATAAATATAGCAGTATGAAATTAGAATTCATATGAAATTAGAATTCTCCATTCGATTTTGCACTAAAAATTTTAAAGTGCACTATTTAGGCAATATAGTTGTGGGAAAATACTATTTTTTCCCCAAAAACTCATAAAGTACCTTTTTATACAACACAATTAAAAAAGCATTCTTAGCTGAGAAAAATGGTGGAAAAATTCTCGCTTTATGGTAACCTAGTAAAAAGTTATTAAGTTTTCAAAATGTTTTTGTTTATTAAAATGTAATATTTTATTGATTATAGAGTTGCCACAAGATAAATTCAAAATTACACATGTTAGGAGCCAAAATTACACAAGAATTTTCAAATTACACATGCAATTAAAATAATAAATAATTTTATGTTCCTTTTGGAAAATTATTGAGAATCTGCGTGATTTCTATAAGAAAAAGTTCTTGAAATCAAACGATATGAAACTCCGATGTTTTTCAAGGAAAAATCGTAAATATCTTAAAGCGTTTTCTATGGAAAATAGTTTTTGTTTAAATGTAGAGGCTTTTCTTTACGAAAATGTTTTTACACACATGGGCTGTTTTTAAAAACTCCATAAAATGTTTGAAGTTGTCTATATAAAAATATCTACAATTAGAGTAATAATTTCATTGGATAAAGTCCTTCAGATATACGGGGTTTTCTAGAAATATTGTGAAAATGGATCAATTTCCTCAAATTGTTGTAACACAAAGTTATTAGTGTCTAACATATTTTTAAGGGTTTTATATTTAAAATTATCATTAAAATCTTAGTTTCCAAAAAAAAGCCTTAGAATCTAAAATTTATTAAAATAAACAATCATGTACATAAATTTGAAGTTATACATGGATACAATTACACATAAACTACTCAATCAAATTAAAATTACACACAATTTGTGTAATTACACATGAAGTGGCAACACCGATTGATTAACAACCTTCTAACGGACCGCGATATAACGCAAATGTTTGTAGCATTTTTTTAGCTCAAAAATTATTATTTTTTACAAAAATAATAATAATAATAATAATTTTATAAAAAATTTGTATACCATTTTTCAAAGTCATGAATGCATTTTTATTGTGTGTGATTAAAAAAAGTTTTTTTTTTTAAAGTTTTTGAAAAAAGAGAGTTTTTCGACCACTAGATTGCCTAAATAGTTCACTTTCAATACTGTTTTTTTAAATTAAATTTTGGTTCTGAATCGAAAATCGAATTCTAATTTCATATAAATACAACTCTTTTTGCCCTGTAGCAAAAGTGATCCTAAATCAGCATTTTTGGCCACCGAGTGCATGTAAAAGAAGTTGAAGTTTAAAAAAAATAATTGATCCATTTTTTTATTGATACAAAACCCCTAAAAAAGTGATGTTATCCCAAAATCAAATTGTCATGACAAACTCTAATATATAATATACTTCAAATAACTTCCAGGATTTATGTTCAATACTGGTAGTGGTTGTGAGCAAAAGAAAATATTTGTTTAGGTAACAACACGAAAACTTTTCTCATATAAAACTTAACACCAAATGATCCCAGCAACATTTTTTAGCACAGATTACCTCTGAACCTGTTCTAGAACAACTTGTTTTTACCACCGGTTACATGGAACCGATTCTAGAACAGGTTCCAAGGAGTTGAAATCTAATGTGTCACTGTCCCAGAACCAGTTCTATAACTATAACCGGTTCTAGAACCGGTTCTGAAGCAACCTGTTATTATTTGGAGGTAAGGAATATATTGCAAATTGGACAAACTCCATATAAAAAAAACCAGTTGCGTAACCGAAATTAGAACCTGTTATAATACAGTATAAGCTGTTCTGCAACCAGTTATTTGGATTTAACTATTTTACTGGGATGCTTATATGAAATTGTATTTTTGTGTGCCCAGTAAAATAGTAAAATCCAAATAACTGGTTGCAGAACAACTTATACTGTATTCTAACAGGTTCTAATTTCTGTTCTACAACTGGTTCTTTTTATATGGAGTTTGTCCTATTTGCGATATGTTCTTTACCTCCAAACAAGAACAGGTTGCTTTATAACCGGTGTTAGAACCTGTTCTAGAACCGATTCCATGTAACCAGTGGTAAAAGAAGTTGTTCTAGAACAGGTTCAGAGGTAATCTGTTCTAATAAATTTTTCTGGGTGATTTTAGCTTAACGTTTATATAAAAATAGGATTATTGGCAATTTTAAAACATTGTTAAATATAACGACACACTTTTATAACTTTTTGAAGCAAACTCGAATAACTTTATTATGTTTTTTC
This sequence comes from Delia radicum, assembly GCA_021234595.1. Taxonomy (NCBI): domain Eukaryota; kingdom Metazoa; phylum Arthropoda; class Insecta; order Diptera; family Anthomyiidae; genus Delia; species Delia radicum. The sequence goes on from CM037851.1 coordinate 214,979,432, forward strand.
TATACATGCCATATTTGGATACAAGTAAAGATATACGAAAATATCTGCATTTCAAAGATTTATCCCAAATTTAAATCAAAGGAATTAAAATATTAATAGTATTTTTTTTTTTAATTTTGTATATTTTTCTAATGCCAATTAAACTCGGTTTTCATTAATTTATTTACTTTTCATTTATATAATTTTTCATTAACGTTGTTTTGATTGTTTTAAATGTATTTATTTACCAACGATAAATGCAAAATGTTTGAGGTGCTGTGCAAAATTTTTTTTTTTTTTTTTTTTTTTTTAACATGTATATATTGTTTATTGAATCTTTCTTTTTTTAGAAAATGACAATAAGTATTAAAATCTTAAAAACTAAATAAATATTATGGTCCTATTGCCATTGCAATAGTAACTCATAATGAGCAGGTGGATTGCTAAGTTTGAACAATAGCCAAGGTATCGATCCTTTTTAGACGCCTGTGGCCTCTATAAGAGAGTAGATCCTGAGCTAGAGGATTAGGGTGAGATGCTAACTTCCGCACGTAATTGGAGCAGAATTTCTTGATTTCATCGCGGACTGTGGGTATATTAAGATCCTTGTGGATGTTGTCGTTGCGAATAAACCATGGGTCGCCAGTTATCAGTCGCAATATTTTAGATTGTCTTCTTTGCAATTTTTCTATGTTGGATGTTGAAGCTGTTCCCCAGAGTTGGATTCCATATGTCCAAATTGGCTTGAGTATAGCTTTATATAGTAAGACTTTATAGTCTAGATTTAGAGTAGAGTGCGAATTTAACAGCCAAAGAAGTTGAGCTGTTTTAAGTTTCATTTGGATTGATTTAGATTCGATATGGTGGGACCAGGTGAGACGTCTGTCGAGGTGAACTCCAAGATATTTAATGTGAGACTGCTCAGGCACGTGAGTGCCGTTAATTGTAAGGTGAGGGCAGGTTTCCCTTCTAAGAGTAAATGTTACGTGTGCACATTTCGACGGATTTACTTTTATTTTCCAGTAGTTAAGCCATTTTTCCACATCATATATATGAGTTTGTAAAGTTTGTGAAGCAATTGTAGGATTTTTATTAATGCTCACGAACGCTGTGTCGTCTGCAAAAGTTGACGTTTGGATGAGGGAGTTTGTTGGCATGTCTGAAGTGTATAGGATATACATTAGAGGTCCTAGTATACTGCCCTGGGGGACGCCAGCAGAGATGCTTCTAGGACTTGTGATAAATTCTTTGTACTTAACTACAAAAGTTCTATCCGTTAGATAATTTCGAATTAATTTGTGACAATTTTGAGGTAACAATGAAACAATTTTGTATAATAAACCTTTGTGCCACACTTTATCGAATGCTTGGGAAATATCGATAAACAATGCAGAACAATATAGTTTTTCTTCAAAAGCCTTCCTAATAAGAGTAACTATACGATGAACTTGCTCTATAGTATTATGATCTTTTCGAAATCCAAACTGATGAGCGGGAATAATTTGATGTTCGTTCAGGAATGGCGTAAGCGCATTTAAAAAGAGTTTTTCAAATAATTTAGAAATTATAGAGAGAAGACTTATTGGCCTGTACGAGGAGACTTGACTGACATCTTTACCAGGCTTGGCGATCATTATAATTTCGGATATTTTCCAAGAGGAAGGATAAAAGCCGATGCGCAGAATGGCATTAAAAATAAAAAGTAGTTGTCTTAGAGCAACATTGGGCAGTTCGCAAATCATTTTTGGAGTAATTTTATCTTTACCAGGTGATTTTTTTGTGTTAAGGGATTTAACAGCTTTTGTTAAGTTACAAAATCGAAGTTTCATTGGAGATTCAACAAAATCATTTATTTGAGGAATAATAACATCAGAGTCAGTAATGTTGGGAGTGAATACGTTTTGCAAATGATCGGCAAAAACATTTGCTTTTTCACTTGGACTTCTGGCCCAATTACCATCGGTAAGTCGAATGGGTGATTCGTATATTATAGGTCTCTTCATTTTTTTGGTGGCTTTCCATAGACTGTAGTCTGACTTTTCTAAAGGGTCAATGTTTTGTAGGTATTTTTTTAGACTGGATTCTTTGCTTTCCTTAAGAGCATTTTGGAGTGCTTTTTGGCATTGTTTTAATTGACATTTTATTGCCGGAGAGCGGTGTGATTGCCATAAACGTCTAAGGTTCCTCTTCTCCTTCACCATTTCTTGAATATTTTTGGGGAAATTCGGTTTTATATTAGTTTTGCTGATGACGGGCGTCGATACTTGCGCCGCGTTATAAATTGTTTCCGTAAATAAGTTTATAGCCGTTTCTATTTCTGCTTCACTTTTCAATGAAATATTTAAATTTATATGTGAACTTACATATTTTTTATATTTGAGCCAATTTGTAGATTTGTTTGTTAAATAGTTGGACTCTATAACACGTTGATGCTGATATAGAGTCAACACCGAAGGCGAATGGTCTGACGATAGGTCAGTAGATGTGATTATATTTACGTACGCGCGATCGATATTTTTAGTGACAGCAAAGTCTATTATATCAGGGATCTTATTTAGATCAGATGGCCAGTGAGTTGGCTGACCACCTGAGATAACATCTAGCTTGCATGATGCTATGGATTTCAGAAGTTGTCTTCCTTTGGTGTTATTAAGGCGCGAGCCCCATTGGATATGTTTTGCGTTGTAGTCACCTGCTGCAATAAACTTATTGCCTAGAGTTTGAAAATAGTGAGTGAACTGATATTCTGATATATTGTGCTTAGGGGGACAATAAACGGAGGAAATGGTAATATTTTCTGCTACGAGACTGATGGATGTTGCTTGTATATGCTCTGTTTTATATTCGTCTTTTAGAAAATGATTGAGTTTGCTGTTTACAATTATTGCTGAACCACCACATGCCTTTCCGCTAGGATGTTTTGTGTCGTAGACAAAATAGCCCTTAATTCTAAAACCATTTTTTACTGTAAAGTGGGTTTCAGATATGAGCATTATGTCTATCTCTTGGAAATTTAAGAAATATTCAACTTCTCTTTTGTGTTGGCTTAGGCCGTTAGCGTTCCAGAAACATATTTTTAACTGGTTCATTGTTTTCTAGTTAGAGCTTGTAGGAGCAATCCCTGGTTTCTTAGCAATTCTTGCATAAGACCTTGCATGTTGGAAATGAAACTATTCATTGTTTTTATTAGCGCTTCTATAGAAGCTTCTAAGTGCGAAATTTGGGGTGGAATATTGGAGTCATTTGCAGCTTGAGCGTACGAGATGTTTCTCTTGTTAGTAGTTTGAGGGTGAGATAAATTATTATGATCATTAAAATGAGAAGTATTTGGTGCGGAAGATATATTTTGTGATTTACTTCCCCTATTGTTTTGTATTAAGATATTTGAGTTTGATGGCTGATAAGATGGTTTGTTTGGAGCTTTTTCCTTAAGGTGGACGAATACTGGACAGCCTCTGAAATTGGCAGTGTGATTGTCACCACAATTGCCACATTTGATTAACTTTGAGTCGTTTTTGGGGTTTTGACATTCAGAGGTTTTATGTATGTCCCCGCATATAACACAGACTGACGGGAGCCTACAATAACCTTTGGTGTGACCGAATTCCTGACAATTTAGGCATTGAGGTGGGTATTTACGTTTTCGAGGTTCCTCGACGGAAATCCTGCGATTTAAAAGATACCGCAGGTTATAAATAGGATGAGACTCATTTTTCTTAAGTTTTTTAGAGTCAAACGCAATTTCTACTCTGAAAAGTGGCTGAGGGATTTTGTTCCTGTTTATTATATTATGCACCGATTTAACTTCGTATCCTTCGTTCTCGATCGCTGTCGTTATTTCGCTTATTGGGACGTCGCATTCAATGCCTTTGAGCACAACAGTGAGTCCTTTTGCACTTTTTAGTTGATGGGTGTAAAAGCTTTTTTTATTATTATCTAGGTAGTCGACCACTTTTCGGTAATTAGATTCCGAGTGAATTTGAATTTTGGTTTCGGAAAGAATACCTCTATGCAGAGACTCGACAAAGAAGCTGTCCTTGCCGACAATTTGGGATAAGGAATTTATTAAACTAGTTGAATTTTGTTCCCGTAAGTAAATTGGGGGCGGTTTGTATACCTTTTCAGGTTCGACAGAATTGTTTTCAACTTCATTGGTAGCCAAAATTGAAAACCGGTTTGAACTGTCAGTTGTGTGAACGGTGTTTTTTGAAATTTTATGGTTGGATTGTATTTTAGTGGAATTTGGACTTCGTTTTCGCTTTGTAATTGTTATGTAACGATCAATTCCTGTTTGGGTTTTAGATTTGTTTGTGTTTACATCTATTTTATTTTTTGGTATAGCACCCTTTGCTGTGGCTATTGCCGGCTGGTTTGATGTGCTTTGGGTTTCAATATGACTAAGAGACTTGTCGAAGTTTAAAATCTTAGTAGAGTTTAAGAGAAATTGTTTGGAAGAAGATAGTTGTGAGTTTACGTTAGTTGTTGACATTAAGGGAATAATTGAAGAAGTAGTTGTAGAGGTTACAGAGGTAGTTGTAGATGCCAAAGTACTCACAGTAGTGTATGTAGTTGTAGTAGCTGAGTTGTTTGATGGGTATGTATTAGTAGGTAGAGAAAGAGTTAAAAAATTATTGTTGATCGATGTAGTTGTAGGTAGAGTTGCTGTTTTTTGCAAACCCCATGCTGTGCCAAATAAATAAATTATTATTAAAAAAATATGCATAATCATTCTGATGACTCTTCTAATAGTCTTTTACACAAAATTTGTTGTTGTTTTTCATGCAAATTTGATTTATAAGACTGTTATAACAACAAAATATTTATGCATTCAGGGGGAAAAATATAGAAAATCTTATTTTAGTTATTTTTTCATACAAACATTTGGTTTTCTTATAAACATTTAAATAAAATATTGTTTTTAATTAAATCAATTCAATTTAACCAATTGAAATATTCATGATGTGTTTATTGAAATACTTTTAAAAGTATAAACACTTTAAAGCATTTGTTGTTCACTTTGGACTGAAAAGTTTGATATTTCAAATAAACAAAAACAAGTGAGAGTGAAATAATCAGTTAGGTCGAAGTGTTAATATCCATACTCCTTAATACACTTGTATATGTAACCTTGGTTCTGCGAACTTTGCAATTGATTTATCATTTACATCCTACTGTTCGAAAGTGAGCACTTATTTTGAAAGTAGTATGAGCTGTGGTAGTCTCGTTTTTGGATTATCTAAACTCAAAACAAAAAGTTTGTTGAAAATTTTGTTAAACGTATATTTGAAACTAACTTTCATCATTTTTTTTTGCTGATATCGCGTTTTCAGCTAAAATTTTAGTTAAACGCTTTTACCAAAAAACTATTTTTGAACTAATGTTTAACTCATTTACGTTGCTACCTATATTGTGCTGATATGCTTTTAATATATATTTTTTTAAAAAATTTTTTTAATAACAATTTTTTTAAAATATGGTTTATACATATGTAAGTAAGCAAATTTGGAAGAAAACTATTCCATTGACTCGAAAACGGACTTTACTATTGAAATCAGCATGCCTTTTTTTCAATAAAATTTGTAAACGTTAGAAAATCAGTCAGATAGGTTTTGAAATCGTTAAATTCGAACAAAAATTCAGATTTAGGACTTTCATAATATCGGATCCCTATAAAAGCAATGGCGCTTTAGGGTGGATCATCGCGAATGAAGTTTTGAGTCTTCAAAAGCTTTGAATATTGGAATATGTTTCTTGTCAACCAATTTTGAAAAGGAGTTATTTTAAGGACATATTTTGTAATTTTTATTTTTTTTCTCTGTGTGGGCTTAAATCAAATTTAAATGATTTTCGTTAAAGCCACAAAATTTATATTTTTTTCAAAATTGTCTTACCAACTACAAATCAATTACAAATATAACATGCCAATCTATAGCGCATGAAAAAAATAAGAAACCAATTAAATTCATTTGCGGAATGATTTCAATTGAATGGGTCGCTTTTATATGGATGTATGAACGGCTGGAATGAAAAAAAAAAAAATAGTTTTTTCATGAAGATTTTCTTAAGTTTTTTTTTTTTAATCTTAACAAGATTCAAATGTGATGCGGTCGGTCAATGGCTTTATGTACAAGTGTTTTTCTTGTTGAATTTAATTTTATACAAATAAGATGATTTTAATTTTAATTTTTTACAATTTTTATATGTTTTTTGAATTTAACGATGAGATCGTCTCAACATGATGATGATAATAATATTTGTGATAATGACGTTAATGATTGTATCAAGTGCTTCTGTTGTTGTTGTTGCCAGACTTAAATAATTTATTATTATTTTTTGGTTTACGCATGCATAACAAATGTAATGTATATTTCCACTTTTGCGTTATAGTACTACAATAATATTTCTTTCATATTTTTTTAAATGGCATACTAAAGATTAGGGTGGTATTTATATTACTGTTTAATTAATTTTGGACCATCGCTGTTAGTTGCAATGATCCACTACTGCTAAAAATAAGCCCCTAAAGCGGTTTTCAAAGTTAATTAGGATTTTTGTTTTACTGCCTATTTACGCGTACACTGATAGAATTATCTGCATGATACCAATGAATGTTTGCATTCTATCTATGAATTGTCACTGGAACTCGTCCATTGAAACATCTCATTAAATGAATGCAGTTTTTCATAAAATTTTATGAAAAATATTAGTTATTAAAAATTTCATAACACTAATGAACCATTTTCATTAAAAATTGTTTCATTAAAACTGTGAAGCTTTTTCATGAAGTTTAAGAAATTGTGAACACAACTTCATTCGTTTAGTGAATGATTTAAATGCATTAATACTCGTCCAAGGAATTCTCTCTGTGTAGGAAAAAATTGTTTAAGAAGTCATTCGAAAAAATTTCGATTTGATCTTAGTCGTTTTTAGAATGAATGTGTTTCGATTTCATTGAAAGTGAGCACATCGGTATTCAACGTTCCTATTATATATGTGCTGTATTATTTTTTTTCGAAATTCGGTGTTGTTCGAGTTCTATCGCATCTCAAAGTTCGACATTTTGAGCAAAACTAAGCAAAATGTCTAATGTTTATGTTTATTTTTTAAAAATATCGAACTTTGAACCGCTATTCAACGCGAACTGCACCGAATTTTTAAAATCCTTATACAGCATTAAACTATATCCGTACACTCAGGGAACTTCTGCTTTAAAAATATGTAGTTGTTTAGGTTGTAATACAGTTTCTTTATTTTTAATGTAAATGTCAGTCATTTGTAGAACAAATTAAATTTTTTACTAACCTTGTAGCTTATTGAAAAAAACAACCCACATCAAATGACTGTTTTATGATTTTACATTCATTTTTTACAGTTGTTTTTTGTTATTTAAAAAATAAAAAAAAAATAAAAGTTTGTTTATTTTTTACTACCATGTGGTTCATATTTACTACAATTGTTATTCAGTTTTTGAACATTAATAAACAAATGACAAAATTAGTTGAATTTACTGTAATGTAAGTCGTCCTTTCTTTAAATGAAATTTCATTTGTTTTCAACTACATTTACAGTGGTATTTACCTTTAACAAAAAGTCTGTAAAGTCAGCAAATTTTTTGCTGTTAGGATTTTTGCAGAAAAATTGCTAATATCAGCAAAATAATTGGTAAATTTAGCAAAACTTTTGTTGAATTTAGCAACTTTTTATGCAAATATTAGCAATTTTTCAGCAAAAATCCTCCCAGCAAGAATGTTGCTAACTTTACTGACTTTTTGTTGTTAAGTGTAGTTACATATTCGAAGACCGTATCGAACATTTTTGAAATAACTCAATTTTATGATTGGAATTACGATTTTATGTCCACACTGAGAAACATTTTTCCATTTTCCAGCTAAAATTCGGTTGCTACAACTGAAATCGGTTAATACATCTGATTATTAATTTTTACAATAAAATTCAGTTGATGCAACTGAATATATATTCAAAAGATTAAGAAATTACAGTTGAATTTTTTGGTTGTAGCCACCAAAATACACTTTTCAATTCGCTTGACACTTTAGTTTTCTGTGTGTAGGGTAAGTGCGTGTAATGTGGAGTATGCGAGAACACCTCTTTATTTCTGATACTAAAGACTATTTGAGAAATGCTTGTTTGTGAATCCATTGCATATTCATACCAATTTATATGACGCTTACATTTTTGAGATTAACAATAACCGTTAGTTTTTAATTATTTGAAAATCAAAAACCTGGTATGCTTGACTTTTTTTTTACATGCGTTCAAAGATTTTTTTGGTACAAACAATTTAACATATCGAGGGCCTATATTCAATATCCTCTATCTTAAATTTTCACGAAATGCGTTTTTGATGGTAAAATATTCAGTAAAATATGCCTCATCTATGCTATCAATTTCAAAGTAGAAGCATATTTTTTTGCAATTTTATTTGCATATTGTTATTTAAGATAGAGTTAAACAATTAATTTTTGTGAATGAAAAATCCTCTATCTCTTCATATAATAAAACAAGAATTTTTTTTTTCGAATAAACTCCTATTGCATTATACATGCAGATAACAATTCTGGCCAAATTTTTTGAATCGTGAAGGTCGTTTTTAAAATATCTCGAATTATGGTTTTTAGCGACGATGCTTTTTTATTACTGACCAAATATCCGGGAATCCAGAAGGTAATATTTTGTTTTGTGTTTATAAATATAAAAATAACATAAGATTACCTTTGATTTGAGTATTGTATCTCCAAGGACATTCTTGGAATATCGGAAATTCTCCAATGTTAGTTTTGGTTTTAAAAATTTAATATTTTCTTACGTATCTGATTTTTGTGGTTACCAAAATCGAAACCATTATTTTGCTGCAGAAAATAATAAAGATATTGAACAGAAGTTCTCAAAAAAAAAGCCATACACAAATGGATTGCGACAGTGCTCACGCAATAATAGAGATGAGTACCAAAAATGTTCCTGAAGTTGCACTTGAATCTGGCAATTGAATCATTTTATTAAACTAATGCAATTTTTCATAATATTTTACGAAAATTATGATTTTATTTATTCAAATTTCCATTCACTCAATAAGCTTCTTTAAAACCCAGTTTTATAAAAAGTATAAAGTTTTTCATTCTTCTTAGTTTAAACGCCTTTTTTTAAAAAATTTTGTTATACTTTTGTATATAAGTTTTTAATTATTAAAACAAGTTTTTCAAATTGTAATAATTGTTTCCTGAAGAAGTCACCCTATGTGGAGACGAAATATTGGAAATAAATAATTAATAAATAAATGATCTTAAGCTCGTTTAAACTAAGAAGAGTTAAATAAAAGAAGATCAAAGAAAACTTAACATTTATAAAGTTTTTCATTAATTTTAAGAAAATTTTCGTTCAAATTGTGAAGAAAAGTTTGATTTGTTTTCAATTAATTTTCGTTCACAAAAATTCATTCCGCAAAAAAAGAAAAAAGAATTCCAAAAAGGAAAAACTATTAAATTTCTTTGCGGGTAATGTGGTATAATATTCCACATTACCCGACTAGGTACTCCACATCACCCTCCATGTATTAGCATGTATACTTTTTGGGTACATAAGTTTTCTAGTGTATAACATATTTAACAAAAATAAAATGCATATTTGTAATGAAAACAATTAGACAACAAATCAAGTTATATTTTGGCATCAACTTTATAAATTTACCGCCAATATTTTGTCGGAAAACTACAAAAATATAATAGGTAGTCCACATTACCCGAACTTACTCTATGATCCTAGTAATAATAAGTATTATTATTTATGCCAATTTTATATCCAGACTATTTGTTATTTTATTGAGCAGTTTGGTGTTAAAAAATTGTTAAAACTGCTTCAGCAATTCAGAAGTTGTGAGATAAAATGTATTTTTTTTTTTTCAAATTTCACCATTTTCTAAAATAATTAAAAAAGGTCTAAGTTCAGGTCAATTTCATAGGACAAATGGTCAACAATAAAATTTGGCCTTGACTAGATAATTAGAAGCTCAACAAATAAGTACCACCTATTCAAATACCCATAGAGAGTTTTATTTTCATAACACCAAAGCATTTTTATTATTATTATTATTTGTATTTCGTTTTTTTTTTTTGGCTGAAGTATCCTCTAAAATGTATTTTTTTAACGATTAAGAAACTGAAAATTGTTTATTTTTATCTGCGTGGTTGTAAGTTTAACAAAAATAAAGCTCTGTCATCATCGTCAGCCACAGCATCGGCAGCATCTACTAGAGTTAGGCATGCCAGATGTACTGTTCTCAGCAGTACGCGTACTTTTTTTTTTCCTCAAAATTGTACTTTTTTCTGCTTAACACCTAAAAAAGTACGCAAAAGTACTTTTTTTTTTGCTTCTGTACTTCTTTTTTTTACTTTTTTTTTTGTTAAAACCATAAATTTAGAAAAAAATTTCGTATTAAATAACAACAAATTTGTTCAGAGTAGACAACATCAAATGCAGTTTATATGAAACGCCCTGTAACAATTTTTCATATCTACTCAGGTCTGAAAACTTTAAATTTGTACCCTCGTAATAATCCATGCATACAAATATGAAGTTATTGTCAAAACTACAAAAAATTTCGTAATATTAACAAATTTTCGCTTATTTTACGAAAATTTGGGTTATTTTGACTTTTTTTCGTAATTTTACGCATGGATTATTATCAGTGTATCCATTTTAACGATTTTAAAGTGAAATATGATAAAATGACTTTTGATTTTTTTTCCAAAATTTTGATTATTTTGACATTTTTTCGTAATTTTGCTCATGGATTATTATCAGTGTATCAATTTTAAACATTTTGAAAGTGAAATATCATAAATTGACGTTTGGTGGTTTCACAAAATTTTGGTTATTTTGTCATTTTTCTTGAATACAATATTCCGTATGCCCCAATTTTGTGAAACCAAATATCGGAAAAAAATTAAAAAATTAACATTTTGTGATAGAATTTTGCAGGTTTTAAAATAGGGCAGTAATATTTAAATTCTATTCCGCGTATTGAGTACTGGGAGCTGTTTTGTTAAGACTCAGGCTTCGAAACTAATAATAAAGAACATCAAACCGGTGAAATAATTACAAATAAATTGATAAAAACAAAATTTTGAGTAAACTTGCCCATGTTTTTTTGAAATATAAGAAGTTTTGGGAATGACGACTTTCAATCTCAAAATGACGATTCTGCAGATTTTTTTTTAACAAATTTTCTTTTTTTGAACTTTAATGGAAGTTAAAATAAAATAACAAGTGAATATGGCACCTTTAATTTTTATGCGTATTATGCATGCTTAAATAATGGTCATAATTGTGAAAATTTTATTAAAAATTTTTATTAATTTGTCTAAAATAAATCTGATGTAAGCCATATTTTATGGATCTTAAAATGAAATGAATTTATGATATCACACTTACTTATTACTAGGACACACTTATTTATTACTAGATGTAACGATTTTTGGTTCATCCCCCCATTTTGGGCCTCATTTCCCTTAACCGATAATAGAAAAAATTTACTTTTTTAATTCACATAACTTTGGTTTTGTTTTGAGGGGTGCCCAAAAAAGTAAGCTTCAGAAAAATTGTTTAGTTCTTAATTACATAAATTTTCAGACAGAAAAACAAAAACAATCGGCACAGTGTTGGCAAAGCGTCTGCGACGGTCGGTTATGAGTTGGCAGAACGTGGAATTAACAATCTTGACAGTAATGTCCTGTTACCCGATTAATAACAGTGGCTAATCGTTGGTTAGAGTGAACGTGAGTGAACGTTGGCATAACAATGGTAATTCAAAAAATTTGGTGCTTTTAGGATAGGTTAAATTTAATTTGAGAAATAAATTTAATTTGAGAAATACTGTAAAACACACATGTATAATAGCTCGGTCCAAATCTTATACATCAAATTTAACTATGTGAAATATAATAAAAGATTTAAATAAAATGCTTCTAATTGGTTGTAATATTAATAAAAACAATATTTTCAAAGAATTTTGCGGTGGGTAATGGCAAAACACATGATTTACAAACAAAATAGTATTTTCCTACAATTATGAAGGTAAAGACCACTGCAAATGTAGTTAAAAACAAATAAAATTTCACTTACACTTCAGTAAATTCAACTAACATTGTCATTGGTTTTTTAATGTTCAAAAAATTAACCACAATTGTTTTAAATATTAACAACATATGTAAGTAAAAAATGAACAAACATTTATTTTTTTAAATAACAAAAAACGAATGTAAAAAATTAATGTAAAATCATAAAACAGTCATTTGATGTGGTTTGTTTTTTTTAAACGAACTACAAGGTTAGTAGAACATTTAATTTGTTCTACAAATGACTGACACTTACATTAAAAATAAAGAAACTGTATTACAAACCAAAAAACTACATATTTTCAAAGCAGAAGTTCCCTGAGTATAGTACAATACTTTGGTAATTTTTAACATGGTAGGTCTTAGATTAGATTATATGGCACTATGCACCGCGACCAACTTAGGTCTTTTGTGCTGCCTAAAGTTACCCTAAAGATTCAAGCTACCTATAAAGCCAATAATCCTATTAGGCAAAATCTTCATAATGTCCGAAGGGGAGACAAAGCGATTGCCAAGAAACTTGGCACGCCTTTCACATAGCCTCGGACATTCGCAAAGAACATGCTCTGATGTCTCAGCTACCAGTTCGCAAAACCTACACTCATCCGTGTCCGAAAGACCCCTTTTGCGCAGGTGGTATCTGAGATTGCAGTGTCCAGTCAGGTAAGACACCAGGGTTCTCAAGTCACCCCTCCCGAGGGACAAGAGTCTCCTCGATCCTGCACTGGAAAAAGAAATTAATCTCTTAGCCTGTCGTTGGCCAAGAGAGTTTTCCCAATAGAGAGAGAATTCTGATTCCCTCCACGACCCGAGCTTCTCCCTAACATACCCGAAAGGTATACCACAGAATGGTTCAGGGCCAATAAAGGGCCTTCGGGCCCCGCAATTAGCAAGACAATCTGCTCTCTCGTTGCCCTCATGCATCTCGTGACCAGGAACCCACCCTAAGGTAAGCGAGTTGCGCCTGCCAAGTCGGTTAAGAGCCAGAATGCATTCCATGACCAGACCAGATGACACCTCATAGGACATTAAACCCTTAATGCCGCCTGACTGTCAGAAAGAATGTAGATGCGAGATCTAATAGTGCCCCTTCGTAGACACTCCTCCGCGCAGACACAGATAGCAAAAATCTCTGCCTGAAATATGGAGGGGTATCTACCCATGGGCAAGGCCCGTTGGAAACCTGGTCCATAGACACCCGCACCAGTGTCACCATGCGCATGCTTTGAGCCATCTGTGAACCATATCTGAGAACCCCGCTCTGGCTCCCAGGATCTGTTGGTCCACATGGCCCTGTCAAACAGCATCACTTTAAAGTTCCTATCAAAGATGTACTCCGGTGACCTCCTATCCGTAACCTTTGGTAGGTCTTACAAAAATATCAGTGGTTTGCCAGTACTATTTATTTTTGGTACGGTTAGCAATTTCTACCTGGGTTGTTACTTTTATCTACTGAATGTCATGATTTTTTTTTTTTTTAATAATTTTTTTTTTTTTTAATTTTTCTTAATTGTACTGCTTTTTTTCCTAGATTTACTTTTTTCTTTTGTCGATTTAATATCTGGCAACCCTAACTATAGTGAAGATTTATGCAACTTATTTCTTAACTGGAGGCATTTCTTTGGAGTGTCACACACAAAAGAATACAAAAAGAAGCGAAATGTAAAAGAAAAACACTTGTGAGGTTTTTCTTTCTATTTCTATTTTGAGAACAGAAAAATGCTTTTAAATGATATTTTACAACTTGTACAGAAATGTGTACTAAATTGTGAAATCATCCCATTAGGCGAACTTAGAAAATGTAATTTTTGTGATTTGGCGAATTGTTACAAAAAAAAAAAAATTAATGACTTTCTGCATAGCTTAACGCCATTCATGTCAGTTAAAATATCTTACAAATCTGTTAATTTATTTAAAAAAAAAGTCGACAAAAAATTATTTTACTCTTACAAATAAAAAATCGGCCATAAAATTTAAGTAAATAATAGTGTCCGACCGAACAGTTCGGCCAGAAAATGCATTTGGTCTGTATTCGGTATTTTAAAGCGTTATGGACAAATTTGGCGGATGGAAAAATGTTTATTGGCCTGATCAGATGCTATTTTGAGTGTCAAATTTGAAGAAAAGTCTGTAGTTAAGCAATGAATTCACTGTTCGGCCTCAGGAAGTTCGGACAAATTGGAAATAGCCAAACTTTTAACGTTATAGCTAAACTTCGGCTTTTCTCTTAAATTTTATACACAAATCGAATAAAATCGGCTCAACAAACATGTTTCCAATACCAAAATTTGTCATCATTGCCTCTAGATATCAAACAACCGACAAAATATAGTTTTTTGGCCGAACTGTTCTGTCGGACACTAGTAAATAAATTAAAGTTGCAATATAAAAAATTCTCTAAATTTGTTGGGCATGCTTTTTTTTAAACTATTCTAAAATTAAAAGAATAAATACAAAAAAAATCCTTACGATTAATAAACACAGTGCTCCCTTTGTCAACATTAAAATATTACACTGATAGAATTTTCCTTCATAGTATTAATGAAACGATTTCATTAAAATCGATTCATTGGTTTAATGAACAATTTCCTTAACAGAATGAGAATTCATTAATATTGGTATTTTTTTCATTAACATTTTTTATGATTTTTTCATAACTTCATAAAAAAAATTCATTAAATAAATGAAAAATTTTCAAATTTTTTTCAATAAAAATTTTAATTTGTAATAAGAAAAAAAATTTTTTTTTTTACTATCATTTTGAAATAAAAAAAATGAAAATTTTCTTTTAAACAGAATTAAACAAAACTTTGATATAAATAAATTTTCTTATTAAATTTGCCTAGAGCTAACAGATTTTGACGAATTTAAATAGTTGGTCACTAAATTCCAGGGAACAGATTCTCTAAGAAAAACGACATAGTTTTGTTCAAAACGAGACTTAAATTGTTATCGTTTTGACGATGTTACACAAAAACGTTATGCTAAAAGATAATAAATTTTTGTTTTTAACAACATTGTTAACAATATTTAACATTTTTATCTAATATGATCGTAAATTAACTACAAAAAGAGGACTATAATCGTCGATCGTTCTACAGAATTCCAAGCCAGATCGATAGAAAATTACATATTTTTTAACGACGTATAAGAAAATATGTAATCTTTTAACACAAAGATGGAACAATTTTGTAAAAACAAAACAATAAAAACGGAAATAAATAAAAATTGGACCAGACCAGACCTTATAAATAATATCAACGAATGATAATTTCTCAATAACCACCAACGAAAATATTTCATACAAACTATGAATTTTATTCATTAAACACATGAAACTTTCATAACGATTAGGCTAGGATTAATGAAAAAAATTTCATATACTTTATGAAATTTTCATTGGGTCAATGAAACCATTCATTAAAATTGATTTAATGAAACACATTTCATTGACTCAATGAAACGTTTCTTTGGGGACTTTTTTATGAAAAAATTCATTGGATTAATGAAGGAATTCATTAATACTACGCACAAATTTCTATCAGTGTAAATATCGTTCATTGTCAGTTAAAAATTAAAAAAAAAAAAAAAAGAAAAGAAAACATGTCATAAATTCGATGTAGCATACATATTTTTCATTGCCATTCAGCATCGTATATCGAGGATTAACTGCATTATGTACTATCCTTTATTCTGAATGTAAAAAACTTTAAAAATTTTATTTCAATAGAATTACCCAAAAAATAGCATTCATAGCTTCAACAACTTGCATACAGAATAAACATGAAAAACTTTTTTTTGAGTATTCAACATAAAAAAAAGACCATTTGAAGTATTACTAAGGTTGTTTTTAGTTAAATTGTAGTTTTTAATACCATACATTTTGTGCATATTGTGGCCTAGTTTGAATATGGAAATGGTAATGTTGGTTTTTTTTTATTATTTCGAATAATACAAGGAATTGTATGTATACAAATTTAATTGAGGCAATTAAACATTTTTGTGATGTAAAATGAACAAATAAAGTAAAAAAAAAAAAAAAAATTAAAACATTTTATATAGTAAAAAGGACTTTTCGGTAATTGAAAATAATTGTAAGAGCTTTAGGTTATTTTTGTTATGAAAATAAATTGAAAATGTTTTAAAAAATTAATATAACTTTATTTAACTTGTTGTCATTTTACATTTACATAACATACAGTGACTCAAATACAAAATCGGACAAGCTACATTAAACATAATGTTTAATAAAAGAAATTACATTGAAGGCGGACTTTTAAAGTTATTTTGTTGAACATATATTTAAGTTGAAAAGTAGTAAGTAAAGGGTGATTTTTTAAGAGCTTACGGCTTTGATTTAAAAAAAAAAAAACACATAAAATTTAGAGAAATGTATGAAATCTTTATTTGAGTCGATAGAACGATCTATACACTGATAGAAATCTGTGCGTAGTATTAATGAATTCCTTCATTAATCCAATTAATTTTTTCATAAAAAAGTCCTCAAAGAAACGTTTCATTGAGTCAATGAAAGGTGTTTCATTAAATCAATTTTAATGAATGGTTTCATTGACCCAATGAAAATTTCATAAAGTATATGACATTTTTTTCATTAATCCCAGCCTAATCGTTATGAAAGTTTCATATGTTTAATGAATAAAATTCATAGTTTGTATGAAATATTTTCGTTGATATTTAATAATTAGCACTTTTTATGATTATTTTAGCATACAAATTACAAATTTTGAAAATAAAATTTTTTTTATCCATAAAATAGAAATATTTTAATTATTGTACTTTTTTTAAAATTAGGTATATTAAGTAAGAACTTTAATGATTGAACAAATCGTTTAAATATAATTAACAGGCATTAAAATATTAAAAGCTGAACTTAGAAAACCAATTTTAATTTATTTCTGTGTGCCCCGGTAGGCTAGTTGGTAGCGTGCTGGCTTATCAGTGCGGGGGTCGTGGGTTCGATTCCCACCAGAGGCACTGGTCTGTTTTCGCTACAACGCGCCGAAGGCCATAGTAGCTAGTGCTCGGTTAGGGTAATAGTATATAATTTGTAATTATATGATTATTAATTAATAAAATAAAAAAAAAAAAAATAAAAAAATTTATTTCTGTTTTTATTGTTTTATTTTTACAAAATTGTTCAATCTTTCTTTACATTTTTTATAATTTGTGTTAAAAGATGATACTGGAATTTAGTGACCAACTATTCAAATTCGTCAAAAACTGTTAGCTCTAGGCAAATTTGATAAAAAAATTTATTTATATCAAAGTTTTGGTTAATTCTGTTTGAAAGAAATTTTTCAGTTTTTTTTTATTTCAAAATGATAGTACAAAAAAAATTTTTTTTTTCTTATTTCAAATCAAAATTTTTATTGAAAAAAATTTGAAAATTTTTTCATTGATTTAATGGTTTTTTTTTATGAAATTATGAAAAAATCATAAAAAATGTTAATGAAAAATATATAATTTTCATTCAGTTAATGAAATTTTTCATTAAACCAATGAATCGATTTTAATGAAATCGTTTTATTAATGCTATGAGGGAAAATTCTATCAGTGTATAATTCAATGTTAATGATTTCATGTAAATGTTGACCGAGGCTAAGCCTCAAATGGTTCATACGCTGGGTCCAATTTTGGCATACACTATCCAACATATCGACCGGTATCTTGTCCCTAAGAGATGAGCCTTAATATGGCTCCACAAAAAATAGTCGAAAGGCGTTAATAACATTTTACACGAAAAGCTGAGCTGCCAAAAGCAGTGTTGCCAAAACGAAAGTTGCTTAAAAATAACACTTTATATCAACGTCCCACATTAGCGACCAAATGGGGCACAACATTAGCATGCGTTGTGATAATTTAATTTTAATTTCTTTTGTGTATATTTTATTAAAATTGTGAATATAATTCTTACCGTTTGCAAGCCAGAATTAGAAAATTCTTCAGAATACGTTTGTTATTCAGTTTCCGAGATCGGTAAAGCTAATATAAGTAAATAATTCTTTACACTTTTACTTTAGTTTTCGTAAGTATTTGAAATTTATTTCTATTGCATTTAAATTTTATTGAAAATAATTTCATATATAATTCATGTGACTACTAAACACTTACGTGACCGTCTCTAACAAAGTTAAACACATTAAAAATAATAATAATGGCGAAAATAAAGAACAAAATAAAGTCCAAATCAAAATATTGTTTTTAAAAGAGTTTTATGGCCTGTTCCTCGATCTCGAACGAAAACCTAGTCGTACGAAAGCTAGTCACTCGAATTCGAATCAATTTGGGTTTCTCTATTTCGAAAGCTATCGTTCGCCTAGAACTTCAGAAAAATCGCGAACATTATTTTTTAAACAGTTTTTTATTCAATGGAGTATATAATAATATTTTAATGTATACAAAAAAAAAATATTTAAAAATATGTATATACCAAAATGTATCTTTAACTTTAAGACTGTGTGGTCAATAAATGTGTGTCATAGTTTATTGAACAGGTACACTAAGGCTATTGTAGTCAAAAACAAATGAAATTTCTTTTGAAGAAGGGACGACTACCATTTCATTAAATTCAAATTTTTAGTAACAAAAAACGACTGAAAAAATGAGCAAAAAATCATAAAACAGTCATTTGATGTGGTTTGTTTTTTTAAATGAACTACAAGGCTAGTAAAAAATCAAATTTGTTCTACAATTTGTTCAACCCAAAGAACTAAAAAATTTTAAAGCAGAAGTTCATTGAGTGTATTGAAGAATGTTTTCATTTTATATATATATGAGTCATTCCACGATACGATTTTTTCTAAAAATTGGCTTTGATGTCTCCGATATCTTTCAAAATTTTAGTACGTCTTCTTCATTAAAAAATATTTTACATAAAATTAAACATTTTTTTCAAAAAGCTATGTGCATTTGAAAATCGTTAAAATCGCGAAAATGTCGCGATTTTAAAGTTTGAAACCTTATTTAAAAGGTATTTGAACCTTCTTTTTAAAAATTATTTGTTTTTTTTTATTATTTATTTATTTATTTTTATTTTTTTATTTTAAAAAGTCGAAAAATCTGAAAAAATATTTTCTTAAAGCTCAATATAACCTTAATATTCCCTGTAAATTTCAGAATGCAAGTCGAATGGATTCTATTTTTTTCCGATTTTTTCCATTGTAGTACCACGAAAAATTACATTTTGTATGTGAACATTATATATACACGCTTGAAAGTGTTAACGAAAATGTTAATGCATGCATTTTTTCAGATTTTTCGACTTGATCGAAGATGGTGCAAAACAGAAATTAACCAAAAAACCAAATTTTAAAAATAACAAAAATAAATTAAAAAAAAAAAATAATTTTTAAAAAGTAGGTTCAAATACCTTTAAAATAAGGTATTAAAATTTAATTCAAATGTCCATAACCTTTTCAAAAATGTTTTTTTAATTTTTTTCCGGAAACACTGGTAAAGTATTTTTTAATGTTTAATACGTCTGGCAAATTTAAAGTAAATTGTATGAGGTGTTGTAAAAAAGGTGTTCGGTGTGACTTGGAATGACTCATATATATATATATCAATTCCACAGCAAGGAAACAAAATTTTAAGATTTTGTTTGAAATCTCTAACACTAGTGATCGCTGTGCACCGCGAAGTCGAAGAATGTTGAAATTTTGACAATATATTATGATCGACACATTCTTTCATAATTTTAGGTACTTGTACGATTTGCTTAGGGATTAAAATACGATTTTGGGACACAATAATGTGCATACCCAGTAAAAAATTTTCGTGTTTTTAGAAGCAAGATAAAACAAATGCGCTGAGGTAAGTGCTTACTAGTATGTTGTTCGTATAAAAATAAACAAAAAAATTTGTTGAGCTTACTGTTTTCCCTTACAATGATGCAGGTTGTAAGCAGCTTACGTTAATCCCTTACTAAAATGCAGGTTGTAATGCAGAAAGTTTCATGTCGTGGATTATAAACGATCTGAACCAGTTTTCCCGAGTGATTTCTGATTGTGTTTGGTGTTTTCGAGTATGTTAAAAAAAATAATTAGTCATTTCACTGTTCCTGAAGAGCTACCACGTGGTGCGGTAAAAAAATAAAATTATTATATTATTGAGCAATTCCATATGAAAACGATCAAAATTGGCAAATTTTTGGACGACCCCTCTCCGATTTTAAAATAAATAGTCTCAATCGATTGCCCAGCAAAAAATAATGTACCTACATATTTTTTTTTTTTTTATAGTGACTGGTTTAGTGGTGGTGTGCACCACTGTCATGTGACAAAATTGAAGAATTCTTCATAAGGGACCTCATTGAAAGTTGTTTAAACACTACTAAAGCGATCGCAACGAGTGATAGCTCGTTGGAAAGGTATTGAATCAGGCTTTAATTGAAAAATAAAATTTTCCTAATTTTTCTCAGAAATTTACCTTTTTTCCCATGAAAATTAAATTTTCCGATTTTCCACAGAAGCTCCTAAATTTTCCGGCTAATTTTATTTTTTTTGGATTCCTCATAATTTTTGCTTTAAGAATCAGCAATAAAAAAAATGGGCCCCGACTCCTTGTTTGGACAGGAGAAGAGCATTTAAGAGACCACCTTGTTCTCATTGTTTTTATATTTTTTATAATTGAATTATTTTTAATTATTTAACAAGAAAAATTAGGAAAATTTTATTTTTCAATACCTTTCCAACGAGCTATCACTCGTCGCGATCGCTTTAGTAGTTTTTTTTTTAAATCAACTTTCAATGAGGTCCCTTATGAAGAATTCTTCAATTTTGTCACATGACAGTGGTGCACACCACCACTAAACCAGTCACTATAAAAAAAAAAAAAATATGTAGGTACATTATTTTTTGCTGGGCAATCGATTGAGACTATTTATTTTAAAATCGGAGAGGGGTCGTCCAAAAGGTGATCGCTTTCATATGGAATTGCTATATGTCTAAAATTAATGTCTGTAGAATTTTATGTAAAATAAATTATACATTATTCACGATTACTTTTAATCGTAATAATGGAGACATGCAATATGATTTTACTGAAAGCCATGAAATCACAGCTTTTTGTAGGCGCTAAAACCCGCGCTTATTTTGCCAAAAAGTAATGCTTCCAAGTGGGAATTCGCCATATAAAAATCATGGCATATGTAAGCAGGTTTGTAAGGGATTCCTTTTGGCTTACTCCCTTACAAACCTGCTTGCAGGTAAGCAGCGTTTTTTACTGGGTATTACCTAAAACCCTTCTATTGATCGTATTGTGATTACTTGGGACTATTTTATCAATATTGAGGATAATATTATAATCACTTAGATTATTTTATGATAGTTACGTAGTTCAGTCATGACAACATGATGCTCTTTGAATATTACAGTAAAAATACTAGCAAAAAGTTGTATTTTTGTTTGAATAATATAGTATTAACAAAAAAGTTCGTTGAAATTTATGGAATCTCAAAATTTTCACTATTACAGATAACACTACTGGACAAAATTCACATTTTTTTGCAGAACCGCTGCTTGAAATACAATTTTTTAATACACTTACACACAGGGAAAAATTTGGGTATTTGCCAACTAAAATTCGGTTACTACGACTCAAATTCGGTTATTACGAATTTCAGTCGGTTGGTGCAACTGAACAATAGTTTTCACAACAAAGTTCGGTTAATACAACTGAATTTCAATTGCAACACCCAATATATTCAGAAATATAATGTAAATATCGTCGCACTAATTGAATTTATAAATTTCCATTACAGTTTTCAATTCGGTTGGCTCTTTATTTCTCTGTATGTAGGTACGATGAATACAAATCTCTCGAAAAAAAAAATGTTTCTTAGTTTTTGTAACATTTAGACTCAGCGTAAACAAATCTATTAGAAAATATGTATTACAAAGACAGCTTCTGAAAAAAGTTGCAAATTCTTCAGTAGTAATATTAAGAAAATTAAGAATTTTTTTTACTTTGGATTGTGTGTGGATGTATAAAATGAATTAAAATTTGAACTTCTTATCTAAATATTTCTGGACATTTTCAATGGATTTGCAAGTTTAATATGAAAATTTGTTCATTGAGATGTCTTGTTCATGTACGAATAAAATTTTATTTTTTTTAAACATATATAAAATTTATAAGGATAAAACAAAAGAAGGACATTTTCAACTTCCTGGCAATACCAGTGCAATATTCTGATACAAACGCCGACACGATTATAGATTTATATTCTTAAAAATGATTTTGCAATAAAATTTCGAAAAATTAAGCAAAATATGCAAAAAATGAATGAATGAAACATAAAAACCGCGATATTTCAAAAACTACAAATAAAAAAAAAAATGTTATTAGATTTATTATAAACCTAAAATATCTAATTAAAGATTTAATTTGAATTTAATTTGTTTCTAAACAAATATTTAATTGAATTAATTAATATTTTAATTGACTTTTAAATATACATATTTTATTTTAGACGCAATTATCATATTATTTTTTCATACACTGTATGCATAAATGGAAAATTTTCAGTATAAAATACCAAATACTTTTGAAGTTAACAAACAAAACTAGCACACACACAAACAGACTCAGCATTGCAAAAAACACACATACCAACGTATAGATCACAAACTTTTTTTGTGAGTATCATATTTTTTTTTGTAGAAGTTATTTATAACTTTTTTTTCCTTCTTAACTTTAATAAAAGGTTTAGTTGATAGTATCATTGTCGTGATAGGTGCAAAATCAATTAAAATATTAATTGATTCAATAAATTTTTTAATTGAAACCAGTTTTTTCTGTGTATGTTAAAAAAAAAAACTTTATTTCAAAGCGGTAATTTTTTTGGCAGTCGAGTAGTGTAATTTACCTCGTTCAGACTTCCTCTTTTACAATTCATAACTTCATGAATAATATTATCGGTTAAACAAAATGATGCATCTAAATTATGTCGATGATTATGATAAAGAACTTGCATTAAATAAATTCTTTTCTTCCATAGAACAAAGAAGGTGACAAACATTCGTATATAAATACCACAGACACTCTTATTAACACTGACTTTACATAATTTTTTATTTTTTTTTACCTTTAGAAAACCGAATAAACTCTACTACCTATTATGTACGTAGATGCTTATTACTTACATTACGCTGACTGGCAATGAGTTTCGACTTATTCTAAGCTAAACAGGCAGGTGGTACTTGGTAATGCTAATACAAAAGATGGTCATCATTATGCAGAAATGAAAGAAAAAATAAAATAATTTACAAATACGGTATCCTACGTCAAGTCAATGGGTTTAGTTTACTTTCAGGGATGTCATTCAATAATTTTTGATAATAACACGGTAGTTGGCTAACCCAAAATTATCACGACCAAAAAACAAGTTTTAATAAAGCGATTTCACTAAAGAAAGGTTTATTTTTCTATAACCGATTTTATTTTGATATTTTAACGGTTTTATTCTGAAATATCTTGAACTACCGTTAAAATAACGCTCAAATACCTAAACGCCGATTAATAAATGCAATTTGTAGATTTAACAAAATTTAATGGCTACAATTTTTAAATAAACCCTGTTGAATTGTGGTTTTAAAATTTTCATATCGGTATTGATTTGGGCATGGTTTCTTTTATAAAATTGCTTTTTCTGAGAGTTATTGATTAGAAATCGAGTACAGTCAAATAATTAGAATTTAGTCATAAACACAAATTAATTTTCTAAAAAGAGGATATTTTTAGATTGGAAAATGTTACAACAGCGATTAAAAATCTATTGCTGTAAATTACCTTTCAGAGTTTCCCATTTGTTTTTGAAATTATAGAAATTTTGACAGTTTATACGGCAGACATGGTTCTAACTCTAAAATTGTTAAAATAAAAAAAATAATTGTACGCCCCGGTAGGCTAGTTGGTAGCGTGCTGGCTTATCAGTGCGGGGGTCGTGGGTTCGATTCCCACCAGAGGCACTGGTCTGTTTTCGCTACAACGAGCCGAAGGCCATAGTAGCTAGTGCTCGGTTAGGGTAATATGATATAATTTGTAATTATATAATTATTAATTAATAAAAATAAAATAAAATAAAAAAAAATAACCTAAAAGTATTTTTATTTCAGAATTTAAATCATTTGGATACCTTCCACTTTAGTATCATCCCAGCAACAATTGTTATTACCAAATAAGTGGTTATATAATTGAAATTATAGCTTTGCACAACTTATAATTTGTCGTCTAATTTAATTGTTTTTTGCCGAGGTGGTGTTTGTAAGTACAGTAATCGCTCGGTTATATGAACTAATTCAAACAGAGCCTGTTTACTAAATGGAGAAGTTCACATAATCGAGAGAATATAAAATAAGTAATTCAAATGATTTTTATTACATTAAGTTTTTATTTTTAATAATTTTTTAATAATTAATGTACATGAAAGTAGTCGGTTATATTTTTTGTACTTTTTTTTGCTTCAAGGGATTTCTATAATGCCTTTTTTTTGATTTTTTTTTGTAGAATGACTACACACAAAGAAAACTTTTGTCATTTGCCAATTAAAATTCGGTTACTACTGCAAAAACCGGTTGGTTCAACGGTATATTGGTTTTCACAAAAAAATTTGGTTAATAAAGGGTGTTTTTATGGAGGTATAGAACTTTGAAATTAAATAAAACAAAGAAAAATTTTTTAAATTGACATGAAATTTACTTTATTCTAAAGATAATCTTCTGTTATTATAATTTAAATATGACGTGTGCATATGCCACACCGCAACTGCTAGCTCGGCCGTAGTCTAATCTGGAGGTCAAATTTTCGATGACTTTTTTAAACATTTGTGGCCGTATATTAACAATAACGCGGCGAATATTTTCCTCCAAGTGGTAATCGTTTCGGGCTTATCGGCGTAGACTAGGGACTGCACATATCCCCACAGAAAATAGTCCAGCGGCGTTAAATCGCACGATATGGGAGGCCAATTCTTGGGTCCGAAACGTGAAACTATGCGGTTACCAAAGGTTTTCTTCAATAAATCAATTGTGGCACGAGCTGTGGGACATGTTGCGCCGTCTTGTTGAAACCACAGCTCCTGCACATCATGTTTTTTCAATTAATGAACGAAAAAGTCAGTAATCATGGCTCTATAGTGGTCACCATTGACTGTAACGTTCTGACAAGCATCGTTTTTAAAGAAGTACGGACCAATGATTCTACCAGCCCTTAAAACACACCAGTCAGTTTTTCTGGATGTAACGGTGTCTCAACGTACACTTGAGTATTATCATCACTCCAAATACGGCAGTTTTAGTTAATCGAATTAATTGCTCTGATGGACGATTATGTTGACAGTAAAATGAACGTAGTGCGCAATACGTATTTCGAACAGAACCATGATTATCACAATAAATTTTCACAAGTTGGAAGCGTATGCCAAACCAAACTAAACATAAATCACTTGACAGCTAACAAAATGGCCGCCAGTTAAAAAAGTGTTGCTAACTTAAAGTTCTATATAAAAAACACCCTTTATCATAAAATTTAATATAACCCATTTACAATAACAAACGTCGCTAATTCTTTTTATTTGGAATACAAATTTTCGTTTGGCATCAAAATTACAAAAAAAAAAATTAAAATTTTTTTTCTTTAATTTTGGCCATATTTTCTATTTTGCAGATTAGACTTTTAAGCCGTAGGTAATTTCTGACTGCCTAGAACTGGGAAAACACTTTTTCCGAACGATGTCACAGTGGTCTCATCCAATACTTTGCTAATAATTTTTTCTTTAGACCACTGAAATTATTGAAAAACAAAAACTGTCAAAATTCTTTTTGGAAACGCTAGTAAAGTGTCTGAAACAAGTGTTCTGCCAGTAGTTTACAATTCCTCGGTCAATCAGTGGTATACAAGTGCTTGATTTTTTGTACCACTGGCAGATTCTGACTGGGTTTGTATAATATACAAAAAAAGGAGTTCTGAAAAGAAGATACGCAAAAAAAGAGGAAAATTCTCTTTTATCCACAGCGGAAAACCATAAACTTAACAAAATACATTTTTTTGTTTACCTAGCAATGTCCTTCATAAGAACAAATAAAAGAGATAATGTTTTCCCGTCTGTTTATTTGTGTAAACAGATAAACAGACACCAGACATAAAAGAAATCTTATTGTACGTAAACACCAGAAGAAAATTTTTACACAAATCTATAAAAAAAACCCCAAGGTAAACGAATGAATAAAAAAGGTTCTTTGTCGCAAACGAGGTAAAAATACACAAGTACTTTTAAGCGCCTTTAATTTACATGTTAAGTAGTCATTTAGGGTACACAATGCTTTGTTTATGAATAATTTTTATTATGAATATATTTTATTGGTGGTTAAGAAACTGGAAACGTCACAAATGTTTGTTGATAATTAAAAAAATCAACTAAATTTCGCTATAATAAAGATTATCTTAATTGACAGTTTTTTTGCTGCTAAGTTAAAAAAAAAGTTTTTTCTAATAAGTTTAACGCAATCAAATTGAAAGAAATTTGTAACTTGATCCCATTAAAAATGTGTGTTATTATTAATAAATATTAATATTAATTTTGGTATAAAAATACGTCAGCTAAATTAATTTTTGATTTTTGTTTTATATTAAGCGGCTTAAGTATTTTTAAATTTGTATAAATGTTTACACCCTTGAATTGTTATGTTCAACCTAAGGCACATAAAGATTTTTTTTAAACTCTTTATACGCCAGAGATCGACACGCACAACATCTTAGTAGCCTTTTGGAAAATTTGGTAAGGGATTATTTGCTAAAGTAAGGAAAAAAATCTTAATGGGCACTTTGCGTTTCTGATTCTTGGGATTGTACTGAGCAAAAAAGTCCACTAGACCATACGTCTACGGTGAAAATCGAGCTTCCAGGTTTTGACTTGCAGTTTTTTCTCAGACTTTTGTCACGTTTTTTTTTTGGATATTTTGGCCTATAACAGCCAAACCATTGAGATTTTCGATCCAATACTAAGACAAAAATTGTAGCCAAGACCATAGTTAAGAACTCTCTAGTACTTGCAAAAGCCTTCAGGCAGTTTTGGCCTTGGGAAAGTGCAAAGGGACATTGTTACTTTCACAAAATACGGCTAAAAAGGCCTATTTTGAAATTAAAAATTAAACCCTTAAACCCCACCCACAAATATAATTGATGCATTAATCTGCTATAGAATCCTTTAAAGAAGATATTGATACCATAATCTTGGATAAGCTCCTCGTACTTCCTGAGATATGACCATCCCACACATTGTTACTTTCACAAAATACGGCAAAAAAGCCCTATTTTGATATTAAAAATTAACCCCTTAAACCCCACCCATAAATATGATTGATGCATTAGTCTGCTAGAGAATTTTCCAAAGAAGAGATTGATACCATAATCTTGGATAAGCTCCTCCTACTTCCTGAGATATGTCCATCCCACACATTGTTTTAAGCAAGTCAAAATCTGTTTGCAAGTCAAAATCAGGAAGCTCGATTTTCACCGTAGACGTATGGTCTAGTGGACTTTTTTGCTCAGTACAATCCTAAGAATCAGTAACGCGAAGCGCCCATTAAGATGTTCAAATCGCCCCACCCTAATGTACACGTTTCTGTTTTCAGTTTTTTATTGAATCTCATTTCATATTTTTATTCTCGAGTGTTTCTTGTCTATTGTATGGATTTTCATAGAAGACGTGTAATTTAATCTAAACATTTACTTGAATGCAGTGATAATTTGCAGTAGTTGTTTTTTGGAATTATTCTCAAATTTTGAATTTGTTTATCGTTTTGCAGCCTATGGCTAGCAGTGGGATACACACAAAAAAAAAAAATTATAATATTTATGAAAAATTTGCCAATGTACTAACATTTACGAACAGTTTATAAGAAATACTGGGACATTTTGTGTCTCGTAAATTATGAAAAGGTTCTTAAAATATATGTAGAAACACTTAATATTTATGAAAAAGTACTTAAAAAAATTGCCAATGTACAAAATCCTAATATTTAAGAAAACTTGCATAAATTGCAATAATACTGGGAATTTTATGTACTTTTTCATAAATGCTAGGTAAACTAGGAACACTTCATTAATATTAAGTAAATTTCATAATTAGTATGAACCTTTAAAAATATGAACTTTTTCATAAAAAATTATGAATTTTATTTTTTTGTGTGTATTTATTCCAAAAGCGGCAGCACCAGAGATGATTTCAATCAACTCAATAGGTACACACAGAGAACAGATTCGCTGTGGTAACATAATTTGTCGCCAACTGAATTTGCGTAGTTACATGTACTATCATCACATTATTCGATTACAGCTATCAACATTTTCTGTTATGTCTAGCATATTTGAAAAGCTTAAACGACGAAAATTTGCTTACGACCACGTTTTCCTCAATAACTCCGGAACCAAATGAGTCTCCACCTTAACATTTTGCTGCAAATGTAGAGAGACCTTAGTTGTTATCATATAATTTTTTCAGAATTTAACAAAAATTGGATTTTGAGATATGGATCTTTGAACATTAAATTAAAACAAATTATCTTTGACCTTTTAATACAAATACCATTTTAAAGGTAATGTTCTCACCTATAAAATGGTATGAATAGGAAAATTGTAAGTGGTATAGTTTTAAAGTTATGACCGACTATGTATGGGCACTTTTTTCAAATTTTGACGTTTTTGCCAATTTTAATGACGTCATATTTCGAAAACCGAAAAGGTTTAAGGTCGAAAGGTTAATGATTTTATAAACACTACCTATTTACAATATTTGTGGCGAATTTTTTTTAAAATCGGAGACGACAAATCCGAAAATGACAGTTTTCTGTGCGGTTTGAAATGGAATTGCCCTGCTACCAATTTAATTATATTTTAAACGTTTACTACATAAAAATAAAAAAAAGTTCATGATACAAAAATTAACAAAAATATTACTGTTTTAAAATAACATAAGATGCTAAAACATTTATTAACATTTTCTAATGGAAATTTCTGAAGCTTCATATCTTGGAAAACTGCAATTTCTAAGGACATGTTTTGATGGAATAATCGTTTATAATCTCTTTCCCTAAGAAAGTCTTTCTAGCCAGATCCAGATGAGTTTCTCCGTGAGCATATTACTAAAATATTAATTGATTTGCAGTTCAGAGTCTTTTCACTAAATAAATAAGTGCGCCCGGTAGGTTAGTTTGTAGCGCGTTGGCTTAGCAGTGCGGGGTTGTGGGTTCGATTCCCTCCACAGGCACTGGTCTGTTTTCGCTACAACACGCCGATAGCCATAGTAGCTAGTGCTCGGTTAGGGTAATAGGATATAATTTGTAATTATATGATTATTAATAAATAAAATATAAAAAATAAGACAAATCACTGTTTTAGAAAATCGGAATTATTCTTATCCAAACAATTAATTTACTTGATAGATCTTGGTATTGTCAGCTCTTTTCCTCAATGGGTTTTTATTAATTTTGCTATTAATTAATTTCTATTATTAATATTTAAAATCGTTTGTTACCCAAACATTGGCAATTTCAAGAACTAATATTATTTTTTTGTTACACGTTGCTCTACCTGTCATTAACACAATGACTTTTTATATTCAATTTTGGATGGTTTAACCAATTATTAATATCACAGGATATTATTTAGGTAAAGACGACAGCAAATGTAGTCAAAAACAAATGAAATTTCACTTGATAAAAAGACGACTAACATATCATTAAATTCAACTAACATTTGTCATTTGTTTTTACTGTTCAAAGAATTACTTACAATTGTAGTAAAAATGAATCACATATGTTAGTAAAAAATAAACAAACATTTATTTTTTTTATTTTTTTGAATAACAAAAAATCCAAAAGCGTAGCCAAAATTTTGTAAAAATTACGTTATTTTAATTTGTCGAAATGTGGGCAATTTCATGTGTTTTATATAGTGTATTAAGTAAATATATCGGTAACTTAAATGCACAATGTTTATTTCGATTACTTTTTATCAAAAATAATCATTATCAATCAAATAATAAATATTTGGCATGTTTTAAAAGCTTTAGACACACTTTTCAGATAAAGGTCTTTCAAATTTCATTGAACTTGTCATATATATTCTCCTAGTTAATGTGGAGTATGCGTTTTTGTTTCCTTTTCCAAAATTTGTTGTAGTTCGCGTTTAGTCGCTGCTCAAATTTGTGGGTTTTTAACAAATATGTCAGAAATATAAAATATCCTAATTTTTGAAAGCGTCAACAACAAATTAAATATTTTGTGTCATTTTATATATTAAATCCTTTTTTTTTAACAGTGTAGCACAAAAATTAAATTTTTTAGCGAAAAAAGATAACTGAATTGTAAAGATGTCATTAATTCGCGAATATCTCAAAAAACTCATAATTACTTATTTTTAAATTTATTTTGCAATTAACTCAAAGTATTGCTTACAACATATACAAATTTCAGCTTGGGAATCAGAGGGGTTCAAAAATAAACGGAATTTTTCCGAAAGTATCTTTGATATTTAATATAAAATTTTGTATATTTTCATAGCACTTTAGGACAAATTTGAATATGTGTTGCCAAGCATGGGAAAATCGATATGCATTTTAAACAGGTGACCACAAGTAGTTGAATTGCATACTCAGATTTTCGTTATCGCATCCTGTGTCCAGACTTCGGCGACGTCAATTACATTTCACAATCATTCCACTTGTGAAATTTGTCTATATCATTAATAATTTCAAACCTACACTCACACTTGTGAGCTTAAACGCTTCCTTGCAAAGCTTGTAAAAGTTTTAATAGCAAACGTTGGGATTAGTACCAATATCAGAGTATTTAATTACAGCGCAATTATTCAATTACAACCAATTACATGTAATTAGACATAAAAAATAATTGAACTCTAATAAAATACACAAATATTGGTATTATGTCCCATGTCTGATATTGAAAAAACTTTGAATTTTCCAGGGAAGCGTTTAAGCCCAGAACTGTGAGCGCATTTCTGAAATTATAAATGATATAGAAAAATTTCAGAAGTGAATGATTGTGAAATGTAATTGACGTCGCCCAAGTCTGCCTATGTCCCTTCAAAAGGGAATTTAAAGGTATATTTTTAATAAAATTATTTTAACAAATTATTTGAATGCAACACTGTTTAAAGAAAATGATTTGATGTTTAAATTGACACCATTTTATTTTAGTTGACCGCCCGGGTAAAAAATTTAAAATTGAGTCTAATAAAATTATATCTCATTTGATAAGCTCCCATATATAGGCACATACCAATTGATCCGAAAAATGGGCCATCCACATGTATCTAATTATATCAAATTAGATATAATTTGATACAATTTTATCCTCGATTTGTCCATATCCGGGACATTAAATTATATCTAATAAGATATAAATATATCTGATTTTATAACATTTTAGCCGATAGTACGTATGCTTTTTGTAGCTTAAAGTTGTGCTTATATTTAATAAGTTTAAATTTCAAATTTCTGGAAATCAACAATTTTAAAGAGAAAACTTTTTTTAAATGAAACAACGAAATGATTGAAAATTATCAAGAACAAATTTAGCGCTTCAAAAATATGTAACTAAGTGGTATTATTTTATAAAGTCTACACATTTTTTTTACTTCAAATTATATAAAATACATCACTTGCAAATGATTTCGTTATAAAATTAATATGGTTATATGTGAAGCCATAGTTAATAAAGTCTTAAACTGCAAATAACTTAATTTTATATTAAACTTTAACAACATATGTATGGAGTTATATATAATGCTATATAAAATTAAAAGGAAAACATTTTTAGTATGACGTCACATATATTTTAATAAAACTTAGCACGGGACCATATAGAATCATATCGATCATTACATAAATTTCGATTCTTATTATATGGCTTATGTAGTTATATAAAGGGTCCGCCAAATAACTTTTTTTTTTTGAACTTCTGAACCAATTGGACTTTGTATGGCGTCATACCAAGGTCTTTATGCAAAATTCGTCTCAATGATGTCTCCGAAATGTTCAATTGTTGAGAACGACAGTGAATTGATGTTGATGGCGCTTCACGCACACTTTCTACTTTCTTTCACTTTTTTCACAAGATAACGAACATACGGACCATATTCGTTCAGCGGAAGGATAAAACTAATTATCCTTCAAATCAGACATGAGCTAAGTGTTACCATTCACGAAATAAGCACTAGTTGAAAAAAAAAAAAAAGTTCGATGGCGGACCCTTTATGAAGTAAGATTTGGAGACACATAATAAGATCAAGTACCATATAAAAAAATCTATCAATAAAAATAATCAGATGTATTTGTATATAATGATATTAGCCGTAATGTGACTTCATTCAAAGTCCGATATAACTTAATCATATTATATATGACTAGATATAAATATTTTTACCCGGGCGTTCAAAAGTTATTATTATTCAAATATTGTGTATTTCTTACACATTTGTAAAAAGCTCCCAATTTTGAGCAGCTACGAACCGCGAACTATAACAAATTTTGGAAATAGAAAAAAAACGTAAACATTTTTGACAACAAAGTTCTTCTAGAGTCCAATTAAAATCTGGTCACCTTAACAAAATTATATGCAATGTTACGTATATGCTTAATTTTTTCTGCTTTTATTTTTGTCTGATTATTATTGTAATGTTTTTGTTTGTTTGTTAAAGTTTCAGTATTTATAACCGAGTTGTAGTTGTCGAAGTATGTGTTTGTTGTTTGTATCTGTATCTGTGCTATACCACAAAGTTGTTGATAATAATAGTGATGATACTTATGATGTCTGTCTAGTTGCATTGTAATAAAAAATTAAGTTTTTTTTATATATTCTAACTGCGAATGACTATATAAAAATATAGTCTGGCTTTTGCAATTTTGCAACAATATTTTTAAATATTAAAAATATGTAAAAAAAAACAAAAGTTGCTTTTTCACTTCATTTTCTTTTACATACTCGTAAATTTCTGATTTTCATGTTAGTTCAATGCCCTGCTGGTAAACTTCACGAATAGATATAGATATTTTTATGTCTGCTTTCATAACTACATACATTTCTTTTTTTGTAATTTTCTTTCTAAGTTTTAGTTTTTTTTTTTTCATTTTGGCTTTTTCCTTTTGTGAAAAATATGGTAAAATATCCATTTTAGTTAAATTTTGTTATGATTTCTTTTTGCTTGACTTTTTCTTAGCCATCCGAAAGATACAACCAACATTATTGAAGTCAGTCAACAATCACGCTGACAAATTACTTTTGAAAAGTAATAATTAATGGTCTGTTAAATATGTCTTTTTAATTTAAATCTCTTTATTATATCTGTTGTTGGATGAATTTTGGCAGTCAACCGTTTGTTGCTAACGGTGAATACTGATGTAATTTATGGGTTTATATAGTAATAGTGTGGATAAAGTATCAAAAATTTGTATATATAAAATGCTTAAATTGTTACAGAAAATGCTGACTAGAAAAATATTTTCAATTAGAAGAACTAAGAAATGAGATGAGCTTAGAACATGTTCTAAAATTGTCAAAAGAAAAAACAGAAAATGCCAAAATCCATGTTATTTTTTAGCATAGTCCGTGGACCCCCATTTGGGAGCCGTTAATGTAGTTAGTGTGAATACAGTATCAAAATTTTTATATATAAAATGCTCAATTTTTTACAGAAAATCCTATCAAGAAATATATTTTTAATTAAGAGAGTTTAATTTAAGATAAGTTTAGAAAATATTTTAAAATTTAAAAATAAAAATAAAACAGAAAATGGCAAAAGCCATGTACTTGTTTAGCATAGTGTACGACTGTGCATATTTGCAAATGATAAACGGAAATTGTGTTAAATATAGTTTGGTGGGTGTTATGTTGTATTTGTATAAATCAAATTATGAATGGGATTGAGTCCGCAGAGTGTGGTTTTGGAGATTTTATTATTACTGTTGGGGCATGTTCGCTAATATGGCCCTACCTCTGGTATTTGGGCTATGCTGAAAATCTTTCCAAAATAGACAAGAATATATCAAAAAAAACTTAAAAAAATAAGGAACTAAATCATCAGTCCTGTTTAGGGAACAAATAAGGTACCACCTTAGTGAATATTATAAAAATTTTATTTTTAATTTTTTTTTCTTATATATTTTTTTTTATCGAATTAATTGGTTTTAGTTAAATTGTGAATAAAATTCCTACTGTTTGCGAAACTTGGATTTGGAAAATTCTTTAAAGAAATTTTAGAAAAAAAGTTTTTTGTACTAATTTTTAGTACAATTTTTTTATTTTAGTAACATTGTTATTCTCATTTTACAAATTACTGAATTTTGCACACATTTTTCTTGCTGAACTCAAGCAAAATCTTTAACTATTTTTTTAAAACCACTATTTTTTAAAAGAAAATATTTTTAACAAATTTTCTTTTTATTTGACAGTTAAATTAAAGGAATTTTCATCAATTGTAGTCTTTATGTGAACTTCTATTACATGTACTAAAACTAAGAAAAATTTGTTGCAGATTTTAGCAAATTAATTTTAAAATGCAGTTTACTGAAATTTTACATCATATATCGACTTATATATCATACATAGACTTGTTAATTCAGGTACAAAAATGCAAATCTTGAGAACAAAAACTATGGTGAAAATTTTGTGAAAATTTTGTGAAAATTTTGTGATATTTTCCAATCAGACCTATACAAATAGCAGAACAATTTATAAAAAATTATTTAAAAATTACGTTGCCGAAAACAGCTAAATTTGTCATATTTTTTTCTAAATATTAGTAAGATAAGAACAGCAAAAATAAATATGCGTTAATTGAAACAAATATATTTCGTTAATTGAAAATTACTATTTTTTTTTTTTTGCTAAAATCAGCAAAAAATGTTCCCACATATTAGTAGAAAAAAGTAAAAAAAAAAACACATCACTAAACATATGAAATTTTCAAGTATAGTTTTAATGCGCACAAAAATTTGCTCTGTTGAAATCAAAAAACTGTTCTACCAAAGAATCATGATAATGGTGACACTGGTGCGGGTGTCTATGGACCAGGTTTCCAACGGGCCTTACCTATGGGTAGATACCCCTCCATTTTTCAGGCAGAGATTTTTGCTATCTGTGTCTGCGCGGAGGAGTGTCTACGAAGGGGCACTATTAGATCTCGTATCTACATTCTTTCCGACAGTCAGGCGGCATTAAGGGCTTTAATGTCCTATGAGGTGTCATCTGGTCTGGTCATGGAATGCATTCTGGCTCTTAACCGACTTGGCAGGCGCAACTCGCTTACCTTAGGGTGGGTTCCTGGTCACGAGGGGCATGAGGGCAACGAGAGGGCAGATTGTCTTGCTAATTGCGGGGCCCGAAGGCCCTTTATTGGCCCTGAACCATTCTGTGGTATACCTTTGGGGTATGTTAGGGAGAAGCTCGGGTCGTGGAGGGAGTCAGAATTCTCTCTCTATTGGGAAAACTCTCTTGGCCAACGACAGGCTAAGAGATTGATTTCTTTTTCCAGTGCAGGATCGAGGAGACTCTTGTCCCTCGGGAGGGGTGACTTGAGAACCCTGGTGTCTTACCTGACTGGACACTGCAATCTCAGATACCACCTGCTCAAAAGGGGTCTTTCGGACACGGATGAGTGTAGGTTTTGCGAACTGGTAGCTGAGACATCAGAGCATGTTCTTTGCGAATGTCCGAGGCTATGTGAAAGGCGTGCCAAGTTTCTTGGCAATCGCTTTGTCTCCCCTTCGGACATTATGAAGATTTTGCCTAATAGGATTATTGGCTTTATAGGTAGCTTGAATCTTTAGGGTAACTTTAGGCAGCACAAAAGACCTAAGTTGGTCGCGGTGCATAGTGCCATATAATCTAATCTAATCATGATAATTGAGCATTTTCATTGATCAATTGAACATTGGCTTGGAAGTACTCATTCATTTAATGCAACAACTTCCTTGGAATATGTTGTGTCTAAATAACATCCAAAGAAGTTGTTTAGGCAAAGAAACTTCCAAAGAATCAAAATGCAAATTTAGAAGAGATTTCTTTTTAGCTGGGCAGCAGTCTACTATTTTTTTTTTTAGCAAAAATGTATGTTGATTCAAGGATAATGAGTGTTTTTTGCATTCAACTGAAGTTAGCATAAATATATCTAAAAATTTTCTATATACAACAGTTTTTGTTGGCTGCTTTTTGTCTACAAATGTTTAGCCAAATTTTTTGCTGATTTTAGCAGAAAAAATTGTTATGCTAAAATTGCTAACTAAAATTTAAATCAACCTAACCACGTGCTTGATTACTAAGAAGACAAGAATGGAGCAAAATTGATTATTAATAGGTTTTTTGTTAAAGTTCTGCCTATTATAGAGGCTCTAACTTTTCTAAAACTTCGGGTTCTGATGAGATCTTTAGCCAGATCGAAATACTAGTATCAACCTAGCTAATATGTTTGATTTGCTTTATTTTTGTAAATATACGGAGGTTGTACGCTCGTTATAAATTGAAAATAACAAATATAACTTAAATTTTGTGTATATAACTGTTGTTTGTTCCTGTTCTTATCTTTCTAATATAGACCCAAAAAAAATTTCAAATTTTTACAGATTTTTCTGCTAATTTTTTGTATTTAACAGTTTTTTTTGCTGTTCTCATCTTACAAATATTGAGCAAATATATCTGCTAGTTTTACAAGTTTATTGTTATAAGTTTAATTTCATTTAATTAGTGACTTTAATTAAATGCAAGTACATAGTAAACAAAAAAATCTGCTTTTGTTCTCGACACTTATAGAAATAAACCTGTATAAATAGCAGAAAAAACTACTAAAAATTAGTTAAAAATAACCTTGCAGAAAAAACTCCTAAATTTAGATGATTTTGTGCTAAGTATTAATAAAATAAGAACAGTAAAAATAAATCTGTTAACTTTACAAAATTTTAGTTATATTCGATGTGAATTTTAGTTAATTATTACTCTGTAATATTAGCAAAAACTTTTACAAAATAGTAGACTCAAAATAGCAAACAAAACTGAAATATTTACAAAATGTTTGCTATATTTACTTCAAATTTAGTGGAATGCAAACAACAGTTTATTTAGCTAAAATCAACAGAAATTTTTGGCAAAAAATTGTAGATTTCTGATTTCATAAGGGGTAACTTTTATCAGCATTAAAAAAAAGCAGTTTTTTTCTGCAAGGTAATTTTTAACTAATGTTTAATAGCTGTTATTGCTATTTTTACAGGTTTATTTCTATGAGTGCATACATCTTTAAAATACAAAAATGTATATGGTGGTCAAAAGTGGGTCTTTCATGATATTTAGTCTGTTTATTTTTAAAAGATTTAATTTAAGAATTATGAAATAATTGAGCTTTCATTACTTGATAATAATAATTTCTGTTCGTATGGCAACCTTTATCCTAGAAAGTTCTCATCTGTGTTTGACTAATTATAAATTCGAGAAATTTTACAAATTGTTGATAACAAGAACTATTGTTAGAATGTTGACTCCAAAAACCACCACTTCAATATTTACATCATCATAATTATCATCAAAAAAAACAACCACAACATTGAAAATATTATAAAATATATGAGGTATTCAACGGCAAAGAACTACACTATGGAAAATGTATATAATTTAACCTACACAGAAAAAATTATCAACCTAAAATATCTAATTAAAAATTTGATTTAAATTAAATTTGTTTCTAAACAAATATTTAATTGAATCAATTAATATTTTAATTGACTTTTAAATATATAAATACATATTTTATTTTCGACGCAATTAATAGCAAATTTTTAGTATAAAACACCAAATGCATTTGAAGTTTACATATAAAACAAGTACTCACACAAACATACAAATAGACGCAGCATTAACAAACACATACATACCAATGTATCGTTCACACAATTTTTTTTGTCAGTATCATATTTTTTTTTGTAGAAGTTATTTATAGCTTTTTTCCTTTTTAATTTTCAATAAAAGTTTTATTGCAGAATCAATTAAAATATTAATTGATTCAATAATTTTTTTAATTGACACCCGTTTTAGTTTTTTCTGTGTAAGATAGATCCTTTCAATGTCATAACAAATGCTAAAGTCATAAAAACATGAGACATGTAAAATCTTGTAAAACTGTCAAAGTATGACGAATCATTTCAAACCAGGGTTCGTTAAAATACCGTTATCGATTCAAAAGCCCTTTCAACTGAATATCGTTACAGTTGCTAACGATATTCAGCATACAGTAATTTGATGTGGTTTGTTTTTTAAATGAACTACATATGTGGTCAAAAATTAAATTTCTTCTACAAATTACTGTTTTTTCACTTAAAAACATAAATTACTGTATTACAACTCAAACAACTACAAATATTTACAGCATAAGTTTACTGAGTATATTTGAAAAGATAGAACTATTTAGATTGTATACAAGTTATGATCGTGAAAATATTAAAATGTTAAGCCATATTTGTTAGAGTTCTTTTA
This sequence comes from Delia radicum, assembly GCA_021234595.1. Classification (NCBI taxonomy): domain Eukaryota; kingdom Metazoa; phylum Arthropoda; class Insecta; order Diptera; family Anthomyiidae; genus Delia; species Delia radicum. The sequence continues at coordinate 215,018,097 of CM037851.1, forward strand.
GCTTATTTTTTTAGTGTATGTTTAATTTGCCATTACTGGATAATTTACGTGCTTTCTTTTAAAAATAATTTTATTTTAGCTTCTTCTATTTTTAACCCTCTAAACAGGAAGCCGCCTCTAGGCGGGGTATTTTCAATTGGCCATAACTTCGCCTTTAGCCATAACTTAACTTTGATCAAAGAGTAAAAGTGCATGAGGTTGTTGATGCCATGGCAGTGTGGTTTCGATTTTAAATGATCAGTTGGGTTAAAGAAAGCTGTCTGCAAGATGGGTGCCGCGTTTGCTCTCAATTGACCATAAAAGTAATCGTGGCCAATAAGTTGATGGCCAAACAGTTTTTTTGGGATGCACTCGGGATAATCCATATCGATTACCTTCAAAAGGGTAAAACAATAAACGGCGAATATTATGCCAACTTATTGGACCGCTTTAACGAGGATTAAAAAAAAAACGACCCCATATGACCAAGAAATGCATATTTTATGGACCTCGAAAAATCCTATTTTTTGGAAGGATTCAAAATTGGAGAAACGTTGGACTAAGTGTATTGAGCTAAAAGGAGATTATGTTGAAAAATATTTTTTTTTTTGCAAAAAAAACTGTGTTTTATTCAAAAAGTCACGGACCTATAAATCCGCCTTCGTATCTTCAATTTTTTTTTTTAATTTAAGCCAAACTTAATAAAAATTAAAATAATAGTCATCCCGCTAAAAGCAACATTTGTACACATTTCCTTAAAAATAGTAGATTGCTGGTTTCAGAAGTTTTTATTTGTTTCGTACAAAAAAAAAAAAAAAAACAAAATTTTAGAATAACTTTGGCAGTTTCGATTTTTTTGTGATATTTTTTGTTTTTAAATCTTTTTTAAGAGCTTAAGACAAAGTTTTTAAGTTTTTTGGTTTCCCTGGTAATAATACATGCTCTAAAAAACTTTTTACTACAACTCAAAGTAATATAAAACCAATTGTAGCGAAAAATGTGGAAAAAATACATTTTTACAAATAAATATATTTTTACTGCAGACATAACGAACAAAAAAAAAAATATTACAAATTGTTCTAGCAGTCATATTTGTAGTTCATTGTATGTCTGGAGTACAACTACAACTTCTATGTACACCGAAAAAAATCCATACGAAAATCGAAGTACATTGTACGAAATATTTTATTGTTTCGCACCACGAAAAGTTTGGTGTAAAATATATGTATACATACGAAAGTGTTTTGTATAATCTACGAAATAAATTATAATTTTTACGAAATATTTTTTATATACAATATTACTTTAACCGCGCTTCAAAATGGTACAATCATAGTGATAAGAGAACAAAATATATGAAAATTTGTATTAAATATAGTAATTCAGTACAATAATAATCACATCCTTAGCCAAACCTCGAAATGTTGCACATACCCTATGGGGAATGAGGAGTCAATTGACCTAAGAGTGACTGGTTAAAGAAGGACTTATCCCAGGACTGGTATAATTTAATACTGAAGTGGGTTAAGCACTGTCAATTGTCCTAAAATTACCAATCCTGTGACTGGTAAATTGAGGAAATACCACTTAACCAGAATGCTTATTAACTTGGCCAGAATTTTACCCATTGGAAGCTGTTTAGTTTTCGTTTATTTTATACGAAATGACCCTTTTGCGACAGTCTTGTGGTATGTCCATCTTTGGTTAGTCCTGTGGCATGCCACTATGTGGTTTAAAGTAGGACAAATGAACCCCTCCTATGACAAGCCAATGTTAAAGTTGCCAGGATTTAGCAGAGGGCCGGTCTCTGGCACGAAGGGACCGATCCTGTGGCACACGCAGAACCTGTCCTATTCCCCATAGGGTATTTATTTTAAATAATTTATTTCGTAAACTTAAATTACAATTTTTATATTCTATGAACAATTATGACACGAAATGTTTTCATTAGTTTCGTAAAAAAAAACAAAAGCTTTTACACTTAGCGTTTCGTAAAAGAAACTTTCATATATATTACGTAAAAAGTAAATACGAATGAGTTCGTTAGTTTTGTGAAATTTTAAAAGACTGCACACTCATAATAATTCATGCTAAAAATACGAATAAAAATGTCAAAACATCGAGAACTTTCGCAATATAAACAAAATTTCGTGTATTTAACAAAAGTTTTTGTTATTTTGACGTTTTTTTCGTATTTTTATGCATGGATTACTATCAGTGCACGAATATTATTTTCGTTAAATAAAAGAAATTTTCGTGTATTTTACGTGAAAAATAGCTACAAAAGTTTCTTTTTGGTAAAAAGTTGCATGGATTTTTTTCGGTGTACGTGCTACTCTGACTACTTAAAAGCAAAGAAAGGCCGGAAAAAATATCTACTCACACGTAAAGCAGGCTGTTATTTGTCTGGATGGATTTTGATTTTTGCCACCAAGAGTTTTGAATAACAGGAAATCCGTAGTGAAAAAAAAAAAATATATATAGTTATGAAAAACAGCCAAAATGCAAAATGCAAAAAAAAAAAATTTAAAACATATTAAAATTTTTTTACTGGAATCACAAAAAATCACAGTTCACTTAAATTATAAGAGTATTCTTTTTTATATTCTTTAACCCTCTAATGAGTAAATGGATTAACTTTAATTAAACGTGATGACACTGTCATTTTTTAAAGAACTCTACACACAGAAAATTTTGTTTGATGGAAAAAAAAAATCAAATGTTCAGCAAATCAATGAAATCTCACTTCACAAAACAAACTTACATTTTAATAAAATTAATGAATAGCTTCATTATTCATATGAAACCGTTCTTCTTAATGAAATTTTTACTTTGAAAATATGAAACATTTAATAAATAATATCATATCTCTCATACCATTTTATGAAAACTTGCACTGACTTAATAAAAAGTTTCAATGGACCAACTCCAGTGCAATTTCACTGATTTTATGCAAAAATTCGTTAATATCATGCAGATAATTATCTTAGTAAAATAATTATGAATTTATGATGCCAATATTAATTTTAAATTAAAAACGGACAAAAAACTGTTAAATACTTGTTGTTTATTTCGAAACTTATATTAATTTAAATATATCACAGATTATATGGGGAACTTGAAATCTTTTCGGCACTTTGAGGTAAAATATTTTAAAATTTTTTTTTTATACGACATGAATAACCGTTTGTGTGTATGTTAGTCTATGTTTAAGTATGATAAATCCTTCCGCGTTAATTATTTATCTTCAAATTGCTCCAAAATTATGGCGGTTAATAAAAGTTGCATCAATTTATAAATCTTATTACATTTGCCACATTTTTAAATATATATTACACACCGAAAAATATAAAAATACACTCAAAAATTTGTTTGCCGTATATTATAACTTAAAAAGAAAATAAAACATTTTTTTGTCATATATTACAACTTAAAACCGCCATTATTTTCAAAAACATCAGATTTAGTTGGGGTTAGGAAATCATATAAAATACTTTTGAATTCGCAAAATTGAAAATTTTATATAATGATGCTATTTGAGGTTACAAAATTGTTTTTCTCCAAAAAAATTAAAGTCCTTATAATCTTTTATTTGATGTACGTTTTTGCAAAATTGATACCGGCCTTAAGTTGTCGCATACTGAGCTCTGTTTGGGAAAAAAAATGCCACTATGAATGAAAAAAATTTTTTTTTGCACTTTATCAATTTAATCCTTCGTAATAATTTACTCTAGATACCCAACTGTTCTAAAGCCATATTTTTTTTTTATAAAATAATGCTATACAAATTTTTTAATTTCGCTAAATTTTAAGGAAGTCAATACAATTTTTAAAACTCCTTTTTGGATCAGAGATGCTTTTTACAAAGTAACTTAGATGAAATATAATTTTAATGTCAGACGCAAGAACATACATTTTCAAAAATTTACGCCAATTCCTAATAGGTTTGTGATTTTTGTATCCCATTATTGGTGCGCTCACATAAACAAAGTAACAACCCAGGTAAAAATTGCGTATAATCAAGTGGGCGTTTGTTATAGGATATCATACCGCTATTGCAAGTAAGTTAAAAACCTTTCATTTTTAGTTTTATCCTTATACATTTTATGCATTTTAAAAGACTTTAAAATTCTATCATTGCACATAAACTAGACATTACAATGAACTAATTTTTGCAGGGACCGTAACGGTTATAAGTGATATCAAAAAAGTTCCTTTATAACAGTTATTTTGTGGCTTAAAAAGAAAAAAAAAACATCCAAAACAGTTATTTTTCAACGTAAAAATAAAAGATCGGATGAAACTCTTAAGAAGAGAGTTTTATTTCGCCTTTATTAAATAAAACTCTTTTGAGGAATTTTATTTTTTCCGTCTAAAATAAAACTCATTTGAGGAGTTTTATTTTTTCCGTCAGAGAATAAAACTCATTTTATGTAAATTGACACTCAAAGCTTGCCGTTTACCAGATCATTACAATTTGTAAGGCAGTGTATTCACTTGCATTGCAATTGAAAAAATCGTCATTTAAATTGAAAACATGTGGGTTTTTAATTTGTTGTTGTTTGATTCCTATTATTAAATGGTTGTTGTTTTATTTCTTATATATGTACATATGGAACAAGAAAGCGAAGGAAGTGATAATGAGGATGAAAAAAGCTTTCTATGAAATCGACAATTTTTCTCCAAGGCCCTTATCGATTGATAAACCTCTTTTTGAGTTCTGGGAGGCTAAAAGAATACACTATCCGTACTTTTATACATTGGCAAAAACTATACAGTGTGTACCTGCAACCCAGGTAAGCGTGGAAAGTGCATTCTCTGCTCTTAAATTGGTATTGAGCGACGTGCGTTCAAATCTTTCCGCAGAAAATTTAGAAAAAGTTATGTTTGTTAAATTAAATAAATAAATTACTATACACATTATAGCAAATAAAGTCAATAAAAAAAGAAGAAAATAAACAACATGAGTTTTATTTTAGACGGAAAAATAAAACTCCTTAAATGAGTTTCAAAATAAAACTCCTCAAGAGAGTCTTATTTCAGACGGAAAAAATAAAACTCCTAAAAAGAGTTTTATTTAATGAAGACGAAATAAAACTCTCTTCTTAAGAGTTTCATCCGATCATCTATTTTTTCGTTGAAAAATAACTCTTAGCTGTGGAGTTGGGATCGTTTCCTTAAGATCACAATAGATTCTTAAAGAGCACTTCAATACGAATCGTTTGGTATATAATAGTATACGTCTCCGTTGACTCTAACATAGAAAGTTTTTGAGTTAAAGTTTTCGGGATAACTATTTTTTACGGTCTCTGAATTTTGTATTAAAATTGAAAATCCTTTCAAAATGTACTAAAATATTTGGATGTTGGCAAAACGTTGGTAAAACCATGAAATAGGTGGTCTTCAACAAGATTTTTCAAAATAAAAAAATTGATTTAAATTTTTTTTGGACCCGCCGGGATTTCAACCCTTGATTTCAATACTTGATGTTTTATAACATAAGTGAATGATAACTTGTGGATAACAGTTGGCTGATCAAATATGTCACAACTGGCCTAAGGTTAAATCACAAAAAATGTATGCCTCGAATCGAACTCGGAACCTTCCGACTACAAACTTTTTGGAACAAAGCATCATTACTTTTATAAAATAAGTGCTTTACCAGTTGTTAGACATGACATGGGAAAACGCTTTTTGCCATCGTTGGCGCAGTAGTCCAAGCCAATTCTTGGCCATTTTTTTTTTTTTTTTTTTTTTTTTGTGGACCATTGATATTATTGTAAAACAAATACTAACAAAACGCTTTTTGGAAACGTTGGTAAAGTGTCTTGAACAAGTGTTCTGCCAGTAATATATTTACAATTAATCAGTTAGCCAGTGCTTTATTTGTTGTACCACTGGCAGTTTCTGACTAGGTACATACTTCTTTTTTATATAATTGTCTTCTTTCCTAAATATTTTAGGATATTTTTAATGGATTTGCAATTTTAATACAAAAGTGAGTTCAGTGTAATGTTTAGTTTACGCATACTGAAACATTATTAAAAAATTATTGGCAAACATTAAATTTATAAGGATAAAACTAAACATGTAAAATTTTCAAATTCCTTGCAATATCGGTAAGATATTGTGAAATAAACACCGACATGATTATACTCAAAAGAAAAATAATTTTGTGTTTAGCAAAATATATTGTAGGAAAAAATTAGGTTAATGAAGTTATTATAAAAATTACGGTATTTCAGAAACTGCAAATGAGAAAATAAATGTTGACAGAATTGGATTCAGCGTAACTTAGTGCATTAAAAATATGTATTATGCAAAACATTTAAATATGTTGATTAGTGTTATTTATAGCTTTTCCTTTATCATATATACAAATTTTTTCGAAATCTGGGGAAATCTTCTGGTGTTTACTTGTAACTATTTAATTTTGCAACAATAATTTCTCATGTGTCATTTAAGGGTTAAATTGCTTTTATATAAATATTTTTTATTTCTTTATTTTATTTTTTTTTTATAGAAATTTTCCCATTTCATTTCCCTTCAATTTTATATTTAACCTTTGACATTTATCTCTTTCACATCCTCTTTGTAATACAACATGTTTATAAAAAAGTATCCATATTATCTGTTTTTCATTATCACTGCTTAACTTAAGCTATGAAAAGAATGTCTGCTGAAGTTTTTTTTAGTTTTGCTTTATTTTTTATTGATTTTTTCCATCTGCTGTATGTTATTTTACTTGTATAATGCATTCGCATATAGGTTTTCCTATTTTTCCCTAACCTTTCCATGCTTCGCTTTAGGTATATTTTATGTAGCTTTTTTCATAAAAGTTTTATTTTGTATGTGTTTACATACAATTATTAAAATGCCGAATTGGCTGTCTGGAGTATTACTCCAAAAACTATTTATTGAGCAAAAAAGCAAATATTTTATGTTCATTTAATCATGCACATGAGGCTTTCCATATTTAATGTGTATGTAAAAAATCAAAAATGTTGCCAATATTTTCCATAAGTGGGAAAGTAGGCGTGGATTTTAATTGATCAGTTTAACATTTATTTTTAATATATTTTTTTATAATTTATTGGAATTTAAAAACTGCTGGAAATATGACAAGTTCCGCCATTTCCTTTGCGTTTAACAGATACTCAAAGCATACAAAAATGTGGATTTTTGTAAAAATTTAAAAAAGTGAATTTCGAGAACTCATAAAACATTTTTTTTTGAGAAAAAACGTTGCTAAAATCATGAAAAAGCTATGGACACTCTGCACCATCAACTTCAATGTTGGTTACTGAGTAAACGTTCTGGACAGCCAATTGAGGTCAATACACCAGAACATGTCGAAAAATTCACGATATGGTGTTGGCCTATCGGAGAGTGTCATAAGAATTTTATACGGCACTACAGTTTTGATTTTAAATGATCAGCTGGGTTTTAGAAATCTATTCGCAAGATGAGTTCCGAGTTTGTTATCTATTGATAACAATCGTGCGACAACGTTAAAAGACTGGTACCGTGAAATAACTCCCAAATGAAATAACTCCCAAAAAAAAAAGTGAAATAACTCTCAAAAATTTTCCATATAAATTGGGATTTATTTCATTATGAAATAACTCCCAATGCGTTAGGACTTATTTCGCAATCTTTTGTTAGAAATTATTTCATTATGAAATAACTCCCAAATGAAATAATTCCCAACCAGGTTTTGTTGGGAGTTATTTCATTCATTTTTTGTTATTGGGAGTTATTGTACTTTTGTTAGGGCTTATTTCATTTTCATTTTTAAATGTTATTTTATCGTTGGGAATTATTTCATTTTTGTTGGGAGTTATTTCATTTCTATTGAAATTGTCGTAAAGTAAATAATAGCAATACAGTTAGTTATTTTACCAAAAGAAACGCAGTTCTTGCTAGAATTTTGGTAAGTAAAGATCGGTATTAAAGTGATTAAAAATAATGGCAAATCTTGAATTTGAAATAATGAGTGGCAAAAGAAGAAATAATAAATTCTTATATGTAAAAGTCGAAAATCAAATTTATTTAAAAAATTCGGAAGCTGGAAGAAGCAAATATTATACGTGTTACGAAATAAGGTCCATGAACATTATACTCCAGTGTGGAAACAGATCAGTAATTTTGAAGTTTCTTTTGTGTCGCACGCAGAAAAAACTTTATTTCGCGAAGCCGCCTGCCGCGTTCTACGGAGGAAAAAAACCCCTAAGAGCGGCCGAAGGCCGCCACCCAGAAGAACTTGTTTTTCAAATCAGATGTCAGAAATAATTTGTAAAAACAAGTTTTTCTGTGTGGCGGCCTTCGGCCGCTCTTAGGGGTTTTTTTCCTCCGTAGAACGCGGCAGGCGGCTTCGCGAAATTATAGATTATAAACGCGCCGCCAATGTTTAATATTATGTACATTTTTATAAAGAGAATTCGATATTTTTGAATTGGGAATTATTTAATTTTTTGGGACTTTTTTCATTGGGAGTTGTTTCATTCTTTGTTGGGAGTTATTTGATTACTATGAAATAACTCCCAAATGTTGGGGCTTATTTCATTTTTTCTTTGGAGGTTATTTCATTTATTAAAGTTGGGACTAATTTAATTTTTTTGGGGACTTATTTCATTGGGAGTTATTTCATTGGGACTTATTTCATTTGGGAGTTATTTCACGGTACATAAAATACTGTTTGATGTTATTTAACCTCAATTCGCATGAGGTTTTGCTGCATTTTATAACCATGGATGAAACATGGATCCATTACAACATACTGTAGACCAAGCAGCTGTCAAAACAATGGGTTTCTCTGGCCGAGCCGGCTTCGAAGAAGGCAAGGTAGGTTTGTCGGCCAACAAGGTCATAGCGACAGTTTTTTTTTGGAATGCAATAGGCATAATCAACAATGAGTACCCTCAAAAGGGAAAAAAATCAATGGCGAATATTATGTGAACTTATTGGACCGATTCAACGAAGATTACAAAAACAACCCCATTTGGCAAAGAAAAAAATTTTTTTTATCGAATGCACGGGTGCACTAGGTATGGGATAGTGAAGGATTTTTCATTTTCGATGCACTAGAAACCCTCATTTTATGAGGTTCGAAAAAATGTATGAGCCAAAAAATTTGGGAGGTGGAGTGATGTCAAGTAGCTCCTAATCGGGGTCAAATATGGGGTAAAGGGGAAAAATCCGCACAAAGCCACACAACTGCATCGGAGTCGTGCCTACAGACATTAATTTTTCTCTTTTTTTAATTTTCGTATTACCTGATGCTATTTAAAGTTTCTTTTTATTAACGTTGATATTTTTACAAACTCCAAAATAATTTGTCTTTAAAAAACTGTTCACGTTAACTCTTAAATAATGTTAAAAGTAGCATAATTTAAATTAAACCACGAGCTTGTAATACAAAATAAAATGCATGTTGTAGTCTTTAGGGCTCATGCCAATTGTGGTTAATGAAAATAAACACACAATATAAATGAAGATTTTATTTCCTTTCATTTAATGTCGACGTAAAAAAAAAAACTCAAAAATAATGAAGAATAACCCAATACAATACACAAGAAATATACAGCCAAAGTCGAAAGAAAAATAAAAATAAACAGAGCAAAAAAAAAAAATTAAAATAACCACGACCATTGCAAAAAAAAAAAAATAAATAAAAAAGCACAACTTAAGGAAACTGAAGCTGATCAATAGCGACTAAACTATGAGCTATAGCTACACTGCGGGAAAAAGGTGTCAGTTGGGTATTGGGACCTGTCCAGGGATACGTGAAAACAGTACCGGTCTATAATACATATCATTTGATATGTGAAAAGAGGACCAGTTTCTAAATTACCTACCACGTTCCCAATTAAGCACGTGATGTGTCCGAAATTACCAGTTCTGTGGTAGGTTAAAACTGGATGGGTTCCTAAAGTACCTATCACGTGATCGGTATAAAAGTCTCTATCACGTGATGGGTCTGAAAGTACCAGACATGTGGTAGGTGAAAAAAAGACCGGTTCCTAAAGTACTAATCACGTTTCAGGTTTAAAAGTGTTTATAGAAATCTGAAAAAATTAGTTTTGGCCAAAAATGATTGCATTAAAGATCTGTGGTTCAGTGATATGTTATTTGGGGTTAGCTGTGTGACATGTTTTTCTACACTGGTCCTGTGTCATGTCACTTAGGGCAATTGACCCCCTCCTAGAACAAGCCCATGTTAAAGGGACCGGTCCCTTTCATTTAAAAAAACCAGTCCCTATCACAGTGAACCGGTGACGTAACGTGTCCAATGACAGGTCCCTTTCCCACAGGGTATTACACAGTACAACACTCAAAATGTATCGGACATTTGATGTATTAATTAGGGATATTTGAAATTGTGCATGCAAATTAGTAGTGTCCGACCGAGTACTCGGCATCGGCTTCGGAGTTCGGCCAAAAAGTGAAGTTCGGTGTTCGGCCAAATTTTGGCCGAATTTGGCCGAACTACCGAACTTTTTATAACTATTTATAAAAAGCACAAATAAATAACAACTGTGGTTATATTTACTTTTCAGAATTTACAAAAAAACTACGTAAAAAATACAAAGTTGAATATGATAGAATATCCAAAAAAAAAAAACAACGATATTTAGCAGAACCAAACGAAAATTTTATTGAAAAAGAAATTAAAATGTTTATTACGGAGCCTTTCAGTCCTAGAAATATAAATATATTTGAGTATAGGAATTCAAGTCCATTTACAAATATAAAAGCTGTAGCAATAAAATGTTTATCAGCCCCACGAACTAGTGTAGCTAGCGAACAGCTTTTTAGCGCTGCCGGACAGCTGTATTCTGATAGACAAAGCAATTCACATGGTGTGAATGCGGAAAAATTGCTTTTCTGTCATAACAATATCAAACTTTTTAATTTTAAATATTAAATATTAAAGTTTAAGTTTAAGTTTTTTTTTTTTTCTATATCGACTTAAAAATCGATCAACATTTTTCTTTGACTATAAAATATAGTACAAATATTTTATTCTTTTTTTGTACATAAAATAGTACAACTATTTTCCAAATATGATTTTTTAAAAAAATAAACCTATAAATTTGTTATTTAAATTTATTTTCATCGGGATAAACATTAATTGCATTTATAGTAATTAAATGTGCTAAAGTCCCAAAACTTATTTAACAAATTGTGAAAAGCAATCTGATGTAGGCGTGTCCCTATCCGGATTTCATTCCTGCCTAAGGAAATCTTCAGGGGACTTTGTTATTAGAATTTCTAGAGATATTTGTTATGTTAAATCACAAACTCAATGAGAATTTCTTGTCCTCGTCTAGGAGCGAGATTCAAAATTTAAAATATCAAAGAAAAAACAAAAACAACAACAAAAAATTGTCACAATTGGCTTTGTCATCTTCCAAATACTACTCTGTTTTTTTGACAGACCTAGCAATGTAGTGACGTTTATTCAAGTAAATCAACAATAGAAAATCATATGTTTTCTATTAGTGTCAGTTACATTTAAATTTGCACAAGCACCTGCATATTTGTTATTTAAATTTATTTTCATCGGGATAAACATTAATTGCATTTATAGTAATTAAATGTGCTAAAGTCCCAAAACTTATTTAACAAATTGTGAAAAGCAATCTGATGTAGGCGTGTCCCTATCCGGATTTCATTCCTGCCTAAGGAAATCTTCAGGGGACTTTGTTATTAGAATTTCTAGAGATATTTGTTATGTTAAATCACAAACTCAATGAGAATTTCTTGTCCTCGTCTAGGAGCGAGATTCAAAATTTAAAATATCAAAGAAAAAACAAAAACAACAACAAAAAATTGTCACAATTGGCTTTGTCATCTTCCAAATACTACTCTGTTTTTTTGACAGACCTAGCAATGTAGTGACGTTTTGTTTATGTTTAATAACTTTTTGGTTTAAATTTATTGATCTAAAAAAACAATTTATAATTTTTTTTTATTAAAACAAAAAGTTCGGCTTCGGCTTCGGCCTCGGCCGAACATTGATATTATGGCCGAAGTTCGGCTTCGGCTTCCGCCGAAAAAAATGAGTTCGGTCGGACACTACAAATTAGCTCACAGAATGCAATATTCCGCCTACAACTTATTTGCAAGTATTTTTTTAACACCACAATCAAAAACTTTTAAACGAGTTTTAATTACAAAATTCCTTATATCAATTAATGGTAGCGATTCCTATTCTCACTTTCACCATTCACCTCAATTTTTGAATCTCATTATTTCCCGTGTGTTAATTATATGTCCCATTTTGATTTCTGATTTTTTAATATTTGTTTATTGTAAAGACGATTGGACAATAAAAAATTTATAATTTTGTATTAGTTGAGAGAAAATGAGGTTCGAAAACTGAGGTGAATGGTGAAAGTGAGAATAGGAATCGCTACCAATATTTTAATTTAGTTTGTACCTATCATACAAATCTTTGACTCATAAAAATGAACATTGTAACTGCTATTTTGAAAGGATCATTTCTATGAGTCAAAGATTTTTATGATAGGTGCAAACTAAATTAAACTACTACAAATTAGTTAAAAATGACGCAGCAAAAAAAAAAAAAAATTATAAAATCAGCAGATTTTTTCTAAATATTACTAGTAAGATAAATAAATGTACAAAATTTTATTTAGATTTGAGTTGAAAACTCAACTCAAATGGATACCTCCCAGGACCGGCAGATCTTCGGGTTCATTTGTTCGTTAGTTTAGTACATTTTATAACATATCCAAATTTAATCAAAATCTGAAAGAAGTCATTTTGTTAATTTCCTAGTGGGTCTTTTTTGGTCAAAAGTAAAAAAATATTAACCCTGTATTTATCAAATTATTGAAAATAATGATTTGTATTTGGTAGTCATTATATAAATTCCGTTTTATTGCGTTTTTTTCCCCAGACCACTAACGGTTAAAGATTTTTAAATACAAGCAAAGCTTATTAAAATCTAATCAAATTTATGTTGCTAATTTTGAAGAAAGCATTAAAAATATGTTCAAACTTTAAAAAAATAATCAATTTTTATTAAATGTTCTGGAAAAGAATCGCTCCACACACAAACATTAATTATCATGTTTTCAAATTATTGGTTTTCTGTACTAATTTTTAAAAATTGCAGTCGACATCTACAAATTATGCACCTTAAAAAATCTTTAAAATTAACTTTAAAAAAACACGTTTTTGCATTTAATCGAATTTGTGCTTCATTTTTGATTCTAGTGTAAAGTGGATTAATGGTATCCGAAAAAGTCATAATTCCATATCTGAATAACTTTGAGCATATTAAAGGAATAAATGAAATAATGAAACTGGGGGTGTAAGAAATATATTTTTAACAGACACCGTAATGGTCATCCCAACCTTATTTTTTCTTTATGTGTAAAACTGAAATATTTTCTGCGATCATCGCGACTGTGTCCGCTATTAAAAGGCTTAGCTGTAATACGTCTATGTTGATTAAAAATCTTGGCTTATATTTCTTGAAAAAGCTTATCCTTACTAAAAATTTTAACAACTTTTTTACATCGATGGTAGACATTACCGCTAAAATAGCGATATCGATTCAAAACCCTTTAACCTGACTATTGTTATTCCTAAACTATCCTTAAAATACCGTTAGCGAAATAATCTGACAAGATCAGAAAAAATAATTGCTACTTCAAAAATTCTCGACGCCTGCTGAAACCGACTATATAAGGCTCTTATTTCTAAAGGTTTTTTTGAATTGGGAGAAACGTTGGAAGACTATACTTAAAAGATATGACGTGCAAAGTTTCACGAAAAAGTCGAAAAATTAAGAAATTACTTGGAACTTACAAGAGTTTTATCATTCATTTAATTTTTTTCTCATAGTTTTTAACTTTCAGATCCAAACCATTACAAAATGGAGTCACTAGACCTGGAAGATTTTTTCACTAAAAAAGAATTTCTCATATCGCTGTTTGGTGAAAAACTGTATGGTGATTTACAAGTAAAACCAAAATTTTCCAAATTTTAAACTTTTGCAGTTTTTTCCATATAGTGTTAGCGCCGTTTATTGGAATTACATTTTGAGAACAGTATTTAAAAAAGTTGTAATTTTATAAAGTTTTAGCTATACCAAGTTGATGTCAGCGCACCTATAACGGGACACGGACATCACAAACTTAAAAGGAATTGGAGTAAATTTTTTGAAAATGTATGTTTTTTGCGAGTGGCATTCACAAATATATTTGAAATTGGCTAGCGTATTGCGTGAACTGAGTATTTGAGTATACTTCTAAATAACATTTTTTCGCATTTTTTTTATAAAAAACATGGCTTGAGAACATATTTAGGTATCTAGAGTGAATCTTCATGACGGACATAACTGATAAAGTGCAAAAACATTGATTTTTTTTTCGTTCCAAGCGAGCACAGAGGCAGTTTTTTCCAAACACATTTCGTTTTGTGACAACTTAAGCACTGGCTGAATTCCACCAAAACATACATCAAATACAAGATTTTAATTATTTTAGTGACATTAAAATCGATAAGGCATGAACAAATTTTAAGGACTTTAAACTTTATGGAGCAAACAAAATTTTCATAATCTCAAAAAGCATCCTTATATAAAAATTTTAATTTTTAAATTGTGAGAGTATTTGATATGATTTCCTACAAATAAGTAGCCCTTAACTCTTAACATTTAATGATAAACCGCCAGAAAATGCGTTTTTTTTCGAAATAATCGCGGTTTACTTTATAAGACCTAATATATGTAAGACAAAATATTGTTTTGGGTGCATTTTTATATTTTTTGGGGATGTAATACATATTTTGAAATGTGATTTGAATTCCATTGTAAGCAACAATATTTAATCATTATTCAATAATTTTAATTGTAAGTACTTAAAATTCATAATCAGAATAATTAAACTATATTGTAAACAGAAAATATTTAAAATTAACCAAAACACAGTCACATCATTCAAATTATTGGTTTTCCTTATCAATATTGAAAAAACATTATCTTCTGCATTACCTTTAATACCAACAACTTTTCGGAGATTTTATCCCTTGAATAAAATATTTGCAGTTAAAATCGAATATTAGTTTCGCCTACAAAAAAACAATCACTCTATCTAAAATAAAAGTTTTCGTTAGCAATTTTAAAATACTATAAAGTTTTTTAATTGTTTTGGTAACTCTAATAAAATATTAAGATTAGCAACCCAATTTTTGCTGTACATACAAATCTATTTTTAGACATGCATATTTGAATTTGAAACAAAAAAACATTCAAGGTTGAAATTGGAAAATGCAAATTCAAATTGAGTTTAGGCTAGAGGTAAAGTAATTGCCTGACAAGCAGGAGGTCGGCGGTTTGACAGTTTTGTTAACTTTAATAAAATATTGAGATTTGCAACCGAATTTCTGTTGTACATACAAATCGATTTTTAGACAACTATTTAAATTTGAAACTAGAAAATATTCAAGGTTGAAATTTAAAAAAAACATATTTAAATTGGGTTTAGGCTAGAGGTAAAGTACTTGCGTGACAAACGGAAGATCGTCGGTTCGAGCCCAGTTCGAGGCATATACTTTTTTTTATTAATAAAATAAATTTTGTTGAACGCATGTGAATCTATTTATAGAATATTATAGTCCATAAACATAAAATATTCAATTGTTACAATAAAAATGTGAAATTTATAAATAAATGTCGGTTGTTACAATAGTATTAAAATTTAATAATAGTGATAGTACGTGGAACTACAAAAATTCGGTTGGCAAAAAATTTGGTTGCAAACTGTTAATTAAATGAAAGTAAAAACTGTAATTTTAATAGTTTTACTTTGCTTGAAATTTTAAACCGCCACAATTTTTGCGCCGTTAAAGATAAATGATTAACGCGAATGTATTTAGCATGCTTAAACATCGGCTAACATATAAACGAAAGGTTATTCATGTCATACAAAAAAAAAATTTTTAATATTTTACATCAAGGTGTCGAGAATTTTTGAAGTTCGTCATATAGGTATTTTCCCAAAGTTTGATCATGAACATGAACCAGTCATTGCAATTCAAGCGTAATGGGTCTAAAAATATCGTTGCTCATTGACATTAGCAGAATAACTAAAATAACTTTACCTTAAAATATCGTTACCGAAATTATTGAAATACCGTTATCCTTAAAATAATGTTACCGAAATAACTCAAATACTGTTACCGAAATGAGAAAAATAACATTACCGCTAAAAAACCGTAACCGAAATATCGTTAACCCTAAAATACCGTTACCGAAGTAAAAGAAAATAGCGTTACCCTTACCGATAACCGCATCGCATCGGTTACCATCTATGCCTTTTTACTGATGTAGGGTATTCGAAATGAAAAACATAGAAACATGAAACAATCTTTAATAGTGAAATAAGAAAAACAAGGCGCGGTTGTATACTACATGATGATGTGATGATAAAAACGTAAACAAATTAAATTATTAAATTGAAATATTGATAACATTTAATTAAGTAAATGAAATATAGAAAAAAAACGAAGAAAAAAATATAGAAAATGTAAAAAATAATTAAAAAAATTTTACCTTCAATTTGTAACAAGACGTTGAAAAAGCTGCCTTTATGTTAAAGTTGTTTGTTTGGGTGGTGGTTGGGTTGGTCGTTTGGTTTACTGCGAGATGTTCTGGGACCAAGTCTGGGCATTAATTTATAAATTATTCGTTTTAATGGTTGCAATATAAACTTAATCAGATGTTACGTTGAGAACAAAAAAATTTTTTTGGGTTGTTTAAATGTTGACAATTAGTAAAATTTGCCAAATGTGTGTAATAAAGGTGGTGGCAAATTTTGTTGTGCACTTCTAAACGATTGTTTTAAGGGTGTAATTGAGAACTTTGAAATTCTGTTTTAAATATTAAATTTTATTTATACACTACAATATTATTTTTTTTTCTTTCAGAAACTTTTTTTAATAATTATTTTTTAAGCATTTGATTATTTATTTTCTTAAAATTTATTTTAAGCTTTTTCATATATTTTGTTGTTTTACTAGCATGCCATTTCTTTTACTCTTTTAAATTTATTTAGTTGGGACTATCTTTATTTTGCAAGGATATTTGGCATTTAATGCCAAACACCAACAAAACATAAACACATATACATTTACACATACACTTGTACTTACACTTACAAAAACACAGAGAAACAAACACGTTTAGTTCAAAGACGGACAGACAAACAGAGCCAGCCAAACGAAACGAAAATGGAAGACAAAACGGAACGTTAAAGAGGAGGTTGTTGTACAAGAAGAACGGGAACACACGCAATTTAATATGAACAATAAAAACTTTTTTTTTTTTTTTTTTTTTTTGAACAGAATCGAAATAAATATTTTTTTTTGGATTTTCTTAATTAATTCGAAACTTTTACATTAAATTATTTTCTTTTGAATATAATTTCATAAAAACTTTTCACTATTTTCTTCTTTTTCAATTTCATCCATTTGAACAATTCAATTATTTATTATTTTTTTTTTTTTGTATATTAATAACGCGTACCGTCGCTTTTTCGTTGCGTCTTTATTCGTGCTTTGTTCATTTTACAATACAGATACAAACCGTAGTGGCAAAAGGTCTGGCCATCCAATTATCTTTTGTATTATCTAGATACAAAGCCGCCTTGGTTAAACGCATTTTTTAGATAAATTTCTTCTTGTTTCTTCTCAAATAAGTCTTTTAGGTTAGAAAGAGACAACTATAGGAAGTTAAAGTCACAATAACAAACAATTAAATGACATTTCTTTCATATTCAAACTATTGTGAATTGTTAGTTCATATAATCTTCACTGGCAGCTGTTTTATGTTTTGATTATTATTATATTAATGCACATTTTTTGAGAGTGGGATGTCACTTTAAAAAAGAGAGTGGTTAATAAAAGAAAACAAGAAGAGATATAAAATTATGAACAAAAAGGAAATTGTAACAACTTTCAGATTAACATTCAATTGCAATCGAATTTTTCACGTTTTCGAAATTTTCAAGAATTTTAGTTTTTTAATAAAATCTTTTAATTTGTAGACACACTTTTAATTAAATTTAACTTTAATTTATTTTTTTTCACTTGTATTTTTTATTTAATTCCACTCGTTTAGTTGTTTTTACAGACACCGCATTTTCCTAACTGACTGAATCATTATCTGGTAAAAGTACATTTTTTGTCTGCTTCTTTTTTTTATAATTTTCTGTTTGCTTTTCTGTTCGTGTTTTTGTCTGCATTTTAGGGCTTGTCAGTTTTCTTTTTTATGCAAAAGTATCTTGTAGATACATTTGTCTGTAAACACATGTTTCTTAGACATTCACAATAATATTTTTAAATGGGTTTTAGTCTTGGAGTTATTTTAATTTTGCTATAAGATTTTTGACTATAGGTTTTTGTTCATTATATATTGTATAGCGGAATTTTAAACCTGAAATTTATACCATTATATTTTGTAAAAACACAGAAATCTAGTGTTAAAAATAAGTCCACGGTTTTCGGTTTTACTAGTAGAGTTTATCAAATAGTTTACTACAATAAAACAAATCTATTATGTTAAACATAGCTCTTATAACAAAAACTGACGAAATTTGGAATCACTTAAAAATTTTAAAATTATTATTTGGTAATACAAAATTACCCAAAAAACTTAATTGGTAACCCTGAAAACCGAAAAATGTTTGAGTTAAAAACAGGGTTGGCAAACACTTCCTTCTCATTTTAACGATAGTTGCACTGATAACAATCATACATGAGACTAATTAATTTAATGGACTAATAATTAATTGATGATTTCATTACAATGTCATATCATTGAAGCAATCAATTGTAATAAAATTATTTTCATTAGCATTTTTTTAATTAATGGTAATGCAGTTCATTGATTTAATTTAATTTCATTGATTAAAGATAATGATTTTGAATTTCATTACCATTAGTAGTGAATCAATTAAAGGAAGCAAATTACAATTGACAGAATACAAATATGGAAATACCAATTTAATCACTCCTATAATAGAAAGGTATATTTGTGCAAAATGGAACGATATGGAATGAAACGGGGAACGTTGGTATTCTGAACACTTAACACATTTACTGATCTGTAGTTAGAAAGTGAACATTTATTTTTAACTTACTATTCTTTTGTTCTAACATCCCTTAATTCTGAGAAGTCTCCTGGTTGTGTTTTAACAACAGCAGATCTACTTAAACGCTTACCACATAAGGCAGTTGCAAAACTTGCAACAATATTTAATGCATCTATAAAGCTAAGCATATGAAATGTGTAATGATACAGAAGCCAGGTAAAAACCCAGATTAATCTGCAAAAGATTAAAATCAATAATTCAGACTAACGGTCTTGAACCTTATCACCAATTCGGATTTCTCGAGAAACACTCGACAATCGAACTGATACATACACACAGAAAACAAATTTGGAGTTCCAACCAATTTTTTTTGCAAACCGAATTTTCGTAGTCACATGTACTATCTTTTAATGATTTTGTTAGTTCGATTGTAGTACCCAAATTTTTGTTGAGGTAATTATGTGGGTTAGTTATGTATACCGAAATCTTTTTTGTACCCACCGAATCAGGTTGTTGATGCAATACAAATTATATGGTAAATCCTATCGAATTAATTTAAATAATACACTGTTTCCAATAATATAAAAATAGTATATTTTTCATGATATTAAAATGCAATTAGAAGTTAAACATATTAAAATTTAAATTCAAACAAATTTTTAACGAAAAACCTTAATATTCTTATGCATTTTTCTAGAGAAAAATTAATTCGACTTTTTTTGTATATTCGATTAACAAAAATTTTATTTTATTTTGTTATTTTTCTGTAGAAAACAATTTTGGGATTGAATAATTTTTGATCAGAATTAATCAATTATTAAAACAGTATGACCTCAAAAAAATTTGGAGGACTGAGGCTACATCCCTACGCTTCATGGGTGCATGTTTTCCTGAGCGTAATATTAGTAAAGGCTTCAGCATTTAATCTTCTTTTTTGTGAGATAGCTAACAAGGGGAGTCTCCCGATGGATTCTCTTCGATCTTAATTAAATTTGGATATATCGTGTGTTTTTTCGGCTTATTTCGAATTGTTTCAAAAAATTTGAGAGAAATGATGCACCAAATCAAAGAGCTGTTTAACCGATATTTGAAAAAAATAAATTTCAAGGCTTAAAATATTCTGCGACTACATTATGTAATTTTCAAATTTTCTGGGTTGTTTTATAAAGCGCAAGGCCTTGTTATGCGTTGATTAGTATGCAAATCTATATGGAAATTTATATAAAACAGCCAAATTCATTTGGCACCAAAATATTGTCAGTGCTAAATCAAAGTTAAGCTTTTTTCTCGATTTACTAACTAATTTTCTTCCTAAACAATTGACTCCCACTGAAATTTAATCTAGATTATTTCCGCGAAGGAGTTAACGTGATTCATCGTTTATAATTGATTCAGACGTTTAAACATTAAATTTATCCTAGAAAAACATTTGCATTGCAGACCCAATCCCTTTAAAAGTTCTACTTAAGCACACGGCTCAGAAATCGTTTAATCCCAAGACCATCGCCATGAATTAATGTTTTTTTTTTCATTAAAACAGTGATTTCAACCGCAGTATTCTCCTGCACAATGTTCAGTAATACCTTGTTAGATATTTGAATTTCTGCTTAATGCACACGTTGCTGATTTCAGGATTTTCTGAAACCAGTGGAATTTCACACTTTTGTCCATTTTTTCTTCTAAAGTATAGAAATAATATATAGTTGTTGCTTATGATATAAATTGTGCTTTGATATTTATTAAAAAAAAATGGTGTAGTACACGGAAATTAATACTTACGACAGCCAATAATTTGTGTTATAATAATTTTGCATGTTTTTATAATAATTTTATTTAGCCTTCCGATCCCATCCTGTCGTCAATGAGAAAACGATGGATTTCTTATAACACATTGGCATCTGTAAATAATGAAGAATTAAAAGATTTGCTTTATCTGTTAGATATAAATAATGATGTGTCCGATTATTTTGTATTAAATAAAGAAACAACCTAATTTGTTTGTCTTTTTTTTTTCATTAATGAAGAACATCATAAAACCCTTTTTACCTGACCCAATTATATAAGATGTGAATACGAGTACACATTAGAAGAAATATATGAATAAGGGCTAACTTTTGAAGATTTTCTGTTTAGGAATTATGAACATAACATACCAGTGTTTAGTATCGTTGAAAAGAAAATTACCTGTAGATTGCGATTTTTTAAAAAAGGTTGAATTTAGCCATCTTGGTAAACCAAAACTTGGGCAATCCAAATATAAAGGTAAACATTTCAGTTTTTGCTTAAATGAAAATTTTCACTATTCAATAAAATATTTATTAATAGACATAATCGAATGATTTTTTGGATTTAACTAGACTTTAAGGTCAAAAAATCGAAACAAATTTCAGAAATTATGATTTTCTGAAAACAATCCCACAATTCCTACAAATAAAAAAAAAAATTCCAAAAATGGGATTTTTTTCGTTTTTTGCTGCCATGTCGTCATTTAAAGCGGGGATTGGAAATGACTTACACACTACATTAGGTATCTGTTGGAGTATCTAAAACCGTTTTCCACTACCCAATTGGAGGCGTGCACAAATTTTAACTGTGAGTTAAAGTTGATATTTACCTCAAAAATATGGCAACTTTGGAAGCGGATGGGGGGAAAAGTATTTACAAATCAAAATTTTTTTTACCACAACTCGCATTTATATAAAAAGACCTTCCAGAAAAGTATACATACTTTATATGTTCAGAAGAAAAATATTTGTCTGGAGCGATAAGAAGTTTGGTGCTTTTTGGGGAAAATATCGCCAAAATTTACTTTTTTTTTTAATTTCTACTTTAAACTAATGTAATTTTTGACTGAAACAAGATATTGAACTAATTTTTTTTTATTCAATCAAGAATTTTATTGGCTAAATTATTGTTAGTTTAAAATGAAAATTGGTCCCAATTTTCTCCCGATATTTGAAAAACTTTGGACCTGAGTCGGACAAAATTTGGAATTTCACATTTTCAAATCGGAATATCTCGGAAACTATTGGAGGTAACCCACACATGTAAGCATGTTTTTTGTTCATCTTTACAAGAAGGTTACTAATATGTTAATTTTTTGAAAATCGGATGAAAAAAAAAATGGAAAACACTCAAAATTTTTTATGAAAAAAGTACCCAACTTTGGGCAGCCATTTTGCCGCCCCAAAGGGTCTGGAAGGTTCAAAATCAAAACTCCATTTTATGTCTTTTATTCATGTTCCAAATTTCATTGCAATCGGACCACAAGTTAACAAATGGCCGAATTATTTCCACAAATTTTGTGATTTCTCCCACTGTGGGATAGCACACAATTCACAAAAAACGGCAAAAATTTCAAAAATTGAATTTATACATTTATTACTGTCTTGTTGACATTTTAAGTGATGTTAAAACACGATAGTACTATCATTTTGTGGACTGAATTGGAGAACCTGTACAAGTTTTACAATTTCCGAATTTAATGGTGCACTCAGAAAAAAAATTGGTTAAACTTCAAATTTGAGTAAACAAAATGGTTGAACTCGGGAGTGTTTGAGGGGGGGGGGGGGGGGGGGGGGGGGGGGGGGGGGGGGGGGGGGGGGGGGGAGAATAATGACCAACTGGGAAAATCATTTTCATAAAATCCAACTATATGTAGTATTCATTAAGAAAGAAATAAACACGATACTTGTTGCTGAAGAAACTTTAAATCTGGTGGCAAAATATTCGTGCAAGGTTTTTTGTCCATAAAATTACTAAAATTGCGTATTTTATAATTTTTAACTTTAAAAGAATTTTATTTTAAACGTAAACAAGATATTGCATTGGATTTTAATTGTTTACTGTTAAAACTTTTTGACAATATCACATTGGCATTTTCCATTAGCAAATAACCCGACCAGGTTATTGCAAAAATGAAAAATATTGATTTTAAATGCGGGCAACTTATGCACTTTAAGAGATATGTGGGTGATCTCTTAAGCCACTACAAGCAGATTAACTAAATGTTTCAGGTTTGAAAATCTGTTGGTAAATATTAGTGTCCGAACGAAGACTTCGGCCGGAAAATGCTTTTTGTCGGTATTCGTTATTTTTAAGCAGTATGATCAAATTGCACAAATGGAAATATGTTTATTGAGCTTATTAGATGCTATTTTGCATAGATGGGCACTTTGCAGTAGCAGTAAAATTTCAGTAAAAAAAATTTTACTGGTTACTACAACGAAATTTTCAGTAGCCAGTAATGTTTACTGATTACTGAAAAAAAAAAAAAAAAATCCAGTAACCAGTATTTTTACTGATTACAAAAAAAAAAAAAAAATAAGTAATTAATAAATTTGTACCAATGTAGGCATTTTTTTTAATTTTTTTTTTATTTTAAGTAAAATAAGTAAAATACAACTTTAAAATTGTTATTGGTTAGTTACACAATATTTAAATTAAAAAAAAAAATATCTTCTTGGATAAGTTCAAAAAAAAAAACTTATGTTACTTAACAAATTTTAATTATTCAGAAGGAAATGCAACAAAAACTACTGAAAGTTAACAAAAACGAAAAATGTATAAATCTATACTCATTTTTTTATTAACTGTTACAAAATACTTTTCAAGTTAAATTTTTTTGTTTTGTTGACATTTTACTGATTACTGCATTTTTCAGTAATCAGTAAACGTTACTGGTTACTGCAATTTTTTTTTCCAGTAATCAGTACTGTTTACTGATTACTGGCTGTCGTAATGCAGTAAAAATATACTGCAGTATGCCCATGTATGCTATTTTGATTGTCAAATGTATTTAATATATCGGCCGCCAAACAACCGGCCAAATCGAAAAACGACGGCGGCCGATTATTTAATTTTTTACTCAACATGGAATTGAAACGGCTCAATAAATATGTTTTTAATATTCAAATTTATCCACATTGTCTCCAAATCCCAAAATGGCCAAATATTGTTTTTTGGCCGAAGTTTTCAGTCGGACACTAGTAAATTTAAGCAAGCTCTCAAAATTTTTGCAAAATCCAAGGTAACCTAATTTGGAGTATAATTGATCAGCGCCTGATGGATCTAGTGCACCCTTTCTTGAAACGTAATCTGGAAATTACGTTGATTACGTTTGTGTGTAGTTGCATAGCAATCCCATCAGCCAGTAAGAAATGGCTGAATTATTTCCAAAATATTTGTGAAACACCCCACTGTGTAGTTATGTGTGGGTTTAAAATAAACTTTCATTAATAATCCAGTGCAACCTGTGCAATCTTTAAAAAACCTGTGCAAATAAGTATTCAATTGTTTTATCAATATATATGGCCAACAATCAGTGCATATGGTACTGATAAAATCGTTATGCTTGAATATTTAAAATTTATTCTGAGATATCAATCAAAACCTAAATAAAGCTAATGTGGTAAAACAATTTGTTTTCTTGAATTCAATTTATTATCATGGTTTGGAACTTTTTTATTTAATATAGAAAATTCCTCATAAAATTATGTCCATGATAGAAAATGTTGGGTCTTTTTTATGTTTTTTGCATGGTTGCACATAAAAAATTATACCAAGAAAAGAATAAAATTGCAAGCACTTAAAATGCACATAAATTGTGTATTACACATACAAACAAAAAAAGGATATATATATGTGCGTATGTAAAGAAAGGTGTTACCAGTGGGTCTCTGTCCTCCTCAGTCTTTCTCAAGCTGATCTCTTTTTATTTGTTCGTAAAATCGCACCTAGTAAATAATAACATATTGCTGAAATTGAAAAGTTTTCGTTGAGTTTTGCCATATTTTTAAATAATATTTTAATAAAATATTTATTTATTTCAAATATTAACGATGAACTCAACACGATAAGATTAAAACATATTAAATTTTAATAAAAAATAATAAAATATAAGCAAATTAAAAGTGAGTGTTTTAAGCAACATTTATTTATCAACATATTTTTGTTGAAAACGAATGCTTTCATTTGCTTGCCCGAGTTCGGTATATTGTTGCTGAGAGGCATAGGAAGTGAAGTCTC
Source organism: Delia radicum (assembly GCA_021234595.1). NCBI lineage: Eukaryota > Metazoa > Arthropoda > Insecta > Diptera > Anthomyiidae > Delia > Delia radicum. The sequence goes on from CM037851.1 coordinate 215,043,233, forward strand.
TCTATTTGTATATACTCTTTGGTGCTACCAGCACCTTACACAAGAAATATTATTGCGCAATTTTCCGACTTCATTCTTTAATCTGGAAGAAATTCCACAAAAAGACACCGTTAAATATCTGGGAATGAATTTAGATCGACGACTAACTTGGAAAGCACATATCAAAGCTAAAAAAGAACATTTAAAGATAAAAACACGTAAATTAAACTGGTTGCTGCGTCCGAAATCACAATTAAACTTAAACAATAAACTTAGAATTTATAAAGCCATTCTAAAACCGGTTTGGACATACGGTATTCAATTATGGGGTACATCAAGTAAATCCAATATTGATATTTTAGAAAGGTATCAGTCAACTACTCTAAGACTTATAACTAACGCTCCTTGGTTCGTTACAAACAAATCTATACTTAAAGATCTCAGTATGCCAACACTTAAAGAAGAAATCCGAAGGTTTAGCGAGAACTATCTGCAAAGGTTGAGTAATCATATAAATCCGCTGGCTATTTCACTTTTAGATGACACTAATGAAACGAGAAGATTAAAACGGGTACACGTTTTAGATTTGCCTTTTAGAGGCTAATCTTTTTATGTCGTAAAAATATAAATATATTTTAAGCCATTTTTTTTACCTCTATATAGCTATGTAGATCATTGGAACTACATAGCTCCTGTTATTTAATACTTTATTTTTTTTATCAAATTTGCTTATTGTCTTAAGATAGATTGCAAATAGAGAAAGAATTTATAAAAAAAAAAAAAAAAAAATTCTTTAATCTATTACCCCATATGGTAACAGAATAAAGAACAAAAAATTTCGAAGCGTAAAAATTAATATGATGCAACACAGAAAAGTATCAAATTTCATATAGCCTTATGTCTAATTGAAATACAATTTGATCCTAAAAATGGTGGATCGCATTGCATATAATTTATTGTATATATACATATATACTACATTAAGTTTAATAGAATTTGATACGATTACAGGGGACTAGATATTATGATTGATTTGACATGGAATTACCCATATGGCGCTTTTGGTTAGATTTTTCCGGTACTGTTCCACCTGTAGAAGTGCCTTGCCACACTTTCCAGGTTATATTTTTCTAATTGACTATTTTACTTTAAAAAACTAAAATTTTTAAACTTTATGTGCTTGTTGATTTCCTTATAAGTACTTCAGACTGCGAAATTAATCTAATTGATTAACGTTAAACCACCATTTAAAAAATTCCTCGTTTACATATTTAGTGCTTGTTTAAGCAGTTAATCTCATTTTTGTGAGATTAACTTGTGTATGTGAATGCCCTATTAGGACTTTTTTATTTAAGACTTTTATTTTCGAAAAAAAAATAATGTTTTTAAAGAAGTTACTGCCAGTAATTTCTGTCAATACCACACATTACAAATGTAAGTTTTTATAGATAAGAATATCAAGAATTTGAAACATTTGCAACATTTATTTCTCAAAACAAATTAAACAATATTACACATCCTTACAGTTGTATATCTTGTCCTTTTTGCCATTTATCTAAAAATATTTTGTATTTATAAATTTGAAAAGAAATACTGCTGTGAATCTAAGTATGTAACCACAAACAACCATTTATATTGTCTTTGCGTGCAACCACAAAATCTTTCAAAAGAATTTTCATCTTATCCATAACATATCAAATAAATAGGAGTAACTTTTAAATATATTTGGAAAATGCTCCAAAAGTATGAAGATTTGTTTATAATAATCTCGATTGGTTTATTACTTCACTCAGGGAACTTCTGCTTTAAAAATATGCAGTTGCTTGTGTTGTAACACAGTTTCATTATTTTTAATGTCATTTGTAGAGCAAATAAAATTTTTTACTTACCTTGCAGTTGATTTAAAAAACAAACCACATCAAATGACTGTTTTCTAATTTTACATTAAGTTTTTACAGTAGTTTTTTGTATTGAAAATGAAAATTAGTCAAGTTCGAGGCCATACTCTTATTTCCTTATTAGGAAATAGGAAATAAACAAACATTTATTAAAAAAATAAATGTTTGTTTATTTTTTTACTAATATGTGGTTATTTTTTACTACAATTGTTAGTAATTTTTTGAACATTAAAAAACAAATGACAATGTTAGTTGAATTAAATGAAATGTAAGTGAAATTTCATTTGTTTTTAACTACATTTGCAGTGGTATTTACGTACATAGTACTCCAAGTGTTTTAGCGTATTAAACAAATTGTGTGTAGATTCGAGTCCTGGTGAAATTTATAGTTTCGTACCAAAATGTATGGTGTTTTCTGCGTTTTATCTAGCTTTGACTCGGTTTTTTTCTAAACTGAAAAGTAAAATAATGACTCTTTACATATATTAAATTCTGCATACTTGTTAACCATTGTGTTCATATAAAAATATATATAATTCTAGTACTATATGCTTAAGCAACAATAGCATAGTGTGATACATTTGTTAAAGTTGTTTCCTTTTTATGTCGATATAAATATAACAAACTAGACATATTTATACTATTTATTCTTTTCTATATCATTTTGAAAAACATGTCCAACGGGCATTTTGTATTTGTTAAGAAACAAATTATGTTAGAGATTACATATTATTACACAAATATCTACTAAATACTCTACTACAGAATTCTATGAGGATTAAATTTTGAAATATAATAAAATACTATATCAGATAAAGAGGATGTTATAAAAATATTAAAGCAAACACATGTTTCAAACCCGGCTTCATATATTATTATTTTTAGAATAGGGTCTTCAGTAATTTTACACTCTGACTTTATGGAAATAAAATTTCATTGTGAGTGCTGTTAAAATATGAGTCTACCCTAGTAAAATAAATTATATGGTGTCATATGTAATTAGATAAATTAAATCCAATTTAATCCACGTTTATACAATTGTATTTACCACTTTTCGGATTAAATTGTATCTGATAAGTTATTGCTCAGATATGTGAACACAATTGTATAAACGTGGATCAAATTGGATTTAATTTCTTCTAATTATATTCAATTGAATCCGAATTTTGACCAGATATTATTGTACTAAATAATATCATACTACATAAAATTGAATACAATTAATTAAAATTTCGTATAAATGGTTCAGTTTGTATTTTTGTTAACCATCAAACCGGCCTAAGCTTTTTTGTAATGAAATTTTTCGGCGCGAAAACAAAGCAATATATTCTTCTACCAACATTTTTGTAATTGCCTATTTTGTGCTATATGGGCCACAAAAGGTTAGGAGCGAATCTGAAAAACTAATTCATTAAACTGAGTACGTTTTGGCAATAAATATGCCTCTTATCAAGATATATTTCTACAGTCCAAAATTACCCTTTTTGTGCTTTTGCTTAAGAAGATATAGCGATAGTCGTTTTCGAAAAACGCGAAATTGGGCGAAAACGCACCTTACCATTAACAAATATTAATTTAACTTAAAGGCATTACTAGTACTACTAAATATAATCTTTCTGCCGAATATCATTCAAATCCGTCCAGACGTTTTAAGAGGATGTGCTTTACAGGTATCCTTTTGAAATTCTGTATGTCCTTATACCAAAATTAGAGATTTTTTTAAAAGTTCCGGGTTCAATCTTACTTTGTGTTTAGTATCAACTGTTTACCGTCAACATACACAGAAGAAATTATCAACCCTAAATATATAATTAAAGATTTGATTTGAATTTAATTTGTTTCTAAACAAATATTTAATTGAATCAATAAATATTTTTATTGACTTTAAAATATATAAATACATATTTTATTTTAGACGCAATTATCATATTATTTTTTCATACACTGTATGCATAAATAGAAAATTTTCAGTATAAAATACCAAATACATTTGAAGTTAAGAAACAAAACAAGCACACACACAAACAGACTCAGCATTACAAAAAACACACATACCAACGTATAGATCACACACTTTTTTTGTGAGTATCATATTTTTTTTTTTGTAGAAGTTATTTATAACTTTTTTCCTTCTTAATTTTAATAAAAGGTTTAATTGATAGTATCATTGCCGTGATAGGTGCAAAATCAGTTAAAATATTAATTGATTCAATAAATTTTTTTAATTGAAACCCGTTTTTAGTTTTTTCTGTGTAAATATGTTTTTAAGATTTTTGAAAATTGCGTTCATTTTAAAATATTTATTTTTTGAAATTTTACGCTTCCTCGCTTCCAAACCGTGAAATGCACACAAAAAATAACTTCGCAAAATATTTTGTAATTTTGGTTCCCCATCGAAATAGTTTAATTTCTTATTTTCAAACATTCATTTGGGGAATTTATGGCTAATTTTAAATACACCGCCTAGATGCGGGCTTGCCGGATAGAGGGTTAAATATCCCAGCAAAACCTTGGTAATGGATTGGTATTACGGAACATGTTACCTGATAATAAGTTAAATTCCTTACCCTTGTGTTACTTCGCATTTGTTGGTATTATTGACTGCCTATTAGTAATACCAAATTCAAATCTTAAAATATCTTTATGGTGTAATTAGTTCGTTTCTATATAAAATTTAATATAAATAAATTTTTACTGCAAATTTGATTTTTTAAATTTTAAAATATAATTCGTTTTAAAAATTAAAGATTTAAACAAAAAAAATTTGATAGCTGTAAACAGTTCCTCAAGTGTAAGTAGTTACCGATGTAAGTAGTTACCTCGATGTGCATGCCCTTGTTAAAATAATATGGTTTGTAGTAGAAAAGTAATACGTTACCTCCTTGTTTCAAAAAGTTTATTTTTCCCCCAAAACCTATAAAAAATTTCAGATTCAAAATTTTTAAAACATTTAAAAAATTTCATATTCAAAATTTTTAGTTAAACATTTTTTAGTTTTAATTTAATACACAAAATAAACAAATAAAATGTTCAAAAAAAAATAGTTATTGCACTTTCGCTGGAAGTAATATGTGTAATATAATACGGTTTGTAATAGAAAATTAACAAGTTACCGACCATAATTTCTAATTCACAAACCTATTACCGAGCAATAAAAAGTTTTGCTGGGATAAAATGTAATTTTAAAAAAATAATAATTATGATTTTAAATAATATTTTGATTTTAATTTGATTTAAAATTCAGGATATTGAAATTATGCATTAACGGTAATTTAAAAATTTCAAATTGTATTGAATAAATGTTTTTTTCAAGAAAAATTCAACTTACAATAATAAAGGGTCCGCCAATAACTTTTTTTTTTGAACTCCTGAACCAATTGGACTTTGTATGGCGTCATACCAAGGTCTTTATGCAAAATTCGTCTCAATGATGTCTCCGAAATGTTCAATTGTTGAGAACGACGGTGAATTGATGTTGATGGCGCTTCACGCACACTTTCTGCCACAGCAGCAATATTATCGGGTGTACTCACTGTCTGTGGCTTTTCACGCTTTGGTTTATCGATGAGGATGCCAGTTTCTTTCAGTTTTTTCACAAGATAACGAACATACGGACCATATTCGTTCAGCGGAAGTATAAAACTAATTATCTGTCAAATCAGACATGAGCTAAGTGTTACCATTCACGAAATAAGCACTAGTTGTAAAAATAACGTTAGATGGCGGACCCTTTATGTGGTTCAAATTAACCGAAGTAAAATTTCTTTATCATTATTTTATAGTTTCCCACAAAGTCTTTAAAATTTAGAACTGTTCGAAATATTGAGATTTTTCATTAAATTTTTTAAAAAAAATAAAAAAATTTTGCGTTACATGCATACGTGTAAAATATATTTTAAAAGTTGTGCGCCCCGTTAGGCTAGTTGGTAGCGTGCTGGCTTATCAGTGCGGGGGTCGTGGGTTCGATTCCCACCAGAGGCACTGGTCTGTTTTCGCTACAACGCGCCGAAGGCCATATTAGCTAGTGCTCGGTTAGGGTAATAGTATATAATTTGTAATTATATGATTATTAATTAATAAAATAAAAAAATAAAATAAAATATTTTAAAAATTGTCCATAATTCAAAAAAATTATGGGAGAAATTGCAAATCTAGAAAGTTTGTATTAAAAATGTAAAATTGTATAAAATTTTGTTTGTGGGATTTCCAGAAATAGTTCGTCTTAGCGGAGAGTTCTTATGCCAAAACGTGCGGACCAGAGAAACAAGCCGATCGGCGCAAAATCGGCTGCGCGCCGCCGACTTTTTTCAATTTTCAGCCTCCGCCGATTGAATCGGCTCGCATCGGCTTAAATGTTTTGATTTGCGCCGCCAATTTTTTGATTATAGCGTAATATACCAATTTTGTTACCATTTTATTCAGTCCTGTTTGGTTGTAAAACGTGTAAAAATTAACAAAAATTCGCAGAAAGAAAAAAAAAAATAAAAATAAATGAAATATGCAAAAAAAAAAATTAGATTTTTACTTTATGTATGTTGCATTTTGAAATATAGCTTTCCAAATTTTTAATCTTAAAAATTAACATTAACCGTTTGAAAATAAAAATCACGTTGCATGTAATTATAAGGTGCTTTGTATACCTTTCATATAATGCCTTAGTTATGCATATACCTCAAATACTTCTAAAGATGCATGCATAATGTAATTGAAAATTGGCATATTTTTCTGAAAATCTTTGATTTTTTAGACATTACATTTTTGAACTAGATAGAACAAAACTCTTAAGCTTTGTAAGAGTACTTGTTTTGTAAAAGGTAACGTTCATGCCAATTGTAGTAAAATTTGGGAAAAGTGCTGAAAACCCATTGGTTGCTTTGAAATGCAATAAATGTATTATATCAATTTAAAAAAAAAAAAATTTAATTATAATCTGTTTTTTTTTTTCTTTAAATAAATTTAAGGGGTTTTTTATATATGAACTTTTATTTGTTTTATTAACAATCCCAGTAAAAAACGCTGCTTACATGCAAGCAGGTTTGTAAGGGAGTTAGCCAAAAAGAATCCCTTACGAACCTGCTTACATATGCTATGATTTTTATATGGCGAATTCCATATAATCATTTTTTATGTCTACATTATTACGATTAAAAAATAATAACGTGAATATACCATACTGTAACGATTATATTTTCCGAACTCTATGAGGCAGGAAACTTTGCTACCTATATTTCCGGCCGTGCTCAAGGAGATTTGGGATGGAGATCTTGTTACCTGCCTATAGATAAAAATCATTTCACAAAAAATATTGATATTAGGTAGCTTCTATATTGAATTCAATTACCCAAATAAATTTTATGTCTAGATAGAATAAACAAAAAAAAAAAAATAAAGACATCGATGTAAAGTAAAGTTGAGAAGAGGAGTTAGATGTTTCATACCTCTTCAGTCTCTACCCACCCGACCATTGCTATCCTTTAAAATTCATATTAAATAGCCCATTACTTTCCTAATTCTAACCTCCTAAATGTTTCGTGGAATTTTTAAACAAAGAAATTTAAAACCCCATATTGGGTATGATATTTATTAAAATTCTGTGTTTTTATTATTAAAATTTAAATTCATGATCTTATATAAACAAAGTTAAATTATATATTCAATTAGTAATAAAAAAAATGTGTTAGTTAATTAATTATTTGGTTTAAAAGAGTATTTTATAGTTCAGTAATATCGTATGATTATTTGTTATTAATATTTATAAATTTCATTTAATTATTTCTTCTTTTCTTTAAAAAAAATATTAGTAAACGTTTTGGAATTGAAACAAAATTTAAATAAAAATTATTTTTGCAAACTAATTGTTATTAACACAAAATGATAATAATTTCTTAAAATAAAATTATATATGTATGTTATGTTATTTCCAAGAAACTGATGGTAAGTTAAAGTCTCCGAAAACAAAAATCGAGTCTTCCGGATTAGCTCTTAATACAACGGATTTTATAGATTCGTAATGTTCATTATATAAAGTACAGTCAGATTTTGGAGGAATATAGGAACAGGTAATACAAATTTTCTTACATTTAAGATTAATCTGGACTCCAATAAATTCAGCTTTACGAGATGAACCAGATAATATTTGTTCTGATGGGAGATGATTTGAGACGGCAATCATTAGACCACCACCAGTTGTCTCGGTTTCTCTATCGAGTCTATAAATATTATATGCATAACATAGTATTTCCGTATTAAAAACTTTATCGCTTAGCCAGGTTTCCGTAAATACAATAACGTGGTAATTAAAATCGAAGCTTTCAAAAAATAGTTTTGATAATTTAGAGTTAATTCCATTTACATTTTGATAGACGAAGCTGAGTTGGTTATCAGAGGAAAAATTTAGTTTTTTGAAATAAATGCTTTACGTGCCGGAAGTCGAGCTGTATTATTTGATCTTTTCTTTTCCCTAAATTCGAATTCACGAATCAATGTGTTTTCAGGCCAAAATCGAGTATCCATAATTGTATCGAATAGTTCAGACGGAACAGATACTTTGAAAGATATTATGCTTCTAGGTCGAGCATATGTATATTTATACGTTAAAATATCGGCGTTATAATTCAGCATACTCTTTATGTAATAATCAATATCCTCCACAGTAGTTTCAGACGCAAATCGGGAAATAAATATTGATTTTTTAGGAGGTAAAACACGTAGTGGTCTATGAGTTACACTATTATTTACGATATTTGATGACGAAGTTTGTTGTTGTTGTAAGTTTATATAATTATTGAATTGACTTGCATTTGTTGAAACGGATGAATTAGAACTAATGGATAAACTAGGGCAAACGGATGAGCTAGGACGAAGTGAACTTCCAAATAGAGGAGCAGATAACGGATCAACAGGAACATTTGTTGAAATGGATGGACTAGGACCAAGTGACTTTTCAATCGGAGGAGCAGATAACGGATCTGCAGGAGCATTAGTTGAAGCGGATGAATTAGGACCAAAAAGATTAACAATCTGGGCAGCATTTGACGGATTAACAGGAGTGGTTGGATGAGGCGAAGCAGGATTAGTATCAATAGATTTGAGACTTGTGCATATGCTTGGAAATGTTTTTTTTTTTTTTTTGTTGATAACTAACAAGAAAACAGATCTGATGATGATCACTAGATTTTATCTAAAAATCGTCAAGATAACAACAGTTAAAAAACAGCATTCTAAGCTGACAATTCAACCGCCGCCGGTTTCTTAACCTAAACGCCGCCTCCGCCGCCGTAGCTAAAACGGATTTCTTAGTTGAATGCATTAAGATATTATAAAATGTTTATTTGAAGTAAGAATATGCGGCAGACATTATTAAAATGGATTTCCGCTTGTTTTATATAAATTAAAGTGGACTTTATAAGTAAATTTTTTTTCTGACAAAAACAAAATAAATAACGCAACACTCCACACAAGTTTTATTCCCAAGTAATTTTCAAACAACATTTTCAATTAATAATGGAATGTAATTGACTTCACAAAAATATATAATTTAAAATTGTATATGGAACTGGATTAAATTTGGTCTTACAATTTAAATTCCTTGTGGCAGATTTGATTTGAGCATAAGTAAAAAGATACATTTTGCTATGGGGCAATAAAAAATATGTTCGAAAAACAAAAATTATATCTTTTTATATATTGTAGCATACAAATCAATATTAAACGAGATATAGTTGTATTGAATAATATAACATAATACACGAGTAAAAAAATTATATAGCAAATTATATAATATTACTTATACAAATATGATATATATAGCCAAGTGTGGTACAATAGTTGTATGTATATACATAATTATGTATAACTAGCTGACCCGGCAAACGTTGTTTTGCCTTCAAATTTTATTTGTATTAATTAGCTGACCCGGCAGACGTTGCCCTGCCTAAAATTTTATTTAAGCCTAATAACTTTTCTAAAAGTAGCCGAGTTTAATTAACCACAGATATTTTCATATAAATTTAACATTCATTACTATAATTTTCACTAAACTTTGGCTACATTGAGATAAGTTAGATGACCTTAGTTTGTCTATGATCGTTTTTAAAATTAAAAAATGATAATTGAAATGTGTAATACATTAAAAATAAGATAACAAAATTAAGTAAAAATTTCGTGTCAATGATATATTTTTTTTATAATAAAAAGCTGAGCCCGGTGTGCTTCGCTACCCCCATCATTATGAAATGTATTAAAAAGTGTTTATATAGTTAAATAAATGCAAAGCATGCAAGCAAAGCTCCTGCTTGCTTAAATAGAATAGTTTTTCTTTAACCTGCCAATCGGAATCGTTATTGTAATTAGTCAAATAGACGCGATCAAAGTTAAAACTCGAATGGCTGCAAACATAGCTCCCGTTTGGTGAAATAGTATTTATTCTTAAGACAGCCAATCATAACCGTTCTTAATTAGTGAAATGAATTGCCATATACATTATTTGAAAAAAAAAAATCCGTTGAAAGGAATACATTTGCACAGAGGACAAAAAGATTAAAACTTTTAAACAATATTGGGCGTGAAAGGGGCGTGGCGTTTGAAACGTTTATATCTACCTTGGCTGGAGTATATAATGTGTATACAATTTGAAGTAAATGTGTTAAAAACTATAAGGAAGCAATTACATAATTAAAAAAAAGTGGGCATAAAAGTGGGCGTGATCGAAATCATGCCTATTAATCATGGCAGAGTTCCAGTTAAATGCTGTGAAAATTTCAGGAAAATCGGTGCATAGGTCTGGTCTCATATAAGGTCCAAACAAACAAACAAAAAAATAAACAAACATACATTCCATTTTATATATATAGATTGAAAGCAGATTAATTATAATTTAAAGTAAAATGGGGGGCGAAAAAGGCTGATTTGGTAATAAAAAAATGTATGGCTACCTTACCTGTAGATAAAAAGTGTATAAAACTTTAGATAAATACATATTATAAAAAAAAGTATTTTGTATAGCAAACATTGTTAGTTGTATAAGTAAGTATCTGAATTAAAAAAAGGGGGCGGTGAAGTGGGCGTGGTTCATAGTTATATGGCGACGTTAACAGTATTAAGAGCGATATACTTCCAAATAAAAAAATCCGTTGGAAGGAACAAATTTGTACAGAGAACAAAAATCTATAGTATGTTAATCTATAAATTTGTTTGAAATAAAACGATTTGACTTATTTCAATTCATGAATCAATTGCAATGTACTTACAATGGAATCTTAATTCCAAAAAAAAAAATGATCACTGTTAGTTTACTTTCGTAGAAACACTTTAAACTTTGTTTAATTAACAATTACACTTATTTTTTTGTCGTCAACTGATTAATTTGATCCACAATTTGACAATAAGCATTCAATTAACATTTGCACATGTAATAAACTAAATTGGAATGTAAATAAATAAATAACGGTATTTTTTGAGAAATCGCGAAACAACACAAAGTAGTAACAAATGAGTTGTTTATAACTTGAGAGCATATCGAACAAAACAAAATAGAATCAATAAAATATGTTGTTCCTATTGTCAGTTATCATGGAGAGTGCATACAAAAATTAGTATTTCGGCTGCACCGATTTAGCTAAATCAAAAAAGTGGGCGTAAAAGTGGGCGTGGTCAATTTTTTTTTTCATTAAAAACTTAAATTGTATTACTACGAACATTTAGCAAAAAATTTAGCCATATCGGTGCAGCAGTTTTCAGATTTTAGATAAATCGAAAAAGTGGGCGTAAACGTGGGCGTGGTCAATTTTTCTTTACGTAAAAACCTAAGTTGGACTATGACGAACATTTAAAAAAAAAATGGTCAAAATCGGTCCAGCCATTCTCAACTGATGCCGTTACCAACGAACGACAATTGATTTTTATTTATATAGAAATAAGATTTAGAGTTTTTTTTTAACAATTTCAAATATACCGTCATATATATATTTATATGTACCATATATAGTTCTTATGATTTAAAGCTTTTAACACACATTCATATATGTATAATTAAAAATGGTTTTACAGAAAATCACATAAAATTTTATATACAACCATGTTAAAAATATATTCGAAGTCCATTCACATATAATTAAGTATAGCTCCATGTAGGAAATGACGTCTAACTTTATTTATATTTAATTCAATATAGCCGTATGTAAATGGAAAAATTCTAAGTTCATTTATATATAATTATAATTAAGCATATATATTTCAGTATTAGTGCGCCCCGGTAGACTAGTAGGTATCGTGCTGGCTTATCAGTGCGGGGGTCGTGGGTTCGATTCCCACCAGAGGCACTGGTCTGTTTTCTCTACAACGCGCCGAAGGCCATATTACCTAGTGCTCGGTTAGGGTAATAGTATATAATTTGTAATTATAGGATTATTAATTAATAAAAAAAAAAAAAATATTTCAGTATTAAAACAAGAGCTAATGTTTTTTTTTTTAATTTTGAACTTAATGTACACTCAAATAAAAAAGTTTGTAAAGTCAACAAAAAGTTTTGCTGAGTCAGCAAAATTTTAGTCAGGAGGGTGCTTGCAAAAAAATTGCTAATGTCAGCAAAATCATTTGCTGAAAATCAGCGAGCTGATATTTAGCACCAATATTAGTAGGTTCAGCAAAAGTTTTCTAAAACTTAGTAGATTAGAAAAAAAACCCTTGCTAAAAATTAATAAAATTTTTGCTGAATATTAGTAGACTGAAAAAAAACTCAAAAAATTTGTAGAAAAAATAAACTTAGTTAATTTATTTGAAAAATCTGAAAGTCATAAAACATATTTTTGTGATTCTGTTTAAAATAATTTACAATACGTTACAAAATATAGAAATGTTTATACTCCCAAATTGACGATATGAATTAATGTAATATCTAAAAACAATAGAAATAATTATATATAACATTAACGATATTATGTTTGAACTACTTACATCAATTATTGTCTAAATGATGCTATCTTTTAAAGGAACGCAAATGCCGCAGAGAATTATAGAAACGAAACGAAAAACTAACAAAATATAACATATACAACCCTTTTTTGCAATAAGAAAAAGGAAACAGAAAAATCTACCTAAGATGTATGTCTTTGTCTTTTGCTTTAGTCTGTCTACTTATTGCATATTTGTTTGCAATTTGACCACATAAGATTATTAATATATATAAACATTTAGTTTACAAATACACATTTAATCTTTATTAAATTTAAATATTTTATTTTGTCTTTTATTTAATTAATAGATTAAGTTGTTTTAGTCCACAATTTTGTTTTATGTATGAAAAACAGATACAAAAATCTTCCATGGTTGTTTTTTTTATATTACGTCTTACTAGAGCTGTACTTTTTAGTATCATTTTCCTTGTCACTACTACATCTAGACATGCCGCTACATCTAATTTATTCTGCGTATATCTTTCAGTCTGGTTGTCGTTCACACTATTGATGTGCTAATCCACACATTTTTTTTTAGCAAAATTAATTAGTAAAACATTAGTAAAATATTAGTAAGTCATTAGTTTATAACAGTTAAGTGCTGAATAAATATAACTAAAATTTTAGTTTAAAACATAATTTTAGGAAAAAATTTGCTGAAAAATAGTATACCTGATTTACAAGATGTTTTACTAACTTTTCTACAAACTTATTTTTTTGAGTGTAGTTATGATATTTACGTATGTCTAATCCTGATTAGGAACACACATACCAAATTTCAAGTTCATAACATCAACGGTTTTTCCAGGCCGCCAAGGGTGAGAAAAGTCCCCCTATTAACCCCTTACTTTTTGTGTGTGCTTTGACATCACCATTAAAGTACCTTTTAATAGAAAAAGTCCGCTCAAGGACCAGTACTATATAAATTTACAAACCAGACTCATAAATATCGGTGATATGTATTTAAAAAAACAGCAAATATGAGCTTATACTGATAATACCAGTTTATACCAATGCTTCCTTTAATATTACTAAAAAGTATTAACTTATTTTATTGCCAATATTTTTGCTTTGAACACGCAACATTTCTTTTTAATTCATATCGTGCTTTACCAGGTATTCGTACTTTTTTGTATTTATATTCTTAAACCATTTAAGACAACACCAATGTCATAAAACACCACTTTTATTGAATTTAAACATGCAAAGAAGACATCTCCATTAAATTTAAAAAGACAAAAAGAAAACGATATGAAACTAAAACAACAATATGTCTTTCAATTCCTTTTATGTTGATAACTACAAAAAAAGTAAAACAAATCAAATTTTATTAATATTATGTTAAAATTTTAGTAGTTTTTAGTAATAAAAGCGATGACTAATTTTTAATTAATTAATAGTATAAAAAAATTATGGCTATAAAAAAACGCTGAAAAACATTGATTCTTTTTCATTATACAATAAATTCTTTAGTATTATACACAGGTGGTCTGAAATTAGGTATTGACAAAGAAATACTCCACAAAATGTGATAAAGGGTTTGAAAGAAATCTGCATACAAATTTTAGAGTTATGACAAAACAGGCCTACACAATCTTACAGAGATCAAAACCGTAGGACCAGTGCATACTTTTCTGCAGGCTTGAGATCTGCTGATAATAATTTACAGCTTATTTCGAGATATCTTAACATATAAACACCCGGTATTTTCCTATATTCTGGATGTTATAACATCATGACTTTTTCACAAAATTTGTTGTGTAATCTGAAATTTCTTACTTTTATATTCTAAACTCAGGTTTAGGGAAATTCTGAGGTCATATTCAGATTCAACGGACCTACAGCCTTTAGAGAAGTATGTTCTAGACCTACGGCCATGACTTTTCTGAAATGTTATGTCACAAAATTTGTTGTGTCATCTGGAATTTCTCGCTTTTGTTTTCTAAACTGAGGTTTGCTTAAATTCTGAGGTCTGTTTCAGATTCAGCGGACCTAAGGCCTTCAGAAAAGTATGTTTTAGTCCTAGGTTCGTTACCTTTCTTTTAAACATTTAAATTTGTCTAAAGATTTTTTTTTAAATATGTTTTTCCTAAATCGGAAATATAGTGTTTTCGAACCCTATACTCACTTTTTGTAGAGTATTTTTTTTTGTCAATACCCAATTCTAGACCACCTGTGTATAGTATCATAATAAAAATTTGTTATTCTAGTAGCTATGGAACCAATATTAGTTTTTATGTAAATGGGGTGTTTTTAAAACCACATAAATTGTAAACCATTAAGATTTAAGAAATTTCTTTAGATTTACGAGAATTGTACTATTATTTTCTTACCTATAAAATTATTTTACGTTATAGCAATTGATATGAAAAAAAAAATACCTGTAAATATTTCCTTTAAGGGGATTAAAACACAAATCAAGCCCCTTACACATACACCATAAATGGTGAAACATAAATTGAAATCGAGCAAAAATGGTACACGCAAATATAAATAAAATTAATATAACTACAGTTATTTAAAGGGATGTATTTAATGAAAATGAAAATTATTGAAGTTCATAATTTTTATGTTTAATAAAAGTTATATCAAACTTGTATAAAACACAAAGTACGGTCTTGTTTACTCCCCCTTTACATCTTGTTTTTAAACACAACAAAAGAAGTGTGAAAATAAAAAGAAGAAAAAAACAAAAAGCGTGTATTATATTTTTACCAAAGGTACTGCTTATACATAACGAACAAGTTTTCAATTTATTTTTGATCAATGGTGATATTCTTTAACTTCGAGCTCATATATTAATTCTCATTTAGTGAGAAAACTAGTTTATATGAATGTTTGATGTTTTGCATAGGATTGTCAGTTCTTTCAAAACGTGATGATGGGAACCTAGAAAATTCCCGAAATATATCTATCAACACATTCCTGAAAGTGGCCAATTAATAAATTTGAAAACAAAACTCTATAGATTATTTGTTAGGACATTATCGTAATAAATAAATATAGAGTATGGCCTCAAACTTGAATAATTTTCATTTTCATTGCACAATTAAAGGTCAAAAAAACATAATTTTTATTTTTAATAAAAATTATATCAAATTATATTAAATTGGAATGGTTTTTGAAGTAAAACTAATTTTAATAATCAGGGACAGGAACGTTATGCACTAAAAAGAGTGTTTTATAATATGCACTTAAAACTAAAAAAATATGCACTACATTTTTTTTTTTTAAATTTATAATTTTTATATTTTGAAGTAATTTTGAAGTTAATTTGTATTGTTGTGCAAAACATATTTGCACAATTAACCCAAAATGTTAATTATTTTTGCTGAAAATTTATTTTAAGAGAACTCTTAAAAGGGCATAAACAGCTTGGATCCTCTTTAGTTTATATGCTCGTTGGTCAAATATAAAATAATTAAAAATGTTTTTATTACGAAAAACTAAGCAAAATTCAATAAAAATATGCCTTCAAAGTAAAATATGTAAAAATATGCTATAAAAAAAATGCTATAAAAAAAATGCTATAAAAAATGCATTTATAGCGAAATATGCAAAAATATACATTTATAGGAAAATGTGCAAGTATATGCATTAACAAATCGATGCCATATTAACGCAAAATCTCTGATTCGCAAATATACTTGGTTTATCCCGTTCTCAGATTTTAGGTAAAAAAACATGCATTTGCATGAGCTTTCGGTCCCTGTTAATAACATATCACAACAACATTTTTCAAAAACACACACCGTTCAAATGGTCGCAATTATTGAACGCGTAGTCCGATTTTTAAAATTAATATCTCATTTCAAAGCTTACTTTCTTTGTCTTCTCTGAGATTTGTGAAGCTTTAACATATACGCTTTTAAAAAAAGTATAAGAAAAACTTAAGTTTGTCCTTGCTTTGCACCTATATTTTTTTTTTTTTCTTGATTAATAAGTCCCCTTAAACATATAACAAAAATTTAGATTGCAGTCACAATATCCCAGCAAAAAAAGTGAAGTACTTGTGAATAGACATGGGCGGCGTCATTTACATTTCACAATCATTCACTTGTGAAATTTGTCATATAATTAATAATATCAGACCTACGCTCACACTTGTGGGCTTAAACGCTTCTTTGGAAAATTTTCAATTTTGTTAATACCAGACATGGGACATAATACCAATATTTGTGTATTTAATTACAGGCCAATTACTTTTTTAATTCTAATTACATGTAATTGGTGTAATTGTCTTTTAATTAAATACCCAGATATTGTTACTAATCCTCATGTATGGTATTAAAATTTTGACAAATTTTCTAAAGAAGCGTTTAAGTCCACATGTGCGAGCGTAGGTCTGAAATTATAAATTATATTGAAAAAATTCACAATTGAATGCTTGTGAAATGTAATTGACGCCTCCCATGTCTGCTTGTGAAACAAACAACTAATTTAACCAGCACAGATGATTGTCAGATATGGCGATTTCTCGCCAAACGTGGTGATTTTCAAACTCGTTTGGCGATTTAATTTTTGAAATGGCGACGGGTGATTTTCATTGCAATTTTTCAAGTGAATGGCGATTGTCTTGGCGATTTTACATGTACAAAATTCCTACCAGAACACTTGAAATAGATCAACAGAATATAATTTTTCCCAAAAATTATACAAAAACTATTTAAATTGCTAAATTTTAATAAATCGTTTTAGAAATATCTTGTTAAGTTGGGCGATTATTATGGCGAAGGGCGATTATTATGGCGATTTTTCACATAAAAAATTCTTCCGAAAAACTATAAAGAAGAATTGCTAACTTTTCGCATATTTTTTTGTTTTGGATATATCTTGTTAAGTTGTCTGCAACATGTTTTTTTGGTGCAAGTAATATGACGATTTTTAAGAATTTTTTTCGGTATATAAAATTGACTACATTTTGCTGCTCTGCTTTACAAAATTTTTTAGATGTAGCATTTTTTATGTTATAAATTTAGGCTTTAAATTTGTGCTATTCCTGCGTGTGCCACAGGATCGGTCCCTTCGTGCCAGAGACCGGTCCTCTGCTAAACAATACCCTATGTACTACTGCCAACTTTAACATGGGCTTGTCATAGGAGGGGGTCATTTGTCCTGCTTTAAACCACATAGTGGCATGACACAGGACTAACCAAAGATGGGCATAAAGATGGGCATAATAATAAACGAAAACTAAACAGCTTGCAAAGGGTAACATTCTGGCCAACTGGCTTTTTCTTCTTAATAAGCATTCTGGTTATATTCTGGTGGTATGTTCTCCCTTTACCAGTCACATGATTGGTAATTTTAGGACAGTTGACACTGCTTAACCTACTTCAGTATTAAATTATACCAGTCCTGTGATAAGTCCTTCTTTAACAAGTCACTTTTAGGTCAATTGACTCCTCATTCCCCATAGGGGGTTGTCATATATGGCGATTTTTCGTCAAACGGGACGATTTTCAAACTGGTTTGGCGAATTCGTTTTTGAAAAGGTGATGGTCGATTTTTTTTTTTTTGGCGATTTTCTTAGCGATTTTACACACACAAAATTCATACCAGAACACTTGAAATATCTTGTTAAGTTGGTATTTTACCAGTTTTTTCGTATAGATTTTTTGTGTGTAAGCAATATGGCGATTTTTTAAGCATTTTTTCGGGGTATAAAATTGAAACTGAATACACATTTTGTTACTCTGCTTTACAAAATTTTTGGGTATAGAATTTTTTATGTCATGAAATTATAAGTTGAATTTGTGTTATTTTATTGTATATCCTTCTTTTTAGAAATTATAGATGAAGCACACAAAATTGAAATGATCATTTAGAACTTTTTAGAAAGACTTATAAAAAAATTAATTTTTTAACCAAGATTGCTAAAAAAATACTCTCAAAAATAGTTTATTTTTTTTCTTGCTTTCTTACCTCTCCAAAAAGAAATTTTTTGTGTGTTTAAATAGACAGAAAACCCTTTACATACATAGACCCTCCCCCTCCTAGCCAACAAAAAAATTGATTCGAAAATGGAATTTTTGAAACTTCTCAGCCCATTTTTACTAATAAAACATTCCAATAAGCAGAAATGCTTTCTTTTATTTTGTTCTGGTCATTAAATTAATCTATGTGCCAAATTTCGATTTTCTAGCTTTGCTACAATAGTTTATGGGATACACACACCTCTTTCTCGGAAATAAAAGCTGATTAAAAAATAGGAGTTTGTTAACAAACATCGCGACTATAATGAACAGTTTTTGCATATAACGAGTTTTTTTCTACTACCAATATCCCAATGAACATATTTAAACAATCATATTTTATATTTGTTTTTAAATGTGTACACTGCAGTGTGCAATGGTAGTCAAAGGGTTAAACTACTGACAACATGGGACATTCAGTGTAAAATAAATCAGTGTTAACGATAATTTGTAACTAAAGGGTCCGCCATCTAACGTTTTTTTTCAACTAGTGCTTATTTCGTGAATGGTAACACTTAGCTCATGTCTGATTTGACAGATAATTAGTTTTATCCATCCGCTGAACGAATATGGTTGAGTATACGCTTGAACAACGCTGGGAAATATTGCGACATTACTTTGAAAATCATGGTAATGTTGCAGAATGTGTGCCGATATACACAAAAGGAGTCACTGTTTGGTGCGGATTTTGGTCCAGAGGCATAATTGGGCCATTTTTCTCCGAAAATGAGCAAGGAGTGGCCGTTACAGTCAATGGCGATCGTTATCCGGCCATGTTGAACGAATTTTTGTTCACAAAAATTGAAGAGGAGGAAATACAGCTGCACACAATCGATAATGTGCTTAAAAAAATTGGACCGATCGTGTAGGCTACTGCATGGCCAGCCGAGGCAGCCATTTGAATGAAATTATTTTCCATTGTTAACCGGAAGGATTGTACTTTCAAATAAAAAAAGAAATTTGAGAAAATATTCAGTAGTTTTTTTTATAGCATTTTCAAAAAAAAAAGTTATTTGGCGGACCCTTTACTTCTGTGCCGTGTGATGCTGTATGGAGTGGTTTTAATAAAAAAATTTTTGTAAGATCTTTTTTGCTGAGATGTTCCTTAGAATAACGAGTTTTTCCAATATTACTAAAACTTTATTCAATAAAATGTAAACATATACAGGTTTTTTTAATAAGTTCACTTTATTTTTAAATTTATTTTATTATTAACTTTTTTAAAGTTTAATATTTTTTTTAAAGTTTTGTAAATTGGTTTTGTTTTTTATTGAATACAATCGTTGTAATTTTGGAAAAATCGTTTTTGCAAGGAACATATTGTGACTCCAATTTGATATTTTTTTATGTTTTAGAGGATATATTGATCAATCTGCAAACAAAAATTTAAAAAAACGAGAGGTCAATTTTGAGATATTTGCATATCAAAGACATTTTTAAGTTTTTCTTGCCCTTTTTAAAAGAGTATATATCAAAGCTTAACATATCTCAGAGAAGACAAAATAGGCTTTGAAATGAGATGTTAATATTATTGACAACTCGTTCTATAATTTCGACGATTTAAACAGTATAACTCAGAGAAGTCAAAGTAAGCTTTGAAATGAGATTTTAATTTTTCACATCGGACTACGAGTTCAATAGTAACGACTATTTGAACATTAAAAATTTCTATGAATTAAAAAAAATACCAATTTTATGCAGCGATAAAACTCAAACGACAACGAATTAAAAATACTGTTCTGTCATACTAATTAAGAGAAAACATGTACCAAGTTTCATGGAGTTAAAAAAATTAGTTTCAAAATTCTTAACTTTAAATCAATTGAATTTATAACTAATCCTCACTTGTCTAGCATCTAGTAAAAAAGTTGAAATTCTTGGTTTTATAGTGCCAAACATGTGTCCCTTTGACGACCACATGCAAATATGCTTGTCTAAGGGGTTTTTTGGCAATTATTTTAGTTCAAATGAAATGTAGTGTTAATACGTTCAAATGAGATATGTAGAGCAAGCTTCAGAAAGTAATGCCAACTTTTTTGAAGCAAAACGTGCAGTCAGGCCCTTATAAAAGCGCTAGATGATAAATTTGATAAAAAGATCTACTATTTCAATTAATTTATGCAACAAAGCATTTTAAAAAGCGCCAAAAAGCACATTTTTAGGAGTACAAACTTTAATTTTACTTTATTTTTGTTTAAAATATCTTTAAGATTAATAGAAATATATATCGTCTATTCCACGATATATTGGCCACCATCTGACCTTGAGCCTTCCGATTTAAATTTTAATTTGCACGCATTAACCATATAGAACCACTTATAGAATGCCGTTTTTATTTGCTCGAAATTTGGAAAAATCATGGTTTTATTCGCGATAATATAGTTTTTTAAAAATAAAAAATATGCATAAAGCGTATGCAGATAACAAATTGTTTGGAATTCCATTGTAACCAACAGAATTTAATCATACACAATCATTTTAATTGTAAGTACTTAAAATTCATCATCAGAATAATTAAACTATATTGTAAACAGAAAATATATAAAATTAACCAAAGCACAGTCACATCATTCAAACTATTGTTTTTTTTTTATCAATATTGAAATAATATTATCTTCTACATTACCTATAATACCAACAACCAACCACTTTTCGGATATTTTATTGCTTGAATAAAATATTTGCAGTTAAAATCGAATATTAGTTTCGCCTGCAAAAAAAAAACACTCTCTCTCTAAAATATTTTGGTAACTCTAATAAAATATTAAGATTAGCAACCCAATTTCTGTTATACATACAAAAAAAAAAAAAATATTCAATGTAGAAATTTGAAATTACAAATTCGAATTGGGTGTGGGCAAGAGGTAAAGTAATTGCGTGACAAGCTGAAGGTATCCGGTTCGACTCCTGTTCGCGGTATAAGATTTTTTTTTTAATAAACTTATTTTAAAATAATATATTAATTTTTTTATAGTTTCGGCAACTCTGACAAAATTTAAATATAAGCAACCGAACTTCTGTTGTACATACAAATCTATTTTTAGACATTAACATTTAAACTTGAAAGAAAAAAAAAATATTCAAGGTAGAAATTTGAAAATACAAATTCAGATTGAGTTTGAGCTAGAGGTAAAGTAATTGCCTGACAAACCGAAGGTCGCCAGTTCAAGCCCAGTTCGCGGAGGAGAGTTTTTTATTAATTAAATAATTTTAAAATAATATAATTTTTTTTATAGTTTAGGTAACTCTACTAAACTATTGACATTAGCAACCGAATTTCTATTGTAAATACAAATCTATTTTTAGAAAAAAATTTTAAATTTGAAACAAGAAAATATTCAAGGTTGACATTTAAAAAAACATATTTAAATTGGGTTTAGGCTAGAGGTAAAGTAATTGCCTGACAAACGGAAGATCTCCGGTTCGAGCCCAGTTCGAGGCATATATTTTTTTTTATTAATAAAATAAATTTTTGTCCATAAACATAAAATATTCAATTGTTACAATAAAAATTCGAAATTTGTAAATAAATGTCGGTTGTTACAATCGTATTAAAATTAAATAATAGTGATAGTACTTGGAACCACAAAAATTTGGTTGTCAAAAAATGCAGTTGCAACTACAAAACTGTTTTCTGTGTGTATAAGTTGGAATCTTCGTAGCTTTTTTTAATATATATCGGATCATTATCATTTAAAATGCAATAAAATGGTTTCGGCCTGTCCTGTTATACTTTGTTTTTAAAATATCTTTTTCTAAAACTGGCCGCCATCGATTTTAAAAAACAATGCATATTTGAAAAATATGTAATTTTTGCCAAACAGTTACACTATTATTTTTTGTATGTCTGGGGATTTAACTACTTTTATTGGTTTTTTTCAAAGCACTTTATGAAAAGTTATGAAATTTCATCATTATATTTATGAAACATTTCATAAACATGAAGAATCCTATCATCAAATCGCTCTTTTATGACACAAACTTATCATATTTATGAAGTGTTACGTTGAACGATGAGTTTTTTTTTATGAAAAACTTCACAAATATGAAGAAGTTTTTTCGCTGACCATATTACAAATGCAGTGAGGGGCAAGGATGGGGATTACCAGTTATTTTTTTACATAACTATTATGAGATCTAAGATCACAAAAAATTTAAAAAATATATACATATATGGGCTATTTCAAATTTTTTGAGCACCTGCTGAAACCGACATACTATGGCTCTTATTTCGTTAAGTTTTATGAATTGAAAAAAACGTTGTACAGGGTTTGGATGACTATACTTGAAGGATATGACGTGCAAAGTTTTACATTGAAAAGTCTTCACCTTAAGAATTGGTGGTCATCTAAAATTCGAAAAATTAAAAAAACGACTTGAAACTTGCAAGAGTTTTTTCATTCATTCCGTTTTCTCTGTAATAGTTTTTAGCTTTCAGATCCAAACCAATACAAAATATAGTCACTAGACTTGGAGGATATATCCACAAAAAAAAAAATTTTTGATATCGCTGCTGGGTGAAAAGTTGCATGGTGGTTTACAAGTGAAACCAAAATTTTCCGAATTTTGAACTTTTTGAAGATTTTTAATAGGGTTTTTGCGCCGTTTAATTAAAATGTGTTTTAAGCACAGAATTAATAAAACGGCGTAATTTTATAAAGTTTGAGGTATATCAAGTTGGTGTCAGCGCACCAATAACGTTCCACGGACACCACAAACTTAAAAGAAATTAGCGTAAATTTTTTGAAAATGTATCTTTTTTGCGTCTGACAATCTGAATTGTCTTTTTAGTTGGCTAGTGTATTGCGTGATGTGAGTAACTTCGTAAAGTGCACCTCCGATGCGAAAACGCACTTTTAAATTTTTAAACGCAAACATTTTATGAACTTTTGAAAATTTTTGCAAAAAAATAATTTTTTTTAAGCTTTTTTTATATCAAAACATGGCATGGAAATATGTTTAGGTTTCTAAATAGATTCTTCGCGACGGACTAAACTGATAAAGTGCAAAAAAAAATAATTTTTTTCAATCCTGGCGCGTGCAGCGGCAGTTTTTTCCAAACACATTTCGCTTTGTGACAACTAAAGCGCTGTATCAATTCCGCTCAAACGTACATCGAATGGAAGACTTTACTGAGCTTGAAACTAAAATCGAAAACGCACCAACAAATTTTAAGGATTTAAAATTTTATGGAGGAAACAAAATGTTTTTAACCTCAAAAAGCATCCTTGTGTGAAATATTTGATTTTGAAAATTTAAAAGAATTATTTTTGATTTCGGGCTAATAAGTAACCCAGAATCCCAACAAGTATTTTATAATCGGTCCAATATTAATATTTGCAAAAAAAGACGCGTTTTTTTTTGAACCCCTAGAAAGTGAGACTATATTTTTAAACAATATTCACGAGGGCCACCTTAACAAATTTCAAAAAAAAACAATTAAAACATACTACCGCGAAAACCGCCAAATTACCGCCGATGCAATGACATCTTAAAGAACTTGCTTTATTATAAAAACTCTATGATCATAATAGCCTTTGCTGAATGCTTCTAAGAATAAATATTTGAGTTTCAATTAAGTTTATTTTATTTATGCGCGTGAACAGTCGTGAATAAAAATTAGTAAAATGGTTTCAGATTAAACATTAAAAACATGAAATTCGTAAAAACTGAGAAGCGAAACAAATTAACCGAAAAAACGCAAATATCGCCAATCTGAAAAAATAAAAATCAAAAAAAAAACAAACAAATCGCAAATTGGTGTAAGAAAGTCAGTTAGGTATTCGGTTTTAAATAACAATAATAATAATAATAATAAAAAAAAGCCATCAAAACAAAAAACTGCGGACTAAAAAAAAAAAATTGAAAACGGCTTAGAATTTATCACTGGAACCCAAGATTTAACTAACGAAACGTTAGTTACAGCTTCCAATTTGCAGAACAATTTTACAAATTTTCAAAGGTAAAAAATCAAAATAGCAAAATATCATGAGTGGTAAAGTTTAAATGGTTATATCTCTTAAACCATTAGCGATAGGCAAATAGTTTTTTCCCAAAATTTTGCAAATTATGTCTTATACTAGCCGTAATTTTGTAAAATTTTTAACAATTTTAAATAAATTTTTATATGCATACACGATCAAAAAAAAAAAATTTTTATTTTTTTTTTTCAGTGTATTTTAAAAAGCATTGAAGCTTTTACAAATATTTTAGTGTGCTAAGAAAGCCCTTAAGGGGTATTATCCACTCGCGTTATCCTTTTCCAATTTTAACAAAAACTGTAATTTTAATATTTTTTTTTTTAATTTTTAACTTAAAACCGCCGTAAAATTTGCGCCGCTTAATAAAAATGATTAACGCGAACGGATTTCACACGCTAAAATATCGGCTTATACACACACAAATCGACATTGATGTCAGACAAAAAAAAAACTTAAAAAAAAAGGTCTAGGTGCTGTAAATTTTTGAAGTTGCCCATATCTCCTGTATTTTTTACCCTTTGATTTAATTCATTCATTCTAAAGTCTGTATGGTTTTCTTCATAAATTTACAACTCGATACAAAACCCATTTATTCATTTATTGCGTGTTTACAACAACAGTTTTTTACTGTATCCGCAATAGCGCCAATATTTAGTGCTTGTAATCTTCAATTTGAACAGCACTTTCCTTTTTATGGCAACATGTTTTGACTCTTAAATAAAACGGCCAAACAGCCGTTAAACAAATAAATTTTAATACAATAAACATTGATGTTTGTTTAAGACCAACAAAATATTTTCGACTCAAAAAACAATAAGAAAATAAACAAGAAATATAGAGTAAGTAAGGGTTATAAGGAAAGAAAATAAATTATTCTTTAAATCTTTTTACAGGATTTATATTTAACTTTTTCATTACCCCCCCAAAAAGGCAAAATATGTCTCTGCTTAAATAATATTTTATATAAACTAGTTTTTTTTTAACAAGAATGTGACAAAAATGTTTATATCATACGATCCATTTTCGTGCTACCACAATTTTATGATATTTTTAAACACTATGGGCCTTACTATAAACCAAGCATTTAAATTTAAAGTCGACTTTAATTTTAAACATACGGTTTTATTTACATTATGTATGAAAACCCTACAAAAAATGTTATTTTTCTAAACATTTTCATAGGCAAAAAAAAAAAATCAATCTATCACAAAACTTTATAAACAAATCAAGTCTAATCATAATAACTACCACCCAAAAATTTTAAATTTTAATCAGAGGTCTGCTTCTACTTTTTTATATTTTTTATATATGCCCTTATTGTAAAAACTTGATAAGCCACATTTTATTTTTAGTTAGGTTTCGTCTTTTAAAGGTTAAAAAAATGCAACCATTATGACTTTTGGAGGACGTTTATACTATTGGTACTTGCAATAAAAGTTTAAGCCAGACACATATTAAATAATAATCAATGGATGCCTAGAAAACAGCGAAAATCCATAAAAAAGTAAATGTGACTTATCAAGTTTTTACAATAAGCCCTTCATATATATTTTTACATCATCTACCCCCTCTGTGGGAGGTAACGTATATTTGTTTATAATTCCGTTAACTATCTATTTAGATACCCAGTGTTGAAAAGCAATACCATATAAGTGGTTATATAAGTACATATTTGGTAATGGCAAGTACTTACAATTGTCATTAGAAATCTCATTACTTGTGAAGGGTGTTTTTTACACAGGTATACAACTTTAAGTTGGCAACACTTTTTTAACGGGCTGCCATTTTGTCAGCTGTCAAGTGATTTATGTTTAGTTTGGTTTGGAATTTCAACATGAATAGACTGACGCCTGCACAACGCTTCCAAATTGTGCAAATTTATTTTGAAAATCATGGTTCTGTTCGAAATACGTATCGCTCACTACGTCCATTTTACGGTCAACATAATCGTCCATCAGTCCAATTAATTCAATTAACTATGGAACGTTTTCGCACCACGTTTACTCTAAATGATAATATGCATCCACAGAGAAGTCGTACAGTGCGTACAGAAGAAGTCATTGCTGCTGTAGAGCGTAGCGTAGAGGAAGATCCTGATCTGTCTATCCGTCAATGGTGACCGCTAATCTACGCCGATAAGCCCGAAACGATTGACCACTTGGATGACAACATTCGCCGCGTTATTACCAATATACGGCCACAAATGTTGGAAAAAGTCATCAAAAATTGCACCTCCAGATTAGACTATGTCCGAGCCAGGCTTGGCGGTCATATGCCAGAAGTCATTTTTAAATTATAATGCCAGAAGATTATCTTTCGAATAAAGTAAATTTCATGTCAATTTAAAAAATTCATCTTTGTTGTATTCCATTTCAAAGTTCTATACCTCTAAAAAAACACCCTTTATATGGCGATGTCGCGCAAAATAATGACATGTCATTTTTATCAAAAATATGTGGTTATTTATATGCTTACCAGTATGGGCAAAAATAATTAGTCTTAAAATAAATTTTACAAAAAAAACAATAAAATTTAATACAATAAAATTTTTAATAAAATTTGCCCACACGGGATTTTAACCTGGGACTCCAAGTTGTTAGTCAACCGCTCTACCATCTGAGCTGTCTCGACATCTTATACTTAATAGATAATAACATAAATGATTTGCTTGCACAACATGTTCTTACTTTTCAGCTTACAAAAAATAAAAAATAAGTAGTTATAGTTATATGTACTTACTAGAAGTGAAAAAATAATGAGTCTAAACATAGATTTTCAAAAATTGTTTCGATCATTAGTTTATTTTTAAAATAATGATAAAAATAAGTAGGGGAAGTTGGGATAATTTGGGACTTTTAAATTTTTTCCCATATTAATGCAATTTCAGAATTTCTAACTATTGTGTCTTGTTCCTTAATAAATTCTTATCACATATTTTAGGAGGCGTATTTTTTTATTACTTTTATGTAGCAACTAAAAAAATAATACAAAAATTGTTTTTATTGGTGTTCTTGTGTGGTGTAAAAAAAAATTTTCCTTTACATTTTTAATTAGGTAAATATAAAAAATTGTTGTTACGTTAGGTATGTTACGAACGACGTATTGGTTTTCGCAAATATTTACACATTGCAAAAATTATAGCAGTTTTTGTGTCTTTGGACATTATGGAGTAATAACGCTTCTTCATGTTGTTTGTATGTATATGGTAAATTATTCATATATTTGTACATTATGCAGGGCAAATACAACAAAAAAGCATATAAAAGTCAATTAATTTTATTTTTAGTTGTATTTCTTTTTATTAGTTTTTTTTCTATTTCATTATTCTCGGCAATTATCAGATAAAAAAACAAGAACTTTCGTTAAGCTAATGTTTTTTTTTTTTAATTTTAGTATTTTATCTATGGAGTCCTAAATTACCCCACAACGTCCCAAAATACCCCACCTTTTGTTGACTGAAAAAATTTGTCAAAAAATCCAACTAACCTAACGAATAATTAAGTTGTGGTCTTTTGGGTTAAGAAGCTACACCACTAACCACTCATTGGAATAGAAATATCAAAAGACTAAAAAAAAATTGAGATGGGTTCTTTTTAGGAGCTGGAAAATAACCAGTTCCTAAATTACCCCACCTGCCCCTACTTATGGGTAACGCACTCTTTTTTGTACTGAAATAATGGTAAAATCAACTAGTTATTATCCTTCTTATTTGTGTTCCAGTAATGCGGATAGTAATCTTGCGGATAGTAATTTTGGATTTAAAGAATGGTCAAACCAAATAAGTAAAATTAATGAAATTCTCAAATATTATGTTTATAATCACCTGAACTTTCCACATTAGCCTTACTTACTCTAAAGAAAATACTTTTTCTGTTTTTCTAAAGGATATTTCTTTTAAATGTCGATACACAAAATTTTAATGACTGTAAAATACAACACACAAACAAGGATCATAAGCCCCTAACAAAAATTAAAATTTAATGACTTTCAGGCATCAATTTCTCATTTAAAAAACGTTGTAGTTTTACGCCTTTTAAATCAACTAAAAATCACATAAAAAAGTTACCCAACAAGACCTCGGTAATAGGTTGGTATTAAAAAACATGTTACCTGGTAATAAGTTAAACTCCTTACCCTTGCATTACTTCGCAACTGTTGGTATTATTGACTGTCCATTAGTAATAGCAAAATCATACGTTTAAAAAGTTTTTATGGTGAAATTAGTTCGTTTCTAAACTTTAAAGAAAAGTTCGTTAAGTTAACAAAAAAGTTTGTTGATTTAGCAAAATTTTTGCTGGGATGATCCTTACAAAAAAATTGCTAAGATCTAAAGGAAATTGCTGAAAACCAGTGAGCTTATTTTTAGCAAAAAATTAGTAAGTTCAACAAAATGTTTTGCTGACACTTACCAGTTAGAAAAAAATAAACGGACCACCGCTGGCAAGGCACTGTAGCAAGTGGTACAAGTGCTGCCAACAAGTGCTTTCACAATCACAAAATGATAACATCATTAGACAAAAATTCCATCTGTTCAAAAAGTGTCGGACAATCTCTAGGGAATTAAAATTTCCATCTTTGGCAAAACCAAGAAATAGGTGGTCTAAAAATTTGATTTCCAAATAAAATCAAAAAAAAAAATTCATATATAATTTGTTTGGTCCCGACGTGATTCAAACCCTGGCCGCCATATTGGCAGCCGACAGCTCTAACCACTGAATTAACATGACACATAATACTTAAAACGTAAGTAAGGGTAACAGTTGGCTGCTTAAATATGTCAGCACTGGCATAAGGTTTGATGGAAACAACTTTCCAATGTTGGAAAAAAAATAAAGTTGGTCTAGAAAAAGCATTTCCGGAAAAAAAAATTAATATATTTAAAAAAAATTAAAAAGTATGAAAAAAATCACAAAAAAAAGTTTGCCAAAACAGGGCTCGAACTCGGAACCTTCCGACTGCAAACTTTTTTAAACAAAGCATCATTATTAAAAAAAAAAAACAATGCTTTAACAGTGGTTAGACTTCTGAGCCGTTGGTAATTACTGACTGAATAGCACTGGAAAGACACTTTATCCCAACGTTGGTATAGTGGTCTCAGCCAATTCTTTCTTCAGAAGACCACTGAAATTATTGTTAAACATATACTAGTAAATCGCATTTTGGGCACTCTGGAAAGCGTCTTAAAGAAGTGTTCTCTCAGTAGTTTATTAACAATTCCTCGGTTAGACAGTGGTATACTAATGTTTGATTTTTTGTACAACTGTCAGTTTCTGCCTGGGTTAGCACAATGCAAATTAAAAACGACTTGTTGAAATCAATAAATTTTTTACTTCGTAAACAAGTCTTAAATACTAAAAAAACTGTTCACAGAATTAAATTTTTGAATTGTTTCTTTGTCTTATGCATATTGCCAAAAGTTTGAATTTTGATATTTGCCCAAATTAAAAATAGTTAAACGGCTTACTCGATTGATCACCCTAGTACAGTCTCGCCAAAGCATATTTTATGTGTTATTTTTGGGTCCTCATTTTATCAAAATATTGTTTTGTACAGTAGCACCAAAGCGTATTTTATTTTTGCCTGCATCTTCAATTTTTAAATTTATATTAAAATATCATCTTTACTACTACACTAAAAAAAAATTAGTTGAAAATTTTGTTAAACGTGTATTCAATATATTTAAATAACTTTCAGCAATGCTTTTTGCTGACATCGCGTTTTCAGCTAAAATTTTAGTTAAACGCTTTTATCAAAAAACTAATTTTGAACTATTTACGTTGCTACCAAAATTGTGCAGATAAAACATTTATAGCATGGAGAACAAGTAAAATAGGGAGATGTAGATGTCGCAGTTTGTATGTACGAAATATAGAAAAAAGGAAAGATACATAACAAACACAACCATTATAAGACTTACACAATATGCAACCACGCTTGATTTCGTTCATTTTAGTTTATTCTTTTCACACACACATCAAATAAAAAATATTCTAAATATTAAAAAAATATAAATAAATTAAATTATATAATTTAATAAATCTAGAAATGCATGATATTTTGATCAATTTGAAAATTGAAGATGCTTTAAAAAATAAAATACAATTCGGTGCTACTGTACAAAATAATATTTTAATAAATTGAGGATGTAGGCAAAAATAAAATATCAAATACGCTTTGGTGCGACGCTACAAAACAATAAATGCCAGTGCCAGGTGGTTGTTCTTAAAAGATAAACGATTTTTATGATATGTAACCATAGTTTAAATATTTCTTTTTAGAATTTTACGTCATTCATAAATAGATATACATTAGGGTGTCCCGAATAGAAAAAAAAATAGGTATACCTTTCAATCGATGAGTACTAAAGAGCTAATAATTTTTGATGCGGATTTTTCAGTTCCCTACCAGCGATTAATAATACCGGTTGAAGTGCATTTTGATGAAAAAAAAGTTTAGATTTGTTTTTCGAAATAGGGCTCAAAAGTTTTCTTATTTTGACTTATTACTGGAAAAATGTTTTTAAATTTTCTGTAGAGGAATTTTGGTCTACCAGAGGCTTTTTTAGTTTTGATCAAGTTCAATTGTTTTATATACAAATAAAAAAAAAATTAAAGTATAGAAATTGGTCTAAATTAAAAAAATCCTCTGGTGAACCAAAATTACTCTACAGAAAATTTAAAAATATTTTTGCAGTAACCAGCCAAAAATTACGAAACTTTTGGGCCCTATATCGAAAAAAAATTCGAAACTTTTTTTGGCCAAAATGCATTAAAACCGGAAAATTCATTCGGTGGTAGGGATCTGAGGATCAACTTCAAACATTTTTTATTTATTTTTCCATATTCATCTTTTTAATATGCATAAATTGACCTTCAACGACTTCTAAAAAGTGTCATATTCGGGACACCCTAATATACATACATGCAAGTAATTGGGAATTATTATGTTTTGTTATTTAATTAATGAAATATTAAGTTTATTTCCATATTTTTTATTTAATTGCTTTATCATAGCAAAGATATGGTAATGACAGGTCATTACCATATAGATTACCAAATAATGATAGAGCATTACCTATTGCATTACTTTAAAATACAAAATAATGACTTACTGATAATGGGTTTTATAAGTACTTACATG
The DNA here is from genome assembly GCA_021234595.1 of Delia radicum. Lineage (NCBI taxonomy): Eukaryota > Metazoa > Arthropoda > Insecta > Diptera > Anthomyiidae > Delia > Delia radicum. The sequence continues at coordinate 215,075,158 of CM037851.1, forward strand.
TAATTGCAAAATAATGAGTTACTTTTAATTTGTTACAGAAGTATCGATTTAATATTTTTTTATTCTAATGTTATATTAATTTGTTTTACAAATTTTTCAAGCTAAAGTTATTTTAAAATTTTTCAAGATTTCTTAAAAAAAATAACTTAAAGATAACCACTTACTTTGTAACTCCCTGGTAACCACTTTTTTGTAAGCGATTGGGTAATGACCACCCATGAATTTTTGGTCATCGCGAACAAAAGTAATCAAGCGAGTAAATAGCCTGTTTACTAGTGAATCCCTTTGTGCGCTATTTACACGCTTAATTACTTGGTAATGTCTGCTTTTGCTGGGATGTTAACGATCTGGAAGTCCTGACATTTTTATATATAGTTAAAACAATTACAAAAAAAATAGATTTCAATTTCAGCAAAATAAATTAACTGAAGTAAAAATTTTATACTAAGTTTTTTAGATTCTTTCAATCAACTGAAAATCAAGAACAAAAAAAACTTTTTTTTTTTTTTTAGAAATGTTGAGGTTAAGAAGAAGAATAAACGTCTTTCTCTAAAAATTATAAACACTATTAGTTTTTAAATCAGACTAGACTAGTTTCTGCCTTTTTATGGATAGGCGTCATCAGTGATTTTCCATTTTGAAATTGTATTATTATTTGTGTATTTATAATTGTCAGATATAATAATATCAAAATTCGTTTGTAAAAACCCATTTAACATAATTGTATTAACTTTTCCAACTTTTAAAAATCGCTCTCACACACTAACACGAGTAATGACGCCACAAGACTATAAACAATAAACATTTTAACAATAAAATTTTGCCAAAAGTTAACAAAAATTGTATGTTGATTTTACTTACCACTTTTGGTTCAGTGTGTAACAAAAATAGGTGTGATGACGGATGGTTAAGAGTTATGCGGGAACTTTTTTTAAAAATGTCTTAATTTGGTTTTAGAATTTTACCACGGATTTGTATTCAAAGATTTCTCAAAATAATTGAGTAGAATTTCAATATTTACATTTCGCAACTATTTAATTTAATTTTTTTTCAAAAATTTCGTAATATTTTGTAGTTGAAAAATTAGAACTCACTTATTACATGGACTGGAGAATCTGAATCAGATAAAACTTTCAGTTGCCATATATAACCCGCCATTTAGTTTTCTTATTTGCTTCACGGCCCTTAACTTATTTCATTAAACAATTTTGGGCTGTTACAAATAAAAATTTATGTATTTTTTAAAAATTAAAAAAATTATAATAATGATCTTTGCTATAAATGCCCATAAAATGCCGTTTTTAAATTCCTCCCAAATTCCGTTTTTAAATTCCTCACAATTTTTTCAAGTTTTTTGAAAGATGAGATGTAATCTATATATTTCCATCCATATATACTTCTGGTTAGCCCAGTTTTTTAATATTTAATAAACCGCAGTCTAACTTATATGGAAACAAACATTAAAATGTGGGTGCCAAAGTTGAATCATATCAAAATCACTCTACTAGTGTGTAATATATTTAAAGAGGTGTGTAAATTTCAAAATAGTACATTTCCAACAATAATTCAGATAGAGACTCAATTTTTTTGGATTGAACTACGTTGAAATTTAGAAATGTTGAGGTTAAGAAGAAGAATAAACGTTTTTCTCCAAAAATTATAAACACTATTAATTTTTAAATCAGACTAGACTAATTTCTGCCTTTTTATGGACAGGCGTCATCAGTGGTTTTCCATTTAAATTGTATTATTATTTGTGTCTTATAATTTGTCAGATTGTCTCTATATGATAAATTTTTGAACAACCTGCGGCTGTAAGAATCAAACCTGCGCTCTTCTTACATAACAAACGTAACAATACCAAGTCATGACCGTTTAGCGATGGCCTCGAATGTTATGCAGCTAAATTGCAGTTATTAGATATTAGCTTTTCTGTTATTGTAATATACATTCTCATATACTCAGAAGTGACAACACTAACAAAAAAAAATTTTATTGATTCCATGAAGTCAAGTTTCGTTTCCATTATACTAAGTGTCAGTGAGCAAAACATTTTGCTGAATTTACTAATTTGTTGCTAAAAATCAGCTCACTGATTTTCAGTAAATCAATTAAGCAGATGTTAACAAGCATTCTTCCAACAAAAAATTTTGATTCCACTAACGTTTTTGTTAAATTTACAGTTTTTTTTTTGATTGTAGATGATATTTTATTATCATATTGTCCAAACAGGCGTTTATACATTTGTTCGACGACATTTGTAAACTATTTTTAAATGTGTGAATATTTTCATAGTCTTCTAAATAATTAATTAATGATAAGATATTGTCACGAGGATCATAAATTTTGTTTTAATTGTTTCAACCCTCTTTCGGGAGCATATTCAATGTAGCATCTGCAATTAAAAGATTAAAGTCACGTCGACTAATGGCCTTTACAGCATCCTTTATTTGATTTAAAACTTCAACATAAACTTTTAAAAGCGAAATATGTTCTTGAATCCTAAAGTTATTGGAACTTAAAACTATTAAAGTCTTTTTGATGGAATTTTTTATATTTAAAAAAGATTCTATTATTCTAACCATGTTAGATATTCCATATAGTTCTGATTTCAAGAATTATAATAACTTCTTTTCCAATGCTTCCTTTATACTTTGAAGGCAAGCTGTTTTTAGGGGACTTTGTTTTATAATTTTCTGAAAAGTTTTTATGATTAAAATTATAAAATATGTTGTATAAACACACAAATTTAAAAAAAAAAATTAATCATTTTAAATTTACCGAATAAAAATTTTAAATTTCCCGAAATAAAAATGTTTTTCTCGGGAATTCCCGACAAACAGTTCCCGGGAAATAGCGGGAATTTCCACACGGGAACTCCCGAACCCCAAACCCTAGTCGCAGGACATTTTTTTTTTAAAGCAATTTAACAAAAATTTTCAAAAATCGAAAACTTTTTTAACGGGGCGCCACGGGTTAAAACTATCCAATTTTTTCAAATTTGCACCAACTGACTTTTAAACCTAATACTTCAATAATCTGAACAATAATTTGATATTAAAAAAAAAAGTTTTTTTGCATAAAAAAATGCCGCTTTTATGCCCTAGATACAATAATAGGGTTTATAATAGTAAAGTAACCAGTTACCGGCCTTAATATATTATTCCCAAACTTATTACCCGGTAATAAAAAGTTATGCTGGGTATTGTAAAATATTTTAAATTTGTTTAATTCGTTTAAACTTTAAATCAATTTTAAATTGTGTTCACAAGTTATTGATGCTAATCATTATAAAATTATAAAAAAAACATATATCATTAAAAAAAAAAACGTATAAAAGTAGTGGGAAAATTTTAATGCTATTACACCGTTTCCATAAATAATTAAAAATAATAGTTGCTATCAAAGTTTAATTGTGTAATACGGCATTTACCTGAAATCCCCTTTTTGGAAATAAAAAGTATTTGGAAAACCATGAAAAAATTTATTAAAATGTTGACATTCCTTAAATAAAATCTACACACAGTAAAAAGTCCGTACAAATAGTTGAAAATTCAGCTACGATAAGAGAAAAAAAAGTACCTGAATTAGAGCCAGCAGAATTTTTAAAGAAGTTGAGAATGATATTCTGCTAAATTTAGATTTTCTAAATTTTAGCTAAAAAGAAAATTAAAAATGTTAAGTTTTCTTTGATCTTCTTATATTCTATTCTTCTTCGTTTAAACGGGCTTAAGATCATTTATTTATTAATTATTTATTTCCAATATTTCGTCTCTTCATTGGGTGACTTCTTCAGGGAACAAATATTACAATTTTTGTAATATTTGTTCCCTGAAGAAATCACCCAATGTGGAGACGAAATATTGGAAATAAACAATTAATAAATAAATGATCTTAAGCTCGTTTAAACTAAGAAGAATAAGATAATTAAAAATGTTAACTAACTAAAATTATAAATATACTAACAGAACTTTTAAGCTTAATCAACAGCAAATTTCTTCTAAAGAAATCTATAAGTGAGCATGATAGCGGAGACATAAAAAATATATTTTTAAATTAACTTGCAAAATTTGTAAGTTTGAGAATCACGAACTCTGTATAACGTATAAAAAATTCAGAGTGTGTTTTTCATGGGATCAAAAAATATTTGGGTTTGAGTACAACATTCTTTGTAATTTTCTAAACCAGTAATTTTATTAATTTTCTTGAATACCCACTAATTTTAACTTTCGCCAAACTCAGACCCACAGTTCAGAGCATACTTTTTAAATGTTTTTTTGTTTGCGCTCTCATATTCAAAAAAATGTACGCCACTTCCTCAGAAGTTGAATGTATCTACGAAAACTATTGACTGCATTTTGTATTGGTTTGAATTTAAAAGTTCAAAACTAAAACTAAAAAAAAATAAAATGAATAAAAAAACTCTTGAATGTTTAAATTTTATTTTTTTTATTTTTGCGACTTTTACATCGCCATTGATTCTTTTGGTGAAGACGTTTCAACGCGAAACTTTACATGTCATAGCTTTCAAGTGTAGTAAACCTAAAGCTGTCCATTTTTGATCAATGGTGATAATCTTTAACTTCGAGTCTAGTGGGAAAAATAGGTTATATGAATGTTTGATATTTTGCATGGGATTGTCACTTCTTTCAAAACGTGTTCTGATGAAGGAAACCTAGAAAATTCCCAAAATATATCAATCAACACATTCCTGAAAGTGGTCAATTAATAAATTTGAAAACAAAAACTCTATAGATTATTTTTTAGGACAATATCCTTATAAAGAAATATAGAGTATGGACTCGAACTTGAATAATTTTCATTTTCATTGCACAATTAAAGGTCGAAAAAACACAATTTTTAAATTTAATTAAAATTATATTAAACTGATAAAATGAATGATTAAAAAATTTTACATTTTTTAAGTCAAAAAAATATATTATATTTTCTTCATAAAAGTAAATCTAATATATCTAAATGGTGTATTTTGTTTCCTTTTACTTAGCTTTGCTATTTGGCAATTGACACTGAACTTCCCCTAATACAAGTGATTGATGATATGAAGTTTTTATATCATATGAATTTTTCCCAAAATAAAATCATACAAAAAAAACTAACTACAACACAAACGATTCTTAGCTTTGACATTGACATAACGATTGACACGTCAAGCATGTTTTTCATCTTCTAGGAAAACTTTTCTAATGTTTTTTCTGTAGATTTTCTCAATAGAAGTTTTCCTTAGGTTGGATTCTTTCGTTGCACAGTCGGGTATTTTAAAAAATAATGATAATAAATATAGAACTTTTACTAGAACTACTGATCCGATAGATGCGAATCATAATGAAAAATTTAAAAGTGATGTTAATGTTTTGTTGAATTTGTGATTACCCAGCAAAACCACACATTACAAAATATTGTCTAATGTAATGTATCGCCATATGGCTCCACGCATTACATTACACCTTACTTCAGTGATGAATTTTACAGGCGATGAGCTTAAAAGTAATGGTGGTAAATTAATTGGTTACTTGCGGGGGGGGGGGGGGGTGGTAAATTAACTGGTTACTTAATTTATAACAAATATTTTGTTTAATTAAATAAATCACGTGGTCATGCTGGGATTCGAACCTGGTGTCTCTGGTTGTTAACCACTGGTTAGGCGAGAACTCTACCAACCAAGCTATCGATACTTATAATATTTGATTGCTTCAAATGTAAATGAATTGTTGTGCATCTTTTTTTCGTTCGTGATATCAAAAATATTCACATTACCCTCATATTTACAAAAAATCACAATGTAATGTGTCCATAAATAGATGTTTAGAAAGATATATTAATAATTACTTTATGTTCATAACTCATGCATTATGTAATTGATGATCGGTAAGTCATTATTTTGTTTGTAATGTAAAAGGTAATGAGCTGTCATTACAAGGTAATCTATGAGTGCTCAATTGGATGTAACCCATTACTTTATGTTTTAAAATAATGCTGAATGTAAGGATTATACATTATACTGTAACGCATTATGCAACCAACTATAGGTAACTGATTACTTTATGTTTCGAAGTAATGCTGAAGGTAAGGAGCATTCATTACAAAGTAATGCATCATGTAACCCATTTCAGGTAACTCATTACTTTTTCGTTGAAAAATAATGATGCTGGTAAACTACCACCCATTACCAAAGTTTTCCTGGGTAGGTCACACTGTTTAAGTAGTAGTACTTATAGCTTGTCCAAGTAGACTACCTCTTGTATACAAAATCTTTTGGGGCGTGTAACTTTTGTAAATGTGGACCGATCAAAGTAATTCACAATTGAAACATTTTTGAAAATTTCGGAGTTGATCGCAGGTAGCAACCGGTTAGCATTATCTGAAGATTTTCGCTGACGCGAAACGAAACGCGCAAGGAGCTGTCAGTAGATAAAGTCTGTACGGTTTTTTGTTTAACAAAAAACAAATGATCTTGAACTTATTTATGATAAAAGATCGCAAAATAAACTTTTGGTTTTTATTTTTTAAAATCTTAAATTAAAACATTATCCAATTTGGTTCAAGTTAACAGCACATAATCTTTGGACCTAGTTGTATAAGCACTTGTCTAATATGTAATGAAAATGGCAAGTCGGAGGTGTTAATAAAAAATTCCATAAAAATTCAAAAAAAAAACACACTTTTAAGCACATTCATAAGTCGCAATATCTCGAAAACCATTACTGCGATTTAAAAAATTTAAAAAAAGTCGTGTTCTGCATATCAAAATTAGTTCAAATTTATGTGTTATACAACATATGTTTGTTATGAGAATTTAAAAAAAATTTTAAAATTCGTAAAAGATATCCGAGTTTTCTCAAATTTGTACCACATAATTATTTTTACAATAATCAGCACTATATTTACTGAAAATCGAAAGTTTAAATAATATTTCCATATACAAAGTCGTAAATAACTAAAACTTTAGTAATTTTTGCGTTATTTTTTTTTACCTGTTATAACTTATAATATATTAATATGTTATACCGCAATACACAAAAGATACGAAAGACACAAAATATAAAAATTAAACTCATAAATGCTACAAATGATACGAACGACACAAAATATACAAATTTTAAAATTTAGAAAAACCTTGAAAAATTTTGTAAAAATAAATCAGTAAAAACTGACTCAATGCCTGTAAATGATATTTAAACGCCTTTTTTTCAACCATTAAAGTTCTAAAGATACATAATTCAATAAATTTAACATCAGTTAAAACAATTAATTATAATATGGCTCTTTTGGCTTAAACATTATATTTTTTTTTTTTTTTCAAAATTTGTAATTTTCACAAAATCTTATGTCCTAACATTTATTATCAGCCGTATATCAAGATATTCGTAACACTTTGCTTCATAATTCGAAATAAAAAATAAAAAAATCTGAAATCTGCAATTTTTTTAACACACTCTCAAATTATTTTTTTTTGTAAAAAAGTTTGTGATAATCGATCAATGTCTGACGTCGGGTGCATGACCAAAAACTAGTGAAATTACATTTAAAATCTTTTTCAACGCCCCATCTTTCAAAGAATGTTCAGATTTGTTTTGGTTTTATTTTAACAAAATTCCAAGAAAATTGTAAAGAAAGATAAATACTTTTTAGGGCTAAAATAACAATTTTTCATAAATTTTTTTAATTTTTTAATTTTAAGGATTTTTTACAATTAAACTACTAAAGATAATTTAAAAAGGTTTACTATTTATTTTTTCGCAAAGCATTATTAACACGGAGAATTTTCTATTTTCAAATCGATTAATTAATAAAGCTTTTTTTTGGTAGATAAACAAAAAAAAAAAGGCAAAAAACAAAATTTTTTATTTTTGAATTTAAATAACTCTCAATGTAGAGGCGATAACCTGTAACTTATACGCATGTTTTTTTTTCATTATGTTTTAACGTACATTACTCCAATCAAGTAATCGGTCCCCATTTACAAAATGAGCGATGTAGTCACCTTTGACGACCTGTAAGTACACCTTGTACTAAAACAGGGTGGCCCAATCACAATAAAGCTAAAGATTAACACTTTTTTTTTTTACAATTTTCAATGTTATTTGTACCGATCGGATCAGTAGATTTAGAAGTTCTATATTTTTAACATTATTTTTCTCAAACACCCCACTGTGCGTTGGTAGTTTTTTTTTTTTTATATTGTATTTTGTACTTGTTTCCTTAGTTTTTTTGTATGTAATACTTCATATGTGGATTAGTCCTTCTTGTATTGGTGATTTTTGTTTTGATTTTAAGTTTAAAATCATGTCACAAATGGCATGTTAGTTGTTTTTTTTTTGTTTTCATTCATTTATTTATTAGAAATATATTAAATCCTGACAAATTTGTTTTGTAGCTTTCAAATCAAATTAAATGATATCATGTTTTGAAAGGTCTAGCAAAAATAAAATATACTGCTGTAATGGTTTGGCAGACTTGTGTATACCCTTCACGGTTTTATTTTAAAAAAATTACAGTTAAAATAACTACAAATGTAACTAATAAGTCGATAAATGTAAAGGGTCCGACATCTAACGTTTTTTTTTCAACTAGTGGTTATTTCGTGAATGGTAACACTTAGCTCATGTCTGATTTGACAGATAATTAGTTTTATCCTTCCGCTGAACTAATATGGTTGTGTATACGCTTGAACAACGCTGGGAAACATTGCGACATTACTTTGAAAATCATGGTAATGTTGCAGACTGTGTGCTGATACACCCAAAAAGAGTCACTGTTTGGTGCGGATTTTGGTCTAGAGGCATAATTGGGCTATTTTTCTTCGAAAATGAGCAAGGAGTGGCCGTTACAGTCAATGGCGATCGTTATTGGGCCATGTTGAACGAATTTTTGTTCACAAAAATTGAAGAAGAGGAAATACAGCTGCACACAATCGATAATGTGCTTAAAAATTGGACCGATCGTGTAGGCTACTGCATGGCCAGCCGAGGCAGCCATTTGAATGAAATTATTTTCCATTATTAACCGGAAGGATTGTATTTTCAAATAAGAAAAGAAATTTGAGAAAATATTCAGTAGTTTTTTTTATAGCATTTTCAAAAAAAAAAAAGTTATTTGGCGGACCCTTTATTTATCATAGAAATGACTAAAAAGTAGTAATTTTTAACTACTAAAAACAACTACATTTGTAGGAAAACAACTTATAATTAACGGTTGAATTGTAAAAACAATAACAAATGTAATAAAAATAACTAACACAGTGCAGCATTTTTAAGGTCATCGTTTGGTTCCTCCTTCATACCCGTTTTTTTTTGAAGTGTATATCGAAACTAAAAAAAATCCGCAAAGGACTAGGCCAGATTATGAAAAAATCATAAAAAAATAGCATTTTTTCCCAATTTTTTGCAATTTTGATGCAGTGGATGCAATTTTTTTGGGTCGGTCCATATGAGAATTTTTTTGCTTTGGTTTGGATCTACAACTTTGCCAAAGACATAAAAACAAAATTCCGAACGGTTTATGATATATGGATTCCATAAAAATTTTCCTTTTTTAAAAAAATCATGTTTGGGTGCAAAAACTTAGGGTGTCCAAAAAAAAAAATTTCGATGTAATCTGGCCAAGTCCTTTGCGGATTTTTTTTAGTTTCGATATACACTTCAAAAAAAAAACCGGGTACGAAAGAGGAACCAATTTATGTGTTGCACTGTGTAATGCAAATCTGCCACATATGCAGTTAAAATAATAATAATATTTTATTAAAAATTATAGTAATAATTGTATTTTATTCTCTATACAAATTTTTAAATCCAGAAAAAATTAAATTAACCACAAAGTGGGGAAATATGACAATCTAGCAACCAAATACTAATTACGTCTAAACTACTGATTCGATCTTAATACAACTTGTGGGGATTACTCAGGTTAAGGTGTAAAAACATAGGATATACCACAGAGCACCAAAATACAACCCTTTTGCAAAAAAATGTTTAAAGGCGTGTCACTTTTGTTTTGATGTATTTCTATTGTTTTTTATTTGTAATTTCGAATAGTGTATAAGGAAATAGCATTTCAAGTTGGGCCTATATTTTTTGTACCGTTGCAATCTTATTTAACCTTAAAGATACGCATATTTTTGAAAAAAAAGTATCTTTATTCCAAAACAGATTACTCATAAGTCGTCGCCATTGAAAGACTTTGGTTTTTAATATATCTTATACTAGATACCTCTAATGATTGTAAATGCATTTTATAACTTTTCGAAGCACACATGGATTTTGGTGCCATTTTGACAATGCGCAAATATATTAAAAAATGTATATGCATCTAAAACTACACAACTTTTTTTTTACGAATTTTGAAAAATTTGAAACATAACTGAATAAATTGCAGATAACTTCCACCAGGCCGATTTTTAAAAATGATTTCTTTTATGTTCTTAATAAATCTTCAAAATCAGCGAAATTTCAATTTTTTTTAATTGGAAATTTTTAGCGATTTCTTTTAATTGTAGCGTTTTTTTTTGCAATTTTCTTCGATTTTTTTTCAAATTTCAATAAAATTTTTAATAGCGTCTACTAAACATTTGTTTGAAATTCAAAACAATATACAATTAAATTTTGAATAGATATGATCAAAAACATTAATTTAAAATAATATCAATTAAATAGGGCTACACTCAAAAAAAAAAGTCAGTCAAAGTAAAGTCAGCAAAAAATTTTGCTGAGTCAGCAAAATTTTAGTCAGGAGGGTGCTAGCAAAAAAATTGCTAATGTCCGCAAAATCTTTTGCTGAAAATCAGCGAGCTGATTTTTGCAACAAAATTAGTAGATTCAGCAAAAGTTTTGCTAACACTATGTAGAAATTGGTAAAACTTAATAAATTTTTTGCTGAATTTTAGTAGACTGAAAAAAAACGCAAAAAAATTGTAAAAAAATTGTAATTTAGTTAATATATTTGCTGAAAATCATAAAACATATTTTTGTGATTCTTTTAAAAATAATTTACAATAATTACGAAATATAAAAATTTTCATTTTCCCACATTGACGACATGAATTAATTTAATATCTGAAAATATATAGAAATAAATATATATAACATAACAAAAATTTTCTTTCAACTATTTACATCAATCGTTGTCTAAATGATGCTTTCTTTTAAAGAACGCAACTGCCGAAGATAATTATAGAAACGAAACGAAAAAATAAACAAAAACAAACAAAACGAAAAAAACAACCCTTTTTTTGCAATAATAAAAAGGAACCATACAAATCTACCTAAGATGTGTGTCTTTGTCTTTCGCTTTACTCTGTCTACATGTCTGTATATGTTTGTTTGCAATTTGACCACACTAGATTATTAATCTATTAACATTTATTATAGAAATACATATTAAATTTAAATATTTTCTTTTGTCTTTTATTTTATTAATAGACAATTATTTTCACAAGCCGGTGACAACACAAAATTTAAGTTGTTTTAATCCTCAATTTTGTTTTATGTATGAAAAACAGATACAAAAGTCTTCCATGGTTGATTTTTTATATGTCTTATTAGAGTTGTACTTTTAAGTATCATTTTCCTTTTCCCTACTACATCTTGACATGCCGCGACATCTGTTTCATTCTGCGTATATCTTTCAATCTGGTTGTCGTCCACACTATTAATGTGCTTATCAGCACAATTTTTTTTAGCAAAATTAATTAGTAAAACATTAGTATATTAGTAAAGCATTAGTATAAAACAGTTAAGTGCTGAATAAGTATAACAAAAATTTTAGCTGAAAACACGATTTTAGCAAAAAAATTTGTTAAAAAATAGTATACCTGATTTACAAGACGTTTTACTAACTTTTGTACTAACTTATTTTTTTGAGTGTACACAAAGTCATATCGCACCGGTTCCATTCTTCAATTTTCACTTTTTGAAAGAAAACGATATACAGTGTCATGTTCCCGAAATAGATCTATCAACACATTCCTGATAGGGTCAAATAATAAATTTGAAAACAAAAAACTCTATAGATTATTTGTTAGGACAATATTCTAATAAATAAATGTAGAGTATGGCCTCGAACTTGAATAATTTTCATTTTCATTGAACAATTAAAGGTCGAAAAAAAAATAATTTTTCTTTTTAATAAAAATTATATCAATCTTTTATAGTAAATATTAAAAAAAAAAACAGTTATTTGCCTCTACTGTAAATTTGTAAATTTTGAGTTGACACCCTTTTGATGAACCGGTGCGATATAATATGGTTGTCAAAAGCATAAGCTAGAGTTAAAATTAAAATTTTAATGCCATATTAGTGAGTTTTCAACACAATATCTATTGAAAACAATTTATTCAAAAGCATGTATAATGTTTTAGTAATTTTATTTATTTTACATTAATTATTATTTTGATTTGTTACCGTTATCTTGAGTTAATTTACTAATGCATCTTAAATATAGTATTTCAATTACCCAACAAACCAGCCACGCATGCAGATCTCTAAATAAGCACACACATAGAAAAAAAATGCCAACGAAATTGAAAATTGTACTTTAATGGTAACAACTTATAAATTCAGTTAGTATAACTATATTTACGTTTTAATTCTAAATATTTTGATTGTTTCAACTTAAATTTAGTTGATTTAACCGAACTTTGTTGTGAAAAGTAATGATAAGTTGCAACAACTGACTGCAATTCGTAATAATCGAATTTGAGTAGAAGTAACCGTATTTAAGTTGGTAAGTATATAAATTTGGTTGGACAACACCAATAATGAAAGATACTTTAAAAAAAAATAGTTGAGCATTTTGTTGAACGTCTTTTTAAAATATTTAATTAACTTCCAGCTATTTTTTTTGCTGACATCGCATTTTTAAGCAAACATTTTAGTTAACCGCTTTTACCAAAAAACTGAATTTAAACTATTGGATAACTAATTTACGTTGCTACCAAAATTGTGCTGACAACAACATTTATAGCATGGAGAACAAGTAAAAAAGAAAGATGTTGCAGCTTGCATGGACGCGGTATAGAAAAAAAGAAAAGAAACAGACAAACACAACCATTATAATTTTTTTTTCAATTTATAACGAGCTTTCAAACTTCGTATATTTACAAAAATAAAGCAAATCAAACATATTAGCTAGGTTGATACTAGTATTTCGATCTGGCTAAACATCTCATCAGAACCCGAAGTTTTAGAAAAGCTAGAGGCTCCATAATATGCATTATAAGACTTACACAAAATGCAACCACGCTTGATTTCGTTCATTTTAGTTTATTCTTTTGTATACTGCACATCAAACAAAGGCACGCATGTGTGTGATAATAAATATTTTGAATATTAAAAAAATAAAAATAAAGCAATAAATAAATTTTATAAACTAATTTAAACAATTTACTAAATAAATGATATTTTGATAATTATGAAAATTAAAGATGCAGGCAAAAATAAAATATAAAATACGCTTTGGTGCAACTCTACAAAACAGTCCCAGGTAGTTGTTTTTAAAAGATAAAGAATTTGATGATATTTAACCATATTTTGAATATTTACTTTTTGTATTTTAGTATTATCTTCATTTGGAAAATGTAAAATTGCGTCATACATACAAATATATACAGTACAATGCGTCAAAAAAAAAGTTTATAAAGCACCCCATGCAAACCAAGATTAACATGTGTGCGCCCCGGGAGGCTAGTTGCTAGCATGCTGGCTTATCAGCGCGGGGGTCGTGGGTTCGATTCCCACCAGAGGCACTGGTCTGTTTCGCTGCAACGCGCCGAAGGCCATAGTAGCTAGTGCTCGGTTAGGGTAATAGTATACAATTTGTCAAAAAAAAAAAGATTAACATGTTTTATGATGATTCCCGAAAATATTTCGGCTCTAGAGAAAACATTCCGTGAGCTAAACCGTTTATAAAATGCTTCAAAAACACTAGTTTTTATTAATTAAAAATAAGTTACGGCACCTTTTGTCAGAAGTTTAATCAAATATAAGAAAGATTAAAAAACGCTAACGTTTTCTATTAAAAAAGTACGAAAACCTCAATATAATTACCGGTTCTTGGTACATCTTGCATTTATTTAAAAACGATCAATATGAGGCACTCTAATATAAATAATTATGAGTAATAATGTTTTGTTATTTAATTAGTAAAATATTTTGTTTATTTCCAGATTTTTTATTTAATTGCATTATGTTAACGATGTGGAAGCCCTGATATTTTTATATATCGGCTAATTCACACAAAATCGGCCAACATCTGACCTTGGGTGTTCCGATTTCAATTAAATTTTGCACTCAGAAACTTTATGGACCTACGTAAACATTGGCGTTTTTAGTTTCTGAAATTTCGATTTAGTTTTTTTGAAAAATGAGAAATTTGCAAAAAGTGTGGAAGTCTGTCTAATCGTATTTTCTTAAATATTTATCGTATCATCACCATTTAAATTGCAAAGGAATTATACGGTACTCTACTTTTATACTGCGGATTGTATTTTTTTTCCAGTGTAAAATTTTTTTTTTTATTATTTTATTAATTAATAATCATATAATTACAAATTATATACTATTACCCTAAACGAGCGCTAGCTACTATGGCCTTCGGCGCGTTGTAGCGAAAACAGACCAGTGCCTCTGGTGGGAATCGAACCCACGATCCCCGAACTGATAAGCCAGCACGCTACCAACTAGCCTACCGGGGCACACACCCAGTGTAAAAAATAACTGCATTTTGTATGCAATTTATTTTTAAAATGCATTTTTCTAACGTTTGTCCACTCTCGATTTAAAAAAAAGAATGCATATTTGCAAAATATGGAATTTTTACCAAACAGTTGCACATTCACTTTTTGGGTCCGGGGATTTAAATACATTTAATAATTTTTTGAGAAAAAACTTATAACAGATTTACGTAGAAAAAACACCAAGTTGTTATTTTTTTTTTTTAATTTTCTGATTTATTAAGATAAAATTTAAAAACCTAATGTTAAAGAGCCCTTTAAACGCCTCTGTTTTAAAAACTATACATTTGATTTTGTGTATTTTATTGAAAGATAAAATAATCTACTTAAATATTCTATTTTAAAAATTAAAATTTTTAACCCTTTCAGCACACGTTTGCCATCGTTTGCCATTTATAGAAAGAAACATGATGTTGAAAGGGTTAAAAATTCAATTTGAAAAACTTAATATTTAAACAGATTCGTTTATCTTGTATCATGTAAAGAAGAAATCTTAAAAATTAATTGTATAGTTTTTTGAAGAGAAACTTTAAACAGCGCCTTACCCAGCTAAATTTTTTTTAGAAAATATTACCTTTCAACCTTCTTTCTTCACCGTTTAAGTGGAACCGGTTCCTGGGAGTCAAACTGTTAGGTTACACTGTCCCAGAACCAGTCCTATAACTGGTTCTGGAACTGGTTCTAAAGCAACCTGTTCTAGTTTGGATTTAAGGAACCTATTGCACTCCATATAAAAAGAATCAGTTGTATAACAGAAATTGGAACCTGTTATAATAAAATATAACTTGTTCTGCAACTTGTTATTTGGATTTTACTATTTACTGGGTAGCTCAACATTTTTGAATTTAATTTTTTTTAATTTTAAAAAATTAAAAAAAAACAAATTGTTTTTTTTACATGATGTAAGCTTTTTTTCTGCAATAAATCGTTATTAACAGATAAATCCGGGACCACCCAAAAAAAGCCGAAAGTTATGTATTGGGGGAGTATACCATTCCAGTGCGATTAAAATGGTGATACTCCGATTAATATTAAGTAAAATATGAATATTTAAATTCAAATCCTTTTTGTTTTTTTTTCTCATTTTTCAAGAAAACTAAATCTAGCAGAAATCCGTGGATTTTTCGAGATTTCAAAAACCAAAAACGCTTCTAAATGAAATCGGAAGATCGAAGATCAAAAAATTATCTTTTTTGGCCTGTCTTCGGCCAAAAAATTTTTGTATATTTCAAAAAAATTCATTTAAATTTCAGCAAAATAAATTAACTGAAGTAAAAATATTACGCTAAGTTTTTTAATTTTTTCAATATACTAAGCTCTAGCAAAAAATGTTGTTGATTTCAACGAATGGATTTTCATTTGCATTAAACTGTTTATGTGTGAGCAAAACATTTTTCTGAATTTACTAATTCTTTGCTCACTGATTTTCAGCAAAACACTTTGGAACATATTAGCAATTTTCTGCAAGAATCCTACCAGCAAAAACTTTGCTGACTCAACTAACTTTTGTTTTGCTAACTTTATGGACTATTTTTTAAGTGTAGTTTCATATATTAAAATACAAAACTATGTGTAATCCTCTGTGAAACATTTAATATTTAATAGTTTGATGTTTGAATCATTTAGAATTTACATACATTTTATGTTAGTCTATAAGTACAAAAACACATTTACATCTCATTTATACTAGAGCCACTTGGTTGTATCGTAAATGTAGTATTAAATATATGTGCGAGTATTTTGGTACAAAAGTCAAGCAAATTAAATCCACATAACTAAATCATATTGTTTTCAAACATATCGGAATTTATGCACATTTACAAAGGTATGCACAGTGAGATATATCACAAAATTTTTAGAAATAATTCGGCCATTACCTTATTTAGTTGACCGATTACAATGAAATTTGGAACAGGAATAAGTGATGTAATATCGAGCTTAAGGTAAGATATTGAAGCTTCCAGATCCGCCAGGGGCGGCAATATGATCACTCAAAATATGGAACTTTTTGCATATACAATTTTGAGTGCTCGTATTTTTTTTTGTTTCTAATACAATTTTAAAAAAATTTGCATACACCCAGAAAACAGTCTCAGTTGTGCGAAGCCGAATTTGTTGCCAATAGAATTCTGGCGGTTACGACAACTTTCGTAATGTTAAATTATATTTTTAATCGTGAAAGCTAATACTCAGCTGCCAAATCGAATATTACATTCCAAATAAATATTATAAAAAAATATTACGTTCCGAAAAAATTTTATTGAAATAAAAAAACTATTTTAAATTTTCTGGCATTGAACCGTGACTTTCTGATTACTATTCCTCTGTCCTACTGCTTGCACTACAATCACTTTTCATTGAATTATTTGCTATTTAAACATTTGAATATTTTATTTTAATTAAAAAAAATTGTGTTTGTCTTTTCCGAGATTTCAACTCGGAAGTTTGGAGTACAAGCAAACTCTCTACCCACTACACGACAAACACTTAAAAATTAAAATTTGTTAAATTTGAATTTAAATATTTTGTTAGGAGAACAAACATTGTCTCAAATTAGGGGCATATTTGATTGCGAATACCGTATTTGCAGTAACCACTTTCGATTATCGACAATTTTTTAAAAAAACTGAGAGATGGTACCAATTCTCTTGTATTAGCACAAAATAAATGGTTGCTTCTACCGTACACAATTACTAACCGAGTTTTATTTAAAAAGTTGATTGGAAATACCAATAGTTGGATAGATGAATTGTTTTTAGTTTATTTTTCGCTTTTTTAATTTCCAGTAAAATATTTTTGCTTAACCCATTCCTGCCTATTGGGTATTTAAATACCCAAAAAGGAGCCATCTTAAAAAAATTATAGCTAAAGCCAGGTAAGAGTTGCATCAAATTGATTTTTACAGGTAGGTGGAGAAAGGATTAAAATACTTTAGGAAAATGTTGGTAAAAATTGGGGGTTGGTAATTATCTGTTCAATTGTCTGCAAAATTTACATATTCTGAAAAATTGAAAGAAAGAATTGAAATTGCCTCTGAAAAATTGGAAAAGCGACACATCGGAAAACTTTATTGTTGGCTAATAGTATTAGGTATTCTTTAAAGTGCAAAAAATTTGTAGCTGGGTAGGACCACTCACTTGGGCAACAGGTATGATTTCATGACATGACCATTAAAATACGTATTTTACAGTTTTATGAAGTACCCTTGCTTGAAATATCGATTATTTTCAACTAAAAATGAAGAGTTTTACATGAAAGAGCATAACAAAATAATTTAATTAAAAAACCACAGAGGAATTAATTTATATCAGTGGTTAATTAATAAGTCCCAAGTATGGGAAATCGAAAAGAAAATTATATCAAACAACTTCCAAGACCTTAAGTAAAGAATGTGTGAAATTTCATCGATATTGGACAATGGAATCGGGGGTCAGGCATTAATGGGTTAATTAAGCGATTATTGGTAGTTCCAAAAAATAACGTCCTATCAAATAAATTTTAATGCTCTCGACCGAATTCCAACCAATAAATTTTCTGAGTGTATTTGTAATATGCTAGTAGAGACTAACAAAAAGATGCTTACATGTGTGGGGTATCTCTAATAGTTTCCGACATCTACCCAATTGAAAATACGAAATTCGAAATTTGGTCCAACTCAGATCCAAATCAAATTTATTTCTTAAAATATAATTATTTGATAAATAAAAAAAAAAAAGAATGCAATAGCTTGTTACACTCAAAAACTACATTCGCGTAAAGTAGAAGTTAAAAAAAATTAATTTTTGCGATTTTTTCCCCGAAAAAGCACCAACTGTCTTTTACCACCAGATAAATATTTTCTTTCTAAACATATAAAGTATGCATACCATTCTGAAAAACCTATTGATATAAAAGTGAGTTGTGTTAAAAAAATTTTGATTTGTATAAATTTTTCCCTCCAGCCGCTTCTAAATTTACTACATTTTTAATAAAAATATCAACTTTAACCCACTGTTTAAAATTGTAAACGCCTCCAATTAGGTAACGGAAGCCGTTATATATACTTCGACATATACATAATTTATTGGCTTAGTGTTTTCTAATCCCCGATTTAAATGTATGCATGTCAGCCAAAAATGAAAAAATACAATTTTTGGAATTTTATTATATATATATATATTTTTTTTTTGGGGAATTGTGGGATTGCTTACACTAAATCATAAATTCGGACATAAATTTCCCATTTTTGACTTAAAATTCTATTTAAGTCCCAAAAATCATTGCCTTAGGTCTATTAATAAATATTTTATTGAATAGTGAAAATTTTCATTTTAACAAAAACTGAAATTTTTACCATCCTATTAGGATACCCAAGTTTTTGTTCTAAAAAAGAGTGCTAAATGGGACTATTTTTAAAATTTTGTCGTAGTCTACAAATTATTTCCTTTCCAACATTACCGAACACTTATATGAAATGTTTATAACTCCTTAACAGAAAATCTTCAAAGTTACTTCTTATGCAAATATTTCTTATTATGAGTCATTGTTTTCACATCTTGCATCATTGAAGGCAGGTTAAACGTAAATATAAACATTCATAATTTTAAATATAAGAAATATTTGCTTAAGGGATAATTTTTGAAGATTTCCTGTTAAGGAGTTATCGGGTTAAAAAAAAAAAAAAAATGGCGAGCACTCAAAATTTTAAGTGCAAAAATTTCCCTAGTTTGGGTTGCTATTTTGCCACCCTGTTTGTAATGTTGAAAATTATATATTAAGCACAATATTAGGTCACTTATGCCTAAATTGCATTGCAATTTTGTGATATATCCCACTGTGGTACGTTGCAACCATCATCCACTACTGATATTAAACACAATTTCAGGTTAATTTCATAGCTTTGATGCATTCATACAAATAAATATAGTCTGTGTTATGATATGACTTGATATTTGTTCTACACATTCATTAGGGTGGCCAATTTGGTACATTTTCAATACTATGAAGAGATCGAGAGAATGTACATTAATCTACGAAAAATTAGCAGCAATGATCGCAATTTTAACAGACAGTCTGACGGTCAACATTATATTGTATTAAATATGCATAAAAATCAAAAAACATGCATACTTAGACCTATATTTCGACATCGTGACGGAAAAAGTATATATATATAGTCAGATATAGATTGATATAACTTGATGTATTTATACTTAAAAAAAAAATAAGTTATTAGAAAAGTTAGTAAAACGTCTTGTAAATCAAGTTTACTAGTTTTCAACTAAAATTATGTTTTCAGCTAAAACTTTAGTTATACACTCTAATAAAATTTTTTGAAGTCTACTCTTGTAGGTAACTTGTTACCTACTTTAAATTGGGTAGAAATATGCATTGTGTTTAATATTCAATTTATAGACACAATAAGTTTGTTCACTTACGCAAAAATTGTTATAAATTTGTACACGTTTTTACTAGAAGGTGTTCGTTTAAAAAAATACTCAGTAAATAATGGTAAAAAGAGAGAGTAAAGTGACAGGTTGATGCCAAAGAACTTGCAAGTTTTTACTGGATACATTTTTGCAAGTAAGTATTTGTAAGAAGGAAAAAACATATGATTGAAAAAATATGCTTGCATTTTTAGTAAACAAAATTGCTTGTTGTAAAAACTTGATAAGCCATATTTAATTTTTAGTTTGTTTTCGCCTTTTAAGGGTTACAAGAATGCAAGAAATATTATTTTTGCAGGAAGTTTATACTCAAGGCACATGCAATAACTGATTGAACAACATTTCTATTAAATATTAATCAATGGATGTCGAGAAAACAGCGAAAATCCATAGAACAACCAATGTGGCTTATCACGTTTTTACAATAAGACCTGTAAATATTAAATTGAATTATAATTTGTATGGATTTAAAGTGAAAAATATTAAAGAATTAACTATGAAAAAAGTTAAAAAACATTCTATATTATGTCTGGTCGACAATTTCAATTAACTTTTATCTTTTCCATTACGATCAGCTGATTTTTTTTTTTAATATTTGGTATTTAAAATCAGCTGTTTTATTTATTTTAGCAATTCTTGCAAATTTCCGTTCGTTTACTTTTTTGTAAATTTGTCTTACTCTATGTAATTTTGTTACTGCGTAATGTTAACTGGACTCAGTGTTGCCAGAAGTAGGGGAAAATCCCTACATGATTATATTGAGAGATATTTCAGTAGAAAAAATTAGTTTCTTAGAATTTGTCATTAATTTTTTAACTAACAATCTCTTTGGGAGTTATTTAGAAAGTTATATTTTGGAAGTTGTTGTGCAGCATTGTATGAACAGCTTCCCACCTATGAAAAACCAATGTTAAACTTCACCGACGAAAAACAATACACTTTTTGATGGGTTTTGTAAAAAAACACCAAATAAAAATGAAATAGAAACCGCTAGTATGAAATCAAACTTTTTGATAGCTGGCATGATTTTTGTTTTGGCAAATATTGACAATTTTAAATCTATTCTAAAAAATATTTTGGAAAATTTAACAAATTTCTATTTTCAAATAATTTTCGAACAAATTTTCAATAGTAGCATTTGGATATTAATTTTTGAAAATAATTGGAATTGTCGTCAAAAGTATTTTAAATTTAAATATTTTAAATTTTAAAGCATATTTAGTTTATAAAAATGTAAAAATTTCGTAGCGATTTTGGTAGGGGAAAAAATTCGATAATGTAGGCAGAAAAGGGATTTTTATTGCTTATTGTAGGTATTTTTTAAAAAACCCACTGGCAACACTGACTGGACTTTACGGGGAAAGTAATCGAACAGATTTATTATTGTGTTGAAAAATATTACACACAATATGTCTAAACGTATATTTTTAGTTGTAGTAAAAAGGTTTAGCAACATTATTATTTTGTTGAAATTTAAATTGTGTCAAAAAAAAAGCTCTTCTAAATGCCTGAACCTACATTTAAGATATTTAGAAATATTTTTTCAAAGGCATATAAATACATAGAAAATGATTTTATTCACTACTATGGATTGTGGTCTATTAAAATAAAACATAGCATTTTGAAAAGACAAATTAGAAACATTCAAGAAAAAATGAAATTGCGTACAAAATAACATTAATAAAGTTAACATTTTTAATAAAGAATAACATAAAAATTCAAAATAACAACAAATAAGGCATAAAAATATTATTCTAAAGATGTTATTTTTTAATCAAAGAATTCATTTTTTGGAAATTGCTTATGTAGTTGTTTGCTCTTCTCACGCAAGATGGATACATCTTGTAAAAAAAACTTGAACAAAAATTAATATATTTCCTCTAATAAATCAGATTTTTCGTCCACGACTACTTTTTTCTCAATGAATCGTATCCCAGCAAAAAAACTGCTTCCCAGAAGCATTTCCGGAAGGCCTTATTTAATTACCATAACTAAAGCTGGGTTTTATTAAAATTTGAATGTCAGGTTTGTCATATGGCAATTATAAAAGATGAACAAAATCAACAAAATTAATTTTTCATATATTTTTGAATAAATATTTCTTCACAAAATTAATGAAAATTTCATTTTGAATTGTCAGGTTTGAGATTATAATTACATAAATGTTAATATTTCAAATGGAAAACACTAATTGTTAATATCCTTATGGGGAATGGGACCGGTTCTGCGTGTGCCACAGGATCGGTCTCTTCGTGCCAGAGACCGGTACTCTGCTAAACCCTACCCTAAGTAAACAACTGGCAACTTTAACATTGGCTTGTCATAGGAGGGGGTCATTTGTCCTGCTTTAAACCACATGGTGGCATGCCACAGGACTAACCAAAGATGGACATACCACAAGACTGTCGCAAGAGGGTCATTTCGTATAAAATAAACGAAAACTAAACAGCTTCCAATGGGTAAAATTGTGGCCAACTGGCTTTTTCTTGTTAATAAGCATTCTGGTATGTCCTCAATATACTAGACACAGGATTGGTAATTTTAGGACAATTGACACTGCTTAACCCACTTCAGTATTAAATTATACCAGCCCTGTTATAAGTCCTTCTTTAACCAGTCACTTTTAGGTCAATTGACTCCTCATTCCCCATAGGGATATGTAAGAGAAGATGAAACAAATCTTGTGCGGATCAGCGCTAGAGGGAGTGCGGGAGAGTAAAGAAAACTTAAATTTTTAAAATATCCACCTATTAGTATATATAAATGTCAAAGTTTTAATTTTGGTTGATAATATTTCTTTATTTTTCAATCAATGATTTGTTAAGCAAATTTTGTTTTTTTTTTTGTACCTTAAAGCGCCTCTTTTTAAAGCACCTTTTAAAAGGCGCTTTAAGGCAAACAAAAAAATATTTTAGTAATACATTGCATTCTGCAAAATTTGGTTTAAAATTTTTTAACGTGTCTATGACGTGCCTTTAATGAGTTATACGATTTTTATTTGCATATTAGAACTTTGAATTTTTTTTTGAAAAAAAAAATTGACAAAAAATTGATTTTCACAGAGTTAATGACGTTTTTACTAAACAAACGAAATTGATTTATTGATACTTAATTGCTTCATTGTATGCATTCATCACTGCTTCATTGTATGCATTCTTCACTGATTCATTGTATGCATACTTTATTGCTTCAAAGAAGGCGTTTTGGGAAGCACTACAGAATGCCTTCCATAATTGCTTTATAGTATGCATGGCCGTGAAGCGCTATTTTGGAAGCATATAAAAGCAGCAACTGCTTACCAATTCGATGTTTTTTTTGCGGAGATATGATCGTATATGAATGATCGTAATGAACCTACAGTCCATTTATGGACAAATATGGGCATATATGCTCAATGAGCATTATATATTCATACATACATTATATATTTTTTGTATTTTTTTTTTAAATTTTGTATTTTAAAAAACTGTTTTAATAAAATAAAAAAAAAAAAGCATAATATGGCCACATTAAATACAAAAATTGTGAACAATATTAGTATTACAAGTTTTTTAAAGAGGACCCTATATAAAGGGTGTCCCAAGAAGAACGCAATTTTTAAATCTGGCAACATTCGAAGTGTCATTGTTTGACATTTGAACAATTGTTATTGTTTGCTAGTAGAAGGTATGAGGTTAGTAAAAATGGAGCGCTACACGAATGAACAACGCATTCTCATTGTGAAATTGTTTTACCAAAATGGTGAAATGGAAAATGCTGATTTTGCCGATAAAATCATCTTCAGTGACGAGGCCCATTTTCATCTTGATGGCTTCGTCAATAGGCAGAATTGTCGCATTTGGGGTGAGGAAAATCCTCTAGTGATTCACGAGAAGCAAATGCATCCTCAACGTGTCACTGTGTGGTGTGGTTTTTGGGCTGGAGGAATCATTGGACCTTTTTTTTATGAAAATGAGGCAGGTCAAGCGCAAACAGTCAATGGTGTTCGGTATCGTGAAATTATAACCAGTTTTTTCTTGCCTAGAATTGAAGAAATGAATGTGGAGGGCATGTGGTTCCAACAAGACGGCGCCACATGTCATACAGCCAGAGAAACAATTCAATTGCTGCATCAGTCATTTCCCGGTCGTGTTATTTCGCGTTTTGGAGATCAGAATTGGCCGCCTACATCGTGCGATTTAACACCACTAGATTTTTTTCTTTGGGGTTTTTTGAAGTCGATGGTTTACGCGAATAAGCCGACGACGACTCAAGCCTTAAAAGAGGAAATTGGACGCTGCATTAATGAAATACCGCAGCATTCATGCAAAACGGTCATTGAAAATTTCATTAAAAGATCGCGTGCATGCCTGCAAAGCCGCGGCGGCCATCTGCACGATATATTGTTCCATACATACCCTCATTCTGTCTACTTTGCGTATAATAAAGTTTCACGATTTTTTTTTAAATATCTGTGTTTTATTTAAAATTTAAAAATTGCGCTCTTCTTGGGACACCCTTTATAAAAATACGATGTGCGCCCCGGTAGGCTAGTTGGTAGCATGCTGGCTTATCAATGCGGGGGTCGTGGGTTCGATTCACACCAGAGGCACTGGTCTCTTTTCGCTACAACGCGTTGCAACGCGCCGAAGGCCATAGTAGCTAGTGCTCTGTTAGGGTAATAGAATATAATTTGTAATTATATGATTATTAATTAAAAAAAAAAAAAAATACGAATTACTCAAAAATTTTAAATTTTTCTCTTACTATTAAAACAACTTTTAATATTCCATTTAATAGAAGATTTAATTGTGATCTTATACCATAGAAATTTGAAATGAAAATGTAAACTTACAGTTCAACAATTCATACTAATTGAACGTTTGGAGTATTTCATATTTCCTGTTAAAAAAAACTTAAAATTTTCCACAATTTAGTCCTTTAACTCCGAAATTAAATCTGGTGGAGACAATTCAGTAAAAATATATTTATATGAGAGGCAAAGGCATCAAATAAGATAAAATGAAATCAAAACTGAGAAAGTTGAAAAATATTCATTTAAATCGACAAGTAGCAAAAAAGTGAAAAATAGTTAAACTTGTTTCAATAGTCCACATAAATAATTCATATCAAATCGGTTTAATTAAAAATTTGAAAAATTAAAATTTTCCTTTACGAAAAGTTTGTGAAAATTTTCCATTTTTTCATTTGCAGTAGAATTATGTGAATTTAAACTATAAGGAACTATACTAAACTATAACTATAAGTTTAAAATAAATTGTGTTTTTTAACTTCTTAACTTAGTTGGCTGTCAGAAATCTGTTTTACTTAGTTTATAGCACAAGTAGTGACAGAGAAAATCGCAAAAAATCGATTTAGCAACTGTTATACTAGTATTTGCACTTTGGTAGGCTAATAATAATTACTAAACAATTTTTTTTTATTTTTGTATGGACTTATTTGTCAAAAATAAATTTTTTAAAAAATATGGCAGAAAGCACATCTGAACTTAATAACAATTTTAAAATAAATCCTGATAAGTTAGATTAAAAATTTAAGTTGTTTACATTCGGTCTTTAGATTAGATACACTTTTATATGTTCAAAATCTTTCTTTGGGCATATATACTTCCATATATATTCATATAAAGGGTCCGCCAGCTAACGTTTTTTTTTTCAACTAGTGCTTATTTTGTGAATAGTAACACTTAGCTCATGTCAGATTCGACAGATAATAAGTTTTATCCTTCCGCTGTTATCTTGTGAAAAAAGTGAAAGAAACTGGCAGCCTCATCGATAAACCAAAGCGTGAAAAGCCAAAAACAGTGCGTACACCCAAAAATATTGCTGCTGTGGCAGAAAGTGTGCGTGAAGCGCCATCAACATCAATTCACCGTCGTTCTCAACAAGGACTATGAAGAACTAGGATGCACAGACTGGTGCGCGACGCGCACCTCATCGTGCCAACGTGCCAACCCCCCAACATGCCAACGCGCACGAAGGTAGTGATAGACAACGTTATAGAGGTTATAGAGGAGGTCACAGTGTTTTTTGTTACCCATTATTGATATAATTAATTTATTTATTTATTTTTTAGTAATTTTTAAGAAATAAAATAGAAAATTTTTTAAGAAAT
Organism: Delia radicum; assembly: GCA_021234595.1. Taxonomy (NCBI): domain Eukaryota; kingdom Metazoa; phylum Arthropoda; class Insecta; order Diptera; family Anthomyiidae; genus Delia; species Delia radicum. The sequence continues at coordinate 215,101,444 of CM037851.1, forward strand.
AAAATAGAAAAAAATTATTTTTCAACTATTTTAAAAACTATTATAAATTGAAATAGCTTAAAAATTACTAAAAAATAAATAAATTAATTAATTATATCAATAATGGGTAACAAAAACCACTGTGACCTCCTTTATAACCTCTATAACCTCCTCTATAACTACCTTTGTGCGCGTTGGCATGTTGGGGTGTTGGCACGTTGGCACGATGAGGTGCGCGTCGCGCACCGGTCTGTGCATCCTAGTTCTTCATAGTCCTTGGTTCTCAACAATTGAACATTTCGGAGACATCATTGAGACGAATTTTGCATAAAGACCTTGGTATGACGCCATACAAAGTCCAATTGGTTCAGGAGTTCAAAAAAAAAAGTTATTTGGCGGACCATTTATAAATATTAGTGATTTTTTTAAGTTTTTAATTTTTTTCACTTTGTTGTTAATATGGGTTATAAAAACTGGAAAATGTGTGAACTAAATTCATATTTCAATTAAACATTTAACAGTTTTTATAAAACTTTTAATTGAAAGTATGTTTTTGCTGGGTATGGTTGATTTGGACACATTTACCTTACATTCATCCATTATCTGATTGATACTCTTCATTGTGTTGCTGGCACAGTTGTTTAGTTTACGGCGATCCCGATCAGAAAGCTTTTTCGGGTCGCCTGTTTTATTTTTACCATAACCACTCGGATTATTTGCAAAATTTATGGCAGCCACATGGGAACGATTTATTTTTCTAGCAAATTCCTGAAAACTTAAGTCACTTTTTAAATATGCTGAAATTTTCCATTTTTGAAACCACGAGGCATTTTATTGCAAATTGATTAAAATAACCATATATACAAAAATAATTATTTAATTTGTCTTTATTTGAAAAATAAATTTCTTTGTTTACCGTAATTATAGTTATAAATAACTAACACATTATTTTTACACAATTTTTATCTTAAATCAATTAATTAATATCTTAAATTTTAGATAATAAGAAATCCGGTTTTAAACCCTTAAAAACAGTTATAAGATTTAAAAGAAATGTTTGTAATATTAAAAAAAAAAATAGCAAAAAACATTTGCAATTATAGTTACGCAACGCAGTGTATTCATTTTTCGAAAAATTGTCTAAAACCAGCAATATATTTTAAAACTTCTCAAAAATCGTGAAAATCCGATAGATCAAGAGAGGCTGCAATAAGTGTACAAAAACAGAAAAGATAAATTGAGACTCTATTGCACCTTTCTACCAAATTTCGTCAAAAATTTTCCACAGAATCGATGATTGGTATAAAATGGGTAAATGGAAATTTTTAAAAATCGAAAACTTTGGCCGCTACGGTTTATTTCCAATTAAATTTTTTATAAAATTCGCACGACATGGTTTTGAGAACTAGAATAAAATCCGCTCTAATGTCCAGTTTTATTTACTCAATGAATAGACCCTGTGGCGTATGAGCAACAATAAATATTTATTAAATATTGCTCATACTTTAAGATTTTTCAGTATTTTTTATTTGTTTTGAGCTGAAAAATAATTGGCGAAATATATTAGTTTATTTATAGCATAATGAAAGAATCTGTCGATATATTGGGTCTCATGTATAAAAACGAGTAAAAGCGCTGAGTTGAGTCAGGTGAGCAATTACTCGTAAGTCGAGTTCGAGCAAACAGCAACAGCTTTTACTCAATTTCGTATGCATAAAAATGAGTTTAAACCAATTGCAATTACTTGAGCAAAGGGAGATCAAACGTCTAATTGCAAACATGTCGTCAAGTGAAAGTGAAGTAGAAGTACAATCAAATAATAATAATAAAATAGAAACTGACGACATTCCGGTTCCGGAATGGTGTCATTAGCCATGGGCATATTCCATAGCCCTCATCCCCGAGAAGTAATGCATCGTTCGTTGCATTTTGCATTAATTCTCATACCTCGCTGTTTTGTAAGATGCCTGAGTCATGAACTGAACCAGGCCAGGATATGTCAGCTTGTAAAAAGTTCTTTTCCATCACAAGTTGCCTACACATTTATAGAGTGGAAGCCTTTTCTACAAATATACTCATCGCTTTGATTTGTGGGTTTTTTAATTTTTATATGAGTACAATCAATCACTCCAATTGCAAATGGAAAGCAATAATTTGATTGCCATTTCATTTGAGCATCTTTCATTTCATCTGCATCTTTCGGGAATTTATCCACTCGCTTGCTTTGGCAGATATAAGTTTCGCAACTTACGCAATAGTTCGCGACACAGTTGATTGATGGACTCCAATATCTGAGGCTATACCATTTTGGAATCCAGGATTTGCACAAAATCTTAAATAGAGTCGAATTTTATCAATGTAGCTGAGGGCACCACCACGTGTTTTTTCTGACTCCTCAAAAAAATAATTAGCCAACCAGCAGATGCTACTATCATCAAATCATTTTATTATTAATTATATAAAAAAAATTAATAATTAAGAATACAAACCTGTATAATTTTTTATCCTCACTTGCTAAATTTGTTTTACGCTGTTGATAAGATTTTGTATTTCTTTGTGGCACAAAATATTCAGCCATGATTAATTTTTAGTGTACGCGAGTCAACTATAAGGCATGCTCAACAAAATTCGAGCAAGAGCTCACGAAAGAAAGCAAAAGCTTGTTTTTATGCATATGAAAATGAGCACAAGCTCATCGAACTTAGTTCAAACTTAGCAAGACGAGATCAAACGTGAGCAGTGAGTAAAAGCAAATGCATCAAATTTTAACTAAAAATTATATGATGAATTTCAAAAATACCCACACATATGATGAATTTCAAAAATATTTGACATGACTTTAGATGCGTCATATTTCTCAATTTGTTATTAATTCAGAGAAGCCATGGGTAGGGTTACGTTGAGAATAATTAAAAACTAGGATATAAAATGTTTAACAATGCAAGTTCAGCTATTATGGAAATTATAGCCGTTTAAATGTTAAAGAATGACAAAAATTTCTTGAAATTTACAAGAGTTTTTTCATTAATTATTTTACTCATAGTTTTTAACTTTCAGATACAAAACTATACAAAAGAATGTCACTAGCCTTAAGAGATATATTCACAACATATATAATATTAATTTTTATAAAGTTGTGTGTTATAAAGTTTTGTGGCGCTTTAAAAGTGAAATCAAATTTTTTTCGATTTTTAAATTTTTAAATTTTCACAGTTTTTCTTTGGGATTTGAGTATCGTTTTATGGAATTGAATTTTTAGAACAGTATTTAAAAAGACGGTGTTATTTGCTACTGTTAAAGGTACACCAATTTGATGAAGGCTTAGTAATCAATTGATACGATGAAAATGTATAATTGTCGCATCTGACGTTTACAATCATATCTGAAATTGGCACCCCCGATTTAGAAAGGCATTTACAACATCTGATATGCAAAAATTTTATGAATTTTTAAAACTTTACCAAAATCTTATTATTTTTTTCACATTTACATTGTGAAAAGCATTACTTTAGCACATAATTAAGTATCAAGAGTGACTCTTAAGAACGGAGTATGCTTTTTTTTTCATTTCTAGCGGGTACAGCGGCAAATACAACAGTCGAAAACGGATCAAAAGATATTCATAACCGCAATAAGCATAAGATTTTTAATTTTACGCATTTAAAAGCGTCGAAAAATGCGTGTTTTCGAATATACTGGCGGTTTTATGTTTAACTTCTAATAGATACAAATATATATTTTGAAAGTATTTTAATAATGTTTGGGAGTGAAATATATATATTTTGACATGTGATACTTGCAATGAGATCTATAATTTGATGTAACTTTAATTAAGTCTAAGTAAAAAAGAAATTTTAAAATTTTAAATTTGTTTTAAACATAAAACCACCGTTAAAAAAAATAATTAACGTGTATGTATTAAACTTACTTCAACACCAGATAAGGTTATGTATGCCATTTTTCAGATTAGCTAGGATATCGTCTGATATGGAGTTTATATATACAAATATCGGAACATTTTTCATCGGGATGTTACAGGCGGGCTGACAAATAGAGTTAGCCCCTTATCACAAACGATCAAGGATATTATTAAAAAATCTTGTCAGAGTGCGAAGTGTGCCCATACAGAACTTTTTCGCTTTTGATAGATGTGAGATTAAACAGTTTTTTAATTTCGACCCAGACTAATGTACATTAGGGTTATAACTTTTTTTGTCTACAACCTTCACTTCCAAAATCATGTAGGGCATAAAAAAAAAACTTAAAACTGCGATTTGATTTTTTCGCGATCGTGAAAAAAGTTTACGCACCAAATGCATTGAAGTTTTGCATATGGGTTGAACCATCTCAACTCAACTTAAAATATGGCTGTTTTTTACATCACTGTTTCCAAATTTGCTGAATATTTCTGGATCCAAGAATACCTCCACTCTGAAATTTTTCGTAACTTTAGGGAAGGAATCAGTCTTAAACATACATTTTTTTCAGATTTTTAAAAATATCTTTTTTAAAGATATAGCCTCCCGAATTATAGGTCAAAAGATGTGACCTTTGACCTTTCCAAAACAAAAATCATGTTGTATATCAAATTAAAGGTAATTTAATAAGCTTTCAAAGGCGACCTTGATGAGTTGCCTACCTATAATACTTTTTAAGAAAATTACAATTAAGTAAGTACAACTTTGTAAATTTTAAAATTTTTTTACGATTTTCAAGACCACATATTTCCGGATCCAGTAGTGCCAGTGCATTCAAACATTGCACTTATTTTAGTTCTGTAATAATCTGTCTTCCTACGAAAAATCATAAAATTTGGAGAAGGTAGTGTACACCCATTGGTTGATTTGACATGGAATTAGCCATATACGATTTTTTTTTAATTAAAGAACGTAATATTTTACTCTAAATAATTCCCTTTTTTTACGGGTTTCTTTTATAAACGTGCATACAAAATCATTACCTAACATTTTGAGACGAAAGTTTGACCAATTCGCGATATTATCACTTTTTTTTTTAATAAAAAATCGTATATACAAAATGTCAATGCATTTGGGTCGTGAACTTTTTTAACGATCGCGAAAAAGTCGAATCGCGGTTGTTAGTTTTTTCCATGCCCTACACGATTTTGGAACTGGCGCTTGCATTTTTTCTAAAAATGCAAAAAGTTATAACCCTAATGTAGATGCCTATGTATAATGAAAACCAACATGTAATTATGTTGGTACAATATTTCATAAGCCCGTTATGAGACCAACCAATATCTAGCTATAAATGGAATAATAACATAGCACATGCTTTATTTAAAATCATATATAAGGAATTTCAAAATCTTTGGACTTTTTATTCAAAATATTTAAAAAATTATTTTTTTTGTTTATCATAACTAGGGATAGGTACTTCATGCACTCAAAAAGGTATTTTAAGCGCCTATAATATGTACTGAAAATCTTAAAATATGCACTAAAAATTTTAAAAATATACACCTGACACTTTTTTGAACCCATTTCTAACCGCTCTGAAATGGCTCAGTAATTTAATATTTTTAGTAATTTAATATTTTTAAATGATTATGATTCTTTATTTAATCAAAAAAGATTTCAAATGTTGGATATACTGATAGGATAAGATTACAAGTTTGTAAATTTCAAGATAATACAAATTAAATACCAAATCTTATATAAAAAACTTACAAAGTTAAAGCATTACAAATTAAATTCCTTACAAACCAGACACTCTCTTCCTATTATAATTAGCTCTTCCGGTTTGGCCAGAAAGAGTGGGCAATTTTTCGATCACTCGCTGGATACGATATACAAAAATGGTACAATCTGAATTTTATATTATTTGAATTTTAATACATTGTTCTAGGGTTTGTAATATTTTTTTTGAGCGTTATAAAAACACAACAGTTTTTTTTCGTGAAAATCACTTTTTAAGTATTTTTAGCGAATGCAGGAAAAAATAGGTAAAATCAAAAACTGTCCCAAACCATGCAGATAATATATTAAAGAATATAAATTACTATAGAATTCAATTAAATTTGCTTGAAAACATGAAAAATAATTAATTTAAAGCGCATGTCTTTTCACGTTTTTCTTGATGTGCTGCGAAACATATAATAATATAATTTCCTTAGATGATGAACTTGCATTCTTAAACATTCCATATCCTAGTTTTTAAGTGTACTCTACCTAACCCTGTCCATCGTTTCTCTGATTACAAAAAAAAAATTAGAAATAAGACGCATCTAAAGTCAAGTCAAATATTTTTGGAATTCCTAGTATGTGTAGTTGAATTCACTAACACTACAAAATAATTGACAGTTAAAGACTTAAAATTTTAACGGATGAAAGTACAAATAACAAGTAAGGAGTTTAAGTATTCTGTGAAATTCTGTTACATAGCTTTAATTAAAAACTAAATTTTTACAACAAATTATTTAAGTTTGATATAACTTTTATTTTTAATAAAAATTATATCAAACTTGTATAAAAGACAAAGCACAGTCTAGTTTACACCCCCTGTGTTGTTTATAAACTAAACAAAATATAAAAAGGAGAGAAAAACAAAAAACGTGTATTGAATATTCACCAGAGGTGGACCTTGCACATAGCAAACAAGTTTCAAATTTATTTTTTGATCAATGTTTATAATCTTTAACTTTAAGCTCATATATTAGTTCTCATGTAGTGAGTAAACTAGTTTATATGAATGTTTGATGTTTGGCATGGGATTGTTTACCGCTTTCAAAACGTGTTCTGATGATGGGAACCTAGAAAATTCCCGAAATAGATCTATCAACACATTCCTGAAAGGGTCAAATAATAAATTTGAAAACAAAAAACTCTATAGATTATTTGTTAGGACAATATCCTAATAAAGAAATATAGAGTATGGCCTCGAACTAGAATAATTTTCATTTTCAAACTTAGTTTAATAAATTTATAAATAAATTTTCAGATATATTTTTCTAGTGTTTATATAGAAATAAGTGCTATGTGGTAAAATGGGAAAAATATAATAAATTCAAAGCCATCTTCTGAATTCCTTGTTCTCCAAACAATATATCGACAGATTCTTTCATTACAAATAAAACCATATTTTTCGTCAATTATTTTTCAGCTCAAAACAAATAGAAAATAACGAAAAATCTTAAAGTATGAGCAATATTTAATAACTATTTATTGTTGCTCATACGCCACAGAGTCCATTCATTGAGTAAATAAAACTGGACATTAGAGCGGATTTTATTCTAGTTCTCAAAAGCATGTCGTGCGAATTTTATAAGAAATTGGATGTCTTTAAACCATAGCGCCCAAAGTTTTCGATTTTTAAAAATTTCCCTTAACCCATTTAATACCAATCACCGATTCTGTGGAAAATTTTTGAAATTTGGTAAAAAGATGCAACAGTGTCTCAATTTATCTTTTTCTGATTTTGTGTACTTATTGCACGATCTATTGATCTATCGGATTTTCACGTTTTTTGAGAAGTTTTAAAATATAATGCTGTTTCGAGACAATTTTTCAAAATTTTAATACACTGCGTTGCCTGACTATAATTACAAATGATTTGTGCATTTTTTTAATTTTACAAACTTATAACTGTTTTTAAGAGTATAATTCCAGATCTTTTATTATGTAAAATTTAAGATATTAATTAATTGATTTAAGATAAAAATTGTGTAATAATATTTTGTTAGTTATTTATAACTATAATTACGGTAAACAAAGAAATATAGCAAATAAAGATAAATTAAATGATTACTTTTGTATTTGTGTGCAATTTTAATCAATTTGAGTGCTTCAACTGTGTAATCGATGAATGTAAGTTAAATATGTCCCAATCTACATAAGAAGGCTCTTAAGGGATTCCCAGAGAATTCCACGCCAAAATCTGATGTCTGCGCTAAGGTTATTACCCCGCCACAAAAGTTCTCGAATTGAATTTGCTAAAAGGAACTTACAACCAGTAATCGCAGTTATTGATACGACTGTTTGAACACAAATTTTTTTAATGTGATTTTTTCTGATGAGAAATAGTTTAATAATAATGTCCCAAATGGTTTTAACATCTATTGGAGAAACCTAGGTAAGGAACCAATAAAATTTTTCAAAAAAAAAAAACATTTGGAGTCACATCATTAATGGTTTGGGGAACTTTGTGTTTCGACGGTCTGGTTGATTTGCCATTTCCAAGCACCAGAATGAATACATTATAGTATTAGCAGAGAAATTGGTGCCATTTATTGAAAATTCCAACAAATCAATGCCGCAGTACATTTAAGTCGTCAGACGATGGAATAGCTATCATTAAAAAAACATAATGAGTATTGGAATGGCCCACATGTTCTCTAGATCAAAACCCCATTGAGCATATTTGGGAAGTAAAAACCTGTCGAGGTTACGTAGAAATCCATCAATATGTAAGCGCTTTTGATCTAAAAGAAATAGTTATTGATGCTTGGAGATCTGTAACGGAAGAATTTCGAATAAATCTGGTAGACAGTATGTCTGATGGAATTTTCGAATTGATTCATAAACAGGGGGCCTCACGCATTATCAAAACTGCTGCTTAAAAATTGGTTTTAGACTTATGTCGGTTAAACTCTTCTATTATATTTTTTTATTTTTTTTTTTTTATTTTATTTTTTTATTAATTAATAATAATATAATTACAAATTATATACTATTACTCTAATCGAGCACTAGCTACTATGACTTTAGGCGCGTTGTAGCGAAAACAGACCAGTGCCTCTGGTGGGAATCGAAACCACGACCTCCGCACTGATAAGCCAGCAATCAACCAACTAGCCTACAGGGGCTCACTCTTCTACTTTGAACTTACGAATCTTAATGAAATTTATGTGTAATTATAGTTTTGCAGCGCAGTGTCTAGGACAATAAAAAATAAAATATAATACTTTTTTGAAAATTAAATTTTTACAAGTTCAGAATTGTCTTGATCCAATCTTTAAATTTTACTTAAAAAGTATACTGCACAACAAGTTTTTCTCATTCAAACAATTTTCCCATAAGCCCCTAATCAAATCAGCATATAATCTTTATAATAAAGAGCAGCATTGATGTCTTGCAAGACATTCCCAAGACATTTTTTATACAACAACAATTCACACTTTTGAAAATTACAAAAACATGAACAAAATTAAAGTATCCCATGAAAAAATAAAATCAAATTTAAGTTAAATAGTCTGTTGTTGCTATTTTAAGCATAAAAATCATACAAACTCACATCATAGTTTACAAAAAAATATTTTTCAAAACATTCATGCTCCTCTTTACTTTATAAAACTTCTTTCCATAACTTAAACATTTTTCAAAAAAATGTGCTATAAAATTTATAGGGCTACCCTAGAAAAATAGTTTTTATTTTTTTTGTTTGTATAACTACCCTATGGTTAATGAGGAGTCAATTGATCTAAAAGTGACTGGTATAATTTAATACTGAAGTGGGTTAAGCAATGTCAATTGTCCTAAAATTACCAGTCCTGCGACTGGTAAAGGGAGGACATACCACTTATCCAGAATGCTTACTAACAAGAAAAAGCCAGTTGGCCAGAATTTTACCCATTGGAAGCTGTTTAGTTTTCGTTTATTTTATACGAAATGACCCTCTTGCGACAGTCTTGTGGTATGTCCATCTTTGGTTAGTCTTGTGGCATGCCACCATGTGGTTTAAAGCAGGACAAATGACCCCCTCCTATGACAAGCCAATGTTAAAGCAGTTGTTTACATAGGGTAGGGCTTAGCAGGTAAGATCTCAAATTATGACATGCTTTTTAGTGCATTCTTATATATTCCTCATATGCAAAGTTATGGGGCGTTAAATGTAGGTGTTGCTTTAAAGCAACGGCAGTGTAAAATTGGTTAAATTGCTTTAATAAAAATTTGACATGGTAACCGTTAAAATTTAAAAATTTGAATTTAAATTTCTGAAATCGAACTAACGGTTTTTGAAATATTGAGATTTGATTTTTACCAAAATCTGCGTTGTTTTCCTACATTAAAGAAATTTTTTAAAAACTATAAAAAAAAATATTTTGCATCTGAGCATAATTATGTAAATATTGATTAAAAAATAACTTGTAAATTTACCAACAAATATCTCTGAAAAACTAAAAATTTAAATAATAAAATTGTTATAATTTTCTATTTTATACACTCACAATATTTTTTCCGTAAAGACTACTAAATATACACATTAAATTAACTGAAAATCAGTTAAAAACAGGACTACTTACTTTTCGTTTAAAACAATTGTATTTTTTGGTTTATTTTCAACTGTTGAATATTAATTGACACAATCCGTAAAAACAATAGATTTTTTCGTTTATTTTAATACTCAATATAATATAACAACTTTTTGTTTTGAATAGAAAATTTTAACTGAATATTTTAACTATTACGGAAAGTCCGTTTTTTTGTTTATTTTTTTTGTTGAATAACAGACAGAAGGTTAAAAAATATATTTCTTTGTTAATTTAACTGTATATTCCATTGAAACAACTTTACCGATTAAACTTTTAAATAACTGTTGATTTTTTATGGAAAAGTTCTTGTGAGTGTACACTTCATTGCACAGTAGGACATCAAAAAATGAATAAGGCTGTGCCCATCAATTCAATATACTTCGATCATGCTGATTTCAATGGCGTACTTTATTTTTTGGTATATGGTAAGAGTTTTCTGAAAAATTACTTTAAAGTTTTAAGCACCATCATGCTGTTTTTTTATGAATACAAACATTTGCAAGTGCAATAAATCTAATTTATTTCTATTGAAATCTAAGGACAAGACTAGTATTCATTTTTATGGTACATATTTGATTCCCAAAGTTTAAAATTAAACTCGCCGTTTTTTCTAATTTTTATTAAGATTATTAATCGAGCTGATCAAATGTTTACTCAGTGGAAACAGTTATTCAAGGAGCATTTTTTATAAAAAAATCTCAATTTCTCAAACGGAAATTTTTTTAGCAAAATAAATTATTGAAACATTAGTAAAATATTAGTAAAACATTTATTAAAAAAGTTAAGTGCTGAAAACATAATTTCAGCAAAAAAATTGCTGAAAAATAGTATACTTGATTTACCAGACGTTTTACTAACATTTCTACTAACTTTTTTTTGAGTGTATTGTTTACATTTTGTATTGTAATTTTCTAGTTTTTGTAAAAGTAGCGAATGGTAGTAGTTAAGTATAAGACCAAGAACACAACTTTTTATGAAATGTTAAGATTTTCCATTTGAAATTAAAAAAACATAATTTTAAAGTTTAAAAACATCACTTAAATTAAACAACATTCAAAAATAAGCAAATGAAGTTCAGGAAATATTATTTAAAAAAAAAAAAACACTTTTTGTAATTCAGGAAATTCTGTTAAAAATAAACAATAATCTGAATTTTCTGATTTTCAATTGATGTTATTGACTTTCAAATTATTTTTGAGTATCCAAATGAAAGAAACCTAATTAAATATTATATATTTTTAATTTCGAATGGAAAAATCAAAATTTCACTCGATGGTTTCTAAATTTAAATTAACGTTCGGAATTTCAATTCATATTTAGAAACCTTTCCAGTGGTGTAGATTTTGTAAAGATAAGCAAAAAAATCACTTTTTGTTAATTAAGTCAGTCCATACAAATTTTTTAAATGCTATATGCTAAATTAAGAATATGTATTCTGATCGTATAATAATAAGAAAAATTAATTTACCTTGAATAATAGTATTAATTAATAATCATTTAATTACAAATTATATCCTATTACCCTAACCGAGCACTAGCTGCTATGGCTTTCGACTCGTTGTAGCGAAAACAGACCAGTGCTACTGGTGGGAATCGAACCGACGAAAAATTTATTAAACTTTTTTATGAAAAATTTATGACCAATAATTTATGAAACATTTTCATCATTTTTTTCCTGATTGTAGTTAATATTAAAATGCATAATTTAAGTTGAAGATTTGCCCCATCTTGGGTCTAGATCAAATAATGTTTAGCTTTAAAAAATATAGTATTACTAATTTTTTTTTGCTAATTTTAGCAAATTGGGTTTCAAAAGTTGCCAAACTTTAATTAAAGGGTAGAAAGGAAATAAAGTACCACTTTGTATACTTAATAATATTATCACAAAAACCAATAGAGACAAATCTAATATCACAAATTAAAAACATTACTCTAAGGTTTTTGCCCATGTGATTTTTTTACGATTGATTGCGAAATGTGGCTAATTTTCGCATTTACGCTGTAAAATTCAATGTTACGATTTGGCCACTCATAATTTAAAATTTTCAGATCAGTTTAATTTTATTAATGATAGATTTTTTGGCATTTTTAGAAAACTCTGATTATTTATGATCACTGGTTATAAAAATTTTGCATTATTGGTGCTCCAGGACCGCATGGACATTGTGATTTTTTACAGTATTGTACATTATTATACATAACCCCATAAAACTGTTCCATTTACGAACAGATGCTCTTTTTAATTAAAGATAAATATCGATTATATAAACTATTTAAATTTATATTTTTCCGTCAAAAATATTTGTTTGCCTCATTTAACGCTAAAAATAGGCTACATAACCAATTTCGTATAAGCCGGTTTTATTTTCTATTTAAAAGACACTTCGAAATGATGACTAATTGAAATACATAATTTTTATTCGCACTTTCTTTTGCCACATCGATGGATTTGAGACACATGCACTTAGAATACTATGTAGGTAAAGACCACTGTAAATGTAGTTAAAAACAAATGAAATTTCATTTTAAAAAAGGACGACTAACATTTCAGTGAATTCAACCAACATTATAATTTGTTTTTTAATGTTTAAAAAAGTGACTAACAATTGTAGTAGAAATGAACAAAAAAATTTTTTTTTACAGTTTTGTTAGTTTTTTGTTTTTATATACATCGAGATTATTTTTATATTATTTTTAATATATAACGAGCTTCCAACCTCCGTATATTTACAAAAATAAAGTAAATAAAATCATTAATTTTGCTCCATTCTTGTCTTCTTAGTAATCAAGGCGTGGATAGGGTATTTTCCTAACAAGCATCATGACGTTACTAAACTTTGAAGACCAAAAATGTTCTACTTCTTATTTTTTTTAAATAATAAAAAACAACTGTAAAAAATGAATATTAAATCATAAAACAGTCATTTGATGTGGCTTGTTTTTTAAATGAACTACAGGGTTAATAAAAAACTTAATTTGTTTTATAAATGACTGACATTTACACTAAAAATACAGAAACTGTATTATAACCCAAACTACTACATATCTTTAAGGCAGAAGTTCCCTGCGTGTATATTTTTCAGTCTACGTTAACTTAGTTTTAACACGTATACCCCTTTTTACATATATGAAAACTCTTCTTAAAATTTCTGACTAAAATTGGATTTAAAACGTTAGATTTTGGCATGAAAAAGTTCCGTAACAATCAGCCAATTTACGTCGCAGCAAACTACTTCAGCATTTAATACCCATTTTTTAATGAAACTATCACATAGTCCAAAATAATTTATAACACGTTTTTTGTTTATTTCATCGATTTACCTTTTTCCGTTCATAAGTTGCCTAAAAAGTATAATATTTAACTAAAATATGGTCTAAATCCAATTTTCTCCATTTTTTTCGTTTCCACCCTTTAGTTAAATTAGGAAACAAAATTATTAAAAAATTTAGTAATTTGCAAAATACGAATAACAAAATATTTTACTACAAAATAACTTTGTACTAAAAATTAGTGTAACAATAGTAATACAAAATTTTATACTGACTCTTTTTTTGAGTGTGCACTTTGTGGTAAAATATAATGAGTGCAAACCCATATTCAGAATTACTAGTTCAACTTTCAAAATAAAGACTGGTAGTTTCGTTATGCCATAATAAAACCATACACTCAAAAAAGTACAAACAATACAATCTACTGAAAATGGCAGTTTAAACAATTGTAATTTCAGTTAAAAAGGCGAAAAATGTAATTACCGTTAAAATAATGCAATAAAAACAACTATTAAATGTAGTATAAACAAGTGACAATTTTTTACCACAAACTTTTGAAACAACTGTTAAAATTAGTAAAAACTATTGTTTTTTAACAGTTATTTTTTCGACATTCAAAAAATATTTTTTAATGAAGAAAACTCTTTTTTCTTTCAATTACAATACAAATTTGTATTTCCTACATTCTACTTAAAATGCAAAGTCAAAATTTCAAACGGTACCATAGTGATGAAGTTTTAATGCATTTGAGATATAATAAAATATTCTAATTATTATCTGCAAACTCAATAAAAAAATGTAAACTGAATGAGAATTTTTTAAAACTGGATAAAATCTTCTATTTTGAAATAACTAACAAAAATTAACTGATGACTGCAAAATTACTGTTTTGGTAGTTGTTTACAAAAATGCTAAAACAACTGTTAAAAACAACAGTAGTTTTTTAAAATAACTGTCAAAATAGTTGTTTTGTATTATTTCATAGAAAACAACAGTAATTACAGTTAAAAACAACTACTACTGATTATTACACAAACAACTATCATGTAGTAACTGTAAAACTTTTTTGAGTGTATTTTTCCCAGAATTAATTTATAACTTAAAACAAATAAAAGACAATACAAAATCTTGAAGTATTTATTATTGCTCATACGCCACAGGGTTCATTCGTTGAATCAATAAAACTGGACATATTTGCAAAATTTTAAAAAGCAAAAGTTTTTATTTTATATCAAAGCTTTATAAATATGTAGATAAATTTTCATTCCATATATGTGTCCTGTTTTGTACATTTGTATTGAATTTTTAAGTTTCTAATGCAAATTTGATATGCTGGCGTTTGAATAATTTTGTTGATTTTTATGTTGTTCTACAGATGCTCTTCATGATATTTGCATGTATTGCATACAATGGCTTTCAAAAACAGAAAACACGAATGGTAGTATTAACACCCACTTAGGGGTTTAATGTTGTTAACAGAACGCGTTTAAATGGTATTTGACTAATTTATTTACAACACCATTGGGAGTGGATAAACTATGAATGATTGAAGTATATTGCAAAAACTGACTCATATTCGTATACGAATGTTGTAGAGTTGAATTTGTATTTGTGTTTAATTTAGACAGATTGACATCTTCGCTTGTATAAATTATAAAAATAGTAACATTTCATTAAACTTTTATAGGTGTTTACACATACATTAACATAAATAATGCAAAATGTTTATAAATTAATTTGTATGAATTTGTTGTTGTATTTTGCAATAAGTCAATAAGTCAATCAGTTTAAATTTTAAATTTGAATAAATTTATAAAATTCAAATTAAATACTAATGAAAAATTTCAGTAAATTAATGACACTTTTCTTTATACAATAAACGGAAATCGTCTTAGTTCAAATAAAATTAATGAAAAGTTTCATACTTTTTACGAAATTAGTTTACTAACTCATTATTGGCACGTCATAGATTCGCTGAACATTTTTCAACCAAATTTTGCAGGCCTAATTGAAAAATTTTTTACACCTGTTAAAACTGACTTTAAACGCATCTTATTACTCAAGGTTTTATGAATTGAGAAGAACGATGGACAGGCTTAGGTTGACTGTACTTAAGATCAATGATGCTCAAAGTTTCACGTTGCAAAGTCTTTACCAACAAAATTTATGATAATTTAAAAGTCAAAAAATTAAAAAAATACTCGAAACCATACATGGGATTTTTTCATTAGCATTGGAATTTCATTAGCATTAGTTAACTAATTCTAATGAAATCACACTAATGCCTAAAAAACTAATTACAATTGAACAAAAAAACATTGGTTTACAAAAAGAAAAAACAAAAATGAAGTGTAAATTGTAACACTGAATACGGGAATCGAAATAGAATGAGGAACTAACTCTCTATTATCCGATAACATATGTCCCGGTTCACACACGTCAATTTTACTTGCGCAAGTCTTGAGTTTATAGCAGAGGGAGGAAAAGAGAATGGAAGGGGGTACATACTTGCCCGTACTCCAATTCCGTTTTGATTTGTCATTAGCAATTTTCAACACGAACTAAAGAAAACGAAAATTGCTGAAACAAACTTTTCCTGTGTGAACACAAAAGCAAGTTCAAAGGAGAATTGAAGAAAAATTGCGCAAGTAAAATTGCCGTGTGTGAACCGGGATTATGTTTATGTTTGTATTATCACGTAAATAAGTAAGACAATTAAATCACAATGTGGCTGTTTTATAAAAATTGATCACTCAGGATCTCTCTCGGATCTCAGCATCTCTCTCGTTTTGAGATTTGGTAAAATGACTCGTATCTCGAAAACTAAGCGCGATATCGCAAACATTGGACCATTTTGGTCCAATGTCCAATGTTCCATTCTATTATCGGAGTGATTCAATTGAAAATTTCACGTACGTATTTGGGTAAACAAATAATTGAGACACCCTGTGTTTTTTTTTTCATTAAAAATTAATCTATCGGAATCTTTCCCAGACCTACCATATTTGTATTCTGTCAATTGTAATTTGCTTCCTTTAATTGATTCATTACAAATGGTAATGAAATTCAAAATCATTATCTTTAATCAATGAAATTAAATCAATGAAATTCATTACCATTAATTAAAAAAAAAATGCTAATAAAAATACGAGTCAAAGAGGCATTTTAAAAATTTAAACGCAGAAATTTTATAAACTTTTTAAAAATTTTGCAAAATTTAATTTTTTTGTTTCGCATTTTTTTTATATAAAACATGGCTTGAGATCACAGTTATATATCTAGAGTGAATCCTTAAGTGCGGTTACAGCTGCAGTTTCTTCCCAACACATTTCGCTTTGTGACAGCGAAAGTGCTGTATAAATTCCGCCACAACTTACACCAAATAAAATATTTTAATAATCTTAATAATAAAATCGAAAAAGCATCGGAAAATTCTAAGGACTTTAAATTTGATGGAGCAAACAAAGTTTTTATAACACCAAAAGGCATCATTATATAAAATTTTTTAGTTTTGTGAATTTAAAAGTATTTAATATGATTTTCTGCAAATAAGTAACCCTAAACCCAACAAAACATTATCAAACATGTTTTACAAAACAATCGTGGTCTTACTTCAAGACAGTCATAAGTTAAGAAATAAGTTAATGATGCAGATGTATTAGTTTTATTTTTTTTTTTTTTTTTTTTATTTTATTAATTAATAATCATATAATTACAAATTATATACTATTAGCCTAACCGAGCACTAGCTACTATGGCTTTCGGCGCGTTGTAGCGAAAACAGACCAGTGCCTATGGTGGGAATCGAACCCACGACCCCCGCACTGATAAGCCAGCATGCTACCAACTAGCCTACCGGGGCGCACATATTAGTTATAATATGCTATATGTTGTGAAAAATTTTATATTAATATCATGTTTACTTTTCGAGATAGAGGATAATATATTTTATTTTTTCTTTAAAGTATATACTTCATAGAGAAACTATGCTACTCACGGGCGCTCGATAATTAGGGAATTCGCACACAACTCTCACTAAGAGAAAAATACATTAAATCCGCCTATTTATAAAAAAACGTGACCAAATAAATAGAGAAATGGTCGAGCGAGGCAGATATGGATTAAACATTTTAAACTCGTTTTCTGCAAAATCATGTTTTTTGAGTTATGCCAGAGTTGCAGTAAATAAGCGATATATACTTCAAAATGTGCTAAATGCAATGACATCTAGAAATTGATGTAGATTTTTAATGTAAGCAAAAAATGTAATATTAATATCTGTAATTTGCTTGAAACTTAAAAACGTCATAATTTTTAGCCGTTAAAGCCAAATGATTACCGCCAATGTTTCAGCATATATGCTTAAACATCGTCTAGCATCTACACAGAAGTTAATTCATGTCATACAAACAAATTTTTTGAGAATTTTTTACCTCAAAGTGTAGAAAAGTTTTGAAGTTCCCCATATATTTATCTTTACCTTATGTATAGATCTCACAATAATGAATATAGGGGCATTCGTGAGTTCTTTTAAATAGAATTGAATTGTATTATACTAATATAGATGTCTTTTGTCTTGCTATGCAACTTATTTTACTCGTGGGCCTAAATTCTAGTGAACATATTTCACAATTTTGTTTTTTTTTTTATCAATTCTTTATTTAGTGCATTTTTAACTTCTACTAAATATTTGTTATCTTCATTCTTCATGTAGTTTGGTTTTTGTTTTGCCTTCAAAGCAATTTGGCGTTTCTGTTTTTCAGTCATGTTACATAAAACAGGCAAACGCGAACAATTGCTAAAACCATGAACAAATAAACTGGAAACAACGTGCAGCCTTCAACGGAAACAAATAAATTTATATGCACAAAATGAAAGACTTCAAATAAAGTTTCAGAAAGGCAAAAAAAAAAAAGTAGAAAACGAAGAGGAAATGTTGCAAATTTCCTTTTTCAGTTGTTGATATTTTAAGAAATAAACCAAGTGCATGTGTTGCCACAGATAGAGGAACTTTAGAAGACAAACACCAAAACATGTTTCCAAAAAAAAAAAAAATTTAAGGAAAACCAACTTTCGTCCACAAAAACAAATAGAGTGTAGCGCTATAGCAGCAGAAAACTCAAAACACTGCACTATGGACTAAAAATTATATTTATTTAAAATTTTAAAGAACATTTTTTGTGTTAAAAAAAATTACAAATTTTTTGATGACACATCAATGATGCCTTGCACCACAGTATATTAAGAAACATGACTCTTTTTCTTTCATTTGAAAAAACAAAGTGGTATTTGCAATTTTACGTGCACGTATGGTTCTTAATACCACGACACCTTTATGAAAGCTTTCGGATTTGATTTAAAAGCTTTCGGATTTGATTTAAAAAAACACATCAAATTTAGGGAAATGTATGAAATCTTTATTGGGGTCAATAGAACGATCTATATAATTCAATGTTTAAAGATGATTTCATGTATATGTTGACCGGGGCTACGCCTCAAATGGTTCATACGCTGGGTCCAATTTTGGCATACTCTCACCAACATATCGGCCATTATCTCACGAATAAATTCTTCAATATTGGCTTCCAGTTCGTCAACCGTTGCGAGCTTGTCCCTATAGACACAAGCCTTAACATAGCCCCACTAAAGGCGTTAAATCGCACGATCTAGGCTGCCAATTGATCGGTCCCAAACGTGAAATAAACTGTTTACCGAATACGCCTCTCAATTATGCTATTGTTTCGCGTGCTGTGTGGCATGTGGCACCGTCTTGTTGAAACCACATGTCACCCAAGCTAAGCTCTTCCATTTTAGGCAAAAAAAATTTGTAATCATCGCACGGTAGCGCCCGCCATTCACAGTAACGTTCCTGCCTTCGTCGTCTTCGAAAAACTACGGTCCAATGATGCCACCGGCCCAAAATCCAAACAAAATAGTGCATTTCTCTGGATGCATTGGCAGTTATTGCAATGCTTCTGGCTGATCTTCACACCAAATACGGCAATTTTGCTTGTTCACGTATCCATTCAGCCAGAAATGAGCTTTGTCGCTGAACACAGTTTTCCCATCAAATAAGTGGCTCTTCATCCAACTTTGCCAACGCACATTCACCAAAATTTAGCCGTTGTGGTGGATATAGCTGCCACATTTTCCTCTGTCCGCACTCTTTGTATGCGTGTTGGTGGCTTAATGCCCAATAATTAAAATTTGGTGCGAAATAGTTACAAGATTCCGAACTGCGGCCTCAGAAGGTCGCCCAAACTGACCATAAATCGGAAGAAGTGTACGATGGACTTTCATAACCGAGCATGTGTGATAATAAAATTCAATAATCTGCATGCGTTGTTCGTTTGTTAGTCGATTCATGGTAAAATTATAGACCAACCTGAACATGTTTAACAGTAACATGTTACACGAAAACAGCTGAGCTGCCAACAACAGTGTTGCCAAATATAAAGTTGCTGAAAAATCACCCATTACTATGCCTTGCACACTTAAAATATGAAATATAATAATAAACATAAATCCGTTCGAGTGCATCAATATAAGCGAGGCAGCAGAAGTTATGGCCATTCAAACTTTAAAGTTGGAAAAAAATTGTCAAATTTACAATTGTTGGTAAAATTTTAAAAGTTGTTGCAGATATGTATTAAACTTTTTATACTGCTCTAAAATATTGCGTTAAAACTTGTGATTTATCTCTTGGATCCAATATTTTTTTGTTGGTATTACATGTATAATTTTTTGTAAAACATAAATTCTAGAATCTTTTAAATAATATTCATCATATTTTGCAAACAATTCCTACTACTCTCCAACTATTTTTATGGTCATATCTTAATTGGTTTAGAAATTATAAAGGTTTTATGTCAGATTAAAAACAAACTGAAAATATTTTTGACTTCAGATTAATGCAGCTTTGCACGCATGTAGTCCTAGGCATTATAAACTTAATTCCGTTCACATTGGTTTAAATGAGGTCCGCTAAAGATATATCGGTTTTAAAACTTTTTGGACTTAGTTTTAATACGGAATAGTTGTATTGGTTTTTGGTTCAATTCGTTGAAAAATAAATCTGAAACTTTATTTTGAGCTTTGAGTGGATTCTTTAACAGGTCAACTCGTGTTTTATGTTATTGTAAAAACTTCGTATTTTTTTTTATTATACAAAATTGCGATTTTCGCAAAATATTTAGCTGATAGACAATTTTTAAAGGCAAAATCGGATTGACAGACGTAAATTTTTTTTGCAACCTCTTAGCTGTTGGTAAAATTTTATAAATACTTGCGATTTCTTTATTTACTGCAGTATTTCCATCAACGATTTGAATATGCCATGGAAAAATCTGTTTAATTAAAAGTAACGCGTAATTCACTCACTATGACTTTTGATAAAAATGTGGTGTAACGGATTTAGATCGTTGGACTGTTACGCAGATATTACCGGGAATGGCCAACTCTTCTTCAGGTAGCGAGCAATAACTGTTCTAAGACTTATCATCTAGCGCAATTACAGTGATGCCATGTTTAAAGCTCCATCTGTCACCACCTTTCATCTCTCCACTATCGCTTTTCCAAAGAAAGCATCATTAATAAATAGGAAGAATTTCTGAGAGTTGCTTCTCTAAAAAAAAAACATAATTTAAAAAATCACTTTTACTTCGTTCTTATTTATGGCACATCATCGCGATATACATTAAACTGCGCACAGTTTTAAGGTTTTTTAACACTTTATAAGTATTTGATACGTAAAGGGCCCACACGTTGGTTTCAAACCATTAGCACCATATAACTTTTTAGGTATTGGTGAAATTGTCTTAAAGTGTACACTCATAGAAAAGTCCGCACATATTGTTGAAAATTCAGCTACAACAACAGAAATTAGTACCTGAATTTGCGCTAGTAGAATCTTCAATAAAGTTAAGAATCGCAGTCTGCTAAATTCAGATGACCTAAATTTGAGTTGATAGTTGTAGTTAAATTAACTAAGAATTTAGCTAAATCGACAGAAAATTTTTGCTAAAAATGTCTTTCCTTTTTATATAGCCTATTTATTTATTTTATGAAAATGTGAGAAAATAACTTCTTCCACTAGTGAGACTGATAGCGGAGACACAAAAAATAATGGCTTGAAAACAATTGTGGTTTAAATTAACTAGCAAGATTTTTAAATTCGAGAATTACGAATTACTAACTTTTAGGTTGAAAAATTAGTTTAAATACGGTAAAATGAGAAAATCATATCTGATTTAAACGATAACAGCAGAAAATATTAGCTCAACTGGATTGGAATCCGTTTAACAGACTTCTGAACTAATTCTTTTTTTTTATTAGTGCAGTAAGTTTATACTATACCATTTGGAATCCTACGATGTAAGCTTCAAACAACATACCCTTTAGAACAGCGGTTCCCAGCAACTTTTGCTTCAAAGTCCACTGGAGCCACTTTTACTGGTTGATTGACAAAAAAAAAAAAAAATCCAAAAGTAACGTAACTTACAAAAACATAAAAAAAAACCTTGCAAAAACCAAATGCAGTAAAACCCGATTAAATCCCAGAGACCAGAAAAATGAATTTGTTTTAGCCTCATTTTCACAATGTCCCATTAGCTTCTAACTGGGCCTTAAACTGACCAATTTGTTGATGGTTCTCATATAAATTTTCTATTAAACTGTTTGATAAATTTTAACTGGACATTCTGTGATCGGTCCTTAATAGCGATTCGTATTTACTGGACTAACAGTTCTTTAACATTTTTTTATTGTTCAAAAAATATTTAAAATTTGTATAAATTTTTTAAAATATTGTGAAATTATTTAATTTAATTTCATAAATAAGTAGTTTTTAATACATTTGAGAAATAGTTTTTGTGTTTTCGGTTTAAAATTTGTTAAAATTCAAAGAGCTTTTTTTTTTTGGCAAATTTTGCAATATTTATCGAACTTTGTGTTATAAATGGAAAATTATTGAAAATTTATTTGTGTGTCTGTCAAAAGCAGTTCATCTTAACCAGGGTTTACCTTAAGCAAGTTCGTATTAACAAGTCCCTATGGAGAATGAGGAGTCAATTGACCTAAAAGTGACTGGTTAAAGAAGGACTTATCACAGGACTGGTATAATTTAATACTGAAGTGGGTTAAGCAGTGTCAATTGTCCTAAAATTACCAATCCTGTGACTGGTAAAGGGAGGACATACCGCTTAACCAGAATGCTTATTTACAAGAAAACGCCAGTTGGCTAGAATTTTACCCATTGGAAGCTGTTTAGTTTTCGTTTATTTTACACGACATGGCCCTTTTGCGGCAGTCTTGTGGTATGCCCATCTTTGGTTTGTCCTGTGGCATGCCACTATGTGGTTTAAAGCAGGACAAATGACCCCCTCCTATGACAAGTCAATGTTAAAGTCGCCAGTTGTTTACATAGGGTAGGGTTTAGCAGAGTACCGGTCTCTTTCACGAAGGGACCGATCCTGTGGCACACGCAGAACCGGTCCCATTCCCCATAGGGGTGTTACATTGAAATTAGTACCAAAACGTCTGAACGTTCAAATTAGTTAGAAATAATAGAGGCTTCATCTAAACCGAGTTCAACCTAAACTAGTTTTATTGTACGAGTCATCTAGAAAGAAACATCAAAAATTTATTTATTTGAATTATTAAAAAAAATCCAAAAAATTTTGTGAATTTTTTTTTTATATTTGTGTTAAACAATAATTTTATCGGAACTCTTCGCATACCCTCTGGAATAATGTTACGGCCCCTGGGGGTCCGCTGACAGGGGTCTTTAAATTTGATTCATTTTTCTGTACAAACATACTCAAGAGCCCATAAAACATCCCCACACTCACAATATTAGTACACTCAGGGAAATTCTGCTGTAAATATTTGTAAGTTTGAGTTGTAATACCGTATCTTTATTTTTAAGTGAAAAACAGTCAGTTGTAAAAGAAATTTAATTTTTGACTATATTTGTAGTTTCTTTAAAAAACAAACCACATCAAAATACTGTATTACGATTTTACATTCATTTTATATATTTTTTTTATTTAAAAAGTTAAAACAATATATGTTTGTTTATTTTAACTACATGTGTGGTTCATTTTTACTACAATTTTTGTTAATTTTTTGAATAGTGAAAAACATATGACAATATTAGTTGAATTTACTGAAATGTAAGTCATCCTTTTTTCAAATGAAAATTCATTTGTTTTTAACTACTTTTGCAGTGGTCTATACGTACATGATGTTCTAGGTGTACTTTAAAAATACCTAAAATACACTTACAATAGGTAAAGAGTGAAATTTCACTTGAAAAAGAAAATCATACTTATCATTAAATTCAACTAACATTGTCATTTGTTTTTTGCTGTTGATAAAATGAACCACAAATGTAGTAACAAATTCACAATCGTTTCTTTTATTTTTTTTTTTTTTTTTAACAAAAAACTGTTAAAATTATTGTAAATTCAGAGTACAGTCATTTCATTTGTTTTGTTTTTTTATTTGTTTTTTTTAATGAACTACAAATGTTTTCAAAACTGAAATTTTTTCTACAAATGACTGCTTGTTTTCACTTAAAAATAAAGATACTCAAAAAACTACAAATATTTACACCAGAAGTTAACTGAGTGTACCTATTAATTGAAAACACATTTAAAAACGGCTACTGCTCTTCCATTATATTCAAACTATTTGATACTTATTTTTAAACATGATTTAAATAACCGATAAAAGTAGTAAAATAAACAGAATATTTTTAAAACGACCTTCAATATTTAATGGACAAAACAAGTGAATGTTTGTAAATTAAATTGAAATAATTTTGAATTTGTTTTCTGAATTCAAAATTTAACTGTCAGTATTTAACTACCCAGCAAAACCACACATTACCAAATCATGGGTAAAGTAATGTATCGACATAGGACTGCACGCATTACATTACACCTTCATTGATGAGTTTTAAAGGCGATGAGCCTAACAGTAATGGGTTCACTCATTACCTTGTATGTGGTCAAGTAACTGGTTAAGGTTACATCGTTGGACAAAGTAATGTGTCTATAAATAGGTTTTCATAACAAAAATTTATAAAAAAAATTTTTACAGATATTTTTTTTAATTAAATAAATAACTTTTTTTTTTTATTAAATAAATAACGTGGTCATGCTGGGATTCGAACCTAGTGTCTTTGTTATTTAACAATTAGTTAGGCGAGAACTCTACCAACTGAGCTATCGATACATATAATATTTTATTGCTTAAAATGTAAATGAGTTGTTGTGCTTCGTGTTTTCGTTCGTGATATCAAAAATATACACCTTACCCTTATGCTTACAAAAAATCACAAAGTAAAGTGTCTATAAATAGATTTTCAGAAATATATTTCAATGTGTATTAATTGATTCTTCATTTGAAAACAAATTCTACGTATAACTTGATAAACAAACTTGAATCGGTAAGAGAATATATATTGTGAGTGCATATTCAGGTTTCAAACGGTTTCAATTTTTAAAAAATTTAAAAAAATCCCAAAAGTATACACTTCAATTTTCGAAAGTTGTTTTCTTAGCTCTCTGATTCAAAATCATTCCATTCATATGGTTGTCCTCATTCACACTAATGCAATTAAATAAAATATACATTCAAAAAAGCGTGTTTTTGATGCAAATTTTTAGAAGCATTTTTATAAAATGTTCTCCCCCTTAAACAAATACAATGTTGTTTTTTCTGTGACACAAATGCCATATAATTTTCTGAGTTAAAACAAAAACCCCCTTTTGATAAAACAAAATTTTATATATTGTAAAATTTGCAATTTTGATATTTTCAACATGTGTTTAAACATACACGAAACATTCTTTATCAAAAAGTGAGTTCTTCAGGTTTATTTGTCCAAAAAACGGACTTTTGATGCATATTTCGGAAGCATTTTGTATTGGTAATAGGGTGTTCTATATTCAAATTCTACAAAGTAATAAATTTTGAAATAAAAGACTAGTTTTTTTCAAAAAATCGAGAAAATAAGAACAATTTCAAAAATGCATTTAAAAATTGCATTTGCATCTAAACAGCTGTATGTTTTAAGTGTATTTTTTTTATTGCATAAACGTATTCTTTCAAGAATGAATAATATCTTGAGAGTTATGAAAATAAATATTCATTATAATTGTTTTTAAGCCAATTTTTAAGGAATTCGGACCCAATGTGCACTACTGTCTTGCTGCAATTCAATAAGAAAATTTTATAAGTTTTTTTTTAAAGTTTTTTCTGTTTTTTCCCCAACAAAATATTCACACCTGATGTCTATTCTTTTGGCTGGTTTGTTAAATTTCTTTACTGGCATCAAATTTTTGTAAACTAAAAAAAAAAGTTTAAATAATTTATTGCAAATAAGTTTGAAGAGAAATGAGGGTGCGTTGGCGTATGTTGGCATATATCTCTGCTTGAATTTGTAAATTTTTTTTGAAATAAATTTGTTTTTGTTGTTTTCATATTTTGTAAGCAATTAAAAGTTTTTATTGTTATACTACAGTTTGTCTAATTATTACTTCAGGTGTTGCAGATATTTTGTTGTTGTTGTTATTATTGTAGCTTTTACTATTGTTGTTGTATAAGAAAAGATGTTGTTATTTGTTGTAAATACAGGTTACTTTGTCATGTTGTCAGAACATGTTCTATTATATATGTTGTACTAGTATTTGGTTTCTGTGTGTTCGTGGGTTAATTTATAAATAAGTTAAATAAGAGGCAATTTAGACGATGAAATTCATTGCATTCTTTTTACTCATATCCCTTTTAAAGTTACTTCTTAGACTCATAATCATTTAGACGCATGATTGGCAAACACTAACTCTAAAATACCGATAACGTTTCGACAACGTTTCAAGCAACTATTTTTAACCTTAAAATAACACTAAACTTAAAATACTGATAACTCTAAAACAGGGGTGCCCAAGGCCTATGCGCTTGGTGCTCATTTGTTTTTGTAAAAACACTTAGCTATAGGCTGTGTGTTTTAATACACATATAGAGCGCTCAGCACTAGCAATACGAAATACACAAACAACTTTGTCTTATTAGTTTTTTTTGTCGTTCTTCACTGTATACACGCAAGTGCAAAGCAACAACACTTTCGTATGCTTTGCTGGTAAACATTGAAATATTTTTTTCTTTTTTCTTTGTATGTATTGGTTTTTACAACAAAAAATATTGAATAAAAATTAGTTTTTCTTTAAATGTATTGGTGTTTGCTCTTCCATAAGGAACTTTTGGGCACTCCTGCTCTAAAATATCGTTAACCTTAAAATACCTTAACAAAATAATTCTAAAATATTGATAATAATTTGTGTATGTTTTCAAACATATTCAAACAATTTGTGAGTTTTTTAATTAATTTTTTTTATATCTTTCATTGTTGGTTTTTTTTTTTTTAAGAATACTAATGAGCTTAAAGGGAAATGTCAAAAAGAATCACGAAAATCGAAATTTGTGTATCTGTTGCTACAATGCTTGCTTCTCGACCAGAAATTTCAGAAATATCAAAGAAAAATGAAATTTTGATGATTTTGACGATTTATAAAGAATATAAAATAAAAAACTTTTAGAAATCGCTCATGAAAAACTGATTTGGAATTTAGTGTATTATTTTTCAAATATAATTTTTAAAAAATTGTTTATAATTGTGGACTGTAGGCATCTTCTAAAACTCTTCAATTTTCACCACTGCGCCCCGTTTTCCCACAATATGTATTGAATACAATAATAATAAAATTCTTAAGCCCATACATTCCATATTTATTATATATGCTTAGCATGAATAGCAAAGTCGATGTAGAAATACTAATACAGTATCATGCACGGATCCAGCTTTTCCATTCTGGGAAACTTTTTTGCTTTAAAAATATATTTGTTTTTTCATATGTCAAGAATATATAGGGCCTTATTCGGAATTCTACATAATAAGCATGCTTCTTCTATATGTCAAGCCTACCCAATAAAAGCATTATTTGTCCAAATTTATTGGTTAACGGATACACACAGAAAAAAATATCAACCTAAAATATCTAATTAAAGATTTGATATGAATTAAATTAAATTTGTTTCTAAACAAATATTTAATTGAATCAATTATTATTTTAACTGACTTTTAAATATATAAACACATATTTTATTTTAGACGTATTTCTCAAATTATTTTTTCATACACTGTATGCTTAAATAGAAAATGTTCAGTATAAAATACCAAATGAATTTGAAGTTTACACACAAATCAAACTTACGAACAGACGTAGCATTACCAAAAACACACATCCTAACGTATCGTTCACACACATTTTTGTGAGCATCAACTAATCAAAATTTTCGAAGTGTTGACTATTTTTGAAAGTTTAATATACATTGCTAATAGGTGAAATTGTGTAGTACAGGGTGATTTGTTAAGAGCTTTCGGATTTGATTTAAAAAAAAACACATAAAATTTAGAGAAATTTATGAAATGTTTATTTGAGTCAATAGAACGATCTATATAATTCAATGTTTAAAGATGATTTCATGTAAATGTTGACCACGGCTACGCATCAAATGGTTCATACGCTGGGTCCAATTTTTGCATACTCTCTCCAACATATCGGCTGGTATCTCACTAATAAATTCTTCAATATTGACTTCCAGTGCGTCAACCTTTGCGGGATTATCCCTATAGACATGATCCTTAACATAGCCGCACAAAAATGGTCTAAAGGCGTTAAATCGCACGATCTAGGCGGCCAATTGACCGGCCCCAAACGTGAAATAAACTGTTCACCGAACACGCCTCTCAATTGAGCCATTGTTTAGCATGCTGTGTGGCATGTATCACCGTGTTGTTGAAACCACATGTCTCCCCAGTCCAGCTCTTCCATTTGAGCGCTTCATCGTACTTGAAAAAGTACGGTCTAATGATGCCACCGACCCATTATGCACACCAAACAGTATATTTTTCGGTATGCATTGGCAGTTCTTGTAATGCTTTTGGCTGCTCTTCAAACCAAATATGGCAATTTTGCTTGTTGACTTATAAATTCAACCAGAAATGAGCTTTGTCGCTGAACACAATTTTTCGATAAGAAAAGTGTATCTTCATCTTACTTTGCCAGCTCCCATTCACCAAAAGTTAGCCTTTGTGGTAGGTTGTGTGGCTTCAATTATTGCACCAGCTGTATTTAAAAGGTTTTGCACAGTAACAGAAGCCCTATTGCTGCGAACGGCGCCGAATCGATAATTCACGGTTATCAACAACACAGGCGGATACAGCTGCCATATTTTCCTCCGTCCGCACTCTACGTATGCGTGTTGGTGGTTTAATATCAAATAATGTATATTTGGTGCGAAACTTAGTCACTAGATTCGGGCGGCTATTCGGAATCTGCAAGCGTTGTTCGTTTGTAAGTCAATTCATGTTTAAATTATGGACCAATCTGAACATGTTTTACAGTAACATGTTGCACGAAAACAGCTGAGCCGCCAAAAACAGTGTTGCCGAAAAGAAAGTTGCTAAAAAATCACCCTATTGATATATGTAATAAAACATTTTTTTTATATTAAATACAAATACATATATGCCAACTAGGGCAATATACACTCTTATATTCTACATAGGCAATATTGCTATCAAATTTATATTTTTTCGAGTACATCAAAAGTGCGTTCAAGTAAATCTGAATTTCATTAGTAACAGATATGATTCCATACAAAAATGTTTTAACTCTGCATCACCTTTTAACCATTGAACGTGAGATTGGGCCGCTAAAAAAATACGTGTTCCTTGTATTTTTTTCTTTATCACATATTCAAATTAAGTTAAGATCGGAGAGAACCGATCGGCAGACTCCCCTTGTAAGAGAATTATCTGCATGATATTAAAGAATTTTCGAATTAAATCAATGAAATTGCACTGGATTTTTATTGGAATGCAAATTTTATTAAAATTTTACGAAGAATTATGATTTGATTTATGATAATATGTAATTGTATAATTACTAAGCACTTCGATAATATTTCACCAGTTTTTTTCTGTTTAAAACACTCAAAATAATTTAATATACTTTCTGGAAAAACCAAAATATCCTCAAATTGTAATTTTGACGTTGGCGGTAAACGAGAAACATTGTCCGATTTTAGTAAAATTTTCAGAAGAAAATTTTCTACGTGATCGGTTTTCAATGAATATTTATATTATTTATATTTTTATAGAAATATTTTTAAACAACTTTTCAATTGACTCATTTGTATGCATATTGTATGTAGTAGTATTGGTATTTTATCTTGACTCTTACACTAATTAGTTTTGTAGTAGGAAATGTATTTTTGGTCTAAAATTTAATGTTCTTTGTTGTACTTAAATTGTCAAAACTTTCGATTATTCAACAATTGTTTGCAAAAGTTAATTTGTGTAAAATGTACTAGTTAGTTAAACATTAAATCTATACTTGCATCTTTTTAAAAGTATTTACTTGTAAATATAAAGTTTGCATAGTACATACAACTGACATATTAGTCCTACATCAATGGAATTAATATTTTACTGAAAATTAAATATAATTATAACGGATGTCCTGCGCAATGACACGGCCGACATTAGTGTTTAGCAAATACATTAACACTAATGTTAGTTTTTTTTTTATCTTGACTTTCAGATCAATCATCTTCAAACAATAAGGGCGATGTGTAAGAAGACCTAATGATGAAACTGAACAGTGGGGGTTATATTATTTGAAATTTGAATATTTGCAATTAAAATTATAAGTCAGTATACAAATTTGTGAAATGGTTTTTAATCGATTAGACTACCCAATCAAAAAAAGACAAAGGGGCCACCACTGGCTAGGCACCTTAACAGATGGTAAAAGTGCTTTCTCAATCCCAAAATGATAACATTATTAGGCCAAAGATCCGTATGTTCAAAAAGTGTTGGAAAAGCACATTGTAAACAAAATTTTCACCGTTGACGTAATGTTGCTAAAACCATGAAATAGGTGGTCTAAAATTTGAAACTCCGATAAAGGTTACAATTTGATTAATTTTATTTTTCAGATTAAATTTCATTTAATTTCCTATGTCACAAAACTAAAAAAAGAATATTTTTTTTTCGCGCTTATTTTAAATCTTTTTTTTTTTAAATCTAATTTATTAGGTTGTGAGTTCAAAAAACTAGTAATTTAGTCAAATATAATTTAGTCAAGAATATCTGATTGTATATGATACATAACTATCCCCTTTCCAAAGAAAGCAACAATTAATTAATACAAGGAATTTCCTGAGTGTTGCTGCTCTTTAAAAAAAAAAAAAAAAAATTTCACCAACATTTTTATTTTAAAAATGCCGATATCTGAAATATTTACGGAAATAGAACAAAATGTATTTTTTTTCTGATTTACTGGTGTATATTTGTCTTTTACAAATATAATAAATAAATAATTTTTATATATATAAATATAAAGCTTTACTTTTAGTGTAGTATATATAAATTTTAAATGTGTTCAAATATTTAAAAAAAATTAAGTACTACAATGACCATTCCCAAAGCTATTTTTGTATTATTAAGAAATAAATGAAATAAATAAGTTAAAATGGAGAAACGACAGCAACTTAAAAATGCTTTTTACGTTTTTTTACCAGTGTTTTCTGTTGTGCCTCCAGTGTTTTTTAATTATATTTTCAAATTTTTATCTTAAGTACCGTTTATTTTTCTTACTCCTTAATATGTTTTTTTAAATTTTTATTAATTATTTAATATTTTTTTAATTAAAAATTAATTTGTTTTTTTTTTAATGTACTAAATGGCTTTTTTGTTTGTTTTATTTCTCTTGTGAGGGTTTTTGGGTATAGGGCAGCACGAAATTCGGTCTAGGGACGCATACTGCAAATCGGGACGAACTTGCCCATGTCTGCTCTAACTATATAATAAAACACGCTTTTTTACAATCACCCTCTGTCGCGAGTGTTTGGATAAGATACTAAATGAATTTTCACAAATGATATTTTCAACACCATTGTGGATTGCTACACTGATAATAATCCATGCGTAAAATTTTGAAAAAATTTCAAAATAACAAAATTTTTCGTAAAATAAACGAAAATTTGTACATTTTACGAACGTTTTTGTAGTTTTGACAATAATATCGTACTTTTATGCATAGATTATTATGAGTGTATAATAGGGTGGGGCAATTAGTATGGAAGGAAAAAAATCTTAATGGGCGCTTCGAGTTTCTGATCCTTTTGATTGTACTGAGCAAAAAAGTCCGTCTACGGTGAAAATCGAGCTTCCACATTTTGACTTTACGGCAAAAAAGCCCTATTTTGAGATTAAAAATTAACCCCTTAAACCCAACCCACAAATATGATTGATGCATTAATCTTCTAGAGAATCTTCCAAAGAAGAGATTGTTACCATAATCTGGGATAAGCTCCTCCTACTTCCTGACATATGTCCATCCCACACATTGTTACTTTCACAAAATACGGCTAAAAAGTCAAAATCTGGAAGCTCGATTTTCACCGTAGACGTATGGTCTAGTGGACTTTTTTGCTCAGTACAATCCCAAGAATCAGAAACGCGAAGCGCCCATTAAAATGTTCAAATCGCCCACCCTAGTGTATAAGCTATATTTTATTTTGATACTAAAAAAGCATGTGCGGTAGTGGGCGGAAAGGTGCGAAATAACTTAGTATTTGTACTTTTTTAGGAAGGCATTTTGATCGATTGAAATAAAAATGGTACTAAATCAAAGCCATATTTATTTCAAACAAGCCCCCGTTTAAATCAATTCGATATCTTAGCTGGCAAGCCCTTGGTGTGGAATTAAAAATTGTTATCTGCATCACATACAATTCACCCAGGCGTATACTTAATATTATTTCGTCTTAACTTGTAAAATTGTTTGTGTGTATGTTTGTAATCTAATATCATTAAAACAGTGGTCTTCACAAAGAGAAACACACTTAAAATGAGAGTATTACACTGAAAGAAGTGATGAGTTTTTCTTTTTGTGGTTTCTTACAAGATTTGTTTTCATTGTTATAACAATTATGAAATTATTGAAAATGTTGTGTTAAAAAAATATAAATTTTAAAAATAGGTATGTACATTAGGGTTATGACTTTTTTGTTGCAATAAATTACAGGGACAATATTGTACTGATAAAAACAATATTGTATTGATAATAACAATAATGTACATCAGAGGTCTTCATCCATATCACTCGGAAAAAGTTTTATTTTTTGTTTTTATTAAAAATAAATATCAATAAAATTTAAAATGTTTTCATAAATCAATAGAAATGACAAAATTCAAATATACTTTAAATTAAAAATATCCCTCAAGTTGAAAATAGAAAAATATCTTAGTGTATAAATATTAAATAAAAAAAATATTTTGGAAAACATGTTTTTTGAACAATAAAACGTTTTAAATGTTTTTTTTTCTTTTTTTTTTATCTATTTTTCAATTTTAAAACTAATAATACAGATATTATTGTGGAATGCTGGTTGATTACTGTAAAAACCATATTTCAGTGCAATTTATTCTGATATAATATATTTATTTTAATTTTCATATTTTTGCAAGAAAAAGAGCAAAAAACAAATTTCGAAACTATTTGTATCAATTTATTTGTTTGCAGAATGTAAATTAAGGGTTAAGTTTGAATATAAATTAATTTTAAATTAAAAACTAATTGTTCATAGAAAATAAAAAAAGATTTTCCCACTCAACATCACATATATTCATTAAATATTTTAATTTCAAATGCTGTAAAGAAATATATTTTTATACGAAATATAAACAAACATGCATAAATTTATGTAGCTTGTTATCAAAACTTCTCAGTGTATCAAACAAAAATAAAACATAAAAAGATCCGCTATACTCCCACTCTGTTGAAAGCTAACTAGCTACTGAATGAAACATTTATCTCACATACATATTTATTGTTGTAATTATGGTTACCGTTCAGTACGATGCAAACAAAGAGTAGGGATTTTTTTATGAAAGATTTTGTAGCGTTGTTAATTTATTACAATTAGTTAAGTTTTTAATAGGAAAATAAAACAAAAAAGCTTTCTGAGAGCTATAAAAGCAATATTGGTAAATACAGTACGATATTAAAAATTAAAGATATTGTAATAAACATTAACGATACAGGTAGTTTTGGTACATTTCAAGAAGCGACTTTGTAGGAGTTTTTTTACTTTGAGCAACCCTGGTTATAATATTCACGAAGAGAATAAATAAATACCCGAAAAACTTCGTCACCTGGGTGATATGGATGAAGACCACTGTATTAAAACCACCAGACTTTTCGCAGCCATATTCATATCTCATGTTGCTTTAATGGTCCGCTGTGTTTTTAATTTTTTGGATACGGTAGGTGGCGCATTTGTCGACATATTTATGAAAATATTTTTGCTACTGTTGTGGATGGAAAAAATGTTACATAAAACTGGTCCATTGGAGTTGATATATTTGCCCAATTGTTATTTAAAATCTGATTTGGACCATACATAAAATATATGTACATTAGTTACATGACGGAAAAGATCACGACTGATACTTAAATTATCGATCACGATACTGAAATTATGATTGGTAAGGTGGGTGACGAACACTATTTTGTCACACTCTAAAATTTAAAATAAGAACTTCGGGATGTTTGCTTCATTAGAAAAGGCAGATCATAATTTGACATAGGGACATATCATTTTTTTATTTTATTTTATAGGGCGTGGCATCTCGCATGCAACCTAAAATTTAAAATTTTCCAATATTGGCTCCTGTTGAACATATTTGATCAGAAGGTGACGTGGCGTATTGTAAATATATTTTCCGGCACTGCACTTAAACTTGCCAATATAGGAAATTTTGATATGACACGTCACTTGACATTTTAAACTGATTTTTCTTTTCTACTGGTAAAAAAAAATTGGTGTCAAATTTTGCACGTCATTATCTTACTTATCCATTTGTTTAAAATGGGCTTGATTCATATTCAAGGGCGTGGCGCCCTCCATACAAAAACAAATTTTAAATTGTTTAATATTGGTTCTAGTTGAATATGTTTGAGCAAAAAATGCTTTGTAAGCACTGTAGCAAAACTGGTCGAATAAAATGGGCAGTTCAATTTAGTACAATATATTTTGCTATTCTCATTTTACAAATTACTGAATTTTGTACTAATTTTTGTTGCTGATTTTAGCAAAATATTTTACTAATTTTTAAAAACCAGTTGCTAAACTTGGGCAAAATTTTTGGAAATCAGAAAAAAACATGTTTGAAATAAATAACATTTTTAGTACAGAGTTAATGTTAAAATAAGGTTCATCTTTTAGGAAAAAGTATGGAATATAATTTTTATTCTATTGGATGTACTAAAATTTAGCAATTTTTTTGCGGATTTTAGCAAATTAATTTTAAATTGCAGTTAACTAAAGTAATATTTAAGTAGCGGCTACTAATTTTGTCTACTAACTTCATTTTACTTCAATTCAGCAGACATGTGTTGCTAA
Organism: Delia radicum; assembly: GCA_021234595.1. NCBI lineage: Eukaryota > Metazoa > Arthropoda > Insecta > Diptera > Anthomyiidae > Delia > Delia radicum. Next base: position 215,136,503 of record CM037851.1, read on the forward strand.
AATTAGCAAAAAAAAAAAAAAAATACAAAAATTGTTAAATTTACCATAATAACAGAAAAAATTTCAGTTGTCATTCCAGACTTTTGTCTTAGTGTATATAGTATAATTAACTGTAAACATAACTAACATTTTAAATGTATCTTCTTTGTATCAGCTGGTTGAAATGTTAGCGATATTAAAAAAAAAATATTTGAAAATTGTGGTTTAATATCATTTATTTATATTTTATTGAAAAACTTGAAAAATGGACTTCTACGGTCAAGAAATGGTACAAATAATATCAGAAAGCTGTTTTAGTTTTATTATAGATATTTCTGTAAAGAAATTTAATAAAAAAAATCATCATATTCTTCCTTGTAGCAATGGGCCAAACCGTTTAGTCTTCGTAGAGCCGAGCAAGCAACCTTTAAATGGCAAAATTCAACAAAGAAGTGCTACACAGAAAAAATTATCAACCAAAAATATCTAATTAAAGATTTGAATTCAATTTTTTTCTAAACAAATATTTAATTGAATCAATTAATATTTTAATTGACTTTTAAATATATAAATACATATTTTATTTTAGATGTAATTCTCAAATTATTTTTTCATACACTGTAGCTCAAATATAAAATACCAAATGCGTTTGAAGTTTACAAACAAAACAAGCACACACGCAAACAGATGCAGCATTAACAAAAATACACATACTAACGTACACTCAAAAAAATTAGTTAGTAGAAAAGTTAGTAAAACGTCTTGTAAATCAGGTATACTATTTGTTAGCAAATTTTTTGCTAAAATTCTATTTTAAGCTAAAATTTTTGTTATACTTATTCAGCACTTAACTGTTTTGAACTAATGCTTTGCTAATATTATACTAATGTTTTACTAATTTATTTTGCTAAAAAAAAATGTGCTGATAAGCACTTTAATAGTGTGGACGACAACCAGATTGAAAGAAAAATTACAACTCTAATAAGACATATAAAAAAATCAACCATGGAAGTTTTTTGTATCTGTATTTCATACATAAAACAAAATTGTGGTTTAAAACAACTTAAATTTTGTATTGTTACCGGCTTGTGAAAATAATTGTCTATTAATTAAACAAAAGACAAAATAAAATATTTAAATTTAATATGTATTTCTAAACTAAATGTTTATAGATTAATAATCTAGTGTGGTCAAATTGCAAACAAATATATACAGACATGTAGACAGAGTAACGCGAAAGACAAAGATTTTTATGGTTCCTTTTACTTATTGCAAAAAGGGTTGTTTTTTCGTTTCGTTTGTTTTTGTGTTGTTTTTGTTTCGTTTCTATAATTTATGTTTCGTTTCTATAATTATCTTCGGCAGTTGCGTCATTTAAAAGATAGTATCATTAAGACAACCATTGATGTAAGTAGTTGAAAGAAAATTTTTGTTATGTTATATATATTTATTTCTATATATTTTCAGATATTAAATTATTCATGTCGTCAATGTGAGAAAATGAAAATTTTTATATTTCGTAATTATTGTAAATTATTTTTAAAAGAATCACAAAAATATTTTTTATGATTTTCAGCAAATAAATTAACTAAATTACAAATTTTCTACAAATTTTTTGCGTTTTTTTCAGTCTACTAAAATTCAAATTTTATTAATTTTTAGCTATTCTTTTGTATTTCTAATCCACTAAGTGTTAGCAAAACTTTTGCTGAATCTACTAATTTTGTTGCTAAAAATCAGATCGCTGATTTTCAGCAAAAGATTTTGCTGACATTAGCAAGTTTTTTGCAAGCACCCTCCTGACTAAAATTTTGCTGACTCAGCAAAATTTTTTGCTGACTTTACAAACTTTTTTTTTTGAGTGTAGCGGTCACACTTTTTTTTCTGAGTATCATATTTTTTTTTTTTGTAGTTATAACTTTTTTTTTCCATTTTAATTTTCAATAAAAGTTTTAATTGATATTATCATTGCCGTGGTAGGTGCAAAATCAATTAAAATATTAATTGATTCAGTAAATTTTTTAATTGAAATCCGTTTTTAGTTATTTCTGTGTACTGGTACAGTCCAAGATTGTAAATAGGTGAGGCTAATTGAATATATTTTTTGTTTGTATAATTCTATTTATCTTATACCAAAATAAAACTTCAAATTTAATTAGTATAAAAATCGTAGTATTACTCATTGGATGCTAGTAGTACCATATATTGTTATCAATTAAATCTTCCAGGGGATAATTTTGCTATAAACAACGTCAAAAGAATAGTTTGGTGATAAAAAATGTCCTAATATATCGCCGATTTATCTTCCCGGAGATAATTGGCGATAATAAAATATTGCCGATTTATCTTCCTGGGGAATTGTTTTCGTATTGCCTGATATTATTGATGTCGGGAAACAGTTACTCCCAAAAAAATAAACTTCTGCAATACGGAAATGATTATTGCCGGCAATAAATGATTTCTTCCCGGAGATATGATCGGAGAATATTTCTCGCATTGCTTTGTTTGCTGGGAAATTTTTAATATGTTTTAAAATTAAAACATTTCTTAAGGTCACCATAATTTGCTCATTTTTATTTCCTGAATTTCTTTATCATTTTAACTGTGAACATCCAAAGAATTTTCCTAACATTCGTATATCGTGAATACGTTTTTCAAACAATGGAACAATGGTATAAAGTATTGTTTACTCTGTGGTGGTCCATCATCATAATATAAAGTAATTGTTATTTATAATAGAACACACACATACATGATAACACACACATGCTAACACACACTAATACACGCATATGAACGGATACCACATCGTATGTGATGCGTTTGTATTTCATTTTTATATACTAGTCCAGGGCTTGCAAAACTATGACACGTGTGTCAGTGGTGGCATGCGAGCAGACCTTTGGTGGTACACAACATTTTTTTGAATATTTTTAAATACTCGTATCAACATTTTATTAAAAAAATTCTGTTAAAAAAGTTATCGGAAGTATAAATATTTATTTTCGCTATTAAGGGGTTTACTAGCTTAAGAAATCAATAAAAACGACAATATTTAAATAAATAAATTTATTCAAAAAATTCTTTTTACGATATAAAATCACACCATTAAATATTATTCTAAAACTAATAATTTTAATAATTTTTTTTTTTAATTTTACCACCCTGGTAACGATTTCATTGTGGACGTTTTTTTAAACCCTCCATCCCATAGTGCAGGAGGGTATATTCACTTTGTCAAATGTTTGTAATTCTTTTAAAAAAATTCTGGGACCCCATAAACTATATATATTCTTGATCAGCATGGATAGAGAAGTCGATATAGCCATGTCCGTCTGTCCGTCTGTCCGTCTGTCCGTCTGTCCGTCTGTCCGTCCGTCTGTCTGTGGAAACACAAAATACTCCTCCAATACAGAAGAGGTACTGCTAATTTTCAGTCAAATTGTTTGTTGATATCATGAGCAGTTTTCTAGTGAAAATGATCAAAATCGGTTAACGCGTTCAAAAGTTATGAGTGAAAATGTGGGAAGACCTCTAAAAATTTTTTTTTTTTATTTCATCATACATACATACATACGTACATTCAATGCTTATACACAAGAATATACGCAAGCAGGGATGGCTGTCAATATCGCTGAATTACCGTCCACGATTCTAACACCTTTCAACTGACTATCGTTATCGCTTAAATACCGTTACCGATATTCTTGAAATACCGTTATCCGTAAAATACCGTTACCTTAAAATACCGTTACCGAAATAATCTAACAAGATCTGAACAAAAAAACTTCTGTAAATAGATATATTTTCCCAAAGTATGATCATAAACTAGACAGTCATTTAAACTCGGGCATAATGCGGTTAAAAATTGTGGTGTGCATTAACATTACCTGTATAACTAAAATAACGTTATCCTTAAAATGCCGTTACCAAAATAATTGAAAAATCTTTTTCCCTAAAATAAAGTTACCGAAATATCTAAAATATCGTTACCGCTAAAATACCGTTAGCGAAATAAATAAAATACCGTTAACGCTAAAATACCGTTAACGCTAAAATCCCGTTACCGAAATAACTGAAGTATAGTTTACCGTTACCGAAATAAAAGAAAATAGCGTTACTACGACCAATAACCACATAGAATCGGTTACCATCCATGGTCATGATCAACACTTAAAAACAAAAAAAAAAACTCACAAAATATTGTTGTTGTTTTTTTGTTTTGTTTTGTATACAGTAGTATGTACGTATGAATTAGTAGCAATCGCATGCAGAGTTGCCAGGTTTGACGATTTGTCGTCATTTTGATGATATTTAATACCCAAAATAACTAAATGACTATTTGACGATTTTTGCTTCCAAAATGACGATTTTTTGACAATAATTTAATATGTCAGCAAGATCTACTTATTTATCATTCTCATAAAATCGCCGGCTCGATCATTAAATTTATATTATTTCGTTAAAAATTGAAAGCAAAAACATTGTTTTTTGATCGATAGCTAGCTTTTATATGCTAATATGATGTGAAATACAATTTTGCAAAAATGCAAATCCTAGAGTTGAATAAAACTTAATCCAAACCGCATTTATTTTTTTATAAATTCATTACGGGTTTAGCTTAATTTAGTTTCTGTGTTTATATGTTTAGAACATTTCTTTAAATTTTTATAAAATTTAATGGAGTTAGATATAAATAAAAATAAAAAATTTTCATGTTAAAACACAAGGCATGGACTTTTTTTGCGAAACAAACAGATCTCTAGCCCGAATATATTTCATGTTGAAAGATGATATATATACAACTTTAAATGAAAGAAAATACATCCAAAAATAAATGCGGTGCTTAAAAAACAGGCCTAATAATATAAATAAAGTGCCAAAATTTAATAATTAAAAATATAACATTAAGTTTGTTCGATAACACAAAAATTTGTACAAGTTTTTACTGGAAGGTGTTCGTTTAGACAAATACGCAGTAAAAACTGGTAAAAAGAGAGAGTAAAGTGACAGTTTGATGCCAAAGAACTTACAAGTTTTTACTGGATACATTTTTGCCAGAAAGAATTTGTAAGATGAAAAAAACATATGACTAAAAAATAAAAAAATATGCTTGTATTTTTAGTAAACAAAAATTAAATTAAATTTTAATTGTTTATGGATTGAAAGTGAAAATGATTAAATAATTAACTATGGAAGAAGTTAAAAAACATTTAAATTATTTTTGGTCGATAATTTCAATTAACTTTTTCCTTTTCCATAATGACCAGTTGATTTTTTTTTAATATTTAAAACAAGCTGCTTTATCTAATTTAATAATTCCTACAAATTTTCTGTTCGTTTACTTTTTTGTAAATTTGTCTTACTATTTGTAATTTTGTTACTGAGTAGTTTTTACTGAACTTTACAGGAAAAGTAATCGAACAGACTTATTGTTAAAGAATTTCCAAATTTTGTAAACGAATTTAATATTTAAAAAGTTGTGCCACTGAAATGTTGTTCACAGAATTATGCAGATATAAGTGTTTAACAGTTCAAGTGGTAAAATTAGTTTGATTTAAAGTTGTATTTATTTGATCTTTCAACATTATATTTTTGTTATTTTATTAATTAATAATCATATAATTACAAGTTATATACTATTACCCTAACCGAGCACTAGGTACTATGGCCTTCGGCACGTTGTAGCGAAAACAGATCAGTGCCTCTGGTGGGAATCGAACCCACGACCCCCGCACTGATAAGCCAGCACGCTACCAACTAGCCTACTGGGGCACACTGTTTCAACATTTTATAAATATGAATATCGTTGTAAAATATAATGATTTTCGAAGTTTAAACCAAAGAGAAGTGTCAAAAATCGTGTTATATTACAACGATAACACGTTAACATTTGAAATGTGAATAACATTATTGTATTTTATTTTTTATTAAAACTTTATCCCTCTTCTAACAAATATATTTTATTTTGACGATTTTTTCAAAATATGATGACGATTTTGACGATTTTTTCTAGAAAGTTTGTCGTTTTTATGCCTTGCAAACCTGGCAACACTGGTTATAAGTGCAAATGCGAGAAGCCCTCGAAAAATTGTTAAGCTAATTTATAAAGTATGCTTTTGTTTTCCATTAACCAGGCTTGCCATATACCTTTTTTTGTTAACCCCAACAAATCAAAAAATCACCAATTAGAAAAAAGGTAGAACAAAATAGTTTAGTTAAAATTCTTTATCGTTATCAGATCAAAAAAATATCCAGGAACAAAATCCCCGAATCCAACAATGTAAATTCATAACTTTTTTTCGTACACTATTTTTACTTATTTTCATTCTCAACCTTTAATAAATTTGCAAGGAAACTCTTACATTCTAATTACATTTATTAAAAACCCCATTCAATTTAAAGGACATTCACTTTCAGAACTTTTTTATTTAAGACATATAAGGTGCATACTTCATCTTAAAATCTTTTGATTATATGCATTTGTTTTCCTTAAAAGCCCTAATTTTTATTTGATGCATACAAAAATATTCTAAATTAAAGTATTGATGTGTAAAAACCAATCGAATTTTGGGAAAATTTCTTAGGGTTCTTATTCTAGGAGTCGTAAACGAGAATTGCACAAGCAACTGAGCTGAAAAACAATAATTTGAAATACCAGTTTCTTTAATTTTTTGTGTCTCGAAAACACCCTAAACACTCGAAAGATTTTCTTTAATAATTTTTGACAAACTTAGTTTCATCACACTTTCCGTTTTACTTATGTGATGTATAGTATAAATACATGTGTTGTAATGTAAACTGGCATTTCATAATTATTTCATTATGTATGTCTCCGCAAGTGTATTTTTGTTCCCTTAAATTTATCTAAAATTCTGATTATTCGAAACTGTTTTTATGCGTTTGTATTCATTGCATCTCTTCTAACGATCCAAAAATATATTTTAGTAACTTTCTTTCATTATTATATAGGCAAAGAGACAAACAACAGGCGAATTTTACAACAGTTTTTTTAACATCATAAGGAACTATACAAATATATATATTTTTCTCTACACGTTCTTCTTTAGGTAATCAGAATAACCTTTGAATACCCACTGTTATAAGCATGCAGAATTTCAGATTCATTTTAGTAAACTTTAATTAAACATTTTTTCTTTTGTAACATCCCAAATACATTAATCAATCAGTCATATTTTGTTTTACTTATAAAAACAACATTATTTTTGTTATTTTTACAAAGAATATAGATATTAATATTGTTTGCACTTTCCCTGTTTTATGAAAACACCGAGATGGAGGGTATCCAAAAATTCGTCACAGCCGAATTTAATCTTTTTTAATACCAAATTCGGCACATCGGACTTTAATGCTTCCACTTGTTTTTTTAAATTCTGTTGCAATCGTGGGGCCTTGGGTACTCATCTGAGAAAAAATTTAAATTTTGTTTCACACACTAATAAATTCTTCCATTAATAATTAAAAACACACCCAAAAATTTGTTAAAAAAATACTAGGCAAAAATATAAAAATGTTAGGGACTTATTCTGTTAGTCATCTACAAAACAAAAAAAAAAAAGCCAATTGATATCGGTCCACCCGTTTAGGCTGCACAGTGCCACACGATTTTCAGTATCTTGTTTCGAGAAATTGGCACACTTAGAATACTATGTAGGTAAAGACCACTGCAATTGTAGTTGAAAACAAATGAAATTTCACTTAAAGAAAGGACGACTTACATTTCATTAAAATCAACTAATATTGTCATTTGTTTTTTAATGTTCAAAAAATGACTAACAATTGTAGTAAAAATGAACCACATGGTAGTAAAAAATAAACAAACATTTATTTTTTTATTTTTTAAATAACAAAAAACAACTGTAAAAAATGAATGTAAAATCATAAAACAGTCATTTGATGTTAGTTGTTTTTTTAAATGAACTACAAAGTTAGTAAATATTTTAATTTGTTCTACAAATGACTGACATTTACATTAAAAATAAAGAAACTGTATTACAACCCAAACAACTACATATCTTTAAAGCAGAAGTTCCCTGAGTGCATATAAAGTAAATATTGCTTATAGAAAATATAGGGAAAGAAGTATGTTTAACAATCTGTAAATTTTTTATTTCTGCGATTTTTACAAAGTTCAAACTATTTAAATATGAAACAAAAAAAATTAAAAAAAAAAAAACAAAATCTGGTTTGTAAACCCCGTAAAACATGTGCTTTGATGCAAAAATGGTAACATTTTACATAAAAGTTGTAGCTCGCTTTATTTTTTTATTTTTTTTTTTTTTGTACAGATTTTCGTAATAAAATTGAAAATTCGTTTTAGAAGGATCAAAGTTACACAAAATTTTTCTACAACATAATTTTTTTCTAACATTTTTGTCACCGTAATTGTCGAAATTTTTATCATCGTAAGTGCCCAAAAAGTGTATTAAAAAATTTAAATAGTTGACAGTCTGTAAAATTTCCTGAAATTTTAGATTTTTAGAAGTTTAAATCTTTGGTGGGAATATGCCTCATAATCGTAAAAATTAAATAATTGACATAAAATTTAAAATTTTGCAATAATTTTGTAAAAAACAGGAAAGAAAAAAAAAGTACTAAAGGTTAGAATAGATAACAAAGTTACAAACAAGAGTTATTTTAAAGCTAGAAAATATTAATAAAAATTTACACGAGGGCTCAGAAATTAAAAATCTCAAAGCAAACATGATAAATTCTTCTCCGCTGGTTTTTAGAATAAAATTTTTTCCGAATTTTAAAGATTGCACTACGAAATGGCTTTTAATAAAGGTAATTAAGGTTAAGGCTTTTAATAAAGGTTACAATAAAATATGTCTGTTTTTGGCACGCAATGAAAAAGACTTGCCACACCTGTACTGGTCGTACTAACAATAAAAATTTTTGCAATTCAGTTTTGCACTTTTTTTATTGTATTATTATATTTTTTTTATGTTGCATTATATGAGAAACAATTCTTTATATAAGAATAGATGGGTTTTCATAAAAATTGCATGAGTCTGCTGTTGTTCATTTACTGCATGCATGTGCATGCATATGGGTTACAATAACAACAACAACAACAGTTGCTTTGTAGTGGGTAAAAACATCCACATCCTCTGTGTGATAATTTAGAGCAACAAAAGCTGTTGTATGTCAGTATTTAATTTTTTTTTTTACAACATATTTTTATATATAAAATGCATTTTTGTTTGTAGATGTTAATGTTGGTTGAATGGTTTGCAGCTGCTATTTTTTTTTAATTTTTTGTATTTGACATAAACAATAAGTTGCAGTTTTTACTAGAAACTCCCTAGTTTACTGCCAGTTATCAGCAGTGTTTGTACAGACAGGGTTCGGCAAAATAACTGTTGTAAGTACAATTGCCCATAATTACACTGCGCAACACAAAAAATAAAACAAAAGCACCGACCACTGAGTTTAAATATTTTGACCACGCTGATTTTAATGGTGTACCAAGTTTTTTTTCATATATGGGCCAATTTTTTTTTTTTTGCAAAATTGTATTAAAGCTTTTTCATGTTTCGATGAAGTTTTAAAAATAATATATATTCTCTTAATTTTTTATAGTTAATAATTATAAGACCTTCAGCAACATTTTCAAAGCAAATTTGTTTAATAAGTATTCAGAATGACATTCTGACGTTGATAATGCCCTCTTACCCTATGGTAACTATGGACGGGCTAGGTGACTTTTTTTTGTACATATACGAAATTGTATGTTTTTGCAGGAAAACGTATTATACTATTATTAAATTAATATTTGTTGACAAATAAATTTAAATTATGTTTAAAAACAGGAACAGGTTAAATCGCTATTTATTATGATTTGAATGAAAAAAATTCCCACATTGCTAAAAAAAATTTAAGAGAATATAGTGTTGGAACTCTAAGTAGTAAAAATTTATTCTTACAAATGTTAATTTAGACTTTGTTCGCTAGGTTACACGGCGCTACAAAATTGATCCCTAAATTCGATAGCAAGATTACCGACCATTGATCTTAAATATTTCGGCTGATTTCAATGGTGTACCCAGTTTTTTCTCTTGTGTAACATATTTGTCGTAAATTTGCATTAACGTTTTGCGTGTTTTAACGCGTACAATTTTAAAAATCAAATATTTTAAGTTTGATATAATTTTTATTAAAAATAAAAAATATGTTTTTTTCTACCTTTAATTGTGCAATGAAAATTATTCAAGTTCGAGGCCATACTCAATATTTCTTTATTATGATATTATCCTAACAAATAATATATAGAGTTTCAGTTTTCAAATTTATTAATTGATCCTTTCAGGAATGTGTTGAAGTTTTTTATGGTTACTAAATGTGTAGCATTAATAAGTAAATCCGCACTATTTTTGCACAACTTATCATCCCATTCCGCAAAGCAACAAAACATTTTGTGCATAAGCAAAAACACAAATCTGTACAATTATTTCTTGTAAAAAAGAAAAAAATAAATAAAGTACTGTTTTCTGGAAAAACACGAAATGTGCCGAAAATTTATGTGACAGCATGTAAAAAAGGCTGACCTATGAGTTCATCTTTTAGTAAAATATGTAAACAGCTTAAAAGTTACGTGTATGTAAATTCAGCCAAAAAATCTATTATTTGCGAAAGTTTGTTTAACAAAAACTTTTATTACAATGAATGTCTACAAATTATTTTAAAATTTAATTTTAAAATTCATGCAAATCAGTGAATATTTGTAAAATAACATTTAAAAAAAATTTGTAGACATTCACGGTAATTAAAGTTTTTGTTGACCAATATTAACTTTTTTGGCTGAATTTTGGTGAACGCTACTGTTTCAGCTGTCTACATATTATACTAGAAGATGAAGTCATATGTCATCATTTTTCGCTCTGCTGTTATATAAATTTTTTGAATCAATACTTTGCGAAATGGGATGATAAATTGTGAACTAACATTTTTGAAGTGAAAAACTGTTTTTGCGGTGAAAAAAAAGTTTGGGTTGAAAAAATTGTTTGAGTTGAAATACAAAATTTGAAAAAAATATGACTTTATGTTTTATACACTAGCCGCTACATTTTTGAGGTAAAAACTGTTTTTGTGTTGAAACATTTTTTTGAGTTGAAATACAAATTTGAGGTGAGTTTTTAAAATCATTCACCTTTTATCGCCGGGTTGAAAAATATAACGTTATATATTATACACTAGCCGCTACTATGAATTTGTACTAATACACACGACTTTCTATGGACAATTTAGTTCTAGCACATTTTCACTCATAACTTTTGAACAGCTGGAGCAATTTTTCTAATTTTCAATTCAAAACTTTTTAGTATAATCTACATAAATCTAGGTAAAAATGAGCAGTCGTTAATGCGTTTACCAGCCACGATCACCATTCAGAGTAAGAAGCTTTTTCCTGAAAATTGCACTTTATGGAGCGTTCCTAAAAAAATAAATATTTCCCCCTCTGGAATTAAAAAAAAAAAAAATTCTATCTTCGGTTTTTGGGGCCGCCAAAAGCCGGTATGCGTAAGAACATATAAGTGTCTGTACTCAAATAAAAGTAAATATCGTCAAAATTTCAAATATGATATTATTTCCATGATCCATGATACGTAGCGCCCTCTAGAGTTCTTGTAATTATTTTAGAAGGATGTTATTTTATAAAAATATGACTTTTTAGTTGCTATCGTTGTTATTGCGTGCCGGTTTTAAAAAAGCCGAAACTAAAAAAAAAAATTGTTTTTAGTTCTGGAGACCACCTCCTCTTTTTTTTTTGAGAACGTCCCATGAAGTGCACTTTAGCCAATTTTTCTACGGGATTTTTAAAATGCCATTTCATGGCAATTTTTAAATAAATCTCTTTAGTATCGAATTGATTTAATAAGCAATATGAGTGCCTAAGGGGCTAGCCACCCCTGTCGACCCATATGTACTAAAGTGTGCGCATAAATAAACGTAAACACACATTTTTCATTATAATTTTTTTTGAGACTGATTTAAATATTTTTTTATCATCGGACTATGTTTGAAAAATGATTCAGATAATCAAATTTTTTGATTTTTCAAAATTAATTGTATACTTAGTTCATAATAAAAAATTAAAAGCAAGTGCGTGAAAAAGTTCTTTAAACATTCGAAATAATCCTAGTAGGACATTCAAAAATATCACAAAAAAGTTACGTTAATTTATCCTATATTTATTATTTTTCATTTCTAAAGAAAGTAAACCTCTTAACTACAACAATTGTTCTTGGCTAAAGTCCATTTGATTGCTAACACTTATTTTTACACACCCTTTATATGAAATGTCTTTGGGTATACAAAAGTTCTACAATTGAATCTATGTTGATTTTTATTTTGTTTGAATGCATTTTCTTTCAAATTAAACAAAAATGCTTGTATTTAGGTCCACAAGTATTTGATTCGTCATGGGAATTTTGAATTTTGTTATCGTTTTGTAAATAGTTAAATGGGAAAATATTTCAGTTTTTTATACTATCATATATAAATACACATATATGTCGTCAGCTAAAACTGATCAGACTACTACTGTAGCAGGCCAAAAAGCGTAAGAAAAAAAACTTTTGTTATCCATCTATTACAAACAAATCTAACAAGGAAGAACAGCTAAAGGCATTCCCTTCGATTACCATAAAATTGGAATATGTGATAAAGAAGACAAAATAAATAAATTTTTAGCTACCCAATTTCAATTTGCGTTTTTTCAAGCTTTGTTGAAGTAGCAATATACAAATTCTGTATTAAATTAAAGGTATTTGAATGACTTTTTCGTTGGTATATAAAAAAATTGTATAAGGTTTTAAAACAAAAAAAATTTAGAACAACTTTGAAACCTATTTTTACCCATTAAATATGCGATGTTTCTATGCTATGTTTCTCACCAATTTTTATTTATGTCTTCTCTATATTATATCCGAAATCTGGAGGAACCACCCGTCAGACTTGCCTTGTAAGAAAATTGTAAGAGAATTCATAGATAAATTAAAAAGTTATGACGAAATTAAAAAAATTATATTAACAAAATGTACAGTGCACACACCAAGACGTATGATTAATTATGTACTCTATTAATATCAATCATACGCAATGATGGATGTACTCACTATTCTAATCTGAGTGATGATTTTTTCTTTTAAAGACATTATTTTCTTTGTAAGTTGTAACTTTTGAAGATTTGGTTTGATAAGAAATTAACTGTATATCACGAAATTTTTAAAAATAATTTGATTTAGTACTATTGGTAGTACAAAAACTTGGGTAATCCTATTACGAAGGTACAAATTGTGGTTTTTGTTCAAATGCAAATTTTCAATAGTCAACTAAATACATAATCAAATGAGTTTTTGGACTTCACTAGACTATAAAGTCGACAATGTGAAATTAATGTTAGAATTTATGATTTGCTGTTAACAATCCCACAATTTTCAAAAATAAAAAACGAGAATTTTTTAAACATTTAACTGTCTTGTCTACATTTAAAGCGGGGACTAAAAGACACTTACCGAATAAATTAGGTATATGTTGGTATATATGTACATCCGATTCGGCGACCTAATTCGAGGAGTGGAAATTTTAGAACAGTGGGTTAAAATTGATATTTGCATTAAAAATGTGGCAAATTTAGAAGCACAACTCGCTATTGCATGAGAAAATCTTTCAGGACAGTATGCATACTTTAGGCGTTTTAAAAGAAACTATTTATCTGGAGGCCAAAGACTTGTTGGTGCGTTTTGGTGAAAAACTGTAAAAAAGTTGATTTTTAATTTAAGCTAATGTCGTGTTTGCATTATTTTTTATTTAATCAAGAATAAATTTGTTTAAATAACTAATATTTTGAACAAAAATTTGGTCTCGATTTCGTTCTGCTATTCATAGAAACTGGATGTTAGTCGGACCAAATTTGGAATTTTACATTTAAAAATATTTTGGGAACTATAGGAGATATCCTACACAAGCCAGCATGTATTTTATTACTCTCCAGTAGCAGATTACAAATATGTTAATTTTTTTATGCATTAGGTTCCCTACTTTGGAGGCTCATATTGCCGCTCCCGGTGGTTTGCTCGATATTAACCAATGCCAATTTACTAAGTGGACAATTTTGAAACGGTTGTAATTAAAAAACTAATATTTTTTTTTGGAAAAAGTATTTTTATTTATAATTAGTATATACTATAAATTATTAATTCACTTTTTGACGTAATTTTTGCTTGATATCTCCAATCATGCTACAAACATTATACATGTTAGCTTTTTTACACTGCTTTTATTTTATTTCTTAAATTTTTCAGTTCATGTGACTTCCCAAAAATTTGTAAACACATTTTGGCATAAGAGACCCCAAAAGTTCTCAGTTGTACGTGCTATTGGGTCGTTTGGAGGATTTGCGTATTTCGGTACAAGATGTATGTTTTTAGCATTGAGTCATTTTAACATCTTTTTGGCGTAATGACAGCTTGCTTAATCTCGCCAAAATAATATGTCGTCTTTAGAGTGTCTATCTCTGATAAATTTTTCCAGTTTTGGTAAACTTTTATTCAAATTTCGCTTTGGCCGAATGCCGCACCTTGTCGGGAGTTGTTTTTAAGCCATCAGAATAAAATCCAGAATTAATAATCCGTTGTTCCAAGCAAAATAAAAGTATTTTTCATCATTCAAAATTATTTGGAAATTTTTTTATCATGAAGTTTTTCTTAGTTGTCAACATTTTGTTGGTATTTCTGCCAATTGCGTTTTACTATATTTGGGCACTGTCTGCTTCTGGTAGTGTTTCACGTTTATTTGGAGTAGGTTTTTGCGAATTGTTTCCTTGGAAAGGCGAAATTTTCTAGCCAACTTACGATTTGATGCCCCAATTGATTAACCGACGATTTTTGTAATTTAACAAACTCAGCAGCGGTCAATTTTTTTTTACATCCTTTATTTTTTATCGCGTTTAATGCCACACCATTTTCGAACTGTTTGAATATGAAATACATTGAGTTACGTGGTACTTGTCGCTTAAGGAAACGATATAACATTTTGTTTTCAGGATACTGTCCGAGCATGTCATATACAGTTTTGCTTTAGCTGTGTTGTTCAAACACTTTTTTCAATTTTTTCACTTTTGAATTTTTACAGCAATGCTTATAATATAAGTTTTTACTGACATGCATTTTGAAAACAACATGCCTACTTAGCAGTAATTTATATTTGAATTTTGTTCATTTACTTAGTTGGCATAGTTTATGTAAGCCAAATTTCATTGCAATCGGACCACTAGGAAAGAAATGGCTGAATTATTTCCAAAAATGTTGTGATTTATTCCAATGTACATGATGGGCATATATTAATATAAAAATCGCTTTCTCGGGTTATTTTGAAAAAAAAACATCCGCATGAAGTACAATTTTAAGGATGCATTTTTGTCACTTCTTTTATTATTAAAGCTGAATTTGTGGACCAAAATTACTGCACAAAATGTTTTAAAATACTTTTTACATTAAGAATGTGCTCGCTGCTCTGCGAAATTCAGTGCTCATATTGCGTAAAATCGCTATAAATATTTTTACACAACTCTAAAAGGATCTTCATAATAGAGGTTTTCATATAAAAGCTGTGTACATACTGTTTTTTTCCAGTGTACATGCAATATAAAGACAAGGGACTGCAATCATGTACAACAGATAGTTCTTCTGCAGGTTAACCCATTAACGACTGACCCAAGATTCCTTTGTTCAATATCTGTGAAACTTTACACATGCAATATTTCAGGTGTTTTTATTGATATGATATATATATTTTTTTTGATTTTCCATACTTTGGACTCACATTAATCACTGATGTTAAATAATTCCTTCATGCTTTTTGAATAACATACTCGTATTTTTTAAATGATCTTTCACATAAACTTCTTCATTTTTACTTGAAAATCATCGATATTTCTACTAAGGGTATTTCATAATACTGTAAATGCACATAATACTGTAAAATTTCCATGTCAAAAATTCATACCTGTAACCCAGGTGAGTGGTCCAAAACAGGTAAATATTTTTATTCATAAGACGGAGGTCACATAAGACTACTAAGCGCCAAGAAAGTTTTCCGATTTTTGACTTCACAAATTTGTAAGAGTAATTTTCGTACTGTTTTCCGACTGGGTAAATTTGTAGACTTTTGAACCGCTAACTACACCTCTTTAACCGAACAATTTTTTAAAAAAAAATTAATCATTTCTTTATCTGTCGCTGAAAGTCAATTTGCTCTTCCTCTTACCAGGATTTATCCAGATTTTTTTTATGATGGCTCTTTTTTTGGGTATTTAAATATATATCCATTAGTCCTTAATGAGTTGAACTATCGTTTGCAAACTTAAATGATGCGAATAAAAGTGAACACAGTGTATGCGAAAAAGAGTGAAGGATATCGAGAGAAAAATATAGATTTTTTAATAAAGACATTAACAAAAGTACTTGTTCTAAAAAAAATCCCTTTAAAAAAAAAAAGTACATAATTAAAAAAAAGTAATTTTTTCAAAATTTAGTACTTTTTTTGAAAAAATATATTTTTTTACAAGTTTGATATAATTTTTATTAAAAATAAAAATTATGTTTTTTTTCGACCTTTAATTGTGCAATGAAAATGAAAATTATTCAAGTTCGAGGCCGTACTCTATATTTCTTTATTAGGATATTGTCCTAACAAATAATCTATAGAGTTTTTTTTTCAAATTTATTATTTGACCCTTTCAGGAATGTGTTGATAGCAGACTTGGGCGACGTCAATTACATTTCAAAATCGTTCTCTTGTGAAATTTTTCTATATCATTAATAATTTCAGACCTACGCTCACACTTGTGGGCTTAAACGGTTCATTGGGCAATTTCCAATGTTATCAATACCAGACATGGGACATAATTCCAATATCTGTGTATTTAATTACAGGCCAATTACTTTTTTATGTTCAATTACATGTAATTGAGTAATTGGCCTGTAATTAAATACCCAGATGTTGTTACTAATCCCCATGTTTGGTATTAAAGATTTGAAAAATTTTCCAAGGAAGCGATTAAGCTCACAAGTGTGAGTGTAGGTCTGATATTATTAATGATATAGAAAAATTTCATAAGTAAATTTCGAAATGTAATTGACGTCGCCCAAGTAACATAATTTTTATTTTTAATAAACATTTTAGAAAAATTAAGAAATTTTGCACACTTTACTTCACTCACCAATAGCATGGAAAAAGCGAGAGAAAAAATATTGATCCATGAAATATGTGAGTGTAATTTAAACGGATTACTGATATTAAAAACTATAAGACAATTTAACAATTGTGCAATGTAATTGATAATGCTCACACCTGTTTGAAGTGATTCTATAAATTTTAAATTACTTAAATTTTTTTAACTCATTTTTTAAGTTTCAAACCACGAAAAAATTGGCATTTTGTCTATCTCTAGTGCTACTGACTATATGACTTAAATTTGAAGTTTTTCTTTTATAGAAGATTATATATATTTTTTTTTTAATAATTTAAAATGTGTGGTACGTTTGCTTTGTTTCTTATAACAACTGTTTTATAAATGATAAATGAATTTAATTATAAAAATATAATGTTATTTTAGTTTATAAGTTTTCTCAAGATATAGGATTTTTTTTTATACTCGTGTTTTTCAATCTCACAAAGCAACACAACTTTATGTTAAGTATTGTATATGTGTGCTGATGAATTTTACACCATTTAAAATTAAAAACAAAAAAAAAAATAAAAGTTTGTCTTAAAAATATTAAGATTTAATTGAAATTTTAGAAAGTTAAAGTCATTTTTTAATTAAACCTATTACTTTTGTAATTGAATGGATTATTATTTTTTAACTGAATCAATTACTATTTTAATTGAATTTTTAAATTGAATCAACTACTTTTTTAATTGGTTCGATTAATATTTTTATTGAAATAAATAGTTTTTGTTTATTTGTATTAATTACTTTTTTAATTAAAACTACTTTTTTTTAATTAAGACCGTTTTTGGGTTTTTCGTATTGGCGAACGTAGTTTTTGGACAAATATTATTTTAATATATTTATTTATTATATTAATTAATATTCATATAATTACAAATTATATACTATTACCCTAACCGAGCACTAGCTACTATGGCCTTCGGCGCGTTGTAGCAAAAATAGACCAGTGCCTCTGGTGGGAATCGAACCCACGACCCCCGCACTGATAAGCCATCTCGCTACCAACTAGCCTACCGGGGCGCACTTATTTTTATATAATTACACATTTTTATGAGTAAAAAAATAACTCGTTTTCTGTGTATTCTTATAATTTTTTAAAAGAAATTTTTGTTAACACAATTATTTTTTTTTCTTTTTTTCCATTTCATTTCGTTTGATAAAATACAATTTTCAAATAATTATAAATGGTTTTGCATTAAACTTAAATACATGAAAATAGTTTATCTATCTACAACATTTATGTTTAAGTAAATTATTTATAGTGCTTATACACATAAGAGTGGACCGAAAATCAACGTTTGTTGCATTTTAAAGCGATTTATAACGATACAAATGTCTATATCACTTAAGGCTTTTTCGTTTCAATATTTCGTCAAACAATTTTACTGTGTACAACATGTCTAGCCTATGAAAAACTTTTCTTTACAATATCTTGTTTAAAAATTCTTCAAATTTCGGCTAACTCTATTTGACATGAGTTTATATAATACATTGCATGTTTGTATGTGTTAATATTTTATATATTACAAGCTTAAAAGCCCGATACTTCGTTACCGGTAGTTTTATATATCGGAAAATATTAGAAAGAAAAACGATTTATTTTCTAAGGTATTTGTTACAATAAATCAGTTTACACGTTTTATGTGAATGTTTTTGTAATTTTTGGTTTAAGATTTCTACATTAAAGATTGAATTTCTTTATTTTGAAACCCATTTATAGCAAGATTTAATAAAAACCCATAAGATATATTCAATAAATTAACCCATACACAAAAAAAAATATTTTAAATATCATACTTTTTGCCTAAATTGTTTGTGCAGAACGTTAAGGGGAAGTTTCCTCCCTCTTATCATTATTTAATATCCAGTTCTAGCAGATGCCCGCGGTTCATGCTGTGTGCCTTGACAAACCAAATTTTAAGGTCATTGCTTTAGGGGCTGTTGGAAGCAGCAATCTCGTAGCAGGAGATTCCAAGGAGATGGAATTTTCTAAGGGGATGGAAGAACAAACTTATCAAACTTAGTTTTTTCGCCTTTGTAGCAAATTCGGTTGTCTCAAGAGAATTTCATTTAATCGAATTGATTTGCAATCTGCAACCTTGTAAATTCTCTTGTCACAACTGAATTTGTAACCGAATTCGGTTGTAGTAACCGAATTGGTAGTTGTGACAACCAAATTCGGGTGTGACCACTGAATTCGGTTGAGGCAACCGAATTTACGGGGTTGCAGCAACAGAATCAATTCGGTTGGATGGAGTTTTTGAATTTTTATGAGAGTGTACTAAAATTTGTATTACGTTCCTCATGGAAATTATAAAAGAACCTTAACAGTAATTTAGAACATATTCCAATGAACATCTGATTTAAATTTAAAACTTTTAGGCTTCACACACCAAATTTCACGTACGTCTCTGAAGCGCTTTTGCCAGGTCGACATACCTTTTTTTGGCCCTCCCCGTAGGAATTTCCAAAAATTCCTTCTAAGGGGAAGTCTAAGCGGGTTCAGAAACACACATACCATATTTCAAGAGCGCCTCTTAAGCGGTTAAAGAAGGAATAGATTTACATGCTATAATCCCTATTTTACCACGATCTGGCCAAAAATTTCCAAAAATACGATCTATACAGATGTCTACTCGTGTTAAGTACCTACATACCGAATTTCGAAAATTCCGCACTACACAGATTTCTTTCTACTCCTGATTAAACCAAAAGTTAAGAATATCCCCTTTTTGCTCCTCAGAAATAAGTTTCAACAAATTTCGTCCAATGTAACAATTTCATCAATATTTATGAAACATTTCATAAACAACAAGAATTTGAATGGATATCATGGTCTTTATGAATTATTTCTACACAAAAATAATGAAATCCTTACTAATACATAATATACCTTACATATATCATTTTATAAATATGTTGAAAATTATATTTTTTATGAAAAGTTTCATAAATACTATGAAACGCTGCATTGAACGAAATTTGATGAAAAATTCATATATATGATGAAGCTTTTCCTTTGAGTGCACATACCGAATTTTAAGTTCCTAGCTTCGGCCGTTTGACAAGTCCGCCAAGGGGTAGACGTTTTAACCTTTTAACCCTACACTCAGGGAAAACGCTTCATCATATTTATAAAAAACTTCATAAATGTGAAGAAAAACTTTATTGATTTTCATGAAATATTTAATAAATGTTATATGACGATTTATTAACAGGATGAAGCACATTCATAAATTTTTATTCAGTAATTTTCTTTACTAGCGTACAAATACAATAAAGGCTAGAGCCAATGGAGACAATTTATTTTTAATACATTATTTGTAAAACCCAATGTTTTTGCAACTGTAATTCAGAATATATAAATTCAAACTTAGAATTTTAAATTTAAATTTGGAATATGTCAATACATGTTCATTTTTTATTAAGATTCAGAAAAAAATAATATAATGTTATGAATTTTTATTTTGAATTGGAATCTCCTGCCGAGGGGGATATTTTCCCCTTTTTTTCCACTACTGCCCCTCGCCTTAAAAATTTTCAAAAATCCGCTCTATACAGAGGTCGTATCCTGATTGGGAACGCACATACCAAATTTAAAATTCCTAGCTTGAGCGGTTTTGCCAGGCCACCAATTGGGAGATTTTTTCCCCTTTTCGCCCCCCATTTTACCATGTTTCTAAAATGTACCCTAGTAGGGATTGGGTCATATACGAAAGAACACATATTGTAAATTATTTAAGCATTCTATACCAAGGGATTTGTTCAGGCTGCATTGTGGAGACTTTTGTCCTTATTGCCCCTCGCCGTAAGAATTTCCAAAACTCCCGTCTTAGCGGACGTCTACGCTGGATGATGTACCTACATGCCAAATTTCAAATTCCTAGGTGCATCGGTATAGGCTGGGCAATGTTGAGTCAGTCGGAGAGTGAGTGAGTAACGTGATTATTTTGTATATATAGTAGTGTTTCCAATTATTGGACATATGCGGTTAACCGGTTTATGCATTATTCGATATATGCCTTAGAATCTTGGGGTTTTAATTTAAAGGAATCTAAATGCTCTTGAAAAACAAAATGTTTTTTTTTGTCATTAAATTACACTTTTCCAATTATTTTGTAATAATTAATTTTTTTCGGTAAGTTTCTTCATTATTGCTATTTCTTAAAATAACAAACAAAGAACTTAAAATAGACTATTATTTTAAGCAATTTTTGGAATTGCATGCCATTTTTGTGTCAATATTGCTGTTTGTCGTGCCATTTTTACTGTCATTTTTAACTTTTTTTTGGCGTTTTAAACTTGCTTTTCAGTGCTAAGAAATCCTTAGAGTTACACAGTTTTTCTTTTAAAAATACCTAAGAATCTACCATTTCAAAATATGCGAGTTCCGATCAACGGCTTGTAGAAAAATTATTTTTCTTTATAACCCGTTCTAGTGTCGGTTTTTACACCAATGATTTTTTTTAAATTGTCCCAAAATCAACCGAAGTAAAACAGGTAAAACAGCTTCTTAAACTGATTCTAGCTAACAAGGGGAGTCTCCCGTTTTGTTCTCTCTGATCTTAATAAAATTAAGATATATGATAAAGAAAATAAAAATTAACGAAACGTTGTGTTTTTAGCATCCTAATCTCGCATTTATGGAAACATGTCTTGTATGGAAACATTTTTATACCGATATTGTCTATATTGTGTGTTAGGGTTACCATTTATATAAAATATTTAAAATATCAGTTAAAAAGCTCATCGGAAACCGTCACATAAAAGCCGAACAATTACGAATGCCGGAAAAAGCTCAGATACCCCCTTGACTAAATTTGATAGGCATTAATATACATATCGCACACCTACTTCAAAAGTGACTCAACTCAAAATTTTTAATTTTTCAGAAATCGAAAAAAATTATTTGCAACTTTATACCAATTGACACATAAAGAAAATCATAACTGTTTTTAAGCAACAGTCAACAACAACAAAATATTTTTTTATAGATAAACAAGTGTATTGTGCATAGTTTAAGCATATAAACCCGAAAAATTAAAACTTACCCTATGGGGAATGAGGAGTCAATTGACCTAAAAGTGACTGGTTAAAGAAGGACTTATCACAGGACTGGTATAATTCAATACTGAAGTGGGTTAAGCAGTATCAATTGTCCTAAAATTACCAATAATGTGACTGGTAAAGGAAGGACATACCACTTAACCAGAATGCTTATTAACACGAAAAAGCCAGTTGGCCAGAATTTTACCCTTTGGAAGCTGTTTAGTTTTCGATTATTTTATATGACATGGCCCTTTTGCGACAGTCTGGTGGTATGCCCATCTTTGGTTAGTCCTGTGGCATGTCACTACGTGGTTTAAAGCAGGACAAATGACCCCTTCCTATGATAAGCCAATGTTAAAGTTGCAGTTATTTACATAGGGTAGAGTTTAGCAGAGGACCGGTCTCTGACACGAAGGGACCGATCCTGTGGCACACGCAGAACCGGACCCATTGCCCATAGGGTTTAATCTCACAAACGTGAGCGTATGTCTGAAATTATTAATGATATAACAAAATTGCAGAAGTGTATGATTGTGAAATGTAATTGACGTCGCCCAAGTCTGTTGTCAATTGTGGGCCATCGATTTAAAAAAAATCAACCTTGGAAATATTGGTTAACATCAATTGAAGTTTAAAATAGAAACAAAACAGAATAAAATTTCCTAAAGCCGATAAAAAATATTGTCTATATGCTTAAGGATCACTTTCACTCGATTTTAAAAGAATTTGATTGTATTTTATTTAGCGTTTCTTTTTTAAGCTTTTCCTGCCTTCTTTTCAGCCAAAGTTAAGAAAAACCACAAGTTTTGGGTAAAACCTTATATAAAAAATTTAACCGGTTAATCGACTTTTTTTAACAAATTATTCTGGTCGAATAATTATTTGAGTTTTAAATTATTTGTTTCGACATTAACCGAAACAGAGGCGATTAATCGAGGAATTGGTTAATCGATTAACTGAATTGGAAACACTAATATATAGATAGATTACTTTAACTATTAATTAATTTAACACATACTTTAGCATCGTATCATACTCGTATATCATAATTCATTCATCATACTCGAGTATGAAATATAGGAACATGTGTGCCACATCTTAATTCCTTTTCCCATTTATTTTTCAAATTATTTGATATTACATTTTATTGTTATAATATTCATTTATAAATTTATATTAAATTGGTATTAAATATGAGCTTTATTATATTAATGAAAATCCTTTTATACACGTTTCATAGATTTTATAAGATGATTCATATCAGAATATTATTATACACTCGAAAATGTAAATAGCTAGAAAAGATTGATAAATCCTAGTTTAAATAACTACATCCAGAAA
This sequence comes from Delia radicum, assembly GCA_021234595.1. Classification (NCBI taxonomy): domain Eukaryota; kingdom Metazoa; phylum Arthropoda; class Insecta; order Diptera; family Anthomyiidae; genus Delia; species Delia radicum. The sequence continues at coordinate 215,160,135 of CM037851.1, forward strand.
ACAGACTCGGTGGTAGCAACCGTGTTTGTTGCCAATCAAATGCTTCTGTTGTTGCGACCGAATTTTTCGGAGGTAATAACAATAATTCGATTAAAACATCAGATTTGCAAAATTCTTGACATTCACCAAAAAAAAACTTGATTTTAAAAAAAAATTTTGACAATTAAAAACACTCATACGTTAGTGCACCAATCTCTCACCTTACACGGTAGATACGTTTCTGAAAAAATCGTGCAAATAAAAAAAAAGCTTAATATACCCATAAAATTATAGTTTTTAAATATTGTAAAATATTTTAAAAATTAAAATATAGAAGCCAATTTATCTTTCGTTATAATTTGTGGGTACATTTACATATTTTAGTCCCATAAAGATTGATTAGTTTTTGAATTAAAACAGTAGCGAATCATTCTTGTAATGAATAAAAGGAGCATGAAAATTAAAATGGTTTTATTTGCTTTTTCTTCTACATAGAATTATAGGGAGTTCAGACTGCGAAATTAATCTACTTGATTAACGTTAATTACCCTTTTTTACCTTCCTCGTTGACATATGCACTTTTTGATTAACTTAACAGCTTAAAGATTAACTTCGTCAGTTTCAAATACCAATCTGGCGCCGATATTCATCCGGCATAAGAGGAACAAGAAAAATGCCTGTGTTAGCTAAAATGTTTGTCTACAAACATTTTTAATTTTTATCTGACTTTGCTTTAATGTTTTGTTAGCATTGTCAACCGTACCTATATAAAAAATTCAGAATTGCACACGATTAGTAGTATAATATAGAGTCGAACAGTGGGCAAAAATTACGATCTAGAACTACTAGTGCGATCTAAATAAATTTTGTTTGAGAGTATTAAAAAGGATCACGGATTCTACTAAAATGTAATCAGCGTTATAGTTGAAAAACACAGGCTGCACAACAGAGAGCCAAAGTACCCCCCTTTTGTGCAAAAAAAAAAAAATGTTCGAATTTATATTGCTTTTATTTTTGTTGATGTATTTCTACTTTATTTTGCTATTTGCAATCTCGAATAGGGTATAATATCAACATGGTCCTATCTTTTACCGTTGCAATCTTATTTCAATCTTATTTTTTTTTTTGATATATCATATTTTAGAGGCCTTTAATGATTGTAAGTGCATTTTATAACTTTTCGACGCACATATGCATTTTGGTGCAATTTAAAAAAAGAATAATTATATGAAAAAATTTGTGTGAAAATGTTTGTCACCATATTGTATGCACCTAAAACTACATTTATTCCATTAACACGCAAAATAATTAATGAAATTGAACTGCGGCATACGATTTTATTGCATTTTTAGTAAAAACTATTTTTTTATATTATTTTTAGTATTAAAAAATAATAATATTTATTAATTTATATATATTATTTTACGTATGACCATCAAATCGACTTCGGAACACTTTTTTTTTGTTTCAGTGTAAAATACCAAATACATTTGTAGTTTATAAACAAAATAAGCAAACAGTTACAGCATTACAAAAAACTCACATCCATACAAACCTGTCGTTCACACACTTTCTTTGAGTATCATAATGTTTTTTTTTTGTAGATAGTTATATGTGTTTTTTTTTTTTGTTTTTCAATAAAAGTTTTAATTAATATTATTATTACCGTGCTAGGTGCAAAATCAATTAAAATATTAATTGATTCAATAAATTTTTTAATTGTTTTTTCTTGTATGCAGAAATAAATTATAAAATTATATTTGTAATAAAACAAAAAAAAAATACGTTTTTAAATTTTCACCAAAAATTGTCATTTTTAATACAAACACCCTTTGTTAATTTAATGTTTAATTTTTTATTATATCATATCATATCATATCATATTTGTTTTGTTTTTTTTTTTTTTTGCTATGCTTATTTAAGTAAATAGAAAAACATTTTTTTAAATAAATAATTCAAAACTGTCATTTTCTTCTAGTTATTTATATTTATAGAGGTATATTGAAGTCATTTCCGGGACCACTAAAAGTAATCGGATTCTCTCCAAACTTTACTTATTTAATGTTTTAATATAAATGAACAAAAATCTGACCGGCGAACTGGAATCAAAACACTTTGATTATCGCATTTGCAAATTTTTTTAAGATGCGTGAAATTTTAAAGTTATTGTGTGGAAAAACTGTACTGTGCGTTACTCTAAACATAAAGTACGCCATTAAAATCAGCGTGCCCAAAATATATATAATTGATGGTCAGAACCTTATTAATTTTTTTGATGGCATGTCGTGTAATTTTACAAAGAAAGTAAATGTACGAAATTGAAGTCGCAAAAATTCTTAATCGCCATCTACATCATATCAAATAAGTGGCAAATATTTTTGCAAGATCCTGCCACTGTCAAGCGTCAAGATTTATGTTTTCCCAAAAATTAGTCTTATAATTAGCTGCCATTAAAATTACTACATAATATGTTTAAGTTCAAATATCGTGTTAGACAAAAAAAAAATATTTTTTTATTAGCCATGAGTCATGCTATTTTTCCATGAATTTATTTTTCACGTCGTATTTAAAACATCTAAATTAAGGTGCTTCCTCAACAACAACAACCCAAAAAAAAACGGAACTAATTTCCTTAATTATTCATTTAGCGGTAAGACACCATGTCACTACAATACATACAAATATTCTTGTCTTATTTTTTTGACATTCATTTATTTTATGTTTTTAACAAGAAAAAAAAATTCATAAAACAAAAACTTTAGAGTAAATTTATACATGTAAGTGAGTTTTCCCTATTATGGCATGTTCCATAAAGTTTACCTTTCGCTTTTTTTATGTGTTGTTGCTTAAATATGTCACAACTGTAAATTTTCATAGACTTTAATTTCCGCCACTACAATTTTAAAAAAAGTTTCGACTTGGTTTTATTGTTTCATTGCAGAAAGTGTAATTTTTCGTAAACATAAAATGTGAATAACAAACAAGTTTTTTAGAAAAGAATATTGAATAAAACATTTTTACTTCGAATACATCCTATAAAGTTGCAAAACGCTCCATATAGAGATTTTTTTAATTTAGATGTTCCCTAATGCAAACATTTTGAGTTGTTTTGAAAATTATTATGTAAAAAATGTTTAAATCGTTTGAAATAGATATTATTTTTCAATCGCTTTCGCAATTTTTATATTTAACAAAAGTGGGTTATATTTTTAGAGTAACAACGCCTCACCTAGTACGAGTGCGAGCCAAACCCCTATATTTTTTATGGTTAAGTAAATTTGAAAGATTTAAAAAAATCGTTTGAAACAAGCTCGCTTTTTTTTTTGTTGTTTTCATTTTTTGTTTGGGGCTGTCAACTTTTAGATTCAATCTGGTATAACACAATCTCCCAAGACTTGCAGGATTAATTCAACACGAGCTTTTTTGGTGTGTCATTAAATAAAAAATAAAAACATGGTAATAGAAAATTGAAACCAATTTTTTTTTACAATTTTATTAGTTTTTTGTTTTTATATACATCGCGATTATTTTAATTTTTAATTCATAATGAGCTTCCAACCTCTGCATATTTACAAAAATAAAGCAAATCAAACATATTAGCTAGGTTGATACTAGCATTTCGATCTGGCTAAAGATCTCATCAGATCCCAAAGTTTTAGAAAAGCTAGAGCCTTCATAATAGGCAGAACTTTAACAAAAAACCTATTAATCATCAATTTTGCTCCATTCTTGTCTTCTTAATATTCAAGCACGTTTTCCTAACAAGCATCACGACGTTACTAAACTTTGAAGACCAAAAATGTTCTATTTACATAAAAAGTTTTAGTTTTTACTCTGGCTCAAGTAATACTTTGTTTTTCAATTTTTGGTGTTTATTGTACCGGGCACTGTCGCCCGTTCATGGAAGACAAATTTGGTAAAAATGTTTCGTAAAAGCCCAGCAAAAAATAACCTGGATTTGGTAAGCAGTAGCTACATTTTATACTTCCAAAATAACGCTTCACCGCTTTGCATACCATTAAGCAATTACGGAAGGCTTCGCAAAATGCCTTCTTTGCATACCATGAAGCATTAATGTTGTCAACATACAAAAAAGCGCTTCTTAGTGCCTAAGAAGGCATGAATATATTGCTTCTAAGAGCACATGAAAGAAGCGCTTTTCACCTGCTTAAAAGAGACATACCAAGTGGGACATCACGAACAAAAATTATGCCTTCTGGATATGCTTTCGAAGCGCTTCGTAATTAAATAATGCCTTCCGGAAGCGCTTCTTCTTGTAATTATGCACTGTTGGAGGCATGTTTCGATGTTGTATGTATATGCGCCTGACAAATAAAGAGTGCAAGTGTCAGAAAAGTTGAAAAACATGAGCGTGAATTTTGGTAAAAAAGCAGCTTTTAGCATGGCACATTCGCTGTATAATTTTAAATAGGCCAGTTTGCTGCGTGAACGTAGTTTCTTTTTTATTGTACATCATTAATTCTGAGAAGAAAAAAAAAAATTTAAATGCAAAAAAGATATGGACTTTTCGAAAATTGTGCAGAACTTGCTCATATGTTTTTGCTTTTTTATATAGCAAACAATGATATTGATAGATTTTAAAAACCTAGTAATAACAGTGGCAACTCATGTAATTGATCTTCATCACAAATTTGTTTCAAAAGCCATTGTGTGCTAAAAAACATATACTTTTATCTAACAAGTTTTGCTCCGGCACATCAATACTGTTGCGCGAAATTCTTTAAATTAACATTGTATGTTTTGTCAATGCTTGAACACACACCCTGGGCAGCATTAAGCAATTTTTAGAAATAAATATTTTATGGACCAAATGAATTTTAGTTTGTTTTAAAAAGCATCATGTTAAAAAACTGCACTTACAAGGAAACAACACAATGATGAATCCTAAGATTTGACTTAAACTAGGATATGTTGTAAAGGACATACAATTTTTTTTTTTGTTGCGCAATCTCAAATTTAGTAGGTACAAATTGGTGTCAAAAATTACCAAATTTGACGTTTTTTTTCAAATATATTTCGTATATTAATAAAAAAAATATTCGGATATGTATCGACATGTTTTATATACCAGTGGATACCCAATTTGATTATAGTTTAATAGCTTATATACGAAATATAGTAAAAAAAAGCGTCAATTTTGGTAATTTTACGCTCCATTTTTTAACTTTTAAACTTGAGATTGCAAGTGGCCAAAAAGAGAAGGAGTTGTCGTACGTAAGTGAAATTTTGTACACGGGCACCAAAAGGATACCTGAAAGTTCAAAATGCAATAAAAGCTACAGATGTTATAGGAATGTGACGAAAATTGGTATATTTCTTAGATATACAGGTAGAATTGTATATGTAAAATTTTGTATATTTCCAAACACGGATACGACAAGCTCCATAATGTCCTAGAACTGAAAAAATTACATAAAATCTAAAAACAATGGTTTTAATGTTATTAAAATAGGTACATATAAACATTGTCATTCAAAATAAGTGGGCTGATTTCTGTTAAATTCCAAGTATGGACACACCCACCTTCAATATATCCTGGAACCAAATTTTAAGTTTTTTTTTTTATAACATTAATGTTTAACTACAAGTTTGATATAATTTTTATTAAAAATAAAAATTACGTTTTTCGACCTTTAATTGTGCAATGAAAATGAAAATTATTCAAGTTGCGAGTGAACATTGTCCTAACACGTATTCCATAGAGTTTTGTTTTCAAATTTATTAAGTGACCACTTTCAGGAATGTGTTGATAGATCTATTTCGGGAATTTTCTAGACTTCCATCATCAGAACACGTTTTGAATGAAGTGACAATCGCATGCACGACATCAAACATTCATATAACACTAAATGAGAACTAATATATGAGCTCGAAGATGAAGATTATCAATATTGATCATATATTACTTTTTTTGATAATATCCATATATCCGTGTATCAAAATTCACTTACGATAACTCCTCCGATTTCTGGCCACTCGTTATATGAATTACGACACTTTGCGACACAAATTCAAAACTGAATATTTGGAAAACAAGGAAAACGTCTCTAAGAAAATTTGCATATCGATTGTTTAAAAATATAAAAATATAAATACATATCTCAAGACATGTCTTGAGATATAAGGATTTTTTGTGTTTTATTGGAAAATTTCAGACAAAGTTCTGAAATTTAAAAAAATAACTGTCCCCAGTCGATAGCCTATTGAAAAGTCTATCGATAATAAGTTATTTAAAAAATTTTATATGTTCCAGTTAAGCACGGTAAATTTAAGTATTATCACACTTTTCTTCAAAAATTTTTACTTTTTTGAAGTTTGACCCAACTTACTTCGCCCACTTATTTGAGAAATTTAAAATGTTCTTTCATGAAGTTCTTATATTTTATTGGACAACACTTGCTGTGAGTTTCAAATGAATCTGGAAAACTTTTTTCTGAAGTGAAGGTTCAGAAATAAAGCGTTAAATGTGGAATTCGAAAAATCCTTTTTTAAATACCAAAAATGTTGTAACATTTATTTGCCAGTGGATGCGTCTTCGAAATACCTTTCATTTGATACCCACCCAATTACCGTATAGTTTAATAACTTATAAAGAGAATATATTAAAAAAAGCGATAAATTGGATCGTTTTTGACACGACTTTTAAACCCCTAAACTTAAAAATACATGTCTAATATTTATTTGTCCTGTACAACATCATAGTTTCACTCAAATCTGAGGATTCGCTACTGTGTAGGTTTATTTTTAGTTGTTTTTAAATACATAGCCCAGATACCAGGTGTAGGACCACATTAGGGAATATTTTCTTATGTATGCATAACTCAACATGAATAGTACCAACTCAAATTAATTGTATGCTTACATTGACACCATTTAGCAAGACCGTATTTCCTTCCGTCTGCTACAAATGTAGATGTCGCGATATTCCGTTTTTCTCTCATTTTTATTTTTTTTTGCTGCTGTTTTCTTATTAAATAACAAACAAACACTCATTTTGTCAGACACTCAGTGTTAACACTGATACATACAAATAAACTCTGGCAAATCTATAATGACATTGTATATCACAAACACACTATCGCATTTATACACAGGAGAGTGTGTGAGAGTGTATGAATGAGAATACATAAACAAACAAAAAGTGTTGCGTGTTTAAGCCATTGTTGTGACACTGTAGGTGACATACGGTAAGATAAATATTTCAGTGAAAGTTATAAACACATACACATTTAAGGAAATAATAAATTTATATATGTATAAATTTTACTTTGTTAAAGAAGAAGAGGAATGAATACATTTTTATACAAAACAAAAATTGAAAAATGATTTTAAACATTTTTAATGTCATGTAGCGAAAAGTCTACATATGAGTAGTTTTGGCACGGTTTTATGTATTTGGTGTTTTAAAATAAATTTATTTTTTTGTTATATTTTGATTTATATACATTATTTTGGAAAAGTTTTATATATAGCGGCCATTCCACAATAGATTGTCTAAAATATGCTCTTGGGTCTTTCGATTTGAATTTTATTTTGAACGCATAAGCTCTATGGGGCCGATTAACCCTTAAGCGAACACCAGGTCCTGGCCAGGCATTTTTGCGATCTTTTTTTGTTATTTACATAGATAGCCATAGCTCCTAAATTTTTTATGAATTCCTCAACAAAGGTGTTTTGTATAAACAAAAATTTTTAAAGCAATAATTTTTTTTCTGTGGTGGTAATCACTCTTAAACAAATTTTATTCAAGTTTGAACCCCCAGGGCCCCGCCAGGCCCTATACCATTATGTATAGAAAACATTGCATACAATGAAAACTTGGTTGTTTATTTTTGAGCGTAATTGTTTTTGTTTATTCAGTAATATCTAGTAAAAATACAAATTATTTTCTCATGCTCGAGCAGAAAAACAGGGAGAAAACGAGCTATTGATTGTTCTTGGTTTTGTTGGCACACTCAGAAGCAACAAGCGATATATTCCCCTGCAGTTAAAAAAAACATCCAACACGAGAAGTATTGTCTAGTGAATTTGGGTCCATGACAATATTGCGATATGCTCTTTTGTTCAAAAAAAAAAAAATAAGGCCGTTATATTGTTATCAACAGTTCACTATGATACATCAATTTCTGGCATTAACAAAAAAACCGGAGGCAATCATACACTACAATAAAACCAAAACAGGTGTAGATGTTATGGACCAAATGCTTGGCAAATATACAACCAAACGAAAAACAAATCGATGGACCTTGGCGCGTTTTTGCAACATGATTGACATAATGGGCTTAGCTTTATACATAATATACGATGATAATATGAATGTAAAGAAGAAAGAAGGTGTCAGAAGAAAATTTTTATCTCGACTTTCGGAACAGCTTGTTTACCCATGCGTTGAAGAACGAAGTAACAACAAAAAAGTTGCGGAAAATTTCGGTAGTAGATCGGGAATAGAAGCTTTTTTATATAAAACCATTCAGGTAATGAAAATCAAAACAAATTATTAAAAATACATACATCATCTTTTACAGGAACCTAAAGTTATTGTAAGTCAAGAAAGCGGCCCTGAGGTCTTGAAAACAAATCAAATTGCACTATTTGCAAAGATGTAGACAATGTTAAACGTAACACTAGATTCTTCTGCCAATTTTGGGAAAATGCGTTTGCCTTCAGCATTCCAAATTTGATTATACATGCCTTAAATGTAACCAAGGCTGTATATGATTTTATTAAATATAACACTGAATTTTATTATTTTTTTTTACTTGGTTTTCTTAAATTGTAATATTTTTTGTGTATGAATAAAAAATATAGCTTATTTCAAAAACCTACAAGTATATTTTATTAATTTGAAGCGCAGTAGCAATTAAAGTCCATGCAAAATACAAGAAGTCCCAGCCAGGCCCTGGGGTTCGTTTGTGTAAAATCATTTTGGTGTTTGCTTAAGGGTTAAAAATTGGGATGAAAGATGGTTTTTTTGTTAATGTTAACGATTATAACTCAAATTTTGGTCAAATTAAATCTGGTATCCCACAGGGCAGTGTATTGGGCCCAGTTCTTTATGCAATTTTCACTTCAGATCCTACAATGGATTCTAGCATCATATGAGACACCAACTGAAGCATCTGGAATGGGACAAAATGCATTAAATTACATACGAGATTGGTTACAAAAATGGAACATTAAAGCAAACACGGAAAAATCTGTTCACATAACGTTTACATTAAGGCATGGCGATTGTCCAGGGTTAACTTTGAATGGAAAATCTATCCCTACAAGTAATAATGTAAAATATTTGGGGTTATACTTAGACAGAAGGCTTACATGGAGAAAACATATCGATATGAAGAATGAACATTTAAAAAATAAAACAAAAAATATATTTTGGCTGTTAGAAACAACATCGGAATTAAGCTTAGATAACAAAGTTATTTTATACAAAGCAATCCTCAAACCAGTTTGGACTTATAGTTTACAGCTATGGGGAACTACCAGCAACTCAAATATTGAAATTCTTCAAAGATATCTATCTAATGCACTATGGTTTATAAAAAACTCTAATATACATAATGATTTCGGAATTTCAACGGTTAAAGTCGAAAGCAATAAGATCAGCGAAAGATATCTCAATAGACTAAAGTAATCACTTAAACGTTTTAGCTATCAATTTATTAGCTGACCGTGACGAAATACATAGACTCAAAAGATTTCACGTACTAGATCTACCTTTTAGGGAGTAGTGATAAATGTAATTATGTAAATATGCATATGTAAATAATACATTAATGTAATATATGTATATTTTTATTGAGTTCATTGGAACTCGATATTTTAAGTTATTTTTAAAATATTATAAGATTTGCTTATTATTTTTGTAAAATAGATTGCAAATAAAGAGAAATGAAACAAAAAAAAATATGTTCTCGAAAATCAAAAAAAAAAAACACGATTTTATTGCGATTTAATTTTTTTGATAAATAAATAATATGCAAATAGTATTTAAGTTTCACAATTCATAGTTTCTTTAAAATTTATCGGGCATCCACTTTTATATTGTGAAATACAATTATTTTTCTGGGTCAAAAATATATTAATTTCTTATGCAATTTATTTTTGAAAATGCATTTTTCTAAAATTTAGGAACTCTCGATTCAGAAAAAAGAATGCATATTTGCAAAATATGTAATTTTTACCATTAAGATACACCATAATTTTTTCGTGTTTCGGGTTTTAACTATATTTAATGATTTTTTGAAAAAATGTTTATAACGTTTTTACATAGAAACAAGTGGAAGCATTAAAGTCCGATGTGCCGAATTTGGTATTAAAAAAGATTAAATTCGGCTGTGACGAATTTTTGGATACCCTCCATCTCGGTGTTTTCATAAACCAGGGAAAGTGCAAACAATATTAATATCTACATATATTCTTTGTAAAAATAACAAAAATAATGTTGTTTTTATAAGTAAAACAAAATATGACTGATTGATTAATGTCTTTGGGATGTTTCAGAAGAAAAAAATGTTTAATTAAAGTTTACTAAAATGAATCTGAAATTCTGCAGTGGGTATTCAAAGGTTATTCTGATTACCTAAAGAAGAACATGTAGTGAAAAATATATATATTTGTATAGTTCCTTATGATGTTAAAAAAACTGTTGTAAAATTCGCCTGTTGTTTGTCTCTTTGCCTATATAATAATGAAAGAAAGTTACTAAAATATATTTTTGGATCGTTAGAAGAGATGCAATGAATACAAACGCATAAAAACAGTTTCGAATAATCAGAATTTTAGATAAATTTAAGGGAACAAAAATACACTTGCGGAGACATACATAATGAAATAATTATGAAATGCCAGTTTACATTACAACACATGTGTTTATACTATACATCACATAAGTAAAACGGAAAGTGTGATGAAACTAAGTTTGTCAAAAATTATAAAAGAAAATCTTTCGAGTGTTTTCGAGATACAAAAAATTAAAGAAACTGGTATTTCAAATTATTGTTTTTCAGCTCAGTTGCTTGTGCAATTCTCGTTTACGACTCCTAGAATAAGAACCCTAAGAAATTTTCCCAAAATTCGATTGGTTTTTACACATCAATACTTTAATTTAGATTATTTTTGTATGTATCAAATAAAAATTAGGGCTTTTAAGGAAAACAAATGCATATAATCAAAAGATTTTAAGATGAAGTATGCACCTTATATGTCTTAAATAAAAAAGTTCTGAAAGTGAATGTCCTTTAAATTGAATGGGGTTTTTAATAAATGTAATTAGAATGTAAGAGTTTCCTTGCAAATTTATTAAAGGTTGAGAATGAAAATAAGTAAAAATAGTGTACGAAAAAAAGTTATGAATTTACATTGTTGGATTCGGGGATTTTGTTCCTGGATATTTTTTTGATCTGATAACGATTAATGTGTCTGGCAACTCCGGTTAATGCAGTCAAATAAATAAAGAATTTTAACTAAACTATTTTGTTCTACCTTTTTCTTATTGGTGATTTTTTGATTTGTTGGGGTTAACAAAAAAAGGTATATGGCAAGCCTGGTATATGGAAAACAAAAGCATACTTTATAAATTAGCTTAACAATTTTTCGAGGGCTTCTCGCATTTGCACTTATAACCAGTGTTGCCAGGTTTGCAAAGCATAAAAACGACAAACTTTCTAGAAAAAATCGTCAAAATCGTCATCATATTTTGAAAAATCGTCAAAATAAAATATATTTGTTAGAAGAGGGATAAAGTTTTAATAAAAAATAAAATACAATAATGTTATTCACATTTCAAATGTTAACGTGTTATCGTTGTAATATAACACGATTTTTGACACTTCTCTTTGGTTTAAACTTCGAAAATCATTATATTTTACAACGATATTCATATTTATAAAATGTTGAAACAGTGTGCCCCAGTAGGCTAGTTGGTAGCGTGCTGGCTTATCAGTGCGGGGGTCGTGGGTTCGATTCCCACCAGAGGCACTGATCTGTTTTCGCTACAACGCGCCGAATGCCATAGTAGCTAGTGCTCGGTTAGGGTAATAGTATATAACTTGTAATTATATGATTATTAATTAATAAAATAACAAAAATATAATGTTGAAAGATCAAATAAATACAACTTTAAATCAAACTAATTTTACCACTTGAACTGTTAAACACTTATATCTGCATAATTCTGTGAACAACATTTCAGTGGCACAACTTTTTAAATATTAAATTCTTTTACAAAATTTGGAAATTCTGTTCGATTACTTTTCCTGTAAAGTTCAGTAAAAACTACTCAGTAACAAAATTACAAATAGTAAGACAAATTTACAAAAAAGTAAACGAACAGAAAATTTGTAGGAATTATTAAATTAGATAAAATAGCTTGTTTTAAATATTAAAAAAAAATCAACTGGTCATTATGGAAAAGGAAAAAGTTAATTGAAATTATCGACCAAAAATAATTTAAATGTTTTTTAACTTCTTCCATAGTTAATTATTTAATCATTTTCACTTTCAATCCATAAACAATTAAAATTTAATTTAATTTTTGTTTACTACATATTTACAAGCATATTTTTTTATTTTTTAGTCATATGTTTTTTTCATCTTACAAATTCTTTCTGGCAAAAATGTATCCAGTAAAAACTTGTAAGTTCTTTGGCATCAAACTGTCACTTTACTCTCTCTTTTTACCAGTTTTTACTGCGTATTTGTCTAAACGAACACCTTCCAGTAAAAACTTGTACAAATTTTTGTGTTATCGTTAATGTTATATTTTTAATTATTAAATTTTGGCACTTTATTTATATTATTAGGCCTGTTTTTTAAGCACCGGATTTATTTTTGGATTTATTTTGTTTCATTTAAAGTTGTATATATATCATCTTTCAACATGAAATATATTCGGGCTAGAGATCTGTTTGTTTCGCAAAAAAAATCCATGCCTTGTGTTTTAACATGAAATTTTTTTTATTTTTATTTAAATCTAACTCCAATTAAATTTTATAAAAATTTAAAGAAATGTTCTAAACATATAAACACAGAAACTAAATTAAGCTAAACCCGTAATGAATTTATAAAAAAATAAATGCGGTTTGGATTAAGTTTTATTCAATTCTAGGATTTGCATTTTTGCAAAATTGTATTTCACTTCGTATTAGCATATAAAAGCTAGCTATCGATCAAAAAACAATGTTTTTGCTTTCAATTTTTAACGAAATAATATAAATTTAATAATCGAGCCGGCGATTTTATGAGAATGATAAATAAGTAGATCTTGCTGACATATTAAATTATTGTCAAAAAATCGTCATTTTGGAAGCAAAATTCGTCAAATAGTCATTTAGTTATTTTGGTTATTAAATATCATCAAAATGACGACAAATCGTCAAACCTGGCAACTCTGCATGCGATTGCTACTAATTCATACGTACATATTCCCGTCGTTCCTATAAGGAGCATAGGGCCGTACATACATACTGTATTACAAAACAAAACAAAAAAACAACAACAATATTTTGTGGGTTTTTTTTTGTTTTTAAGTGTTGATCATGACCATGGATGGTAACCGATTCTATGTGGTTATTGGCCGTAGTAACGCTATTTTCTTTTATTTCGGTAACGGTATTTTAGGGGAAACTATACTTCAGTTATTTCGGTAACGGGATTTTAGCGTTAACGGTATTTTAGCGTTAACGGTATTTTATTTATTTCGCTAACGGTATTTTAGCGGTAACGATATTTTAGATATTTCGGTAACTTTATTTTAGGGAAAAAGATTTTTCAATTATTTTGCTAACGGCATTTTAAGGATAACGTTATTTTAATTATTCAGTTAATGTTAATGCACACCACAATTTTTAGCCCCATTATGCACGAGTTTTAATGACTGGCTAGTTTATGATCACACTTTGGGAAAATATATCTATTTACAGAAGTTTTTTTGTTCAGATCTTGTTAGATTATTTCGGTAACGGTATTTTAAGGTAACGGTATTTTACGGATAACGGTATTTCAAGAATATCGGTAACGGTATTTAAGCGATAACGATAGTCAGTTGAAAGGTGTTAGAATCGGGGACGGTAATTCAGCGATATTGACAGCCATCCCTGCTTGCGTATATTCTTGTGTATAAGCATTGAATGTACGTATGTATGTATGTATGTATGTATGATGAAATAAAAAAAAAAAAATTTTAGAGGTCTTCCCACATTTTCACTCATAACTTTTGAACGCGTTAACCGATTTTGATCATTTTCACTAGAAAACTGCTCATGATATCAACAAACAATTTGACTGAAAATTAGCAGTACCTCTTCTGTATTGGAGGAGTATTTTGTGTTTCCACAGACAGACGGACGGACAGACGGACAGACGGACAGACGGACATGGCTATATCGACTTCTCTATCCATGCTGATCAAGAATATATATAGTTTATGGGGTCCCAGAATTTTTTTAAAAGAATTACAAACATTTGACAAAGTGAATATACCCTCCTGCACTATGGGATGGAGGGTATAAAAAATAAAATTTGTTATTTTTTTTTAAATATTCAGATTTCCTAAAATCTCGGTTTTAAAAATTATATTTATATATTTAATAAATCAGATTTTTTCAGAAAGTGAAAGATAAGAGAATCTATTAAAATATTCAGTTTTATAAATTTAATTTTTAACCTTTTCAAAGGTTGTTTTGCTGCAGGTATAATTTTGATGAAAATATGAAAGAGTTGCAAGAAAAGAAATATAATTATGAATAAAAATATTCGCATAAATTAATAGGATTTATAATGAAAAATGGAACTTTTTATTTGTGCCATAAAATTAATAAATTCAAAATGTTTACTTTTATGCGCCTGCGTTTCTTTTTTTGACCAAAGACACTGAGACGCAAGTGGAAGCTGTGTCAAATTTTGTGTAATACAAATAAAAAACATTTTTTTTGGAAAAAGATAATAAAAAAAATTCTCTAGAAATTATAATCACTTTTAATTTTTAAATCAGACTAGACTAGTTTCCGCCTTTTTATGGGCAGGTGTCATCAGTGATTTTCCATTCAAATTGTATTATTATTAAGTTTTAAACAAATTCAAAGGAACAATTTTATGCAAAAATAGTTTGACCAAAAAAAATCTCGAACAAATTATAAAACCGAACTTATTCTTTAATTTATTTCATTAATTTTCATTTAATTTTTCAATTAAAATGTAAGACAAAATTTGGAACACAAATCTAAGGAAAAACTTTTGCGAAAACAGTTAGAAGAAAAAATTTTTTTTTGAAAAAAGTTTAAGATCGAAAAAATATGCAAAACAAAAACTTCCGAAATGAATATGAATCAAAATTTTGAGAAAAAAAAAAATTTTTGCGTCTGAGTCAATTTAAATTAAATTTATTTCTTACTCCAATTTGAAAACGGATTCTGTTGCTAGATGGTCTAAAAAATATTTTCCAACGAAAACGAAAAAATGTAGGTGTCGCTTATTTTTCAAACTTTGGCTTGTCATTAGTGAGGACCTCCTCACCGATTTTGATAAAAAAAAAAAAATAGGAACGATTCAGATAGAGCTGTGTCGAGAATATTTTTTTGTAAGACACGGAAAGTTTGGAGGCGGCCAGTCTTAACCCTGCAGGAAATGTCAATAGTGAAAAAGTATTGATTCACTATTGACTGTGTCACCAGTACTACCAACCAAATATTCCCCAGGCAATGTAATTTGCTATAGACATTTAACATGTACGTGTCATTGAAAATCACTAGTGACATTAGAACTATTGTCTAGGTAGTGAATAGGTAGTTCTTATGGGACCATATGTAGACATTGGAACCAAAGATTCACTAGTGACTAGGTAGTTCTTATGGCACCATATGTAGCCATTAGAAACATAGATTCACTAGTGACTAGGTAGTTCTTATGGGACCATATGCAGACATTGGACCAAAGATTCACTAGGGACTCGTTAGTTCTTATGGGGCTACATGTAGACATAAGAACCATAGATTCACTAGTGACGAATTAGTTCTAATGTGTCCATATGTAGACATTGGAACCAAAAATTTACTAGTGAGTTAATAAAGTAAAAAGTGTAGACGCTTAGTTGATAATGTCAACAAAATAGTAGACAAAAGTGGAGACTTGGATACACTTGACCCCAAGCTTCCTGCAGGGAAGAAATAACTTTTTAAAGTTTAAATTTTCTTTATTTGTTCTGAACAAATTATATGTCATTCGAAAGCTTATCAACTCTTTTTTTTTGTATGATTTATATATTTTTATTTTCCAGGGATGGTAGCGTGTTATTTCACATTCAAATTAAGAATTACTGAAAAACAAATACAAACTTTGTATTTTTTCCAAAAAGAAACAATCTCAGAAATTTAATTAATAGCCTTCTAAATTGGAAAATTGAGTGCACGATATATCTTTGAATTAAAAGATTTTTACGAATAGTTACCAAATGTGAGAACAATTCTTTATCTGTATGCATTTGGATATATTCTGCTGCTGGAAATGTTCAAATTAGCCCTTTTCATCAGGGACCGTAATCATTATGAGTTTTATAATAAAAATTACACAATAATGATTATGTTATGAGTTTTAAGGATTTTCTTCAATGACAATGATTATTTTTGAGTAATCATAAAAAAAATCCGCAATAATCATTATTTTTGAGCAAAAAAAAAATAAAACTCAAAAATAATCATTATTTATGATTTTTATTTTTTTCGCTCAAAATAAAACTCACTTTCATGTAGGTGTAAATATATACACATATTAGGGTGGGGCGATTAGTATGGAAGGAAAAAAAACTTAATGGGCGCTTCGCGTTTCTGATTCTTGGGATTGTACTGAGCAAAAAAGTCCACTAGACCATACGTCTACGGTGAAAATCGAGCTTCCAGATTTTGACTTTACGGCAAAAATGCCCTATTTTGAAATTAATAATTAACCCCTTAAACCCCACCCACAAATATGATTGATGCATTAATCTGCTAGAGAATCTTCCAAAGAAGAGATTGATATCATAATCTTGGATAAGCTCCTCCTCCTTCCTGAGATATGTCCATCCCATACATTGTTACTTTCACAAAATACGGCAAAAAAAGCCCTATTTTGAAATTAAAAATTGACCCCTTAAACTTCACCCATAAATATGATTGGTGCATTAATCTGCTAGAGAATCTTCCAAAGAAGAGATTGATACCAAAATCTTCGATAAGCTCCTCCTACTTCCTAAGATATGTCCATCCCACACATTGAAAGTGAGTTTTATTTTGAGCGAAAAAAATAAAAATCATAAATAATGATTATTTTTGAGTTTTATTTTTTTTGCTCAAAAATAATGATTATGGATGATTTTTTTTATTATTACTCAAAAATAATCATTACCATTGAAGAAAACTTTAATATTCAAAAATTTAAAAATCATGACGGATATGCAAAGATTGTCAAAAAATAATAATAATGGTGCAATAAATTTTGATGTATCTTCTAAGTGATTGATTTTTTGATTCAAAAAAACGAGCAATAATCATTATTTACGGTCCCTGCTTTTCATAAATTTTTTTCTAAAATAACAGACAGTTAGCTTGAAAGGGCTAAAAATGATTTTATTAAAATAGAATATTTTAGTAGATTCTTCTATATTTTATGTATAGAAAAAATTACACTTATTAAATATATTGCTTTGAAAATAGTGGCATTTAAAGGGGGAACTTAATTTTAAAATTTAATACTAATAAATCTTAAAAATAAAAAAATAATGCTATGGAACGGGCAGTAGAAACCCGAACACCTAAAATCAAAGTTTCGAATTCTACAATAAGCAGAGTCTTTAAAATATCTGTAAGCATAAAAGAACAACATCTTATGACTCAGGAAAACAAGTTTCATATTTATAATGCAGTTGCATTGGACGAAAATATATGAAACATTGTCATATTTATGAAGTTTTCATAAATATGATGAATCGTAGAATTTTATATGTATTGTTGATCTTTTAAAATTGTATTTCTTTTTATAAGTATATGTGAAACATTCTTTATAAATTCTTCATTCATTCATAAAAAAATGTCATGATAATGATCCATATTTCGATACCCAGACGGAAAATTGTTTAGTCTAGTCGAGTGTTCAGTATCTAAATTGGAGCCAAATCCAAGAGGAATTCCAAAAAGCATCATCCCAACAATATTTTTATGAAACAGTTTTCTTACATATTCATGAAAAAGTTTCATTATACGAAGAACAATGAAGCTTTTATCATATTTATGAAAGTTTCATAAATATGATACAGCATTGCCTTAAGTTATTCATTCATCACAAATAAGTTCGTGTTCACTTACAATAAAAAATAGAAGCAAAATTGATAAATTTAATTTAATAAACCTATAAGTGTTTTATTCCCCAGTTCAAGGTTTCAACTAGAACAAACCAGCAAAAGTATTGTCACCGTTTTAATAGTCGATTGCATGGTTATTTTGCTGAAATTGTCACTACACCGAAATCTTTGTTTATGTCGGTTTTGCGACACGTCTCATATTCACTAATCACATATTTGTTACTTTGAATCAATCGACTCTTCGTTTTCCGTAGGGATATTAATGATTTTATGAAAGTTAGACTGGGATTCGTCCATTGAAGACTCGTTTATTAAACTAACACAAGTTTTCATAAAATTTAATGAAAAATATAATATTATTTATTAAAGGTTCTATTCAGCCAATGAAGAAGTTTCATTGAACAACTATATAGTTTCATAAAAAGTATGAAGCTTTTCATTGATTTTATGAAACTTTTCGCTCACTGTGTGAAGAAAAGTTTTATAAGTTTGCTGAAAATTTTCTTTATTTTTTGTCCACTAAAATTCTCTCTGTGTATATTTTGAAAACTATGAATTTAATTCTAAAATAAATCTTAGAACCAGGGCAAGATAAAAAAATGTTAAGAATGGCAAAAAAATTTCACGATAAAAGTCAAAAATGTGTCACGCCATTTTTGACTTTTTATGTAAAAGTTTTTAAAAAAATTTGCTTAAAATAACAGTTGATTGAATACTATTTTAATATTGAAGAATTTACAGTCAAATTGTTATGGTAGTGAATTAGTATGATCACAAAAGTTTCAAATTATTGATGATTTAAAAGAAAATATTCCCAAATTAAACTTTTAAAAACATTTCATCTGTATAAAAGTCTAATAAATTTGCAAAAATGGTTTTTTTTTGCCAAGTATACGAAGAATTTTAATTTTTACAAAATAACTGCAAAAGTGGATTTAATGGCAAATGAAAGAAACTTTCCCTACGAGTAGCATTTTATTTTTCAACGATTTATCTATTAATTGCCATTAAACACTTTTAACTATTAATCGCCAATTTAGTCGATTAACCAACCGAATAACCGGTTAATCAATTTAAGTGATTGTTCGAATAATGGCTTAACCGGTTAACCGCCTAAGTCAAATGATGAGAAACACTAGTTTCTGCGTGCAAAATATAATTAAAGTAGGAAGCGCCAAGGTGAGAAAATTCCGTTTTTGACCCACCATTCATGGAATAGGCGATATTTAGTTTTTAATTTTTCATATATGAAAGGAAAATATTTTGTCATTGACAACAGCAGACATAGACATTTCTTTTATTTATGCCCGTTTTTTTTGTATTGTTCGGTAAAAAATATGTCACTAATGCCAAAAGTATTACATTACGTGACATTGTATTCATATATATTTCTAAATAAAATGCATTTAGCGTAGGTTTATTGCGAAATATTTGTCATAATTTATACATTTGTATATCATATTTTATATATATACTTAAAATAAGAAATATCAATCATACGCCCCATATACCCATATTACCTTACAGCTAAAGTAATACGTAGTACATATTGCACCGCGTATGAGCGATTTTAATTATTTGCTTATTATCACTCAAACGTTTTTATTTTAACATCATCGTTACTTTAACCCCTCTCAAAATTTCTACCAACTATCTATGGATTTAAGTTATTTTGATTTTATTCTTTTCAAAACTAGATTCTAGTTTCGTTAACAAAAGTTGAAAATAATTTGAAATTCAAATGTATGCAATAATATAGAAGTATCTAAGTAAGAGTATCTGGAACTGTGTTAGTATTGCCACACAATATGTTTGTATTTGTATGTACTAAAGAAAGATGAATAAATATTTTTTTTTTTGTTGGCAACATATTGACACTTGAAAGTTTTCAATATTTGAACATAATGTATACACGACATTTTAAAACTCTTAAACTGTAGACGTGAATTTTATACAAATTTTTGTGGAAAATTAAAAGTTGTTCAAAAATTGAAAATTTTGCTCATAACTTTTATATTAAACTTGCAATAGTTTATTTAAATTTTTTTCATAATAATTTCATACTGTTTTAAATGTTTATGGTTTGAAATAAAAAAAAAAAAAACTCATTGAAAATGTAGAAATATAATTTAATACAATATTCTAAAGGTTAAGAGAATTTGTGTTAACCCTTAAATGCTCAAACCCTCTTTCTATAAAGAAAGAACCCTGGAAAATTGTTAACGGCTTTATTTAGTGTCAACAAATTATAAATACTTCTATTCCCAGTGTAAAAACAATAAATAAAACAATAAACAAGTAAGTAATGATACCAACTTACTCTCTACATTACCTAAACTCGAATAATAAGTACTTACTAATAACTAGTTAATTTACCCATTATTTCAATACAAAAAATAATTCGTTACCCATAAGTAATTATTTTTATAGTTATTTTAAATATACAGCAATGATTTTAACATTTATTGAAAATCTAATTTTAGGCTAATTATTTTTTCACTTCTAGTAAGTACATATATAACAAATTATTTTAAATTTTTGTAAGCTGGAGAGTAATGATGTTTTGTGCAAGCAAGTAATTTATGTTTTTTCTATCAAGTATAACATGTCGAGATAGCTCAGATGGTAGAGGGGTTGACTGACAACGGGTTCGAAACCCGTGTAGGCATTTTTTTTTAAATGTTTTCAATAAAAAAAAAATATTTTTTTATTTAATTTTTTTTTGTTTTTAATTTATATTTTTTGTAAGCTGGAAAGTAATGACATTTTGTGCAAGCAAGTCATTTATGTTGTTTTTTCTCTCAAGTATAACATGTTGAGATAGCTCAGATGGTAGAGCGGTTCACTGACAACCTGGCGGCCTGCGTTCGAAACCCGTATAGGCACATTTTATTTAAAAAAAAAAATTCAATAAAAATTTTTTTTTTTTATTTAATTTTTTTTTGTTTGTATTTATACTCATTATTTTTGTCAATATTGGTAAGCACATAGGTAACCACATATTTTTCTATTTACTGTAAGGTCATTATTTTGAGTGACATCCCATTATAAAAATAATGAGACTTATAATGACAATTGTAAGTACTTGCCATTACCAAATATGTATTAACACACTTGGATGGTAATGTTTTTCTACACAGGGTAGGTAAATAAGATTTTTTAAAAACTCTACGAAATTTTGTGTTGTTTAAATAAACAACAAAAAATTAACTATTTAATGCAAAAATACTATTTTGATAGTTGTTTCTTAATATTCTATAATAACAGCTTTAAATAACTGTTTGACACTAGAAAAAAAAAGAACTAAACGAAAATACTATACAGGGGAAAGGCTTCTCATTTGCGAACTGGCCAAATCTCTAATGCGAGGAACTGATCGAATCTGTGAGATTGGAGCAAAACAGTTTCGGAGTCTTGAGAACGAAATATATAGTCATATACATATAAATCATTATCACATCATATCATTGCTAATCCGAGAAATGGCTTACATAACCTTATTTCGTCAGATCCTTTGGGATACGACTATACCTCGTACAAAACCAATTTAGGTGGGTGAAAAAGCCCAAAAAAGCCAAAAATTTGGTTATATTTGACCTCCAATTTTTAGCTCCTAAATGTTCACCACAATCGTTGTTAACCCATAAACAGGCTCTTATTGTTATATGGCTTTAATTTCCTTGTAAAATATCTACATTTACTATATGATTTATTTTTCTGGAGTGCTGGTATGTTTGCACTTTGCAATTTATCACAACTTTAGATTAGGATACCACGCTTAACATATATATTTTTTTTTAATTTTTTAAAAAGGTCGTTTTCAAAGATATAGCCTCCCAACGTTTGTATGTGTTAAGTGTTTCTACAAGTTACGTAGAAATAATTTTGTATAATATACGAGGTCGGATCAATAAGTCCGTGCCTTTTTGAATGAAACACAGTTTTTTTTGAAAAAAAAAAAAATAATTTTTCAACATAATCTCCTTTTAGCTCAATACACTTATGGCCGAAATTTCAAGCAATACTAGGTGGCGCAAAAATAACCTTCCGATGTTTTTTGGCTGTAATTTAAAAATAAAATGAAAAACTTTGATTCTTCTTGTGGATTATTTTTATTTGGTATTTTAATTTTTTTTACATCAAGTCGAGAATATGATGTCATGTAAATGGCCGCCGCCACAGTTGATTGTCATTTGAGCCCTTTTTATGGCATTTTCCATCACTTTGGCCAAAACTTCCGGCGATAGATCCTCACATTCTTGACGGATATTGTCTTTAAGAGCTGCAAGAGTCTGAGGCTTGTTGACATAAACCCGCGACTTCAAAAAGCCCCACAAAAAGAAGTCTGGAGCGGTCAAATCAGGCGATCTTGCTGGCCAGTGCAAATCGCCAAAACGGGAGATTAGGCGCCCGGGAAATGCATCCTTCAGCATATCGGTTGTGGCACGTGCAGTGTGTGCCGTTGCACCGTCCTGTTGGAACCACATGTTTTCCAATCGCAATTCATCAAGTTGCGGCAAAAAGAACTCGTTGATCATTGCTCTGTAGCGCTCACCATTCACAGTAACCGTTTGGCCCGCGACGTCTTCGAAGAAAAAAGGTCCGATGACTCCTCCAGCGAAAACAGCACACCATACAGTGGCTTTGAGCGGTTGTAATGGCTCTTCGTGGGTTACACGCGGATTTTCAGTGCCCCAGAAGCATACATTTTGCTTATTTACGTACCCGCTAAGATGGAAATGGGCCTCATCACTCATGATTATTTGTGATGAAAAATCATCTACCTCTTGGTGGTGAAATATTCCGCGTTATGGAGCAGTCTAGCGTAACATTGTTTATTAACGCGTATTTCGCATGTGTTTACTACACAAATGTCAAAACAGAACTGACATTAGGGGCCAATCGCAAAATTTATAGCATTTTCTGATAGGAGGATTACTTTTGCGCTACCTTGTATATACCTACTGGTGCTTAGATACCTACCGTGTACACGAACAAAATCGGGTAGGTATCTAAGCACCGGTAGGTATCTATTGCTCGAAATTACGGGCATTAGTCCAAAGTTTCTCCAATTTTTGTATCCCTTCCAAAAAATAGTATTTTTCGAGGTCCACAAAATAGGTATTTTTTTTTTAATCCCAAGTGCATCCCAAGAAAACTGTTGCCATCACTTTATTGGCCGACAAACTTACATTGGCCTTTTTCGGAGCCGGTTCGTCCGTAGAAACCAATTGTTTAGACTGCTGCCTGGTCTCCGGAGTGTTGTAATGGATCCATGTTTCATCCACAGTTACAAAACTCCTCAAAAATTCACTCGAATTGCGGTGAAACAACTCCAAGCAATCCATTGAAGTTGTCACATGATTACGTTTATGGTCAATTGATAATAAACGCGGCACCTATCTTGCAGATAGCTTTCTTAAACTCAACTGATCAACCACTCAACCACTCTGCCATATGAAATGCCTATGGCATCAAAAATCTCACACACTTTTACTCTTCGATCGGCCAACGCCATATCGTGGATTTTTTCGACATTTTCGGGTGTACTGACCTCAATTGGCCGTCCAGAACGTTCAGCGTCATTTGTACTTGTGCGACCACAACGAAAGTCAGTAAACCATTTTGTTACCATTAAAATTGATTGTGAAGAGTCCCTATAGTATTTATCAAGCTATTCCTTGGTTTGATTGGCGGTTTTTTTTCGCAAAAAAATAATGTTTAATGAACACTCGAAATTCACTTTTTTCCATTTTTAAAAAAATCCACGAGGTTGTATGTTTTGAAAAGCTGTCAAACGCAAAGAAAATGACGGAACTTGCTCAAAAATTGACAGTAGTCTATTTACAGGTGGTGGAATGGGAGCCCTCGTATATACAAATTATTTTTTAAAATTTTTTTTTTTTTATTTTAAATTTATGTTTTTATAACAGAAAAAAAAATAATCTTTTTTAGAAAAAAAAAAAAATATAAGATAAATGCATTAAAATTGGAAAACTTCTTTTTTCAAAATGCGAAAGTACTTCCAATAACGTAATTTTATTAAGAAAAAGTATATGATTACTTCTTGATTACAAAAAGTGATACATATCAGTTAATAACATTGTTATTTTCTTTTAAGTAAATAACTAATTTGTTATGAGTTCATGCTTTCTGGTTTAAATTTAAAGAATTGATTACAATACTACTTGCATTTTTGACTCTATCGTTGGAATGTGTTGGGTATTGCAGTTACTAAATTTCGCAATGAGATATGTACGCAAGTGTGAGCATCAGCTTCTTTTTGGAATGTGTAGTTTTTTCCTGGGATACTACATGAAAATTAGATTTGTAAAGAAATATTTGGCTTCTAAGTGCGTACAAATTGTATCAACACTAGAGGGCGCAATTAGGCTATGAAATTTACTGAACATGTTTACTGGGAACTGAACCTATCTTCCAACCAAAACATAGGTTGAACGTGGGTTAAATGTGTTTTAAAAACCGGTATGATCAGCCATCACTTCAGTTATGATAAAGCCGAATATTACACTTTTATTTGATTTCCAACTTGATCAATATTATAAAATTTAAAAAAAACTACCTTCTATATTAAACAAATTTTCTTTGTTTAAAAAATGTGATAGAAATATAACAGTAAATATAGAATCGTTTAACAAATATAAAGGGTCCGCCATCTTACGTTTTTTTTCAACTAGTGCTTATTTCGTGAATGGTAACACTTAGCTCATGTCTGATTTGACAGATAATTAGTTTTATCCTTCCGCTGAACTAATATGGTTGTGTATACGCTTGAACAACGCTGGCAAATATTGCGACATTACTTTGAAAATCATGGTAATGTTGCAGAATGTGTGCGAAAATTGCGTACGGATTTTGGAAGAAGAAAAGCACCGTCAGCTCCGTATGTTCGTTATCTTGTGAAAAAAGTGAAAGAAACTGGCATCCTCATCGATAAACCAAAGCGTGAAAAAGCCAAAAACAGTGCGTACACCCGAGAATATTGCTGCTGTGGCAGAAAGTATGCGCTAAGCGCCATCAACATCAATTCACCGTCGTTCTCAACAATTGAACATTTCGGAGACATCATTGAGACGAATTTTGCATAAAGACCTTGGTATGATGCAATACAAAGTCCAATTGGTTCAGGAGTGGGTTGCCGTCAAAGATAAGTGTTACGCAAACAAGCCAGAGACAATTGACGCTTTAAAGGACAATATTCGTGAAGCCATTGGTGAAATACAGCTGCACACAATCGATAATGTGCTTAAATTGGACCGATCGTGTAGGCTACTGCATGGCCAGCCGAGGCAGCCATTTGAATGAAATTATTTTCCATTATTAACCGGAAGGATTGTACTTTCAAATAAAAAAAGAAATTTGAGAAAATATTCAGTAGTTTTTTTTTATAGCATTTTCAAAAAAAAAAAGTAATTTGGCGGACCTTTTACATATTTTGTTGCTTACACCAAGAGCCCTCACATTTTATTATATGAAATTTTTTATTATAATGTGAAATGATAAAAAACCTATTTCTATTTTTTTTTTTATATATTTTTCTTTTTTTTTTATCAAAGACATTTTAAAAAAGCACGTTTTATTTACTTTACCTACAAAAATTGTATGCTTCAAAGAAATCGGTAGCAAATATAGAAGAACAAAAAAAAAAAAAAAAAAAAAACTAAAACAAAATTATACATTCATACATTACTATAATAAATATAGAAAAAAAAGAATCCGGAAGAAATAAGAAGGTCTACCACCATAGAATATTTTGTTCAAAGCAAATATTGTGCAGCTACAAAAGAAAGGAAAGAATAAAATACATTTCCGTAAAACAAATATATTTTGCAATTTTTTGTTTTTTGTTGAATTCAAAAGGTTTGTGGTTGTTCTGTAGTTGTATAATTGTTAAAAAATAAGCAGTAATGCAAAAAAATATTAGTAAAATATGTACAAAATTTTGATTTATACTGTTCCGTATATAGCTAGCCTAGTTTTTACTTAAATGTTTTGCACAAATTCCAACTTAAGTTATTTAACACTTAGCCTATTATGTTACCTAATTTTTTTTTGTGAGTGTATGACATTACAATGAACATACTAACCAACGAAACAACCAGCCAGTTATAAGCATTTATGCTGGCTGGTATAAAATACTACCATTTGCTTGATTTAACACCAAATTTAAAATATACTCTATAGGAATATCATTTTATTCTTGTTTTTTTAATACATTTTTTATAATTTTTTTTTTTCAGGTTACTATGTTACCACAGTTAATACCTTTTGCCATAAATTCTTTTGAAGGTATGTTAAATTTATATTCATAAAAAATTACATTTTAAAATATTTCTTTGTTGTATAAATATGTTGTAATATAAATTAATCTCAATTTATAAAATGATCATTAAATAAATATTAGAGCAAGTGTGGGTGAAGTGGAACATACTGAAAGTGTGGAAAATCCCCATGTCCCTTTAAAACGATTTAATTCCGTTCAGTACACCTCCAGTTTTGTTGGAAATAGTTCCAAATCGAAAACTACGACTATTTTTGGACAAAGGTTAACCCGTGTCAAATTTCGGCCAAAAAACAACATTTGTGAAAAAAGTGTATTTTTAGTAAAAATTCCTAAAATGCGAACTTTAAAAAAAAATATTTTTTCATTTCATTTATGGATTTAATAAATTCATAATTATTCAGAATTATCGGATATCATTAACCCACTTAAGAATAAAATCAAAAATGACCCATGAATTTAATCAAAATGTAAAGACATGTTTTTCTTTAAATAGGGCAATTCTAGGTCAAACCTCACAGCATTCGGATTTGTCACCTCTGACTTTAATGAAATTCGCCACAAATATTGCAAATGGGTAGTGTTTATCAAATCATCAACCTTTCGACCCCAAACCCTTTCGGTTTGCGAAAGATAAACACGTAGAAGAAAATTTGTTTACGAGCACGTTTTCTTCCGTAACTCGGTAACCAAATGATTCTCCTCCTAAAACTTTTGCCACAAATGTAGAGAGACCCTAGTTTCACATATATTTTTTTCAGAATTTAAAAAAAAAATTGCATTTTGAGATATGAGTCTTTGAACATTAAACTAAAAAATAATGACCTTTGGCCCTTTAACTACAAAAAAAAAATGACCTTTGGCCTTTTAATACAAAAAAAAAAACTAGGACGCCATTTTGAATGTAATGTTCTCACCTATAAAATGGTGCGAATAGGAAAATTCTTAGTTGTATAGTTTTAAAGTTATGAGAGACTTTGTATGGGCACTTTATTAAAATTTTGGCGTTTTTGCCAATTTTCATGACGTCATATTTCGATAACCGAAAGGGTTTGGGGTCAAAAGATTAATGATTTGATAAACACTAATCATTTACAATATTTCTGGCAAATTTCATTAAAATCGTAGATGACAAAGCCGAAACGGACACTTTTTTGTGCTGTTTGGCTTAGAATTTCCCAATACATTTTTAAGATTCTTTAAAATAGCTAATTTGGACATGTCGATTGCTATTTTTATAATATAATAGTTGTAATTGAAGAAGAAAAAAATGTAAAATTGATAATAAGTGTTTGTGTGTAGACCTACTTCATTCCAGGACATCCCAGCGAAATCTCAGTAATGAGCTCTTATTATCAGCAACTAAAAAATAAGCAGTAGAATTAGGGCCAACTGCATATAAATCGGCGTCAAAACTCATTATTTTTGTTAGACGAGGTCGTTTTTGTAAGTAATTTTACATATTTACTTCCTGAAAAGCGTTAAAGTTTATAAACTCGCTTAACCGCTGTATTACAAAAAAAAATAAGAAATAAGTGGTTACAAGTTTGCAAATAATAAGGTTTACACTTTTGTTTTTTGTAGCCAAGTGTTAAAAAACAAATAGTAAAAAATATTTTTTAGATCATAAAGCATGCGACGATAGCCACGTTAATTCTGAGTCGATTCAGGCTTACATCATCAAAATTGGTTCAGAAGAAACCCTGCGTACCAGTTTGAAAAACGTGGTTTCGAGAAAACCCTGTTAAAGTTTTTACTTCAATTTTGTTATGTTTTGTTTTGTCTCATTTATGCAAAAACATTGCTTCACAAAAATGGCTGTATCTCCCAAACTCTTTCGAATTTCGAAAAATCGTTAGAAGATAATATTTTTGTATGCCCGATTAAAAACAATTTATATGGTGCATTTTCGCAGTAAAAACTTCATTAAAATCCAACATTTTTTCAGAAATTAATACCTGTAAATACTGGTTATACTTCAGCGTGATCATTTCAGAACATAGTCACTTGCAAAAAGTAAACGACTTTATAGTTAGTTGAAAATTAATTAGAAAATCCTTTACATTTGGAAGTTTTGCTCATAAAATTCTCTTGGAAATACCTAAAAAAAAAAGTTGAATGAGAAAAGAAATTTTAAAAAATTATATTAGATTGTATGGGATTTCATAACATACAACATTGAAAGAAGTTAAAACTTAATTAAGGTTTTAACATTGACTAAAACTAAAAAAGAGAGAAATTTAGCCAGATCGAAAAACTAGTATCAACCTAGCTAATATGTTTGATTAGCTTTATTTTTGTAAATATACGGATGTTGAAAGCTCGTTATAAATTGAAAATAACATAAAAATAATCTGATGTATACAAAAAAAAAAAACTAATATAACTGTAAAAAATATTACTAGAGCCAGAGTACAAACTAAAAATTTTTTATAAATAGAACATTTTTGGTCTTCTTTAGTAACGTCATGATGCTTGTTAGGAAAAGACCTAACCACGTGCTTGATTACTAAGAAGACAAGAATGGAGCAAAATTGATTATTAATAGGTTTTTTGTGAAAGTTCTGCCTATTATGGAGGCTCTACCTTTTCTAAAACTTCGGGTTCTGATGAGATCCTTAGCCAGATCGAAATACTAGAATCAACCTAGCTAATATGTTTGATTTGCTTTATTTTTGTAAATATACGGAGGTTGAAAGCTCGTTATAAGTTGAAAATAACATAAAAATAATCTCGATGTATATAAACACAAAAAACTAATATAACTGTAAAAAATATTACTTGAGCCAGAGTACAAACTAAAAAATTTTTTATAAATAGAACATTTTTGGTCTTCAAAGTTTAGTAATGTCATGATGCTTGTTAGGAAAAGACCTAACCACGTGCTTGATTACTAAGAAGACAAGAATGGAGCAAAATTTATTATTAATAGGTTTTTTGTTAAAGTTCTGCCTATTATGGAGGCTCTAGCTTTTCTAAAACTTCGGGTTCTGATGAGATCTTTAGCCAGATCGAAATACTAGTATCAACCTAGCTAATATGTTTGATTTGCTTTATTTTTGTAAATATACAGAGGTTGAAAGCTCGTTATAAATTGAAAATAAAAAACTAGTAGTTTTTGAAAACTACTTGCATTAACTTGTCAAATTCTATACAAATTTTTATAAAAACTAGAAGTTTTGGCTGTAGTATAAATGGGATAAGGGATACTTCACAGTTTTTTTTAATCAGAAATTAATAATTTTTCGAAATTAGTTGATTTTAGGTTGCAGTAATTTAGAAGTTTAAATTAATTGTTATCATGTTTTTGAATTACAATTTAATAAAATGTTTATTTATTTAAAATTTTAACGATAAAATAAGCAAGATAAAATTAAAATACTTCAAAAATTTTAGTAGAAAATAAAAACAAAAACAAACGAAAATAAAAGTGAGTGTTTTAGCAACAGTTTTGTGTCAACATATTGCAATAATTTTTTAGACTTGAAAAAAAAGTTTTTCATTACCAATGAAAATTATTAAAATCCTAGGCCATACTCTATATTTCTTTATTAGGATATTTTCCTAACAAATAATCTATAGAGTTTTTGTTTTCAAATTTATTAATTGACCACTTTCAGGAATGTGTTGATAGATCTATTTCGGGAATTTTCTAGGTTCCCATCATCAGAACACGTTTTGAAAAAAGTGACAATCTCATCAAACATTCATATAACCTAGTTATCCCACTAAATGAGAACTAATATATGAGTTCGAAGGTAAAGATTATAACCATTGATCAAAAATCATCATTACCTCATCCGAGTTCAGTTGGTAAGCATAAAAAAGGCTGTGTGTGGTAGCTTCTCTATTTGTTTATACTCTTTGGTCCTTCATCTTCGTTTGAACCAGAAAGGAAAAAACCAGTTGTGAAGGAAATCCGTATTTTTCTCCCAACCGCTTATATTTTTAAAAACTGCAAATTAATTCAGTTATTATCATGAATTTTAATACGAATTTTTAAAAAAATATTAATATGTTTATTGTTATTATTCTTGCTTTATTCTAATGATGACCACTGTTATTTTATATTTCATAATTAATGAGTTTATTATCATTGTCTTTGCAATTATAGTAAAAGTGTTATTTTTATAGTTGGGAGGATTCTTGCAGAAAAATTGCTAATACAAATCAGCAAAAAAATTTCTAAATTCAGCAAAAATCCTTCCAGCAAAAATTTTACTGACTTTACTGAAAATATTTAAGCATAATATTTTCAAAGGTCTCTTTACAACTTATAAAAAGCATATCTTAAATTACTTCTTTAATTTCATTTATACGCTCATTTAAATCTTAACGACCTTCGCACTGTTAAGTATCACTACTTATTTACATATAAAACATAAAAATGTCAACATATACACTTGCACTTCTCGGTAAGTATTGCACAACAATTTGTGTAAGTGAGTCGTTTAAATGCAAGTGTTAAAAAGTCTTTTATATTAAAAAATAAAAACAGAGCGACAAAAGCAACCAATTGCAGCAACATTTCACTTTTAGCGTGTTATTTTAAAAAAGAGCATTAACATATAGTACTTTATACTATAACTATTTACACTTTGAATGAATAGTATTCGGAATTTTAAATTTAAAGTCTTTATCAAGCTATGGTATTTTAATGCAATTGCAATTCTGCACTTTTTAGTATTGGCGTTTTTTATTATTACGGCAATATCTAAACGCTTCCTCTCTGGTTCTTGATTTAGCCGAAATGCCCTTAGATGGAACGAATAACGTCATCACAAGCACCATCAACATTTTTTTTTTTTATTTATTTATTTAAGTCTACGGAATAAATCCTTACAGACTATTAACATAATAATTACAAAATTATAAATTAATATAAGTACAATATTTTTTTTTTCAAATAGAAGAATTTAAAAACAAAATGATGTTGCGTTTAATAATATTAACATTTGAAGACAAATCTAACAAATTATAAAGATTATTAAAATCATTACACATTCTTATAAACGGATCAGCATCAGCATACATTTGACGATAAAATGGAGTATATAATGGAGTATAATTACGTGTTGATCTTGGAGGAACGAAAAGTACAAAATTTTCTAACAGAAAATCGGAGCATATATTAATTAATTAAATTTAATAAAAATGTAACGTTTAGCATTGTCCTTCTACTTTTCAGAGTGGGAAGCTTAACGAGGTTTAGTCTGCTTCTATATGAAGGTAGATTATTAATGGTATTACGGTAGATGCTTCGTAAGCAGCAAAACAGCAAAAATTGTTTTTGCACTGATTCAATTTTTCCAATTTGAACAATGGATAATGGATCCCAAATCACAGATCCATATTCCAAAATTGGTCTCACGAGCGATGTATATAATTGTTTTGTTACATTGGAATCTGTAAATTTCTTAGCCCATCGATTTATAAAAGCTAAGGTGCCACGAGCTTTATTAATCGTCAATAAAATATGCCGTTTAAAATCCAATTTTGGGTCTAAGAGAATACCCAAAACTAAAATATTATCTACTAATTCCCACTGAAAACCACCCAAAGAGTAAAAACCAAAAGATTCTGTCCTTCTAGAGAAGCGCAAATTTAGTTCCATTAAATTAGAGCAGCACCATTCGTAAAAACTATTTAAATCCTGCTGTAGATAAATCTGATCGGAATTTTTATTAACGCCACGAAAACTTTTAACGTTATCGTTTGAAAACTTACATTATCATTAAGAAAACGAAGTTTCCAGTTGAACTGCAGATCAAAATCATTGAGTTCAGCCCAACCAGTTTTTTCGTAAATAAAGACTGAAAAATTAAAATTTAATTTGACATGAAAAATTAGTTGCGACTGTCTATATGACGTTAAAATAACACTGTACTAAAATACATTATAAAATTTGCCCTGTGGCGATGTCTCGACATAAACGCAAAGTTGTCTACACTGAACGTAAAAACCATACGTCAATCTGGTAACGTTGTGAAATAGAGACGGAGGTTATTAGACAAATAAACAAAAATCAAAAAATAGAATATTTGTGTATGTTAGTGTTGGTCACTTCTGAAATAGAGACGGAGGAGATTAGAAAAATAAACAAAAATCTAAAAATAGAGTATTTGTGTTGGTTAGTGTTGGTCGTTTCTGAGTATAATATACAATAACAGAAAAGCTAATAGGAAAGAAAACTGAAAATTTAGCTGCATTACATTCGAGGCCATACTTGGGTGTGATCGCTAAACGGTCATGACTTGGTATTGTTACGTTTGTTATGTAATAAAAAGAGCAGGTTTGATTCTTACAGTCGCAGGTTGTTGAAAAATTTATCATATAGAGACAATCTGACAATTATAAGACACAAATAATAATACAATTTAAATGCACAATCACTGATGACGCCTGTCCATGAAAAGTCAGAAACTAGTCTAGTCTGATTTAAAAATTAATAGTTTTTATAATTTTTAGAGAAAAAGAATAAGAATTTCTTAACCTTAACCTTTCTAAAAAAATTTAAATTATCGATTGATGCATGTTTAAAGAATTTTAAACGCGGAGAACAATTTTAAAAAGTTTTATCAGAAATGCACTGTTTTTAAATATATTTTTTGTTGCATAATTTTAAAACAAGAATATAATTGTAGAAATCCGATAACAACTTTCGAATATATGGCTCTGCAAAGTTACATACCTTTGCGATTTTTAAAATTTTCGTAAACCGCAAAAAATAGTGATTTGTATTGAAATTTTTTTAAACTGAATATATAATTTTAGTATGAAGAAAATCGGTAGGCATGAATTCAGAAACTGGATTTTTCGACTTCTTTCAAAGAATGAATCACATAATAAAATGAATAATGGAGCCTTAAATATTCCATATATTTTTTGAGAATTTTGTATTAAAAAAACTACTACCTACAGATACTTTAACATTCACACATATTACATATTATTTGTAGCTACAACATCATCAACTTAAGAATGTGTAAATGGTAAAACACTTGAAAATGAAAAAAATTTTACTGAAAAAAAAGCAAAAACATTTAGTGTTGGTTGGTAATGTATTAATTACGTGAATTTAAAAGAAAATTTTTCTTATTCACAAAGTGACACTACAATTACGGTTAATAAATTAAAAATTTCACTTTTTTTTTTGCTTTGTGTATGCTGAGTATATGTATAAGCAGTTCTGTGTCAAAAACTAGTAACGCTTAACCATCTATTTATTTCAGCTTTTTTTAGTTAAGGCTGCCTCATTCCATAGAAAAAAACGACAGTTTGTCATTTATTTTATTTTTCAGATAAAATATTAGATATTAGAATTAAATTTTAAAATATAATGTTAAGGCTCCCCTTTAAATGGTTTTGTCTAAGAAACAATGCATTTAATTTTAAAGATTTTTTCTGTAAGAGAAAAATAATTTACTGAAATATTCTGTTTTAAGCCCAGAACCATTACGTTAATCTATTCGACTTAAGCTATGTACAGACGGTTGTCAGATCTTACAATATTGCAAGATCTGGCAATGTGCTGGCAAAGTACTGACAATGAAATATGTTTAGCAAAAGGTAAATTGTCAGTTCAGACGATTGTAAGAAAACCTTCCAATTTCATTGTCAGATAATTGTCAAACAATAAATTTATCTGCCAACGAAAATTGTCAGTTCACAAGGTTGTCAGATTCTTGTATGGCAAAAATTGCCAGATCTGTTGTTAGACATTGCCAGAACTGTCAAAGCATTTGAAAGAAATTATTAATTGTCAATTGTGTGTTTAATTAAATTGAAAAAGTAATAATATTTATTGTCATGGAACAAAAAAAGCAATTGCAACGATTTTAGCTGCATATGTATTAGAAAGTAGCGAGGATGAAGACAAAATATTTTTGCAAATTTGAGATAAAAGAGGTGCGGAGATTTGCCCATTTTCCTTTTGCAATCGTTCACACTTATCTGGATGTCATCTGCGACCTCTTGCCATAAAATATGTTTGGGAAGTTTATACTCAGCGCAACCAGCATCCCATAAACTTCGCCGTACCTCAACTTCCTCGATAAGTTTGATAATACTTTCGTGTGACCACATGGATTCCACCTTTTTGCGGTAGGATCTTTGTTTGGGTGTTGGGTTTTCCCGGCTTTAGAGACTGTTGGCGACTGGGTACGAAACATCAAGTCAGTTGGCTCATAGCTGCAATCTATGACGCAGGTTTCATTAATGGAAATGTCGCCATCCATTTTTTTATTTAATTTGATTTCCTATTTTGTTTCACTTTTGATTTTTAATATTATTAATATGAACTTTTGTTTTTTTTCATTATTTATGGACAGGGCCGCCAATAGAAACATTTCTGTGACAATACTGCCATTGTCAGATGCATTAGATTAAACACATCAGCCAATAAAAAATAGTTTACAATGTTTTGCAATTATCTGACAATGGCAACGTAGGGTGTTCACAAGAATGTCAGATGTCTGACAATATTATTGTCTTACAATGTACAGACAATGCTTTTTCTGACAATGTTGCAAGACAAAAGTTGTAAGTTCACACTGTTGTTAGACATTTTCTGAACATTTTTCTGACAATATTGGAAGATCTGACAACCGTCTGTACATAGCTTTACAATTACATTTTTGCACACAGTTTTTTTTTTCTTTATACCGATTACTTTTAACTCTCTTGTCAACTCATTAGTCGGTGTGTCAACCTTTATTGGATGGTTGAATAAAAAATTATAAAATTTTGTGATGAAATGAAGTTTGATTCCGAGCTTTATAATCACTTAACAATAACGTATGCAAAATTATTAAATTGACAATTTTATGCAATTAAGCAACACATTGTTTTTAAGTACTTTTATTTGTAATACAGTATAGACTATAAATTACTAATTCACATTTTGTAGAGAGCCAACGAACCACGATTTTCTATTTGGCTTATTTTATACTTGATACCTCCAATCATGCTTTGGACAACATTCATGTCAATTTTTTTACACTGCTTTTAATTTGTTTCTTCAATTGTTCAGTGCACTTTGCTTCCCAACCATTTTCATACCCTTTTTGGTATAAAGGACTCCAAAAGTCAAAAATTTGAAGTGCGACGTTAGGAAGATTTTCGTATTTCGGTACAAAATATATGTTTTTAGAATTAAGCCATTATAATGGCATTCGGATTTTTGGCATTCGGATTGTTTGCTAAATCTAGCCAAAATAATAATGTTTACTATGATAAAATTTTCCAGTCTTACTAAACACTTACTAATGTAAACATTCCCTTTTGAATCCATGAATGTGGTACTTTTAGTTCAAACTTCACTTTGGCCGAATGCCGTAAATTGTCGGTATTTTTTTCTGGTCATCAGAATAAAATCTGGAATTAAAACTTACGTTGTTCCAAGCAAACGAAAAATAATTTTCGTCATCCAAAAGTATTATAAAATATTTTTTCTGCCAATTGTTATTTAACTATATTACGGTACTGTCTTCCTCTGGTAATACTTTACGTTCATTTGGAGTAAGTGTTTGCAAATTGTTTCCTTTTAAACGCGAAATTTTCTAGCCAACTTACGATTTGATGACCCAATTTGATTAACCTCCGATTTCTTTTAATTAAACAAGCTCAGTTTGGTCAACTTTTTTGGACTTCCTTTCTTTTTTATTTCGGTTGATGCCACTGTACAACATTCGGCGCATAATGTTGAAAAAAGTCATCGAAAATTGGACCTCAAAACCGAGGCAGCAGTGACGGTCATATGCCGGAGTTCATAATTAAATTATAATGCCAGAAGATTATCTTTCAAATAAAGTAAATTTAATGTAAATTTAGAGAATTCATCTTTGTTTTATTCCATTTCAAAGTTCTATACCTCTATAAAAAAAACACCCTTTATTATCATAAGAGAGAAAACAACAGGACATGAGTCAGTATTGAATGCAAGGCATTTTAATTACCTATTTAGCAATTTTTAATTCACTTTTATAAATTGCCTATTTCTTAAGTTACTGAGAAATGAATGTGGTAAATTTTATTAAATGAGCAAAACAGACAAACCGTCTTTAAAATATTTATGAATTTTATTTTAAATTCTCACCGGTTTTAAAGTGGAAATATTTTGTAATCATTAAAACTTGCAGTAGTTAAAAAAGCAAACCTCTCAAATATGTACACAGGCAAGCGCTTACATAACAACTGACATATGTATAATAGGTCGGAGCTATTATGGAATTTTAAAAACTTTGAACGAACGCAATGTTTGGTAACACGTTTATTTTTTTTCAAACCTAAATACTACGTAGATTTCATATTAACAACAATGAATAGAAAAAAAATTTCATAAAATCTATCCATCCTAATAGGTACAAACAAAATTGTTATGTTAGAGTTTCATATTACACCATCCAATTTTCAGCAAGAAGATTTTAACTGTCAGCAACTTTCTATGACTTAATTTAAATTTACGATGCCAACAGGAGATGAGATGCAACACTATTATTTACACAAACGCACATTGAGCAAAAAAAAAAAAAAATAACGAACGACTTTTGTTACAAATACACTAACACGAATAACAACAACAAAAATAACAAACTGCTAACGCTCCTACACCAACATGTAATAAGCACACTAGAGGCGTTCAAAATAATGAAAGGAGTTCCAAATGCAGCGAACGGTCTAATTTGGTGCCTTTGTATATAAAAACATTTAATATGAAGTTTGGTGAAAAGTCGAGGCTGAAATCGACTGAAAATTTAAACTGTGTTTTGTATGGGAAAAAATATTTTTTTTTTAGTTTTTGCAAACAATTTTTAATAGTTTATAATAGTTAATCGATATATAGATAAATGAACGTTTTCCAAAAGTTATAAATATCTAAAATCAGTTAAGAACTAGCCCAGTAAAAAAAGCACAATATATTTGAGATAATTTTCAAATCTTTTATTTCAAATTGAACACTTTAGGAAACGAAAACTAAAATATTTTAAAATATCCCCCTGGTACATTGAGTAGGGCAGCGAGTTGATTTTTGTGGATTTCTAGAAAATTGTGTGTTTTGGCTAATTTGTTGACATAAAATATTTAAAATCGAAAATTAGGTAGTTTTGTACCATTTGCTGATTTATTTTATCAGCATTACCAGAGAAGACAAATTTGCCTTTTTTGCATATTTAGCTTTTTATTGCCACTTTTACTCATCAAATAAAAATAATCAAATATTTTGGAATTTTTTTATTTTTCATTTCTGGGATTAAAATTTTTCATTTCTAGGATTAAAAGCACACTTTTCTTAAAATTTAAGAGCTTTAACATTGCATTTTTTAAATTTTCTTCGCTTTAAATGATTTTTTTTTTTATCAAAATATTTAGTATTTTATTTTGTCAAGTCTAATTGTTGTACCTTTGTGGTATTTTTGCTATTTTCTTGTAATTTGCTCAAAATATCATTAAGCTGCGGCCCAAAATCACCCCGGTCTTATTTATTTCAATTTATAAAAACGTCAACGCTTTGCTCAAGACTATTGAATTTTACACAGAAAAAATTATCAACCTAAAATATCTAATTAAAGATTTGATTTGAATTTAATTTGTTTCTGAACAAATATTTAATTGAATCAATTAATATTTTAATTTACTCTTAAATATATAAATACATATTTTATTTTAGACGCAATTATCATATTATTTTTTCATACACTGTATGCATAAATAGAAAATTTTCAGTATAAAATACCAAATACGTTTGAAGTTAGCAAACGAAACAAGCACACACACAAACAGACTCAGCATTGCAGAAAACACACAGCCAACGTATATATCGCACACTTTATTTATGAGTATCATGTTTTTTTTTGTAGAAGTTATTTATAACTTTTTTTTTCCTTCTTAGTTTCAGTAAAAGGTTTAGTTGATAGTATCATTGTCGTGATAGGTGCAAAATCAATTAAAATATTAATTGATTCAATAAATTTTTTAATTGAAACCCGTTTTTAGTTTTTTCTGTGTAAGTAACGTGATTTGAAGTATTATTATTGCCCAAGTAAAAAAAAAATTGCCGTGGGTCAAATTATATTAAATTACACTGATAGAATTTTCCTTCATAGTATTAATGAAACGATTTCATTGAAATCGATTCATTGGTTTAATGAAGAATTTCATTAACTGAATGAAAATTCATTAATATTGGTATTTTTTTCATTAACATTTTTTATGATTTTTTCATAACTTCATAAAAAAAATTCATTAAATTAATAAAAAATTTTCAAATTTGTTTCAATAAAAATTTTGACTTGTAATAAGAAAAAAAAAAATTTTTTTTTGTACTATCATTTTGAAATAAAAAAACTGAAATATTTTTTTTAAACAGAATTAAACGAAACTTTAATATAAATAATTTTTTTTTATTAAATTTGCCTAGAGCTAACAGTTTTTGACGAATTTGAATAGTTGATTACTAAATTCCAGGGAACAGATTCTTTAAGAAAATCGACATAGTTTTGTTCAAAACGTTATGCCAAAGGATAATAAATTTTGGTTTTTAACAACATTGTTTTTAACAATATTTAACATTTTTATCTAACATGGTCGTAATTTAACTACAAAAAGTGGACTATAATCGTCGATCGTTCTACAGAATTCCAAGCCAGATCGATAAAAAATTACATATTTTGTACCGACATATATTTTCTTATATGTCGGTAACACAAATTATAAAAAATGTAAAGAAAGATTGAACAATTTTGTAAAAAGAAAACAATAAAAACAGAAATAAATTAAAATTGAACCAGACCTTATAAATAATATCAACGAATGATAATTTCTCAATAGCCACCAAATTAATGCTATGCTAAAATAATCATAAAAAGTGCAAATTATTAAATATCAACGAAAATATTTCATACAAACTATTAATTTCATTCATTAAACACATGAAACTTTCATAACGATTAGGCTAGCATTAATGAAAAAAATTTCATATACTTTATGAAACTTCCATTGGGTCAATGAAACCATTCATTTAAATTGATTTAATGAAACACATTTCATTGACTCAATGAAACGTTTCTTTGAGGACTTTTTTATGAAAAAATTCATTGGATTAATGAAGGAATTCATTAATATTACTCACAAATTTCTATCAATGTATGATCCGTAAAATGAGAACATAAAATTTTTTTTAAAATACATAAAATTGTATCAAATTTGATACAATTGCATGATATTAGATCTAATTTGATGTAATTAAACACAATTTTGTACAATTTGATTTATATTCGATACATTTTCATTCGAATTTCGTCCCTATAAAAGTGTTTGTGTATTTTATATAATTGTATCTAATTATAAATAATTCTATTTTATTTGATAAAAGTTGATACGAACAGTTCCTAGTTTTTATCAACAGTTATATCAAATTATATCTAACTTTATAAACTAGTATACATGACTTATATTATTTTAACATTTTTTTTTTAACGAAGGTAAAACTGTGAAGCCAAGAAATAATGGCTCCATTTCAATAATTTAACTCCGAATAGGGTTGTTTTGTAGAAAGATATACTTTTCAGAATTTTTCACTATTAAAATGTATAAATCTTTTTTTTATTCGTCTGTATGAACTCTTATCATATGTTAAACATCTTGTGCTAACTTATGCTAACTAACGTGGGTAAAGTATATTGTTTGTTAATTTTCGTTAAAAGTAAAAAATAAACATTTTGTATATTAACTTACTCAAAAATCTCATCTCCGGAAGTATATAATTATAGTTATCTAAAATCACTTAGAAAATAGTTTTCATATGGCACCACATATAATTAAATTTGGCTTTGCAATGTACCGTATACAAAAATAATTTTTGAATTCAATTACAAAATATTCAGTGCATGTATTTATATATAATTTTGTATTGAGCAATATATGCCTCTATAAAAAGTTATAAAATAAATATTTTTAATATTGGTGCACGTGGTTTTAAGTAATTATATGTACATTAATGTTGAATTATATACGAACTCACAAAAATTATAAAGGGTCCGCCATCTAACGTTTTTTTTTCAACTAGTGCTGATTTCGTGAATGGTAACACTTAGCTCATGTCTGATTTGACAGATAATTAGTTTTATCCTTACGCTGAACGAATATGGTTGTGTATACGCTTGAACAACGCTGGAAAATATTGCGACACTACTTTGAAAATCATGGTAATGAGCAAGGAGTGGCCGTTACAGTCAATGGCGATCGTTATCGGGCCATGTTGAACGAATTTTTGTTCACAAAGAGGAGGATATTGGCAACATTTGGTTTCAACAGGACGGCGCTACCTGCCACACAGCCGAAGCTACACTCGATGTTTTGCGCCCAGTTTTTGAAGATCGCATTATCAGCCGCAGAGCTGATGTCGTTTTTCCACCTCGGAGCTGCGATTTGACACCGTTGGACTATTATTTGTGGGGTGCCGTCAAAGATAAGTGTTACGCCAACAAGCCAGAGACAATTTACTCTTTAAAGGACAATATTCGTGAAGCCATTGGTGAAATACAGCTGCACACAATCGATAATGTGCTTAAAAATTGGACCGATGGTGTAGGCTACTGCATGGCCAACCGAGGCAGCCATTTGAATGAAATTATTTTCCATTATTAACCGAAAGGATTGTACTTTCAAATAAAAAAGAAATTTAAGAAAATATTCAGTAGTTTTTTTTATAGCATTTTCAAAAAAAAAAGTTATGTTGCGGACCTTTTATATAGTAATTGGGTATATTAAGTGTAATTGTATATAAGACAATATAAAATAATATATTTTTATATCTACCCCCATATACATATGCATTAAACAACACAAAGCTATATACAATTAGATACAAATATTTATGCTTCAGCATATATGTTTATATAACTATATAAATTTATGCATTGAAACGTTTAGCTGTATAAAATTATATATGAATATATATAAAATTGTACTTGGGTGTTTAAAAAATTATATAATTAATTTCAAAAACGTTAAGAATGTGTACTCGAATTTTATGGTCAAGTTGTATTAGGCACATTAGTTGTCTTGGGTACTTTTTTTACTGGGCTAGTTCTTAACCGATTTTCCATTTTTATACTTTTTTGAAATCATTATTTTGTCTATATATCGATTAATTTATCATATAGAATAAAAACTATTACGACATTAAAATTTTTTTTGCAAAAACATTCAAAAGTAATATTTTTCCCATGGAAGCTTTTTTAAACTTTCGAAATAGCTTTCAGATAATAGTCTTTCAAATTTCATTAAACTTGATATTTGTATTCTGCTAGTAAATGTGGAGATTACGTATTTTTTGGTTTTCCAAAATTCGTTATAGCTCGCGTTTAATAGCTTGGGTGTTAGAAATGTACAAAGTCTGAGTTATCATAACTTTTGAACGCGTCTTCAGAAAAGTAAAAATTTGGTGTCATTTTAAAGATCAAATGCTCTTCTTGAAACCAAATTAACAAATCCCTATCTCGCGAATATCTGAAAAAAACCATAGTTAATGTTTATAAATTTTGTTTTAAAATTGACTCACAGTATCACTAGCAATTTAAATTTGATAATCACAGGTTTTCAAAAAAAAAAACGTAAATTTTCCGAAAGTATATTTGATATATAATATAAAATTTGTTATATTTACATATAGTGCAATTGGACAATTTTCTATATTTTTTGTCACGATTTTTGTTATGATAACTTAAGCATTGTATAATTCTTACACATTTGCTAAAAACCCAAAACTTTGAGCAGCGACTAAACGAGAACTATAATGCATTTTTTCAAAAAGAAAATATATGTAAACACCATATTAATTACTATAATGTTTATATCATGTTTTACTTAAATCAAAAGAGATAAAAATAACAAACCAGCAATATTTTGGTAATGGGTGCGATGCACTACCTTGTAATGTATACTCCTTACCTGTGTCATTATTCTCCAACAGAAAGTGATGAGTTACTGATAATGGGTTACACAAGTCATTACTTTGTAATGTATACTCCTTACCTTCAACATTATTTTGAAACATAAAGTAATGAGTTGCCAATAATTGGACACTCATGGGTTACCTAGTAATGATACATCATTACCTTTCACATTATACGAAAATATAAAATATTGATTTACCGATCATCAATTACATATTGCATGAAATATAAGCGTAAAGTGATGTTTAATTTGAATGTTTATTTTGGAAATCTATATTTAGACATATTATTTTGTGATTTTTATTTATTTAATTTAAAAAAATTACTTTAGTTAGTCTCTTTATAGGAAGAAGAAGAAGAAAACATTTTTATTGAACAATTTTACGGACACAAGGGATACACCAGACTGCCGCAGTTTCGTCCCCCTCCTGGGACTCGTCAGTGGTTATTTATGTGTCAATTGAACAAAGTATTTTATATTGTTAATTTTGCTCTATATGAAAAACTTTTTTATTTTTGGTGTCGTACTGTGATTTGAACTCACGGTCTTAGCAACAAGCTATGCATCGTAATCTCGCCTCTTAACGAGTTGAGCCACGGTCGACACAGCGTTGACTGCGACTAAATTGGAGTTTGGTCACACTACATACACACAAGTATTGTTTCGATCAGAAGAGACAGAATTAGCTAATACCAATGCACAATTCATTTCTCAACTAGAATGCTTTTTCTTCTTAATCCTATCTCTTTTTCACAAGTAATTATCACGTTTTACTTTTAAAATTTTTTTTATAATTTAGTTTTTCTGAAAATCTATTTATAGACATATTAATTTTCCTAACCCGGTAACAATAAAAGTAACCAGTTACTTTACCCCCTACGAGGTAATGAGTCCACCCATTACTTTTAGGCTCATCCCTGTAAAAGTAAGGTGTATTGTAATGCATGTAGCCCTATGGCGATACATTATTTTACCCATTATTTAGTAATGTGTGGTTTTGTTGGAAATATTATTTTTTGTGCTCATTATTTTTAAAATGTCCCCCATACAATATACAGTTTCAATTGATATCCGCCTCGATTTTTCCTTATCAAACCGGCACCAAACTTCATATTAAATGTTTTTATAGACAAGAGAAACAAATCCGTGGACTTTAAAACTCATTTTGAAAAGTGGCCATGCAATGTTGAACTCCTCTAAAGAATACACATGAACTAAAAAGCACACACATATTGAGAACACCCAATAAAAATTTTAACAACAACAGCAACAAAAGGTAGAATAAATATTACAATGTCCCCAAATAGTACAAACTACTGATGTAGTATTTACAAGAGTATATTTGCATGTGTGAATATGAAAATTTTCTAAATTTACACCTAGAATATATAGACCATTATACATACGATTATAAAAATACACACACACACACTTACATGATTATCAACATTAGTAGTTGAAAGTGTTTTCATTATGCGCTGAATATTTGAGAACAACTTTTTTTGGCATTTTCTTTTGCCGTAACTGCTGCTTTTAGTTATATCAAAGAGTATATACAAATAGAGAGGCTACACTTCCCACTCCTCTCAGCAACACAATACCGAACTCGGCAAGCAAATGAAAACATTGTTATTACATTAAAAAGGTATAGCAACATGTTGATAACAAATTGTTGCTTAAAACACTCACTTTTATTTTGCTTATATTTTGTTGTTTTCTATTAAAAATGCATATAGTGATTTTATCATTAATATTTAATGAAATTACAAATTTTATAAAATTATAAAATTATTATGTAAAAACATGATAAATAGTAATTTAAACTTTTAAATTTCTGCAACATGTTTTTATTTGCGAGTTTACGAACAAATGAAAAGAGAGCACAGATTGAGTGACACTGAGTAGTATGGAAACCCACTGCTTATATCTTTACCATTTCATATGCAAAAAAAGAAAATAAAATAGTATTCCATCGTAGATTTAACTAGGAAATGTAAGTATTTGATATTTATGTCTCCCAAGATAGTTGCAACTATGAAAATATGGAAAAATTCTCGTGTCCTACTATATAATACTATAACTGTTATATTGGATAAAAG
Source organism: Delia radicum (assembly GCA_021234595.1). Taxonomy (NCBI): domain Eukaryota; kingdom Metazoa; phylum Arthropoda; class Insecta; order Diptera; family Anthomyiidae; genus Delia; species Delia radicum. The sequence continues at coordinate 215,204,827 of CM037851.1, forward strand.
AAAACATAATTTCCGTATATAGGGTTTTTATCATCAAAACTATCAATGTTACTACAACAGTTTGGTTTTAAAATCCACAAAAGTGTGGCTTCGAACTATAACTCGAAAAGCTTATCAATGCTTAAAAACGCAACTTGTTTGTAAAATTATTTTTTTTTTTGCTTTTTATGTATAACGTATGCGCAATGAAATTGCAACAACTTTTGCATAGCTGATTAAAAAACAGTAATTATGCTATCAACTTTTTACTTTGTTTAGCCAAAGAGTATATACAAATAGTCAAGCTACAGTACACAGAGTTTCTTCGGGCGAGGTAATGAAAACATTTTTTTTCTCTAACAAATAATTGCAACATGTTGATACAAAATTGTTGCTTAAAACACTCACTTTTGTTTTGCTTATATTTTGTTATTTTCTATTAAAAATTAATATATTTAAATTTTATCTTGCTGATGTTCTTTCCTTAGAAAGGGAAAACTTGTTAAAATTCTTCTAGAAAACTCCACCAAAACAATTTGCTTTCACAAAAACAACAGTTACAAATAACGTATTGGGACATTTTAAAAATAATGAGCACAAAAAACGAGAATTTCAACATTACCTCTTCTGATTTTAGTAAAACATTCTTCTAGTTAATTTGGTGTTTACGTATTTTTTGTTTTTCCTAAATTCGTTATTGTTCGCGTTTAGTCGCTGCTCAAATTGGGGGGTTTTTAAAAATTGTGTTATTTATTACACAATGATTGAATTATCATAGCTTTAGAATGTGTGAACAAAAAATTAAATATAATGTATAATTTTGAAGATCAAATCCTTTTTTTTTTTTTTTTTTTTTTTTTTAAATTGTTGCAAAAAATGAATTATTTTCGCGAAAAGGATAAAGAAATTTAAAAAATGTCCTTAATTGGCGAATATCTTAAATTAACCCAAAATGAATTTTAATAAAATTTATTTTGCAACTTTCTCATAGTATCACTTACAACTAGAGTTTTTCACGGAAATTACCGACATTTTTCAATCCCGAAATCCTGGGAAATACGTCGGGAATTCCCGGGAATTTTTCCGTAATGTTTTTAATAAACATACGTTTTTTAAGAGTATAAATTAAAAATTGTATACAGATAATTTTCTTGAACGGGATTTAATGAAATTGTTCACTAATCTAATGAAGTGTTCTACACAAAGTAAATTAATAATTTTTTTTGAATTTTATGAAAAAGCATCACAATTTTAATGAAACTTCTTTATTAGGTGTATGGAATTTTAAGAAATATAATTAATTTTTTGAAAAACATGTGTGAAAACTGCTTTAATTTAATTCCTTAAAAACTTTACGATACACACAGAGAAAAATTTAGCAATTTGCCAACTGAAACTCGTTTACTATGACTCAAATTCCGTTATTACGAGTTTCAGAGAGTTGGCACAACTTAAAATTTGTTTTCATAACAAAGTTGGGTTAATTTAACTGAATTTTAGTTGCAACACCCAAAATATTCAGAAATCGAATGTAAATATCGTTGTACTAACTAAATTTATAAGTTGCTACCATTAACATACACTTTTCCATTCGGTTGGCACTTTATTTCTCTGTGTGTAGCAATGAAAATGCAATCTCGAATTCTTACCCAGCTAAAAATAACCTGAATTTGGTAAGCAGTAACTCCATTTTATGCTTCCAAAATAGCGCTTCACCGCATTACATACTATAAAGCAATTGCGGAAAGCTTTCTGTAGTGCTTCCTAAAATGCTTTCTTTGAAGCAGTGAATAATGCATACAATAAAGCAATAAAGAATGCATACCATGAAATATTAATGTTTTCAACATACAAAAAAGCGCTTCTTATTGCCTAAGAAGGCATGAATTTATTGCTTCTAAGAGCACATGAAAGAAGCACTTTTCACCTGCTTAAAAGAGACACACCAAGTGAGACATAGCGAAAAAAATGAATGCCTTATGCTTTGGAATCGCTTCGAAATTAAGTAATGCCTTCCGGAAACGCTTCTGCGTAAGCACTATTTTTTGCTGGGTAGTCACTCCATATGCTCCAGCTTTAATGAAAATTGTCACAGGATCTCGTCCATTGGAAGTTTTCATAGAACCTATGAAATAATTTTCATTAAAGTCAATGTTTATTAAATCTTTGTAGAATTAATGAAAATCTTCATAAAACTAATGAATCATTCCGACAATGAAGCGTTTATATAATTTATAAAACAGTTTCATCAATTTTTTTTAATATTAAGAAGATCTTTGAATTAATAAAATGAATGTCTTGGAAAATATACGATTCATTGGAGCGTTGTGGTGTAATGGTTAGCGCGTTGGACTGTTACACAGATGGTCCCGGGTTCGATTCCCGGTGACGACAACATCAATTTAGAAAAATAATATATATGAGTTTTCTATCACTTATATTTATCGCTGCGCCCACCTTCGGTGTTCCCATAGCACTTAACCCCACCGAAGTAAAATAATGAATCAGGACTATGAAACAAAAAGCTTCAATAAATTCGCCAACTCTACATCAGGTGGCGAGCAACAACTGTTCTAAGACTTATCATCTCGCGCAATTACAGTGTTGCCATGTTTGAAGCCCTTCATCTTTCACCACCTTTCATATCTCCACTATCCCCTTTCCAAAGAAAGCATCACATTAATTAATAGGAAGAATTTCCTGAGTGTTGCTTCTCTTTTTAAAAATTAAAATTAAAAATTATTTAAAAAAAAAAAATTTTAGAAGTTCAAAATTAATAAAAGGTTACATTGAACTAATAAAGCACTTTATAAAATATGTTGAACACTTGAGAATTAAATCTTAAAACTAAAGTTTGAAATGTATGAAAACTAATGAAATTATGAAATTTTATGAAAAAATAAAAAAAAAATAAGTCTTTGAAATAATTTCATAGATCTAAAGAAAATTTTCGTTAAATTTATAAAAAGATAATTTATGAATTCGAATGAATTTTGTTATGAAACCATGAAACTTTATTAAAAAAGTTTTTGAAAAATTTCTTAATATTAATAAAATATCTTGGATTTAATGAAATTCTTCATTAAATCTCCTGAAAAAAAATTGTATGAAATTTTTTCATTAATGTCGTGAAGGACATTTCTATCAGTGTATAAATGGGTTTTCATGAAAAATACCCAAAGAATAGTGTTAACAAAAATAATACAGTAGAGGAGTACTTTTATTACATGTAATTTGTAAAACTGTAGAAACAGGAGAAAATGCGATATTTATATAATTTTGTTTGGTCCTATGAATGAATCCTTTTAAAGGAAACTTTATCAATTAAAAAGAAACTTTAATAATTTTCTTACTGAGGGGTGATTCCCGGAATACCGGAAATTCAAAAATGATTTCCGCTTTCCCGAGATTTCTCATTTCTCTCAAAACCCCTACGTATGCTTATACAAATTTTAAGTGTGGAATCAGAGGCGTTCAAAAATAAATGGAATTTTTCCAAAGTATCTTAGCAATCTTATAAAAGTGAAATATTAATATTCTGGGTACTTGAGGTTGTTATAACACAAAATAAATTTAATATTGATATATTTTTAAATTTGTTTAAATAAAATATTTTTATGAAAATATATGCTTTTGGGAAATCGGGAAGTTTTTTAATATATGGCGGCGATACTTAAATTTTTTTTCGAAAATTTTAAAATAATTTTTTTTTGATGAATCTTTATTTTACAGAGGGTTGCCCGTCAAAAATTCGAAGTTTCTAAAAATAAGAAGTGCATAGTGTATAATCCCTGTTGTTAAGAGTTCCAAAAATGTATTTCACTGCTGAAAATTTGTTTATCGATCTTTTAAGATCTGAACCGACATTAATTTTTCATATTTGTTTCAAGATTTACTGAAACGTGTGCAATATTCAGAAAAATTCGGTTAAAAAAATTGATTTTGGCTTGAAATATCTATTCGATTTTTTAATTCTCTTGTTGCGTATCTTACAAAATAATAATAATTAATAATTTTCTTACTGAGGGGTAATTCCCGGAATACCGGAAATTCAAAAATGATTTCCGCTTTCCCGAGATTTCTCATTTCTCTCAAAACCCTACGTATGCTTATACAAATTTTAAGTGTGGAATCAGAGGCGTTCAAAAATAAATGGAATTTTTCCAAAGTAGCTTTGATATTGAATATAAAATTTTGTATATTCACATAGGCAAACATATTCAGATTTCAATATGTTTTTGTCGATAACGGGAAAATCGACATGCACATTACATTGGAGACCACATATATTTAAACTGCGTACTCAGATTATAGTTATCACGTCCTATGTCGTTACAAAAGAATATTTAAAGGTAAATTTTTAAGAAAATTATTTATATATTTCAGTTCAGCAATAAATTATTTATTTATTTATTTATTTATTTTATTAACATTATAATTACAAATTATAAGCTAATTAATGATGAGCAATGGCAACGCAGGCCTTCAGCTCGATATTTCTTAAAATAACTGATAAGCTACTATATTAAGGATATAATTATATATATATGTATAAATGTATGTTAGATTTTGTCATAGAGTTTGGATATTTTGAGGAATCTTAAAATTGTTTGGATATTGTGTTGGGTGGGATTGGAAAGATATAATTTTGGGTCTTTATTTTGGAATACTTGTAAGCGTATTGTATTAAATTTGGGGCAATTTGATAAAAAATGAAGTGGATCTGTCCCATAAGAGGAGCAACTGCAATAAGGGGGTATGATTAATTTTAAAATATGTCCATGTGTGATTTTGGTATGTCCTAGTCGTAGTCTAGTGAATACTACAGTGTCTTTTCTATTTATACTGGAATAATAAGCGTCATTTATAGTTGTCCGGTTGTTGTTTATGGACTTGTACCAACTCGATGTCGAATCAAACGTAAGATTTCTGTCGATGGTGTAGTAGTGGTTATATATGAACTTGTTAAGGTCGTTAAGATCGAAATTGGGGTTAGAAAAAACAGGAGATGTGGCTGCGCTTTTAGCAACGAGATCTGCGTATTCGTTTCCAATAATATTACAGTGACCTGGTAACCACAAGAGTAATATATTTGGATATCTATCTGTTAATATGTTTCGGATAAGGGAGACATAAAAGTTGTTGTTATTAATGTTCATTATGGATTTAATCGTCGATAGTGAGTCGGTGCATATGACAAATTTACCTTTCCTTGGTTTGAGATAAAGCACAGCTTCATAAATTGCAATTAGTTCTGCAGAATATACAGAACTGAAGTGCGGTAACAAAGAAATCTTGATTATATCTCTTTCAGTTGTAATGCTGAAGGAGGTTGAAAGCCTTGTTTTAGAGCCATCTGTGTAAAGAAAATTGTAGCTATTAAGTCTGTGCTTTATCTCATTAAAAAGTTTTTGGTATTGTGTCGGGCAAGTATTGGATTTTAAGTAACGTGTTAGAGAAGTGTCGAACATGTCTTTTTTTAAAAGTCCATGAAGGGTTGGATTTTTGTCTAAAATTGATATTTTTAAGTGGTATATTTATTTCTTGGCATTTTTGAATTACCTGGTAAAGGACTGATGGAAATCTGGGGATTTTTTTTGACTTTTGTAGTTTATTTTTAATTTGTTTGAGAGGTGTGTCGTTGTCATAGATTATTGTTCTGAAAAGTTTAGTTGTTAAAATATCCCTTTGTGTTGTAATGGGTAGAGTATTTGATTCAAACAGCAAATTTTTTATAGGAGTAGTTCGGAAAGAACCGAGAGCGTTTCGAATTGCAGAGTAGATGATTGTTTCGATTTTTTTAATATCAGATCTAGGTGCGTGGCCATAGATAGGTAATAAGTAGTTTATTTTTGATAGTATAAGAGCTCTAACGATTGATATAAGACTGTTTGTATTGCAGTTGAGTTTAAAGCTTGAAAGACATTTGACAATATTGAGTCGTTTTGATAAGGAAGATGCAAGAAAATTAATGTGATCTTTCCAGTTGTATTTGTTGTTTATATATAGGCCCAGTATTCTGAGAGTATTCACTTCCGACAATGTGAAATTACCAGATTGGATTGTACAGTGGCAGTTTTTCTTTTTGCATATATGCAGGTATTTGCATTTTGTGGCAGACAGTGTGGCTCCGGAGAACTCGCACCAATTGTTTATGCTGTCGAAAATATTATTAAGGTTCAGCACCGGATTTTTCTCTTTAGATTGAATAATCAAATTGAGGTCGTCAGCGTAAGCTGAGAGATATATTTCTTTATTAACGGATATTAGGCCGTATAGTTTATTGAACGCTATTAGGAATAGGATTACAGACAACGGTGATCCCTGTGGGATACCGTTGTGTAATGGTAAAGTGGTAGAGTATCGATTTTCGATTTTTACCATGATTTTCCTGTTTGTCATGAAATTATATACATAATTTATTATTTTAGGACCGACTTTCCATTCTATAAGTTGTTCCATTATAGAATGAATACCTACTCTATCGAATGCTTGCATAAAATCAAGTGATATTATGGTAATGTGCTTTCGTAAAGAGAGGGCGTTCGTGATTAAATAGTCTACAAAGAGTAGGCTATCAATAGTCTACTTCCCCCTTTTAAAGCCAAACTGGTAGTTATTAAGTAGTTTGTGTGACGTTACAAACCACCATAACCTGTTGGCTATAATCCTATCAAGAACTTTTGAGATGCAGGGGTTTAGTGAAATGGGTCTGTAGGATTTAACTATAGATTTGTCTGAGCCAGGTTTAAGAATAGGAATAACTACACTTGTCTTAAATTTTTGTGGGATGTAACTAGAGAAGATTGAATTAAAAAGCTTAACAATTCTTAGTTTTGTGTTGCGAGGCAACATTTTTAGCATAGGGTAGGAAATTCTATCCAAGCCAGGTGTTTTCCCCTTTAGTTTGCTTAAAACTGATTCGAATTCTATAAACGTTATTGTTTCTTCGATTACCATTGCCTGCTGGCAGGGTATGCATGTAGCTAGTCCAGTCTTGAACTTGTTCTTGCTTAAGCGGAAATTGTTGTTAAAATTTTCGTCGGAAGAGTTTTTAGACCAGAATTTTGCAAATTCATTGGCCATTACACCTTTGCTTAGTATGTTTTTGTTTGGGTCATCTAAAGACGTTATACAGTGAATTTTGTGATTGGCTTTATATCCAGTAAATGTTCTGATGTTTGACCATATCGTTGCCACAGGTGTTAATGGGTTAATAGAGGACGTAAAACTGTTTATTGATTTGTTTTTTGAGATTTTTATTTCTCTTTTATACTTGGAGCATGCTTTTTTATAGTTTAAAAGGTTGATTTGGTTCATATTTCTTTTGAAAGTAAGCCAAGTTTGGTTTTTTATCAATTTCAAGCTTTCTAAATTTTTGTTCCACCATGGAACTCTATAAACAAAATTTTTGTTAATTTGAGGTGTAGACGTGTTTGCTGCCTGCAGTATTATTTTTGAAATGTTAGCACTTTCCTTATTAATATTATGGCTCACTGATCTGCCCATATCAAAGCTTAAACATTTTTCTTTGAACTTTGCAATATTAGCATCTTGAACTCGAAATTTAGGCTTAAAAGAATTGGGTTCGCCAGAGTTTGGGAACAGTGAAATAATTATGGGGAAGTGATCACTTCCACAAAGGTCGTCCTCTGTTTTCCACTCTGCGAAGCTAGCTAATCTTGAGGAACAAAATGAGAGATCTATGTATGAGTAAGTGCCATGTGTATTGAGGTGAGTCGGGGAATTATCATTTAGAAGAATAAAATGGGAGTCGTTTAAGAATTTAAATAATGTTTTGCCTTTGTTATTGCTTGTGCGAGCACCCCAACTAACATGAGAGCCGTTAAAGTCTCCCGTTATGAGACTAGGCATGCCTATATCATTAAAAATATTATTTAAATTTGAGGTATTGAAATTTTTATCGGGTGGGATGTATGCACAAGTGAAGCAAAATTTAAATTTAGATGTAATCTCAAAACGTAAAGAGTCGAAGTCATTAGCTGTATTGATTTGGCTGTGCTTTATTGAGTTATGAATTAAAATGGCAACACCGCCGTAACGGGTTGTTGATGTATTAACGTGGTAAAATGAAAAGTTGATTGGGATAGGGATATTGGGTTGATTATGGATATGGGTTTCTTAAAGGGAAATGATTTTTGGGTTGTGCTTTTTGATTAGTGTCTGTAACTCACTATAATTATTTAAGTATCCGTTTATGTTCCACTGGATGACATTAAGTATCATATTTCGAATATAAAGTTTGAGTAGTTTTTTTGTGAGAATTGCTAGATATGTTTAACAGTGAATAAGACCATTTGGGTGATATAAAACAAATAGATAGTTGCGATTTAGAACAGAAATTATTAGGAGTGTATATTAATGGCAAAGTATAAATGTGGATTTTAAATATGGAAAAGATTCCATTTTTATGATTTAGTTTTTTAAAAAAGATGTTAATACTTAATATGGTGTAATAAGAAGTTATGAAAGGTATAAAAAGCGTTAATAAATACATGCAAATATACATAATGATTGTGTAGCTATTAATAATATTACAGATCGTTAGAGGACAGAAAGTCCATTTGATCTTCATCGTTGATTGATGTTAGTTTTTTTTGTTTCTTTGATTTATGTTTTGTAGTGGGACTAGTTTCCTTTTCTTTTGATTTCAATTTAGATTGGAGCCGTTTTCGATGTTTTCCTGGGAAGTATTTTAACTTTCGGGTCCATGTTGTCGGTTGCTGCGCTTATCTGGGTTTGGAGATCCGTTTCGGAATCTGTTATTGAATCGTATCTAATATTAGTTCTGGGAGTTGGTGTTACAAAAACAGGATCGACTGATGTTTTTTGGGATGAGGCAGAAATGTTGTTGTTTTGGCTGATGTCTAGGTTATTAGTGTTGGCAACTGATGCGTATAATGATCCATCGTGGTGATGGCGTTGGTTGTAAATTTTATATGCAGTTTTGTTATCGACCTTATCAATTGTTTTTATTGCTTGCAGCTCTTTATGTTTAATAAAAATTGGGCATTTTTTTATCTTTAGAGGAGTGATTGGTGTTTTCGATTTTATTATGTATGCAGTTTACGCAGTTCGGCTCTTTTGCACACTCTTCTTTGTCTGATTTTAAATGATATTCGCTGGCGCATTGAAAGCAAATTTTTTTATTTTTGCAAAACTTGGCAATGTGACCAAATTGTTGGCAGTTATTGCATTTCATTGGTAGTGGTATATATGGACGAACATTGACTCTTTGATACCCAATATTTATTTCGGTGGGAAGTGTAGTAGAAGAAAAGGTTAGAATTATAAGACCGGTTTCAGTTAGTTCGTTATTTACCAATTTATTAATTTTTTTAACATCGCATACGTTTTGATCTAAAAGTTCACTTGATATTACACTCTCAGCGACCCCTCGTAGATCGTTGCAGTAGATAACACCTTTAGTTTCATTTAACTTCTTATATTCTATTACTTCCACTTCTATTTTGTCAGAAATAGCAGTTAGTGTTGTTAGTTTATTCGCTTGCATATAGTTTTTTGTTTTAATTAATAAACTTCCACTCAATAATTTTTTACATTCCTCAACTTCACCGTTACATGTGCTATCGATGGCCTTTTTTATCAAGAAGGGAGATACGTTTGCGAGAGTTTCTTTAATTTCTTTTTTCCCTGTTTCGTCTGTACCTTCTGATTTTGTTGTTCTACTCATTAATAAGTATATGGGACCTGGTTGAGATAAATTACTTGCTTTAGACTTATCCCATTTAAGAGACGGCAAATCTGGTGGTTTATTCATATTGAGTGTGTTATTTCACACTCTTTAAAAAAAAAAAAACAAAACACGTTGCAGTTAAATTATTTTTTTCTTTCACTAATAAAATATAATTATGAGTTTATCAATATTTATTATATTGGTGTTTATTGTTTTTTTTTTTTTAATTGGTATTTTTGAACACCTAGTTCAATTGAAAACGATAGACCGGATTATGATTACTATCTTGAGAGCGTTCATAGCTTTAATGAAAATTGTCACTGGAACTCGTCCACAGAAGCCTTTCATTGCTTAAAGTCAATGTTTATGAAATGTTTGTAGAACTTATGAAAATCTGCATAAAACTAATGAATCATTCCGACAATGAAGCGTTTATAGAATTTATGAACAGTTTCATAAAATTTCTTAATATTAAGAAGTTCTGAGCCAATGAGAAGCTTCATGTGATTTTTTAAACAATTTCATAGTAGTCAAAAATTAATAAAAGGCTACATTGTAATAATTAAGCACTTTATAAAATATGTTGAACATGTTAAATCTTAAAACTGAAGTTTGAAATATATGAAAATGAATGAAATTATGTAATTTTTTGAAAAAATAGATATATAAAAATAAATGAAATAATTTTATAGCTCTATAAAAAATTTCGTTAATTTTATGAAAAGATAATTTATGAAATCGAATAAATTTTTTTTATGAAACTATAAAATTTTATGAAGAAAATTTACGAAAAATTTCTTAATATTAATAAAATCTCTTTCATATAACGAAATTCTCCATTGAATCTACGAAACAATTTCTATGAAGTTGTTTCATTAATATCATGAAGGAAAATTTTCTCATTGTACTCATAAAATAATGTCAATGTGGATATCAAATTGAAAGATATTACGCTCTGGAAATCCGCAAAATTATTTGTAGTAATATTTCAGGACAAAAAATTTTAAAAGTGTTCTATTAAAAATTTGATCCTTCAATATCCTTTACTGTTTCTAATTAGTTCGTCAAAAGAAAAACTTCATGTCAAAATTTTGACTGCACTGTTATACATCAAATTTCAGCCTTCTAGCTCTATAAGATTAGCAACAGCAGCGATTTAAAATAGCCGTGTAAAGGGTGATTTTTTAAGAGCTTTCGGATTTGTTAAAAAAACACAAAAAATTTAGAGAAATGTATGAAATCTTTTACAGTTTTATTAGTTTTTTGTTTTTATATACATCGAGATTATTTTTATGTTATTTCAATTTATAACGAGCTTTCAACCTCCGTATATTTACAAAAATAAAGCAAATCCAACATATTAGCTAGGTTGATACTAGTATTTCGATCTGGCTAAAGATCTCATCAGAACCCGAAGTTTTAGAAAAGCTAGAGCCTCTATAATAGGCAGAACTTTAACAAAAAACCTATTAATAATCAATTTTGTTCCATTCTTGTCTTCTTAGTAATCAACCACGTGGTTAGGTCTTTTCCTAACAAGCATCATGACGTTACTAAACTTTGAAGACCAAAAATGTTCTATTTATATAAAAAATTTTTAGTGTGTACTCTGGCTCAAGTAATATTTTTTACAGTTATATTAGTTTTTTTTTTATATACATCTTTATTTGAGTCGATAGAGCGATCTATATAATTCAATGTTTAAAGATGATTTCATGTAAATGTTGACCGCAACTACTCCTCAAATGGTTCATACGCTGGGTCCAATTTTGACATACTCTCTCCAACATATCGGCCGGTATCGCACGAATGAATTCTTCAATATTAGCTTCCTGTGCGTAAACCGTTGCGGGCTTGTCCCTATAGACATGAGCCATAACATGGCCCCACAAAAAATAGTCTAAAGGCGTTAAATCGCACTATCTAATTGACCGGCCCCAAACGTGAAATAAACTGTTCACCGAACTCGCCCAAACTGACCATGAATTGGAAGAAGTGCACGATGCACTTTCTTAACCGAGCATGAATTTTGATAATAAAATTCAATAATCTGCAAGCGTTGTTCGTTTGTAAGTCGATTCATGGTTAAATTATTGACCAAACTAAACATGTTTAACAGTAACATGTTACAGGAAAACATAGGACATTTTTGGTATTTTAGGTATTTTAGCAAATATTTGTTTATGCATACAGTTTTAGGGCTTAAAACGTGTGTTAACTAAAATGTATTTGAAATCTGAATTAAATTTTTTTTATGAATACGAGCGTAAATGTGTGTTTGTAAACTAAATCTTTATAGTGATTATTAATGTAGTATGGTCAAATTGCAACCAAATATACGTTCAGATAGACAGACAAAAGCGAAAGACAAGACACATCTTAGATAATTTTTTATGTTTCCTTTTGACATAGAAACTTACGTGTAAATAACAAAAGGATAATTTTTCTACAAAGTTTTTAAATTTTTTTCAGTCTACTTATGTTCAGCAACAATTTTATTAACTTTTAGCAAAAATTTTTTAAATTTTAATCAACTAAGTGTTGGCATAACTTTTTCTGAATCTAGTTATTTTGTTGCTAAAAATCAGCTCGCTTATTTTCAGCAAATGTTTTGCTGACATTAGCGGTTTTTTGCAAGCACGCTTCAGACTAAAATTTTGCTGATTCAGCAAAACCTATTGCTGACTTTACTAACTTTTTTTTTGAGTGTAGTAAGTGTTAGCAATCTTATAAAAGTGAAATATTTATTTTCTGGGTACTTGGGGTTGTTATAACACAAAATAGATTTAATATTGATATAATTTTAAATTTGTTTAAATAAAATATTTTTATGAAAATATATGCTTTTGGGAAATCGGGAAGTTTTTTAATATATGGCGGCGATACTTAAATTTTTTTTCGAAAATTTTAAAATAATTTTTTTTTTTGATGAATTTTTATTTTACCCAGGGTTGCCCGTCAAAAATTCGAAGTTTTAAAAATAAGAAGTGCATAGTGTATAATCCCTGTTGTTAAGAATTCTTAAAATGTATTTCACTGCTAAAAATTTGTTTATCGATCTTTTAAGATCTGACCGACATTAATTTTTCATATTTGTTTCAAGATTTACTGAAACGTGTGCAATATTCAGAAAAATTCGGTTAAAAAAATTGATTTTGGCATGAAATATTTATTCGATTTTTTAATTCTATTGTTGCGTATCCTACAAAATTAACAAATTCAAAACTTCAAGAAAGAAAAGTGATAATAATAATTAATTTGTAAATTAATTAATTAACTTTTACTTAATTTACATACAGTGGTGTTCAAAACATTTGCAACTGAAATCATGGTTTAGGTAATTATAATTTTTTGATCAAAAAGATTTGTGGTATAAGTTTTTGTTTTTTTTTTATTAAATTCAGTTATAGCATATTATTTTACAAATACAAAATAAAAAAAAGTAATTTTAACCAAATAAGTCGATAGTGCAGTGTTCAAAACATTTGCAACTCTTAAAGTAATTAATAGGAAATACAAACAATGGTTTTAACGCTCAGTATTTTGTAGCGTAGCCAATATTTTTATAACTTCTGAACACCTCGTAGGCATTGAGGCAATGAGCTTTTTAATATAATCGTCACAAATTTCATTCCACCATTTCGGAATACTTTATTCCATTCACCATTCGGAATACTTTATTCCGTTTTACAATCATCCACATGTTCTTAATCGGGTTGAGATCGGGAGATTGAGCAGGCCACGATATGATATTAATTTCATTTTCCTGCATCCAAACTTTTTTGGGTCGTTGTCGTGCTGGAACGTCCATGAGAGTGGCATTTCCAATTCACCATACGGAAGCATAACTGAACTCAAAAGATCTCTATAGATTGTGGCCGTCATTGTGCCAGTAATGCGGTGAATTGGGCCAATCCCATTTCCTGAAAAACACCCCTACACCATAATGTTTCCACCTCCGTGCTTCACTGTGGCGGTTGTGTATCTGGGATTAAACTTTTCGCCTCGTGGTCTTCGAACATTGGCTCTTCCATCTGATCCCCGGAGGTTGAAATGGGTGCGTGCAAAGTCAAGCCGAGCTTTTCGGTTTTTTCCCGCACAAAAGGTTTTTTGTACATCTATAACTTCTAAGACCATATTCTCGGGCTCTTCTTTTCATATTGGAAAGACTGGCATCTATTAAAAGTTCAGTTTTAGCTTCTCTGGAAACTTCTTTGGGACATTTCGTAAACAAATTGTTGATTTTCCGATCTTCTCTTACAGTTGAAATACGGGGTCTTCCACCTTTATGAGTTGTGTGCATGTTACCGCTATTAACAATGCGCCAAATCGTTGATTTTGGAACGGAGTACTTTATAGAAATTTCTTTTTGGGAAAGTCCATTTTGAAAATCATTTAAAACTTTTGATTTAAAATCAGAATTGTATATTTATTTCCTGCCATTTTTTACAAAAACTATTCTTACGATGTTTATGTTTCCAACATCTTATTACAACTATTAAAGAACAATAATTATAATAAATTTGTTTAAAAAATGTAACGGCCTGAATCTCATATTAAAAAGGAATGCGATTACCGTTATATATATTAGAGTTATTCAAAAAAATTTGATTTTGGGATATCATCACTTTTTTAAAGGTTTTTGCATCATAATGGCGTTTTTATTTTTGGAAAATTCCATCTCCTTACCCGGCCTCTAGGCGCCTGAATACGCGGATTTTGAGTGACGTTTTTAAAATAACCAAAACTGTTGAAAATTTAAAAAATTGCACTTGACTATTCGATTCTACAGGAAAAATCAAGTAGATAGGATTTTTCTTTACGCTTTTCTATTGTACCATACAGCTATTAGGGTGGTCCAAAAAAGTAATTTTTTTTAAAAATATTTTTTAATTTTTTTTTTTTAAACGCACAATGAACGTTTGGCTCCCTCTGAGGAAGATGGTGCAAACAGTTTTTTTTATCACAATCCGTTAAAAAGATATTCAACCATAAATCTTTATTTTTAACTGAATAAACATAATTTTTAGTTTTGCAATTTTTAAATTTTATTTATTGTTTTTATTTTTAATTAAAAAAAACTCGTGCAATAGTAGCCATTTCCTTTACTTTTATTTAAATTTCATTGTATATAATTTTTAATCACAAACATTTTTAATTTCCCAATTGTTATCTAAAATGAGTGATTTGCTAATATTAACTGAAAAACGAATCAGAAGAATTCCAGGTATTTCTATTATATTCTAAATTTAATATACATAATATGTATTACATATTGATATATTTACCCATTTTATACTTAGACGTGCGGTCGTGTACTAATTTAGATGTTTTATGCCGGTTTCTTACTGTCCGTAATCTAAATCGTAGTCAAGATTGCTTTGGAATAGCTTCAACTGTTGTTGCTGAAATTGAGGCCGATTTTGAAAAGTTTAATATCTTTCCTAAACAGCGGTATTACCTTCGTAGTAAAATATTAAAACTTAATGAAGACTTTCTCAGTGCTAAAAAAATTTTCAACCAAAAAGATTAGTTCAAAAACAAAAAGTTATCAGATTCCGTGGCCAGCTCCTTAATTTTTTTCCTTGTACCCAGAAATTTGAGCGAGCAGTGAAAAATCCAATTATTAAAGTATGTGCTGACAAGAAAATGGAAGAAGATGATCTGCAAGTTGATTCTGATAACGAATGTATGGATCCAAATTGGTTGCTTAATGAAGCAAATTCAAGAGTTTCAAAGTTTGTCTTTATAAGTCCAAAAATTTGTGGTCTGTTGGACAATCTGGGAATATCATCAAATTCTATGGCTCGCCTTTTCTTAGAGCTTAAACATCTAAATCACGTAGAAGGTAAGATATCATTTCCCACTATTTTAAGAAACCGAAATAAAAATCGTCAGGATTCACTAAAAAGACTTCAAGAATTCCAATTTCCCAACTTTTTAATTTTGCATTGGGATGGTAAACGAATGGAAGATAATAGTAAAAATATGGTGGAAAGATTGGTGATAAGCGTATCTGCCCCAAATGGGCTACAAAAATTGATTTCGTGCAATTTTATAGATGATGGTTCAGCAAAATCTATTGCGTTTGAACTAAAGGCACAATGTGATAATTTAAATATTACAAATAATATTGTGGGTCTATCTTATGACACTACAGCAGCAAATTCTGGTATTAAAGGTGGTGCAGCAGTGTTGTTTGAAAAGTCAATCAAGAAACAATTAAATCGCCGACCATGCCGACTTCACCAGAAGGAGCTATGTGTAGCTAATCCATTTAAAGAAGTGGTGATGAAAAGTGTTGGTGCCGGTATTCCTATATTTGGTCAATTTCGAAAATGGTTCAACCAAAATCGTGATTTGGAGATTACACCTGCGATCCACTCGAAAACAGCTAAGCCAATTCTTGAGAAAAATCTACAAACTTTAGTAGATTTTTATGTAACACAAACCAACATTAATCATCGAAGAGCAGATCACTTAGAAGTACACTCTAATTAATTTCTGTTGAAATTTACCCAACTTATAGTAGGAAACTATACTCCTACTATAAGTTGGGTAAATTTACTCTATGTGTGTAAATGAAAAAAAAATACACACATTACGTGTAAGTTGGTCAACAAAAAGTTTGTAAATGTACTATGCAAGTTAGTAAAAATGTAATTAAATTTAGAAATAAATGAATAATTTTACTGAATTTTAGAGTAAAAAAACATGCTTTACTTGTAAATATACGGATAAAATGCGTAAAAATACAGTTTTATATGCGTAGAAACCCCCGGAAAATGCGTATATTTACCTTGCGGTAAGAAAGAAAATCAGCCCAAAAAATGTTTCAAATAAAACAAAAAATTAATTTTTAGAAAGAGTTTTATTAATGTGTTGTATAATAATAAATTTAATAATAAAATATACATAAATATAATATAAATATTTGTATATAAGAGGTTGTACATATACAGAGCTTTAAAGATTGAATTCTATTTTGAAAAAATCAAATAGAATTTTTTTAAATCGAATGATTTTTTTTAATCAATCGCAGAGAATTCATTCTTTGGAATTTACTAGTAGGGAATTCAATCAAGTTAGCTCATCGAATGAGCTAATTGAATCATTGAATTAAATCATTGGGAATTCAATCGTTGGGAAGTCAATCGTTGGGAATTCAATCATTGTGAACTCAATAATTGGGAATTTAATAATTTTTCTCAATTAATTTACAATTTGGGAATTGCCGTAATCGGCGAACCTTAAAAACATTGCCAGAATTAAAAAAAAATCGCTAAAATTGAAAAAAAAATTAAGTTAAAATGAAAAAATGCCCAAAAATTTAAAACAATCTCCAAAATTTAAAAAATCGCCAAAAATATAAAAAATCACTTAAATTGAAAACAATCGACAAAATTTAAAAAAATCTCCAAAATTAAAAAAAAAAAAATCAGTAAAATTTGCCAAAATTGAAAAATCAACAAAATTGCCAAAAATAAAAAATATCGCCAAAAATGAATAAAATTGCTAAAAGTGAAAACATCGCCAAAATGAAATAAACAAAATTTACAAACGGCAAAAGTAAAAAGTCGAGGAAATTAAAAAAAAAATAAACAACAATAATTGATAAAAAATAGATCAAATTGGAAAAACTTGTCCGTGTCTTTTATTTGTCTATGTTAGTTTTTGAAACATAGGCGATATTTCAAATATATACTCTTTTTTATCTGCGATGCTTTCTTTTCGAGAAAATGGCGGTTTACGAATCCAGCCAATCAAATCGAAATTTAGGATCGTTGTAGTTGTTATGGGGTTGAGTTTTGAACAATGGTGCAACCATTTTTCCTCTAGCTCCATTAGTTTTCGAAATATGTACCTTTTAAAAATCGACTAAATAATTACCGCCTATAACTCAAAAAATAAAAGAGCTACTGGAATAATGTTTGCACCGGTTTCAAAACTCAACCCCATACCGGTCATAGTTTTCGACCTGATTGGCTAGCTTCTTAGATCGCGTTTTTCTCGAAAACAAAGCATTGCAAAGCAAAAAGAGAATTTATTTGGAACATCGCCTGTGTTTTGAAAACTAATAAAGATAAATGTACATTTACAATTATTTTAAATTTTCCGTCAATATTTTTAATTTTTTTCAATTTTAGCTTTCATTCCAATTTGAACACATTTTTATTTATATTGATTTTTTTGCAATTTTTTATTTTGAGATTTTTTACTTTTTTTTTTAAATTTTAGCGATTTTTTTCATTTTTTACCTTTTTTTTAAATTTTAGGGTTTTCCAAATTTGGAGATTTTTTTTTAATTTTAACGTTTTTTTCCAATTTTAATGTTTCTTAATTTTTTTAAAGATTTTTTAAATTTTAACGATTTTTGGCGATTTTGTCAATTTTGGCATTTTTTTCAATATTAGCGATATTTTTAAATCGATTGAGTAAAAACCACCTGAATAAATCGAATGAAGAATTTAATTCTTTAAAGCTGTTCATGTTCTTCAATATCTTGACCACTATCATAACGCATCTTTTTACGTTGATCCGATAAAATTGCATAAGCTTCACAAATTTTCTTAAACTTTAATTCTTGTAAAGCCTTTTGCGATAAGCCTTTTTAATTTCATCTTAGCTAGAACTACGGGTAACTCCCAAAATCTTATAGTAATCTTTACGTTTTGATTTTTTCAATGCAATTTCAATTTAGCATCGCGTAACATTTTTTTAATCTCTGGACTCTTTTGTATTTGTAAAGCAGCCTCATAATCATTACAACATTCATCGAATTCTCGAGATCATTGTAGAGTTGATGTCCTTATTGGATACATCAATATTTAAGGCATCCGTATAAAGAGCATGAGCTTTACGATAACGACCAGATTTGAAAAGGACATTACCGTTTTCTTTCATATCCTTAAGAGTTTTACTTTTGGTACGCATTTCTTTGGCTTTTTTATGATCAGGATCCAATTGCAGGGCCAATTCAAAATGTATAATACCCATTTCCAAGTTGTCAGTATAATAAAAGCAAACACCTCGAGCATAAATAGCATCAGCATTCGTATAATTTGATATCATCATGTAACAGGCTGAACGATTGCCATAATATGTTGCCGAATCATAATGATATGGCATCTGA
This sequence comes from Delia radicum, assembly GCA_021234595.1. Lineage (NCBI taxonomy): Eukaryota > Metazoa > Arthropoda > Insecta > Diptera > Anthomyiidae > Delia > Delia radicum. Next base: position 215,223,657 of record CM037851.1, read on the forward strand.
ATAGATTTTCAAAGCCGATTGATAATTTTGTGCTTTGTATTGGTCGTTTCCAATTTTTTTCTTTTCTTCAGCAATGGTTTTTAATTTGTTTAATTTTTTTTCAATTTAAAAATGTCACAATATTTATTACTATTATAAGTTAGTATATTTACAAACTTTGTGCGTAAAAATTTTATTTAAAAAATAATACTACTTTTAGGCATAATGTGTTTAATTGTAAACACATAATTGGTAAAAATACTGTATGTGGGTATTATTGTATATAAAAGTGTGCGCAAAATAGTTTTACGCATTTTTATGTATAAATTTACCGAATTTGCTTAATAATACATGAAACTTTACTCCTTTTATAGTAGTAGATTTACAATCATTTTTTAGAGTGTAGCGGAATTGGCCCTTGTACATTTAAATGCGAACCCCGGCTACAAAATAAAATCATGTGGAGCAGATCATCATGCCAGATGGCTCTCGAAAGTTATTTATATTTTTAAAATTATGCTTTTTAAAGATCATTTCAATATACCGAAAGCCTTAGTGGAACAATTTGAATCTATGCTTTTATATTTTATAACAATATATTTAAAGTATTTGTTTACTTGCGAGTCAACGATATATGCTCCAAAAAATGATTTGGATTTTTTGATGGAACTCGAAGAGTTCTCCAAAATTGAAGGAAAATATTTTTCCTTGATTGCCAATAGCGCAAAATCAACTCAATTAAGACACATGGATTATGTAAGTGAAGAAAATTCTATATTTGCAATTTTTGATGAAAGAATTTCTGTAGAAGAAAAAGAAAATTTGCGTATAAAGCTGTTAGGCAATAATAATCAAGATCAGTTTACACAGCTTTCAACAATTGATTCAAGTGTTAGTCTTTTTTCAAACGATTTAGAAGAATATAATCACAAAATATTCAATACGGTTACAGTGGAAGAAAGCACGGAAGATATTGTAAAGTTGATTAATGGTACTGATCAAATACTATATGAGAAAGATTTTATTGATGTCGTAGAATGCGAAGAAGTGGTCAGTAATATCGAAGATGCAACTAACAAGTTAACATATATTGATTCAATTTTTTGGAAATCAACGTTTCATTATATTACTCTCCAGAGTTTAAAAACTCTTGTTAATTTTGGAATTAATATTTCATTTATGCTTTTTAAGGCCGATGAATGGCCAGCCCAAAAAAGTTTTAAGAATGCAATTAAAATAGCTGAAAATATACAATCAACAAGTATTTACACGGAACAACTTGTTGGTAAAATTTCAAGGCTGAATGATTCGTGTTTAGTGAAAAATAAAAACAATTTAAATGGTTTCGCTTTATCTGCGGTGGAAAAAAATTATTTGAATTAATATTTATTGTTGTTTTAAATAAATAATCAAATTTGTATAAGAATTACAAAACTATAAATTATTGTGTCTTCATTTAAGAATAATGATTTGGGGCTTAATAACTTTTTAACGGGTTGTGATAAAAAAAAAATTTTGTACCATCTTCCTCAGAGGTAGCCAAATATTCATTGAGCGTTTAAAAAAAAAAAATCTAAAAAATATTTTTTTAAAAAAATGACTTTTTGGACTACCCTAATAGCTGCATGGTACATTAGAAAAGCGTAAAGAAAAATCCTATCTTCTTGATTTTTCCTGTAGAATCGAATAGTCAAGTGCAATTTTATAAATTTTCAATAGTTTTGGTTATTTTAAAAACGTCACTCAAAATCCGCGTTTTCAGTCGCCTAGAGGCCGGGTAAGGAGATGGAATTTAGAAAAAAAAAGTACGCCATAATTGTTATTGATGCAAAAACCTTTAAAAAAGTGATAATATCCAAAGATCAGAAGCAAAAAATTATTTTTGAATAACTCTAATATATATAGCATTTGTTACTATAAATTATTTCGTTAAGAGTAAGAATAATGAGAGTTGCAAATGTTTTGAACACCTGCATTTTGAATACATCTATTATTATTAATTTTGTTGTTGTTTTAATTTAACGGAATTAATTTTTTTTATTTGTTTAACATAACAAGAAGAATATGCAAAAAATAAATTTTAGTAACTAAGTGTGATTTGAAGAAAATAAATCAATGAAAACAACAAATGCGTTCTCAGTTCCTAATGTTTTGACCACTACTGTATATCACTTTAATGTATAGTTTTTTACGACCTCTTTTTCCTTTGATATATATACATATGTATATTTAACAGACCCAGATCTTTCCCAGCAAAAAGTAATTTCGTTTTGGCAGCACTAACTACATTTGTTGTTGTTGCATACAATAAAGCAATTAAGAAGGCATTTTGCTGTGCTTCCCCGAATGCATTCTTTTGAAGCAGTAAATAATGCATGCAATGAAGCAGTAAAGAATGCATACAATGAATCATTAATGGTGTCAATACCCAAAAAACGGCTTTCATTTTATTTTTAATTTAGTGCTTCTTAGAGCACAGCGCTTTTCACCTGCTGAAAAGAGACATATCAAGTGGGACATCGCGAACAAAAATCATGCCTTATGGTATTGTTTTGGTAGTGCTTGGTAATTAAATAATACCTTCAGGAACTGCTTCTTGGTATACGCTGTTTTTTGCTGTGTCAGTAAACATCAATTTGTTCAGCGCAGTGGAAAAATAAACAATTTTTAGAAGCACTCACACGACACTTTTCCTTACTTTTAGTTAAACCAATTCTCCAATATATTTTTTGTCATTGGCTGCTATATTTTATCTTATTTAAGACACATCATTGTCAAATTAATTATTAAAAAAAAAATATTTCAAAATATGCAATGAATTCAAAATTGTCAAATCACCTTTTTTATTATTTTGAAATCAAATATTAAAAATCTTTTAAAACTCATTATTTTATATTTTTTATTATATATTTGGGTAGAATAATTTTCTTGTTTTCATAAAAATATATCAATATCTTCAACTAAAGTTTGGTTTAAGTTTGTTGTGCTGAATAAGTAACATTGGTGCAAATGGTAGATCGGTCTACTTCAATACAGCAGATCGTGACTCAGATTCGTGTGTTCAATACTCTCTTGCACCAAATGATTTTTTTTAATATTTAAAAAAACATCCCCTAGAGTATGCAGCACAATTCTAATAATTAAAAATGTTAATATATATTTGAAACAGACCATCCATGAACTATTGATCCCTCCATGAAGGAGCATTCATTCACTGTTCAAACTGATATTAAGGAAGTTATATATTCACTCCATTCGAACAATGACACGACAATGTTGAAATCATTAATAATCCACCTAAGTTTGCAACACATCCGGATCAGTAGATGTGGTGTTTTTACTACTTCTTCCTTTTATATTGCTGGGATGAAAGAAATTATTTTTCTGGAGGTAAACTACTGTTGCAGCTGAGTGAAGCTTTTGAGTGAAACAAGATATTGCATTAAATTTATTTGTTTGTTTAATTAAGAATTTATTTCGACAAATAACCAATATATTTTTTTTTTCTTGTAAAAAATAGCCTTGATTTGGTCCCGCTATTTTCAAGAAACGTAGCAAATTTGGAATTTCACATTTTCAAATGAAAATATCTTTGTTGGTCTCTACTATCACACTTCAAATATGGGTAATTTTACAAAAATCGGATAAAATCTGTATCTATAATTGATTCTTCATTTGAAAGCAAAATTTACACTCCTAGAAATAAACATTGAAATATAGTAGAAAAAGCTTCTTAAAATTAGTTAATAATTACGTTGCAGAAAAAACTGCTAACATAAGCATATTTTTTTGTTAAATATTAGTAATGTAAGAACAGTAAAATTTAAACTGTTAACTTTACAAAATTTTAGTTATATTCGAAATGAATTGTACTTAATTAAAAAAAAATTTGCTCTGCTAAAATTAGCAAAAATCAACAGAAATTTTTGCTAAAAAATGTAAATTTCTGTGTTCAGAAGGGCAGCTTCTTAGGTACATTAAAACAAATTTTAAAAAAATCTTTAAAAATTTCATATTTTTTATGATTTTTTTTTTCAACTAATATTGAATAAGTTTTTGCTGATCTTAGTACTTTCGATTAACTAAAATTTAAATGAGATATAATTAAATATTTTTAGATTAAACAGATTTATTTTTGCTTTTCTTTCTTCTATTTAGCAAGTAAAATCTTTCAATTAACTAAAATTTAGCTCAGATTTGTAGGTTCAACCGATTTCTTTTAGCTAATATTTTCTTACAAATATTTTATCTAATTTTAGTAGTTTTTCCTGCTCCGTAATTTTAAACAAATTTGTGTAGTTTCAGCACTTTAATTAAATTTTTTTTGTCGTACGTATAACGTTATTAACAAAGTTCAATCGGCAAGAGAAAATATATTGTGACTAATGGATAAATTATAAAGTTATAGTCAATTTGGTTCCAGAAAATATAAAAAATATCAAATACAAAAAGAAAAATGTCGGCATCAATAGTCGGTTGAGTTCATATGACTATGTCCTTTATTAAATAAAAAATATAAATCAGCCCAATTGTGGCTCGTTATTTCAATTAAGTTTTAAGTTTTAAGTTTTAAAATTTAAAACTTTTATTATAAAAAAATTTGAAATAAAATAGAATTAAAGTTGTACACGTGTTACATGAATCTGAAGTTGTATTAAAAACTTTGTTGATTAAACTATTGAGATTTGTTCTTCTGCTCCTCTGTTTCTTGCCCGCACAAATAAACTTTTCATTTTTTTAATTAACAACAATTTTTTTCATTAAATCTTTTCTACTTTTTTTAACTTTACCCAACAAACTTGAAGTGATGAAAGTATCAGGATTTAATTTGCATAAAACTGACCCCTTATAGCACCTTCCTTCACAGTATTTGCTAGTTATTTCCTTTACGACTAGTGAGTTTATTATTTTTTTTTTTTTTTTCTTTTTAATGCTTTTATAGTTTATAAACAATTTTATTTTCTCTCTACTAATCTTTTTTGGCTTCACTCTTATCAACAATTTTAGTGTTTGGCACTTTAATATATAAAACTTAGAAATAAGGAGAAGTATGACAATATAGAGAACTGACAACATATTTATAAAATATATAATTTAAGAGCATCATATTATGATTGGAAATTTGTAAGGATTATATGATGTTCCTTATGATATATCAGCAACAAAGATCATAATATGCTCAGTTTTGATAATATTTATATATTATAATAATAATCAAAGTGTTATAAAATCGAATTCCAACCATAATATGTACACTAGGATGTCCCTTCAAATAACGATTTGTCGTTTTTCGTTCATTATTACAAATGGTTATAAATGGCAGAAAACGTTAACCCTTGCCTAAAGTTGGTCGAAAAACGGCCCATTTGGAAAAAAGTTTATTATTATTAAAAATTCCCAAAATTCGAAGTATGGAAACATTTTTTTTATTTTATTTATTCGTTTAAAGTACTCATAATTATTCAGATTAGTTCAGTGAAGACTATTCAAGTAACCAAAATTCCGACAGAGCTGAATTTTGGTACACACTACAAATATAATACCAAAAGTCCCCATCAATCCGAAAAAGTTATTCAAGGTAAGTTTTATCAAAAAAAAAAAAAAAGCCAGACAAATATTGTAGATCATAAAATTATGTTAAATATAAACTTCAAAGAAACACAGTCCCTTATTCAGTCAACCTGTATGACCTTGAACAACATCTGTTGTTTGCATGTCGACGCTCACATACCTGATTTATTTCGAGTGGCCTTTGCGAGTTTAGTTATATATGTATATTCTAAGTTCTTTGCTTGTAGTGTTGCAAGTTCCCTTGTAGTGAACTGTAGTGAAAGTAATTGATATAAAGCTCTCGAAGTTGGTATTGATTCCATGTCTAGAATGACAGGTCTGACATTTAATAACATCAAATTAAAACGCGCCGATAAAGTAATTCCTCTTTTGGCTATCTGTAGCACCGTAAAAGTTCACGGATAGAAAGTGCCCATTGATCCTGCATTATTATTTAAACGCATGAGTATTACAAAAGCATTCGAGGAGGACATTGAAAACTTTTTCGAGTATGGATTAGCCACCTATCCGTTATCACTCTTTGATGCAGCTAGAATGCGCCAAACACAGAAGTCAGCCATTTATGATTGTTTACAATCAGTCAACACTAAAATTGATAATCCAAACTTGTACTTTATTATCGATTGAGGATATTTATTACACCGCGTTGTGTGGGATCGGGAAGAAACCTTCGGCGTTGTTTTAGAAAAATAGTTCAGCATATACGCAGACACTATGGTCATAGAGTGGCGGTAGTAATTGTTAGTTATAGCAGGCGCGGATTCAGGGTGACATTTCCTCCACCAAAATATAATTATTCAATACAAAAATTTAAAAAAAACATTAGAGAAGTTAACTAAAAATGCTTTAACTGCACTCCCCAAAACCATTTCCTAGATACACACCTGGTTATAGTGAAACATTAAAGCTGCAGAACAACGTCGTCGGACTACAAAAACATCTTCATCTTCCGATATTATCTTTGATCAATTCGTGACAGTTCCAATAAACCAACAACAATTTTTTTGCAAACATTCATAATAAATCTGGTTTCATTTCACTATTAAGTGAAAAATTAATCATTGAAAATACTGAAATGAAACAAGCTGTTAATGACGCTGATGACCTCATAATTGAACAGTAATAGAACAATTCGATGCATCAAACACAACTATTGTAGTTGGTGAAGATGTTGATTTATTAACACTATACTAAAAAAAAAGTCTGTAATGTCAGCAACATTTTTGCTGGAATAATCCTTGCAAAAAAACTGATATCAGAAAAAAATTTGATAAATATAGCAAAATTTTTTTTTTCCAAATTTACTAATTTTTTTTTTTGCTGATATTAGTAATTTTTCTGCAAGAATCCCCCAGCAAAATTGCTGCTGACTTTACAGACTTTTTTTTTGTGTACTCACTGAACGAGCTCCAATTGCTAAAATTGCTTACTTCTTAAAACCTGGAAAGGCTCAATAGCGAACAGAAATATATTCTTTAAATAGTTTATCTGCTTATCCAAAATGCCAAAACCATATTTTATATTTACATGCGATAACCGGCTGCGATAATGCATCAGCAATTTTAGTAAGGGGTAAAACGGGAGTATTTCAAATGTTTGAAAATAAAATTTAATTGCTTTCGCACAAGTATTCCACGAAATTAACTCTTCTCCTCAAACGAAAATCACGAAAGGAATTCGCTTTCTCCTTGCTTTTTATTTAGCTAAAAAAAAAAAAATGATAGCTCCAGAAAAAATACACGGAACCATAAACAAGTACAACTATCTATTCTTCCTCCAACATCTGATTCTGCTCATCAACACTTGTACCGAGTTTATTACCAAGTTCAGGTATGGCGAGGCAATCAACTGAACCCAGAAGACTGGGATTGGAAATTAACAGATATTACTTTCGAATCGACTCAAACTTTGTTCCCACCTGCTCCGGAAAAACATCACTATTTTTTGCAATTACAAAAAAGATTGTAGTGCTAAATGCGGCTGTAAATAAGTAGGTTTACTTTGTTCATCAGCGTGTTCTAATTGCCAAGGCCAGTCTTGCTCGAATGCTGAATTGAATACAACAGACGAAGATTCATGTGATGTCAATAAAGAGACAACTGATTCATCTTCATTTGAACATTTTTTTAAACATTCAGCAAGAAGAATAAATCGAAGAAAACATAACTGTTGAAGTCGAATTTGAACTGAAGTCGAAATAAGAAATCAATAATCAATAATCAATATAATAATCAACAATCAATATCACCAATCAATATCAATATGCAGTAAATAGAATATTATCCCATGAAACTCTGTCATAACCGGTCGTGTAGTACACCTGGATTATCATGAAAACCACGTTAAAAAAACGGGCCAAGTACACTATCTCACAGCTGTTCTTTAAATGTGTGCATATTATATAGAATACAACTGCTTCAACTTTTAGAATCGCGATATCTCAGAAATGGTGACTTGTAGAAAATCATGTATCAGGACGATTTATATCGATAATTTCATGATCTACAATAATACAATTATCTGTTGATAAATCTTATGTGGAAAAATCTTTCCGTTTACGAGAAAAATCAAAAAAAAAAAAAAACGGAAAAATTCGACGTTTAACCTTAAATAACTTTTTTCGCAGGCATGGGCTTAATGGGGACTTTTGGTATTTTATTTGTAATGGTGTACCCAAGAACTATACCAAAATTCAGCTCTGTCGGAATTTTTGTTATTTGAAATGTTTATTTTGACCGGACTAAGATATGGAAGGCTGACTTCATCAGCTATAATTAACCCACTTTTGCCATCCGGGTAAAAGCAGTTAGATCTAGTCATATATAAAACGGTTAAGACATATCTGACATTGAATTAAGTACGGCATATATCACTCTATACAAATCATCTGATAAGTTTTGTTAAAATATTCTTTTATATGGTGGTTTATATGTCTCCACATCTTACACCATATGTAATAACAATAATCCAAATATGTGTAGTGATAGATATGATTATATATGGTGCCATGCTAAGTTTATTAAATTGGATTTATTACATTATATCTGGCGTCATACTGAAAATATTTTCCTCATACTTTAATATAGCATTATATATAATGGCATACGTATTTTGGTAAAATTCAATATCAAATTAAGTTCTCTTCTAGTTAAGACTTTCTTACATATGGCTTCACATATAACCATATTAATTAATTATATAAGGAAATCATTTCAAATTGATTTCTTTTAAATAATTTCAAATAAAAAATGGGTGAATTTTATAAGACAACACGACTTAATTAAATATTTTTCAAACACTTCATTTATTCTGGATAATTTTTTAAAATTTCGTTTTATTTACGCAAATTTGGGCCTCAAAAATTGTTTATTTCTACAAATTTTAATTTGTACCTTAAATAATTTCAGCGTATCTTGAAGTTAGAAAAAGCATTCCTACTACCAGCTAAAATTTTATAAAATCAGATATATTTACATCTAATTAGACATAATTTAATGTCCCGCATATGGTCAAATCTCGGATAGAATTGTATCAAATCATATCTAATTTGAAAATGAAAATTATTCAAGTTCGAGGCCATACTCTATATTTCTTTATTAGGATATTGTCCTAACCAATAATCTATTGAGTTTTTGTTTTCAGATTTATTAATTGACCACTTTGAGGAATGTGTTGAAAGATCTATTTCAGGAATTTTCTAGGTTCCCATCATCAGAACACGTTGTGAAAGAAGTGACAATCCCGTGCAAAACATCAAACATTTATATAAACAAGTTTTCCCACTAAATGAGTACTAATATATGAGCTCGAAGATAAAGATTATCACCATTGATCAAAAAATAAATTGAAAACTTGTTTGTTATGTGCACCTTCTACCTCTGGTAGATATATAATACACGCTTTTTGTTTTTTTCTCCTTTTTATTTTCACACTTGTTTTGTTTAAAAAAAAAGATGTAAAGAGCGAGTAAACAAGACCGTACTTTGTCTTTTATACAAGTTTGATATACTTTTCATTAAAAATCAATAAACATCAAATCCCTGAGGATGATGGAATAATCACAACGAAGCGCCGAATTGAAAAATGAAATAATCTTTTAGTTGCATTTGAAAACCATGATCTTGAAAGCCTGATTAGGAAAACTTCTAATAAAAATTATGTTTGTTCGGCCTTTAATTGTGCAATGAAAATGAAAATTATTTAAGTTTGAGGCCAAACTCTATATTTCTTTATTAGGATATTGTCCTAACAAATAATCTAAAATATGTTTCGGAAACCCACCCAATTTAAAAGAGGCGTGACAGTTAACGAAAAATATATATATATATTTGTCGTAAGATGTTTTTTTCGCATTTCGCATAGTTTTCGAGAAAATTGGAAAATTCTAGGATTTTTAAATTCAAAACAGGGGCCGAATTAATTTCTGAAAATAAAAAAATTTTAACGAAATTTTTTTTATCAGGGATGTTCTAGTTCGGTGCTTGATTCAAAATAAATGCAAAACTTTGTATTATCTTTATTAGTATTTTTGTAGTTACTCATTTAAAAAACAGTTTTTGATCGATTTCACTCGATCACGAATGCCGTAATTCGGCCCAGATTTTTTTGCAAAAAGTGACCGAACAAATATTTTGATTTTTATCGCAAAATTGTTCTGAGACAACCCAAATAAATAATCAAGAAACCCATGTTTGGCGTTCGCTCTCTTGTTAAGTAATCTTTTGACGAGGCGTGATTAACAACAAATTCATTTTTAAGCTAAAATATTTTTTCCCGAATATTGTTTTAACCCTACACTGCATGACTTTTTATATTTGATCGAAAAAAATATTTTTGAAGGGGAAATTATCGTCTGAGTTCAGGAAAAATATTAAAAAAAATTTTAAATCCCTATTTTAGTAGATATTATGCAATTTTCATAAAAAATTGGAAAAACCATATTGATTTATAAATGAAATAAGAATAAGTTATATAATAAAATGTTGTGTAATAATAAATATAGTATATTATTACGCAAATTTAATTCAACTTACGCTTTTTACGTAAAAAATTCAAAAGTGCAGCTGCTTTTTGTCTAAGCACTCCGGACACTTTCACTTAAACTGTAAACGTTTTAAAAACTGAGTTGACAATACAAAACTATTGAGAATCACATTACGGTTCTTTTTTTTATTGTGCAAAAATGATCAATATAATGCAATATGAGTTAATATGAGTTAATATTTTTCGAAAACAAGAGCGAAATAGCCGTTATTCTTATAATAAAATTGTGTATCACCAGTGATACAATATGAAGTGTAGGGTTAACAATATTTTAAACAATATATTCAACTTGTCATACTTCCCCACAAAGTTTTGTTACCTTAGTTTTATGTACAATTTTTCTTCTTTTTTTTTCTGTTTGCAATAATTTTACGCTCATTTTACTAATTTTGTTCATTTTGCTGTTATTTCTATTTTTTAGTTTTGTATTTGTTGTTGACGTATGAACAAAGTTTAAAAAAAAACTAAAAAAAGTTTATGTTGGTTTTTCTTTCTGGTAACATTTTATAAACTATTTCTAAATTTGCTTGAGGTTAGATTTTAGAAGTGTACTTACAATTGTCATTACTAAGTAGTTGGAAAAATGGTAAGATTACAGGATGGCATTATTAAAAAAATATAACAGAACAAGTAGAATTAAGTCGATGGACAGGACAACACAAGAAATCGCAAAATTATGTAATTTTGAAGAGCCTTATATTTGAAAGTTGTTATAGGTTTCTCTCTGATTCAATTCGATTTATATGGTTGTCCTTTTTGACACTAATGTAATTAAAAAAATACATAATAAAACAAATACATTTTTGATGCAAGTGCAATTTTTAGATGTATTTTCGAAACTGTTCTCCTAGTTCTAAATTTTTTAAACATGGATAAATTGAAAATCTGACATTATTTATATAAAATTAAATTTCGCTTTTTTCAAAAACCTTAGCCATTATTTCCATACAAAAAATTAAATTTTTTGTATAAATTCCCTTGTAAAAAAGATCAGGGTATCAATTATGTATCTTCTTTATGACACACGACAATGAAATGACTCCTAAATCATTCTCGTTTTAACAGCGTAAATGTAAAAATTTTTGTTGCATCGGTTTCATATGACATTTATAAGCCATGAGATGAATAAACAAAATTAGTTCCATCCCCGAAACGATAATGATCTAGGTATCATTTCATTGTCGTGTGTCGTAAAAAAGATACATAATTGATACACAGATCTGACCAGATCTATTTTACCAAATCTAAACAGAAATCATAGCATATAGGATCAGATCTAATTAGATGTCAAAAATGAAAACAAATTTTAGATCTGATCAAATCTGACCGAATCTCATGTTTTTACATTTAAAGGGTTGAATAATTCAAAAATGTTTTAATTTTTGTATCTCGGTTTGAGTCAAGCCAATTATCTTTTTCTATTGTAGACAACAGATGAATTGGGTGATGCCAATGAAACAATTGTATTGTCTATCATGAAAATCATCGAACTTTTGAAAACAACAAATAAAATCTAATATGACAATATCATAGTAGATTTTTGGACTTGGGATTGAATAGTGTTTAAAATGTAATAGTTAAGTAATTTGAAAAGCTGGAGAACAATTTCGAAAATGCATCTAAAAGTTGTATTTGCATAAAAACTGAATTTTCTAAATGCATTTTTGTATTGCATTAGTGTAAGAGACAATCGTAAAAATCGAACGCATTTCGAATTAGCGGAATCCGATAAAAACTTTTGAGTATACGGTTCTTCAAATTTATATACTTTTGGTAGTTTTAAAAAACGAATATGTAGATGTGTTATAAAATACATAGAGAATAAATATTTTTATTTTAAAAATCTTGAGGTTAAGAGGAAAAATAAACGTTTTTATCTAAAAATTATAAACCCTTTTAATTTTTAAATTAGACAAGACCAGTTTCTGCCTTTGTTTGGACCGGCGTCATTAGTGATTTTTAATTTAAATTGTATTATTATTTGTGTCTTATAGTTGTCAGATAGTCTCTATATGATACATTTTTCAACAAACTGCGGCTGTAAGAATCAAACCTGCGCTCTTCTTACATTACAAACGTAACAATACCAAGTCATGACCGTTTAGAGAGCACACCGAAGTATGGCCTCGAATGTAATAATGCAGCTAAATTTTCAGTTTTCTTTCCTATTAGCTTTTCTGTTATTGTATATTATACTCAGAAACGACCAACACTAACCAACACAAATACTCTATTTTTAGATTTTTTTTTATTTTTCTAATATCCTCCGTATCTATTTCACAACGCACAGTGGTTCCAAACACAAAAAACATGGTAATAAATATAGATGTTTTAAACTACTGGTCCAATCGGGAAATGGTGTTCCCAAAAATTGAAAAGCGGGAGCTAACCTTTAAGGAAAATGTTTCTGTGGTCACCCTGTTTTAACACAGGGTGTGCTACAGGGTGTCAAAGTTGACCATCTCGAGTATGAAAGAGCTTTAAAGGGGTATAACTTCTATAACCATGCATCGATTTTAGTGTTTTTTGGACTTTTTTAAATCTAGGTTACGAGACAAAGCAAAAACATGCTTCATGTACCGTAGTAACTCTTACAGTTAAAAAAATATTTCACTTTGAATTTCAAAATCTTCATTTTTCGCCTTGACTTTTTTAATAGTTTTGCCAATAGATTATTCATTTTTCAAAGAAAATGCTCAAAATTTTTTCAAGTCATTCTAATGACCTTTCTTAAACTCCTAAAGAAAACTTTTTTGAATTATCTTAAGCCGTTTCGCAGTGATACTATTTTAAACTCAAAAATTAAAAGTGTGTTCTGAAAAATGGGGTTTTTTGGTCAGATAAGGGGTAACTTCACACACCTTTATATATATTTTGCTGATATTTTTTGGATTAGTTTTTTACATAGTTTGATAGAGTAGACTTCAAAAATGCTTAATGGTATAGTTTAAAGCATTTTTGGATATGCACCCTACGTCCAGCATTGGTCGAAAATGATGAATTTTTAAACGGAATTCTATGTTTATGACCGTGATAAAAAAAAGTCACGCCACTTAGAGACGATTTGAAATTTTTATACTGTAAAGAGATTTATTCTAATGAGTTTGCCACTTCATTTGCCGCCGCCCGCTCAAAAACGTAGCCTGGAGAGCAAATTTTGTGGAAAAAGTCATTTTTTCAAAAGCCTTTTTTTGATTTATAAAAAAAGCGTACTTATATTATCAATTTCAGCAAGATTTTATTTTATTTTTAATAAAACGTAAATAATTGTCCTACATTCCAAAAATCTTTTCGATATTGCTTATGGTTATTTTTACATAAAACATCAAAGTTCAATGTAGTATATCTAACTATAATTAATTGTACATTTATTGGCTTTTGCTTTCGGTAATGTTAAAAAATTTAAATAATTTCAGAAATTTTTTTACATATTATTAAATTAGACTTAGTTATCAATTCAACGATGCATAAATCGTTTATCTAGTGTAATAAATGAATTCAAACTATTGCGCTTAAATCAGGCATTTCAGGTCAAATTGCAGTATTTAACAAATTTATATATTCAGGTATACAGAGCGTGTTGCATTATATTTCTCTAAAAGGGTTACGGGTTTTTTTATTTTTTTAATACTATTTCAAAAACCTAATAAGATATAAATGCAGGTAGAAAATGCGTTTTATGATGTAACATTTGCATAATATATTGTTCTAATTTTCCATATAAAACAGGTAAATAACTACCATATATTCATTTATTTGAAAGACAAAATAATGTTTTTTTTTTGTTCTAAAGATAAGGTTTTATTAAATTTAACTGGTACAGTAGTAATTGTGCTAAAAATATGAATATATTCCTAAGGACTACACATTTTCTACAAAGTAGTCTGAAGTATCAAAAGTTAAAAGGTCGTTTATATGCATAGATTCAGAATCTTCCTTTTCAATGTCTATGCTTATTTTTGGTAACCATTTTGTTCTTATGGAGTAAAGTACTGGATCCGATGATATTAATAAAAATTCCATCAAATCGGAATTTTGAGCTATTCTGGAGCACTTACGTGTGTTAAAAAGCCTAAAATGTTTGACGTCTCTATTTCTGGCCTCCTGGGCTTCTTCAGTCAGTTCGCCTAAAGGCAACATACTGTTTTCTATTATTTCTTTGGCATGAGCTAATACTTTATGTACTGTTGGTGTCATTGGCCTCCAAGAGTACATGGTGAGTATAATGTCTTTTGTTTCATTGGCAAAGAGTTTAAATTTAGCCACATTAATAGGTTTTTTACTGTTAATGACTGCTAATATAACTTTAAAACGTTTTAGTAGGTTTTTATCGAGACCCGTAATTGAGGAGGTAGTTTCTGGATCTTCGAAAAAACGCCTTGCTGTATTTCCGTCATTGGAACTTCCAAACCCCTGAAGGGGCGTATCAATGATTAATCCAAGTCTTAATTTAAATTCATCTTGAATTCTTTTCTTCTCTTCTTTTCTCATGTTGTGTAGATCAGTGTTTTTGTTTACGGAAAGGCTTAGGTTTCCTGGAATAAGGCGGTATTTGAGATCGTATGCGAGGTGTAAACAATATTCCATAAATCTTATTCTGGCATGAAGTGGCGATATCCCAAACCTCAGAGCGTTTTCGTTCATAGAAATTGTATCACTATCTTCATGAAACTGTGAACTTAATTTTCCACATATATTACATTTCCAAGTAGATGTTGTGTCTGTAATTGCATTTGCAACTTTTCCATCAATCATTGTAAGTTGTGGTTGAAATGAAACTTTAATAACTTGTCCAGATATTTCCACGTAAAGTGGAGACAAGCTCGAAATTTCCCTTTCTATTGAATCTACTAAACTTTGTGTTGAAATCATGTCTTCTTTTACATATTCAAATCGTATTGGACGACATAAAAATTTAGATCCAGGGGTTAAATTCGTCCATATATCATTTGCAGACGAGGTTGAAGGTAATTTATTATACAACCGCATTCTTAACGGCACAAAAGAAGCCATAAAAATTGATGAAAAACTTTTTTCTTTGCTGCTTCCAGATGGTTGTTTGTATTCGGAAAACCCAGATGTGCCATCACAGCCCCATTTGAACATTAACACGACATCAGATTGCTTGCATCTTTCAATATCTTTGCTGCTAAATGTGGACATAATTCTAGAAACAGTATTGTCAATTAACTGTGATAGTTCAACTTTTGCGCCTTCAATAGAGGCATGCACTGGGGATGTTATTGGTTTTAAAATATTTTCTTTTGTTTCTTTTATTGCTTTACTGCTAGGAAAAATATCATATCCTTTTTCAATGAGAGCTTTTCTTAAAATACCATATTTATTTCTCGTTAACCCCAAATTTAGAAAAAGAGCTAATGCATCTTCACTGGTAAAGGAAGTTGATGATTTTGGTGTTGGAATACTTTGTATCATGCGCTTCAAACGCTTAGGAGACGCAGTTGGTAGGACGTCGACAATTTTCCCTGTTTCTTTAGGCTGTATACGTGTCAAAGCTGCTTTAAAAGAATCCTTTATTTCATTAGCGGAGTGTGTGTTAATCATTTCTTCCTGTTTTACCTTCTTAGTCCTAATCTGGACCTCTTCATAATCTTTTTTAGGGCGGCCCCTTTTTTTCTGTTCAATAACTACTGACATCTCCTTATTAAGCCAATCTTGACTCTTCTTCATAAATTTTTGTATAGAATAATCGGAATCTTTAATCCTTTTTTCATAAATTTTGTAAAAATTTTCAATTTCATCTGGCTTTATATTTAAGCCATACGAGTAGACAATGGTATCAATCAGTTTTCCTATTTTTTCCGATCGTATATCAGTATTGGCAAGAGTATCCCAAATTACTTTACAAAGGGAGCTATATTTTATTGTAACCTCCATGACTGCTTAACTCAAATAACCTCCTTTTAAAATTACTACGCTTATATATTACAAATATTTGTTTTTTTATAAACAAAAAATCGAGCAGGTACTGGATTTGTAAAAACAAAAAACTGAAATAGGTAAAATAAAAAAAAACGCATTATATTAGCCCATTAAAACAATATGTTATGCAAATGTTACATCATAAAACGCATTTTCTACCTGCATTTATATGTTATTAGGTTTTTGAAATAGTATTAAAAAAATAAAAAAACCCGTAACCCTTTTAGAGAAATATAATGCAACACGCTCTGTATACCTGAATATATAAATTTGTTAAATACTGCAATTTGACCTGAAATGCCTGATTTAAGCGCAATAGTTTGAATTCATTTATTACACTAGATAAACGATTTATGCATCGTTGAATTGATAACTAAGTCTAATTTAATAATATGTAAAAAAATTTCTGAAATTATTTAAATTTTTTAACATTACCGAAAGCAAAAGCCAATAAATGTACAATTAATTATAGTTAGATAAACTACATTGAACTTTGATGTTTTATGTAAAAATAACCATAAGCAATATCGAAAAGATTTTTGGAATGTAGGACAATTATTTACGTTTTATTAAAAATAAAATAAAATCTTGCTGAAATTGATAATATAAGTACGCTTTTTTTATAAATCAAAAAAAGGCTTTTGAAAAAATGACTTTTTCCACAAAATTTGCTCTCCAGGCTACGTTTTTGAGCGGGCGGCGGCAAATGAAGTGGCAAAACTCATTAGAATAAATCTCTTTACAGTATAAAAATTTCAAATCGTGTCTAAGTGGCGTGACTTTTTTTTATCACGGTCATAAACATAGAATTCCGTTCAAAAATTCATCATTTTCGACCAATGCTGGACGTAGGGTGCATATCCAAAAATGCTTTAAACTATACCATTAAGCATTTTTGAAGTCTACTCTATCAAACTATGTAAAAAACTAATCCAAAAAATATCAGCAAAATATATATAAAGGTGTGTGAAGTTACCCCTTATCTGACCAAAAAACCCCATTTTTCAGAACACACTTTTAATTTTTGAGTTTAAAATAGTATCACTGCGAAACGGCTTAAGATAATTCAAAAAAGTTTTCTTTAGGAGTTTAAGAAAGGTCATTAGAATGACTTGAAAAAATTTTGAGCATTTTCTTTGAAAAATGAATAATCTATTGGCAAAACTATTAAAAAAGTCAAGGCGAAAAATGAAGATTTTGAAATTCAAAGTGAAATATTTTTTTAACTGTAAGAGTTACTATGGTACATGAAGCATGTTTTTGCTTTGTCTCGTAACCTAGATTTAAAAAAGTCCAAAAAACACTAAAATCGATGCATGGTTATAGAAGTTATACCCCTTTAAAGCTCTTTCATACTCGAGATGGTCAACTTTGACACCCTGTAGCACACCCTGTGTTAAAACAGGGTGACCACAGAAACATTTTCCTTAAAGGTTAGCTCCCGCTTTTCAATTTTTGGGAACACCATTTCCCGATTGGACCAGTAGTTTAAAACATCTATATTTATTACCATGTTTTTTGTGTTTGGAACCACTGTGCAACGTTGCCAGATTGACGTATGGTTTTTACGTTCAGTGTTGACAACTTTTGCGTTTAAGTTGAGACATCGCCACAGGGCAAATTTTATAATGTATTTTAGTACAGTGTTATTTTAACGTCATATAGACAATCGCAATTCATTTTTAATTAATATGCATTTGACGAATTTTTTTTTTTTTTTTTTTTTTTTTTCAATTCATTTATTCTTTATTTGGTATTCAATTTAATTTCTTAACAATTTTCATAAAGAGTTTAGGATTATTTATTTCCTTTTCTACTTAAATATAAATAACAAACTATTATAATGCATTTGGTCGGTAAATTCTCATATGGACCGACCCAAAAAAATTGCATCCACTGCATCAAAATTGCAAAAAATTGGGAAAAAATGCTATTTTTTTATGATTTTTTCATGATTTTGTCCTGAAATGGCTTAAATACTGGGAATTTAAGAAATCTTTCTTCAGCTAAATTATATCTAACAACAATATAAACAACTCTCTAGTACATGTCATCTTTATACGAACATTCCTTAACCCTAGAAAGCACATCTTTTTGCTCACACTTATTTTGCATAGCCAATGTTTGTCGTTTCGACAAAGAAAGACTATTGCGGTTTTTAGGTGGAACTGGGTTTTTACAACACCTCATCTTCCTAAACAGGATTTTAAAATTGGATTTTAAAGTTTGGCTATTTCCATATTATCATAAAAAAATAGCATTTTTTCCCAATTTTTTGCAATTTTGATGCAGTGGATGCAATTTTTTTGGGTCGGTCCATATGAGAATTTTTTTGCTTTGGTTTGGATCTACAACTTTGCCAAAGACATAAAAACAAAATTCCGAACGGTTTATGATATATGGATTCCATAAAAATTTTCCTTTTTTAAAAAAATCATGTTTGGGTGCAAAAACTTAGGGTGTCAAAAAAAAAAAAAAAATCGATGTAATCTGGCCAAGTCCTTTGCGGATTTTTTTTAGTTTCGATATACACTTCAAAAAAAAAACCGGGTACGAAAGAGGAACAAATTTATGTGTTGCACTATGTTATCTTTAATTTTGGGACAAAAAAAATTCCACGAAATGTAATTTAAAATATGACTACAAGATGGAAAAGCTTTTAAAGTTATACAAAAAAATGACATAAATAAATAAAGCTGTGCTACACATAATAGTTACTCGTCAAAGGACCTCTTAATGTAGTAAGTCTAGCTGAGTGTATTACAAAAGTGGTTTGAGAATATCACTGAAATTTTCGAAATAACAGTAAATGAGTATTTTCTGCGACTGGATCATTTAAAGACTTTTAGCTTAGGAATTTTTAAAATTTTAAATTTTTAAACTCTATTTAAATGAAAATTACATGTTCTTTCCAAATATATATACTTTCTTCGTATTATTAATATAAATATTTAGAGATTTTTTTAATAACAATTAAAATTTTTAATTTTTAAATGTTTAACTTTTAATTTTAAAAAAATGACAACAAAAAGTTTATTTTCTATCGTTTATCATAAATTATGATGTGAGCAAGATTCTTCAAGTTCAAGATTATTCGCTTTTTTTAAACAAAAAACCGTGCAATGTTTATTTCTTAATTAAAAAAAAAAAACAAATGATCTTGAACTTGAATAGAGTAAAATTATGATTTTGTACTTTAAATCTTTTGTTTATTTTGGTTTATAATCCGATTTTCAGAGAACTAATATATTTGTAATCTGCTAGCAAAGGCTAAAAAAAAACATGTTTAATCTCTAATAGTTTCCGAGATATTCCCATTTTAAAATGTAAAATTCCAAATTTGGACCGAATCAGGCCCAGTTTTTTACCAATAGCGAGAAGAGACCGGCGCAAATTTTTGTTAAATTTAGCAACTGGTTTTCAAAAATTATAAAAATATTTGGCTGAAATCAGCAACAAAAAGTAGTACAAAATTCAGTAATTTGTAAAATGAGATTAGCAAAAAATGTTACTAAAATAAAAAATTCTACTAAAAATTAGTACAAAAATAGTAAAGTACAATTGAACTTTTTTCTACTAACTTTTATTTTTGAGTGTTGCGGATAGTCTAACAGACGTTGCGGAATAGTTCCAAAGAAAAAAATAATCCAAATTTCATACAAAAAAAAATATTGTTATTTAAACCAGAGTTCGAATTTAAACACAATCAAACGTTTTTCTGTCGTTCTGTTTTGCTTTTTGCTGAAACTCAACACAATCATTTTGTTGTGCACAGTAAACATAAACAGAACATTTCTTTATTTTCATTTTGATTTGTAAACAGAACACAAACACTTTCACAAACTAGTTTTCGATGAGAGACCGAACTAAACGATTTTGTTCTGTTTGGCCAATATTTCAAACAGTTTGATTTTGTTGTGTTTATGGAATGGAACAAAACTATTCGTAAACCGTTCTTAGTGTTTATCTCACATTACAAGTGAAAAAAATTTTCATTGAATTTTATGAATAATTGCATTAGTTTAATAAAAAGATTCAACGGAGGAGTTCCAGTGAAATTTCATAAAACTAATGCAAAAAAACATTGAAAACATGCAGTAAAATCATTTCTTTATTTTGGCAACCACAACGTTAAAAACACGTTTTAATGTTTAAGTTGAAGGAACACTAAAAAATAACCACTACGAAATAATAATGTTTGACGAAAGAAACATTTTCGTTTTGTTCCGTTTGTTATAATACAAACAACGATTTGAGCACTTGTGTTGTGTTTATAAATACGAACGAAACAATAGAGATCGTTGTATTGGTTTTTTTTGATAGCAACGTTATGTTAGTGGTACATAAATTTTCGAACTCTGATTTAAACTATCGCTTAACTCAGCACGCAGTAGCATAATATTACTTAATGACAATAGATATAGATATGGAACAAAAATTTTGTACATTATGTAACTTTTGAGAAAATGAAACAATTTAGGACTTCCTAGGAATGTTTCCTGTTCTCAAGGAGTTCAGAAATCGATGCTTTTAAAAGAAGCATTAAGTAAAACTGAGATGATCTACATTTTAAATGGATGCGAAGAAGGCAATTGGAGAAACCAGCTAATTTTTTGAAAATGTGCTTTAAAAAATATAAACTTTTTGATAAACGAATTTAACTAAACAAAACTATTTAGTAAATAAGTCGACGGACGTTTGAAATAAACATTGTTGTTAATTAAATGTTTTCTTCTTATTTCTTCTTCTTCATTTCCACTTAACTCCCTGTGGAGCATAGGGCCTCTACAAAATTTCTCCAAGATATTCTGTCATTCGCTAGTAGTTTTAACTCGTTCCAGCTTCTTCCGCTGTGTTCTATATCTTTGAGCAAGCTTCTTTTCCAGGTGGTCTTTGGCCGACCTCTTCTTCTGTTGCCTTGTGGGTTCCAATCTAGTGCTTGACGGCTTATTTCATCAGGGTTCTTCCTAAGCGTGTGACCGATCCATTTCCATTTTCTTCTCTTTATAATAATGGGAATGGGATCAATTTGGCATTTTCTATACAATTCTTCATTGCTTATGACGTTTGGCCACCAATTTTTTAGTATATAACGCAAGCAACGGTTTGTAAAGGCCTGCAGTTTGCAGTTCAGTGCTACTGTTGTCAGCCAGGTTTCGCAGCTGTAAAGCAAAACTGATAGAACGTTTGACTTGAAAATATTTATCTTAGTTTTGACCAATATAATATTGGATTTCCAAATGTTCCGCAGCTGAAAGAACGCACTATTTGCCTTTCCAATTCTGTGTTCGATGTCTTCTTATTTAACAAAATTTAAAATCTTATAAAATTACCGATATAAACCTGTACATTTTATTGTAATTTTGTAAATAAAGAAACTATTATTACACTGTACAACACAAAAAAAATTACAAGGTCCGACTTATAAATTTTGATAAAAGAGACAAAAAAAAGACACGTGTATCGGTGTTTTGAAAGTTTACATCTGGGGGAGGTAAAGTTTCCCACAAATTCAAATTTTGTATTGTCAATCGGCAAGCTTACGTTTAAAGTATATGGTGTGTTTAGAAAATTGATGTCTAATGTTACGGAGAACTTTTTTGTAGAATATATTAACCCTCTAACTCCTCAAGGTAAGGGCATTTTAAAACAGGTATTTAAGGGGTTAAAATGCTCCCCAAAAATATTCGCCGTGAAATTTTACTATAATTCCCTGAATACACCAAAATCTAAATACACTCAAATCACAAAACAAATTATGTACACAATATATGCACCGCGAATTGACACGTTTTCAGTACAAATGTGTTTTGTTTTACATGGATTCCTGCCTTTTGGCTTAATTCCATGGTGTATTCAAACACTAGTTGAATACAGGCGTTCAACCAACGCCCCTTTTACACTGGACCCTGAGGATCCAGTTCGGGTTCCAGTTTTGGAGTATGTTGATTCGGACATATCAACCAGACACTGGCGAGGTCGAGGCCTACCTAAACCTCTGCTTGGTCTTTGGGTCCCAGCA
Source organism: Delia radicum (assembly GCA_021234595.1). NCBI lineage: Eukaryota > Metazoa > Arthropoda > Insecta > Diptera > Anthomyiidae > Delia > Delia radicum. The sequence goes on from CM037851.1 coordinate 215,246,215, forward strand.
CCCGGTTGAGAATGCAAGTCCACACCGAACACCGAAGTGTTCTTCCTGCTTAGGCATAACCACAGCCACCACGAAACTCCCCGAACTGCCTTTCCCAATAGCCATGACCGTTATGGTCCATAGCAAGATCATGTAAACAATATGAACACATTGACATGTCACTGTATATATAATTACCAGAAAGATGATTACCCGTCTTCCTGTGACATCCTTCTTTACGTCTTCTTCAGATACATCTTCATTACTTAACAGAACATTGCGTGGTGGCAAGTCACAGATTCGACTGAATTTCATAAAAGAACCTTCTGTTCAAACATACTTTCAGACATCGTGTTTTATGTCTTTTACAGATTCGACTTCATTACTATTGAAGAACATTCTGTGTCCTGCTAGCACAGATTCGACTCCATGTCCATAAAAGCACCTTCTGCGTGACATGCATCATAACTACCATAAAACTTCCAAATGAAAACCGTTTGACAATCAGCAACCACCAGACAAAAACCACCCAAAAAACGCATTGCCGCCAGCTCGACATCACTCCACGCACTCAAGATCCTTTCTATTTTTCTACGACGGTATTAAGATTTCCAGTTATCTAGAGCATTTTCTCCCTTCAACACCATACAACATTCTTCTTCGGTTCATTCTTCTAGTACTGTGACTATCGCCAGGCTCGCACCTTTCCGCCATTTTTCATCATCTTCTGGTATCACATGTATACCTTGGACATGTCTTAGTTCATATTGATTTACAACAGAGGATCCCTCTATGATCCTTCACGGCGGGCCAATGGCTCCCGTGGTACCAATTTAAAGTCTTTGGTGATACCTTGTAGCCATCAGATCACAGGGAAGACCGTTGTAACCGACTACTTCCACTATAGTTCCGAATAACTCGGTAGTGGTATACCTTGAATATGCGTTGCGGAAACCGAGGAACCATCTACCAAAGTATATAGAACCAAGGTAACCGTTTCGCGATAGCCATGATCGTTAGCCGCCAAGAACGAACCACTATTGGTAAACCAATAGAGGCATCGAACTTGCCGTTGCCCAGGTGAAACCACGTGGAGGTGATCTTAGGCACTTGTTGCTAGCAAGCTAACAACTTTTGCACCCACGTTTTCAGTACAATAAGAAATATAGCACTTGGTTTTTGTTTTGAGTTTTTTTTGTTTTTGTTGTAATGTGACGGATCTAATCAGCCAAAGAACAGCTGGCAATCTATCAAAATTTATATGTCGGACGTTGTAATTTGTTTTTGTGTTGTACAGTGTAATGAAGTGGAATTGCGTAGAGCTAAAAAAAATGTAATTAATGTATACTTCCTATCAGGCACGTAGCTAGGAATTTGTTTCGGGGGGGGGGGGGGGGGGGCTTTGATTATATATATATATTTTTTTTTTGTACACTAGAGTAACAGCTTTTTTTTTTTTTTTTTTTTTGTTTACTAAATTTTTACCTACACGTAATGGGCAATCATGTATTAATAATAGAAATCGCTTTCTCAGGTCTTTTTTAAACAAAAACATCCCGCATAAAGTGCATTTTTTTCATTTTTTACTTATTGTGTTCATTATTTTGCGAATTTTGATGTTTATATCGCGAAACACGTCCAATTTGAAAACGTTTGTGTACTTTAAGTTGGATATGCATTGTTATTGTCTAATTAAGTTAAATTTTTAGCTAAATATTAATTTTTAGTTTAATTAAATAAAAAAAGGATTATGCGGAAAACTTTTTGAAAACCGCGAAAAATAAAATTGCGTTACTTTATAGTTTTATGTGCTAATATACGTCTAGGGTAGCTAAAACTTGATAAATGTAAAAAAAAGTAAAAAAGCTTCAACTTCTAATAACCCGATTAAAATGAATATGATGCTTTATATAATCATTCGAAATTTAATATGAGTCTTAATACAGTTTTATCCGAGAAATGGGCATAATAACTATATAAGTTTGCATCAGTTTAGTTTTGATTTGATAATTTCAGATTAAATAACATCCGAATAATGACGCGATACAATTTAATACGATTTATACAGCGGTATAAATTTATATCTGAACTGATACTGATATATATAAAATAAGCTATAGTTGTCTAAGGTTTTTGATATTAAAACTTCATGAAAATCCGAAATATCTATTAATCCTTTTAGACTTTAGCCACTTGCAAAAGGTTTACAACTTTATAATTTGTTACAAATTCCTTTCCATTTGGACATTTTATTATATTCAAAAAATTCTCTTGAAATTACCAAAAAACATGAGTTGTTTTGTGAAAAAAATTTGAAAATGAAGATATAATGAAAATGAAGATTTTGTGGCATTTAGTAACTTACACCATTGAATAACAAACACAGAAAAAAACGTTGAAACTGAATTTAGAGTTTTACATTGAAAAAATCTAAAACTAAATTAGGAACTCATAATGTTACAAATGAAACAAGTTCTTTTTTTAGGGTTAAGAACCAGAAATAAATCAATTCAAAAGACAAAAATTGGGGTAAATTTTGTGTATAAAGTTATAGACAAAATTATACAATTAATTGTACTATTGTATTGATGTAATACATATTTACATCCAAAATATGATTGCCAAATTTTCTAGTGTAACTCTGCATGGGGTAATATACAATTTTATCTTAAATACAATTGTGTTTTTTAAATATGATATAATATCAAAATATATATTATTTTATTTTGCAATGTTTAGGTATATAAATATAACGTAATTATTAATTGGATTAGTTTTAGCGTATTCTAAATGCAATATACAATTATACGCAACTATATATGACATCATGTTAAATTTTTTCTACGAAACTAATTTTATATATGAATTTATATAATTATGTCCGATTAAATGCACTGGCAGACAAAATCTTATAAGTGTATATAAAAAAAATGTATTATTTTATGCAAACGTTTCAACTCGGGAAATGAAAGATTTATAACAGTCCAAAAAACAAATTAAAAGGCAAATATTCTATACAAATTGTATGACACTTACACTGAAACTTTTCTTTAAAATTAATGAAATTCGGATATGAAAAACGTATTTATTTTTAAATTTGGCGGTGAAATTTAACACATCTTTGTATGAAAACATGTCTAAAGTTTAGCTAATTTAGACTTATTTAAAAACAGTGTCAAAATGCTCGAGAAACACACATTTTGAAAACTTTTTTTACAATATGTCGTGAACCCAGGCTGCCACTTATTTGAATTATTCTAACAAAGTATTCACTATTTTTTCCCCTTTTTCATATATCCGACTTCATGTCTTGTATTAAAAAAATCGTAAATTTTACAAGCAAGCGTGATTGTAGTCTGAAAGAAATAATAATAATAAAGAAAAAATATAAAATGGGAAAATTTAAGAATATACCTGACATCGGCTAGGTCTTACTTAAACTAAATTATGTATTTCCAATTCACTTTGATTTATACTTTGGACAATTTCAAACGCTTTTCAAATTGTCTTTAATCAATCTTTTAAATAAAAACCCTTTAAAATGTCTAAAAAAAAACTACATCGTTATAACACAAAGACTGGCTTAGCTGTTTGATTTCGCATTTCAAGGAGCGGCGATAGAAATTTGTTTACATTTAGTCTAAAAAAAAATTGAGGAAATTTGAGTCACATTGGACCACGTTAACACATTATGCACATCGATCAAAGTTTGAGGCTTAAATTTGTTTCAAAAAATATATGAGATATCGTAATATATATCGTAAAAAAATACTGAAAACTATGTTACCAGATGCGTGCGTAGCAAACAAAATTTAAATAAAAAGATTGCACTGTAAGTAAAGTAACGACTTTTACGGCACAAGTAAACTTAATTTTGAGTCTTAGTGGTATCTCCATTTTAAAAGATTATGTCAAAATGGACAGAAAAAATCATTGTCAAAAAAATTTCAGTTAAACTTTTGTTCGATTTCAAACTTACTTTCAATTAACTGTTTAATTGAAAATGAATTTGGTATAAAAAAATTTTCAGTTTTTATAACGTATAATAACAACATAGAAACAAATGCAAAATTTTAAAAAATAGCCAAAATTAAAAAAATCGTTTAAAGTTAAAAATTCGCGTTTCTTTAATTTTGGTGATTTTTTTAAAATTTCTTTCGAATTTTAGCGTTTATTTTGGGAGTTTTTTAAATTTCTGCAATTTTGAGGATTGTTTTTTAAATTTTGGCAATTTTTTTTTTCAAATTTTGCGATTTTTTCAAATGGTCTCGATTTTTTTAAATTTTGGCGATTTTTTTTCACAATTTTGGTGATTTTTTTAAAATTTTGTAATTTTTCCCAATAGTAAACAATATTCAATTAAATTTTTAATAGATGTGAATAGAACTATATGTAATTGAAAATAATATTAATTAAATAGATACAAATTATTATATTTTCAATTTATAACGAGCTTTCAACCTCCGTATATTTACAAAAATTAAGCAAATCAAATATATTAGCTAGGTTGATACTAGTATTTTGATCTGGCTAAAGATCTCATCAGAACCCGAAGTTTTAGAAAAGTTAGAGCCTCCATAATAGGCTGAACTTTAACAAAAAACCTATTAATAATCAATTTTGCTCCATTCTTGTCTTCTTAGTTGTTACTACAATTGCATCAACACGACCGAATTCAGTTAAACTTTTACTGAATCAACAAATATTTTAATTCAGACTCAATTTTAGTTTTTTCTGTGTAAACACATTTAATTTTTAGTTTGCATTGTCTCAAACAATTTTTTGATTATATTTTAAGTCAAAGACTTCGAAATCTCATATGAAATGATTTTATTTATTGCTTTTTGTCGAAAATCAACTAAAACAATGATAGCCGTCCATTTGCAGGCGATGTTTTCTAATGAAATTTTAAGATTCGAACCATATAAAACTACTTCCTATTTGATCCAAGTCAAAAATAAATATTTTCATATTAAACTTATCAATAACATTGTTACTTTTTAACGAATTGTATTAAGTTTTTAAATTTGTCAAATCATTTCGGGGGGGGGAGGGGGGCTCTAGCCCCCAAGCCCACCCCCTAGCTACGTGCCTGCTTCCTATCCAAATTTGCTATCGATGGGAAAATAATAGAGATATTACTGATTTTAGTTAAATTTGAACTATTTTTTTTCATGCTAAAATAAAATTCTTAATAAATGCGAAATTAACAATAAGCTCTCTTTTGTTGTGTCTTATTTCTGACTTTCTGTTGTGTCTTACTTCTGTCCCTCGAATAACAAACATTCTTGATATGATTTACACGATTTTTCTCAGGGACATATCTATCGATGCTGAAAAAAAAAATCGTGTAAAGCGAATCAAGAATTTTTTTTATGAAAAAGCGTGTAAATCGACATACTAAATAATATGCTGATAAAATCCTGCATTTAACATATTAATGTGGTTTAATATAAATAATATTAAACTATAAAAGAAAAACTAAACAATTAATTCTATTTTCTCAAAAAATATAAAATTAATAAATTTGTACTTTCGCATAGTTTACTTTTACTTTGTTAGATAATACTCATTAAATTCTGCAGTTTATATACGGATTTTGGTGAATATAATCTGATTAGGGTTGACAGGGAATAAGTCTTCCACCTGTTAAAATAAAGAATACACAAAAAATCCGAAAATATTTTTTTACTTCTTTGTAATATTGCATACAGAAATTTTCCATTAACAGAGCAGTATTTTTAAAGTTATATTAGTTTTTTGTTTTTATATACATCGAGATTATTTTTATGTTATTTTCAATTTATAACGAGATTTCAACCTCCGTATATTTACAAAAATAAAGCAAATCAAACATATTAGCTAGGTTGATACTAGTATTTCGATCTGGCTAAAGATCTCATCAGAACCCGAAGTTTTAGAAAAGTTAGAGCCTCCATATTAGGCAGAACTTTAACAAAAAACCTATTAATAATCAATTTTGCTCCATTCTTGTCTTCTTAGTAATCAAGCACGTGGTTAGTATTTTTATTACCATTTGTTATAAAATATTAAAACTATTTTTAAAAGAAAAGTAATTCTTACATTTATTTGATTGTATTTCTGATCAAAAAGTTGTCGAAAAATGTGCCTTAAATTCGAAACAATTTTATGATAATTTTTCTGGCCTCTTCCGCTCTCTTTTACTCTCTTTTACAGTAGTTAAAGATTTTCCTTTTTTTTACATTTCCTGAAAAATTGCTAACCAAAAAATAAAGAAAAAAATTGTGTAATTTCCACATCCCTCGTTTTACACGGCAAATAAAATAAATAAAAATCGTGAAAATGTCTAATCGTGTAGAAAAAGTATCGTGTAAATCTCGGGATACAACTTTCAAGGAAACTACACAGTGTTGTAAGCACATATTTTAAGGAAACTGTTGTTGAGGACAACAATATTAGATACATAGTTTGTTTAGGTGTGCAATCGCACGTTTAGGGGTTCAAAAGTGGGGACAATCCGTAAAATTTCAGAAATTAAACTTTTTTGTACGCAGTATTAAAGTACTCGAGAGAACAAACATTTTGATGCACATAATGCCCAGGTTCGTCACTTATTTGAAACATTTAAAATATGGCTTACAAAAGCTCTTCTGGAAAATTTGTGTTAAAGTCCCCTCGATAAAATTAAATAAGTAATTTCCCATACAAATGTCATATCTGCAAAAAAAAAACCCTTTTTTGAACAACAAAAATTTTTGGACATGCGTGGACATGTTTTATATTTATACTAGTGAATGCTTCTTTAAAATACCTTTTATTTTATACCCATTTTATATGTACACTCAGGGAACTTCTGCTTTAAAAATATGTTTCTTTATTTTTAATGTAAATGTCAGTCATTTGTAGAACAAATTAAAATATTTACTAACCTTGTAGTTCATTTAAAAAAACAACTAACATCAAATGACTGTTTTATGATTTTAGATTAATTTTTTACAGTTGTTTTTTGTTATTTAAAAATATAAAAAAAAATGTTTGTTTATTTTTTACTACCATGTGGTTCATTTTTACTACAATTGTTAGTCATTTTTTGAACTTTAAAAAACAAATGACTATGTTAGTTGATTTTAATGAAATGTAAGTTGTCCTTTCTTTAAGTGAAATTTCATTTGTTTTCAACTACAATTGCAGTGGTCTTTACCTACATAGTATTCTAAGTGTAGTTAAATAACTTATATAAAAAATATTAAAAAAACGTAAAACTGGGTCATATTTGATCCCACTTTTTAACCAATAAACTTGAGATTGTGCACCAAACAATACAACACATTCTTGTCCTCTACAACATGGTTATCCAAGATTCATTTAAATCTGCGAACTCACCATTGTGTAGTTTCCTTGTAAGACATTTTTAATCGTCTGACTAAAAAAGCTTACACTACATAAGAGATAAATGCCCAAAATAGGTCAGTTCGGCCCTGTGCAAATTTCGGAAACTAGAAAAATAGCATAAACAAGAAGTTCCGTGATAATAGTCGTTAAGTTTATTTAAATTTATTTAAATTATTTTTATTAAATTTTTGTCGTCCAATTTTACAAATAAATTTGAGTACATAATTGACAATGTAAAGATATATAAATCAAACAATAAAGTTCAACACTGGAATAAAACCAACGAAACGTCCAGTGAAAGGAAGAAATAATTTGTTTTATTTACATCTATACAATTAGTTGTGACCATCATTAGCCCGCAATAAAACACAAAATTTTTAATTCAAATTGATCAAAAACAAAACTGAAAAAAGAAAATTTGTATTTTTTAACAGATTTCATAAATTTAAAATTTTAAACATTAAAATTGTTTTCTCTGATTGGGGTGGTGGCAGCAACGGTATTTGAAAATAAAAACTAGATGCGTATGGTCCAATATAGTTCAAATGGATAATTTTTTTTTAAATTTTATTGGGATTGTGGAATATTTTTTATACCTAGCATTTATTTTCTATATCCCTTTAAAATTAACAAATATTTCATGCAATTTCATTAACTTTAAATAAATAAATAAATTTTGCAACCATATTGTAACAACTACTCTCAATAGTGTCATTAACTTACAACTTATCAAATGTCAAGTCAATATGATTTATGATAAAGAATTTTTTTATTCAGCGAAAATTAATTTCATCAAATGCAAATGATGTATTGTAAATGATAAGAGAAAAATACAACACAATAGGCAATCATCAACTATGCAGATGTTGCATGTCTAGACAAATGTCAATTAAAATTACATTATATGTACAATAATCTAACGAAAGTGGTTACAGCGATGTGGAAATAAAAAATAACTATTGAGATATAGAGATAAGCTGAAAGCATTATATATTTGTTTGATAAGTTTAAAATAAGCTAGGTCTAATAGTGAAAGTATGTATTAATCTAAATACCCGATGATAAAAAGTTTCTATATACTCATATACAACTTATATATGTATGTGTTTCAATGTATTACGATACATGTTCATATACTTAGTTTCTGAAAATTATGTAATATGGCGTTGTATCATAAGATACATATATCATTGTATCTTATGATACAATGATATAGCTAAATGCTGATATCTTGTATATCTGATCACATGAAATATGACCAGATATGACCATATGTAAGTGCAGTAAATAAAAAAAAAATCTGTAATTATATATGGCAAAACATATCATTATATATAAATATATATAGCAAAATTTAATAAAAATAAATATATATTTTTCAGCACCGTTTATGATTAGAATATAAATGAGTTTCAAAATTTACTGAAAAAAAACATGAAAAACTACGGTTTTTTGTTTTGTAATGATTATTAATATTTTTTTTTTTATTATTAAATTACTACTAAAAAACAACGTTATAATTATTAGGACTAATATACTCAGCATCTGTTTAATTTTGTTTGCCAACTGGTTTTAAGAGAAACAGTTTTTCAGAGGTTTTTTAATCCATATTTTTTAGTATATATAAACAACATTTTGTGGTTATTATAGAAAACTTATGCAGAGAATACATTAAAGAACACAAATTAACGTTAAAATTTAATTTGAATTGCTTAAATGCATGAACATTAATTAATTAAAAGTACCATTGTTAACGACGATTTTTCGAAAGTCTCTTAAAACTTATTCTAAATTTTAAATTTTTTATTTTTTTCCACTATAGGCAATATAATTTCTACCATTGATCGTGTTCTGTGGTTAACAAAATAGTTGTTTTGAACAATCTGAAATTGCTGAAGTACTAAATATGTAGATTTATCCCTCATAAACAACATATCGTATTGATCCATCGTATAACAAGGACGTGTAAAGTTTGCTGTTTATTTTTGCCCTTGAAAACACTTCTACTTGAAAATTTTTTGAACAAAAAATTTGATTTTCTTCCTCGGTAAATGTTTATTATATGTTTCAACTTCAGGTTCATAAAAACCATACATTTTTAGATTTAACATTATTTTTTATAATTATTATTCATTAACGTGGGTCGAAAAACAACAATTTTTCGGTGGCCCTATAAAACGAAGTTTGACATTTTTTTATGAGGATTCCCAAAATATTAATTTTTTTGCAACAACCGTTATGGAGCTGGAACATTTTAAAATAGGTATATATTTTCTTTTAATTTTTATTTTTTTTATTTTTTTTAGATGCTTCTTCAAAAGATCTTTAATTTGATACCCCTTTTGTATACAGTTTCTTGGAACAAAAAAAATATCTTTAAAAAACTGAAATAAAAACATTTTTTAAAAATGGTCCAGCTCACTAACGGTTATAGCTAATCACGAAACATTTTAGGAATATTCTTAGCAAATGCCAAAGTTTATTTTAATATGTCACTCATTTATTTTTTTTGCTGAAACGACCCACCTTAACATTTATATGTTTATAAATTAATTACAAGTAAATAGTACTTTATTTGATTGAAATAAAAAGTACTGATCTCTAAAACATTTTAAATTTTTGTGAGTTGTTGTTTAGTTCGGTTAAAGATCATGAATATTTTTCCATATTAACAGAAAAATTATAATTTTATTTGTGATAATTTACTTTAATTAACAGAAAAAAACAATTAGAAAAAAGTTATTTGACACCTGCATGAATGGAGTTAACTTTCTAGCCCGCAACGGCCTTCATCAACATTCTTCGTGCCTTAAAGTGTTAAATTGTAAACATCATCTATTTAACTCAACTAGTTAGGTTAAAAATGTGCCGTAACTTAGTTTTGAGTATGACGAAATTTACTGCGAACTTATTTTCTATAAAGCTATGTTTAGTTGTTAATTATTACCACAGTTGCCAGTTCAACTAATTAAGTTGAAATTTGACTGGCAGTTATTTTCAAATGTCGTCATATTCTATCCTTTTACATTGTAAGTGAAGGAAATATCAAACATTGAAGATTTTATTCGTTTTTCAACATATGTCGAGCATATATATTAAGCGAATTTTTTGCACTGTACCTTGTGAGTTTTTTAATTAACAAAAAAAAAAAAACTGCTTAGATAAAATTGTATCAAATTTTATATAATTTGATCATATTTGATAAACCCATTTTCGGATCAAACAATATGAGATTATATCCCATGAGATACTCTGATATCAGCTTATGTATGCCATTTTTTGGATCAGATGAGAGGTAATGAGATGTTTATTTATATGTTACAATATATATAATCATATATGATTATATAAGAACTTTATTCGTCGGGTATTCTATAAACTTCGAAGAATTTGTTTTTATGCAACAAATCGCATTTTTAGTTTATTTTATGCCTTAGATGTGATATACATTAGGGTGTCCCTTAAATATAGCTTTGTCATTACACATCCCACGTTTATTGCAAATGGTTCCAAATGGAGGAACACGATTTTTTAACGTTAACTTGTGCCGAATTTTAGTAGAAAATGGCACATCTGTGAAAAAAGTGTATTTTTATTAAACATTTAAAAAACTCGAAATTTTGGGAAACTTATTTTGCCATTGCATTAATTCATTTAATATAATAAAATCTGTTCCAATATGAAATTCTTACTTTATCAGATATCATTAACCACCTTTAGCTTGTAATCAAAAATGACCCACAAATTTCCAAAAAGGTGTTTTTTAAAATTAATTTTAAAGATTTCTTAAGACGGAGGTATCGACCGACTGCTAATTTTTTAATATAATCTAATTTCTACTCATGAAAAAGTCGACTTTCTTTTAAAGGCAAAGTCGACTTTTGCTTTCGACAAATATAAAGCCAGTCTTGCACACAAAATCGTGAATTATGGAAAACCAAAACTAAGCCAAAATCGCACAGTTATTTTAAGCTGAAAAAAGTGGTACTAAACATGCACCGTCTAAACTACTGGCACGATTAGAAAAAATGTATGTCCAAATCTAGAGGAGGAGTAAGGCATTTGGAAAATAAATTGTGTTGCATTGTGTAAATAATTATTTCAATGAAAAATGGCCGCAGCCCGAATATGAGAAAAGGCCTAAAATTTGTGAGGACAACAACACGAAAATTTGGTGCAATTGCAGCTCAATTTTGGTATAATTTAGGGTAATTTTTCTTTAAAAAAAGCTTCCCAAAGTATTGTAGATTTTGAGGCTTATTTTTATTTTCTAATTAAAGGCCTTTATTTCCTTTTGTTTTTAATTATTTCATTGATGACTTTGAGTTTTTTTTATTATAAAATAAACATCAGTTAAAAGAGAATCCAACAAGTCAAAGTTGATTTTTTCAATTTTTTTTTATTTTTTTTTTTGTTAAATTTTAAAATTTGTTGAATCTTTTTTTAGTTCAAATATACTTGGTAGATTTAAAATCACTGAAATCATAAATTGTTTGTGGTTAAATTTATTTGTAAATAGGTTGTTAAACACAGTTCAAAACACATGGTTAGTTTAAGTGATTGTAATTAAGAAGGGGACTTCTAAATTGTATTTGGCAAATAAGTAAATAGAAATTTGCCTTATTCTCTAAGAGAATTTTTTTTTTTAGCGAATCAATTAATATATTGAAGAAATACACAGCAGAGTTATTTTAGTGGACGCTGTGGTGTAATGGTTAGCGTTTGGAACTGTCACACAGATGGTCTCGGGTTTGATTCCCGACGACAAAAACATCATTTTAGAAAAAATAAATAAAAAATAATGTGTATGAGTTTTCTATACCTCATATGTATCACAGGCCCACCTTCAGTGATCCCCTAGCACTTTACTCCACCGAAGTAAAATAATAAATCATGGCTATTAACCAAAAAGCTTTAATAAGTTCACCAAATATCCATCAGGTGGCGAGCAACAACTGTTCTAAGACTTATAACTTCGCGCAATTGCAGTGTTGCCATGTTTCCCCACCTTTCATTTCTCGAATATCCAAAAGAAAGCAACCAATTTCCAAAGAAAGCATCACATAAATAAATAGGAAGAATTTTCTGAGTGTTGCTTCTCTTAACAAAAAAAAAAAAACAAAAAATGCCTGTAGCTCTTCATTAAACACAGTTTTATTTAGCAGTGGGAGCGAATAATTTTGTATTCACAATCGACGCTATTTTTAATGCCACATTTTCGCTGCAACGCTTGATAAATATAAAATTAAAAATTTGGAGAGCTGCGCTTGAATAACTATTAAAATAAAGAAAAGAAAACACTGAGAGCGAAAATTTAGTATTACAAATTCTCGCGGTTTTTAATACTTTAGAGTTGCAATGAAAAAATATGGAAATATTTTTGAACACCAAAATGTCTCTAAATATATCAATAATAACATTCAACCGAGATTTCTATATAATTCCAGATTCCTTTTTACATTTAACACAGTGAATTAGGACAACTTTTTTAAACAAGATTTTTTTTTTTTAAATGTTATGGAATCCACTTGAACGATCACAGAAAATGTTTTTTGGCAATTCTAAAAATTTTAGTTTTAATCTTAGATTAAAACTTTCTTATATTTTCGAATAAGCATTGTTTGTAGCATAATAAGTGCTGACACTTAAATCTTTTAGCTGCCAATTTTTTAGCGCATTTTTATTTTTTTTGAAAAGTCAGACTGCAGTTTAATTTAAAATTTTTTTAGGTGAGTCAGATCAGATGTAATTAGGATACATTTTTCGATTTCGAAAAATCAAACAAGAGTGCCGACCAGAACTACACTCAAAAAATAAGTTAGTACAAAAGTTAGTAAAACGTCTTGTAAATCAGGTATACTATTTGTTAGCAAATTTTTTTGCTAAAATCGTCTTTTCAGCTTTTTGTTATACTTATTCAGGACTTAACTGTTTTATACTAATGCTTTACTAATATACTAATGTTTTACTAATTAATTTTGCTAAAAAAATTGTGCTGATAAGCACATTAATAGTGTGGACGACAACCAGATTTAAAGATATACGCAGAATGAAGTAGATGTCGCGGCATGTCAAGATGTAGTAGAGAAGAGGAAAATGATACTAAAAAGTACAACTCTAATAAGACATATAAAAAAATCAACCATGGAAGACTTTTGTATCTGTTTTTCACACATAAAACAAAATTGAGGATTAAAACAACTTAAATTTTGCGTTGTCACCGGCTTGTGAAAATAATTGTCTATTAATTAAGTAAAAGACAAAAGAAAATATTTAAATTTAATATGTATTTATATAATAAATGTTAATAGATTAATAATCTAGTGTGGTCAAACAAACATATACAGACATGTAGACAGAGTAAAGCGAAAGACACACATCTTAGTATGGTTCCTTTTTCGTATTGCAAAAAAAGGGTTGTTTTTTTTCGTTTCGTTTGTTTTTGTTTATTTTTTCGTTTCGTTTCTATAATTATCTTCGGAAGTTGCGTCCTTAAAAGATAGCATCATTTAGACAACCATTGATGTAAGTAGTTGAAAGAAAATTTTTGTTATGTTATATATATTTATTTCTATATATTTTCAGATATTAAATTACTTCATGACATCAATGTGGGAAAATGAAATTTTTTATATTTCGTAGTTATTGTAAATTATTTTTAAAAGAATCACAAAAATATGTTTTATGATTTTCAGCAAATATATTAACTAAATTACAATTTTTTTACAATTTTTTGCGTTTTTTTCAGTCTACTAAAATTCAGCAAAAAATTTATTAATTTTTACCACGGCTTTTTTATTTCTAATCTACTAAGTGTTAGCAAAACTGTTGCTGAATCTACTGATTTTGTTGCTAAAAAGCAGCTCGCTGACTAAAATTTTGCTGACTCAGCAAAAATTTTTGCTGACTTTACAAACTGTTTTTTTTTTGAGTGTATGTTAGTTAAAAAAACTTTCGCAAATATTATATTTTTTGACTGAATTTTCGGTACACATAAATTTTTAAGCTACACTGCTTTGCATATCAATAATTACAAATGATTTTTGCTATTTTTTTTTAATATTACAAACGATTTTTTACATAGCAAATAAAAAAATTTATTAATTAAATTTATTTATTTATTGTGCAATTTTAATCGACTTGCAATAAAAAGCCGCGTGGTTCATATCTTAATGAATTGGAAAAAGGAAAAGTGGTTTAACTTTTCGGGAAATTGCTAGAAAAATAAACCGTTCAGATGTGGTTGTCACAAATTTTGCAAATAATCCAAGTGCTTATGGTAAAAATATTTAGAATATTTCGGTGACGCGAAATGAAACATGTAACGACCTGTCAGTATATAAAGTCAGCTAATAAATAAATATTGCACGGTTTTTTGTTTAACAAAAAACAAATGATCTTGAACTCGAATAATCTTGCTCACATCATACTATATGATAAAAGATCGAAAAATAAACTTTTGGTTTTAATTTTTAAAATTTAAAAGTAAAACATTTAGAATACCTTTAATTTGATAGCCATTTTTGTATTCTATTTTGGTCAACAGTGAAAAAATTATAACTATACACAGAGAAATAAAGTGCCAACCGAATTGAAAAATGTATATAAATAGTAACAACTTATAAATTCAGGTAATACAATAATATTTACATTAGATTTCTAAATATTTTGAGTGTTGCAACTAAAATTCAGTTGAATTACCTGAACTTTGTTGAGCCAAAAGACTGAAATTCGTAATAACCGAATTTGAGTACGTAGTAACCAAATTTCAGCTTAATTTTTCTCTATGTGTATATTTGAAATCATTTGCAATAAAAATCTGGATGCAAGAACGAAAATCTAAAAATCTTCTTCTAAGGTATTCGCTACTATAAAAAGTGCAAATTATTAAATATCAACGAAAATATTTCATGCAAACTATGAATTTTATTCATTAAACACATGAAACTTTCATAACGATTAGGCTAGGATTAATGAAAAAAAATTCATATACTTTATGAAATTTTCATTTTGTCACTGAAACCATTCATTAAAATTGATTCAATGAAACACCTTTCATTGACTCGATGAAACGTTTCTTTGGGGACTTTTTTATGAAAAAATTCATTGGATTAATGAAGGAATTCATTAATGCTACGCACAAATTTCTATCAGTGTATTCATATTGTTGCAAAAAAAAGCGAATGGTTTGATGGTTAGGGAATAAAATGTTAATTGTAATTCTAGTTTAGTTCGCGTTGCTTAATTTTTTTTAATAATTCAGATTTAAATAAAGTGTAAAAAAATTTTGCCCACCCGATTTTTTTAAATCGTAGTCGTACAAAAATATTTGTGTGGGTATGGCCATTGGTTTTTCTTGTTAAATTATTTTATGTTTGCAAACTTCTGGTTATGGTTGGTATGAATTGTTGAAATTTGTATGAATTTTATAAATACTTCCTTGACCCATATTGCAGGTGTAAAGGTTTGTTGTTTGTTGATTTAACTATAAGAATTGACATTTTTATTTATTTCGATCTTGTGAATTCATGTCGATATTTAGTACATTTTTTTTTTATTTTTGCTATTCAATAAATTGTTGATTCATTATTTATTTATGGATATCTAGAGCATGCAATTTTTTTTTTTATCTTTTCTGTGAGATGCCACATTTTCTGTTGTTCTGACATATTGAAATCCAATGATAAGAACAATTTTATTTGAAGTAAATTCATATATATTGCTATACAGTAAAATTATTTAGTAACGGACCAATGTTTTAATAAATGTGAAAATTCTAAATAGTAGACTTTCGATTATATTTAAAAACATTTTAATTTTTTTAAATTTTGTTGTCAATATTTATTAAAAAAAAATAAAATAATATTTTATGTATTTAATTTATGATGAACTTTCAAGCTCCGTATATTTACAAGAATAAAGCAAATCAAACACATTACCTAGGTTGATACTAGTATTTTAAGCAGAATCCGAAGTTTTAGAAGAACTAGAGCTTCCAGAATAGGCAGAGCTTAAACAAAAAACCTACTTGTCCTTCTAGTATGCTTTTTCTAAATCTATTTAAATATCATTGTGGCAATTTTTTGAATGTTTTTTATTTTAGTTTTTAACTTTCGGTTGTAATTTTTCCCACTTTCGACCCCACTTAAAAACAAGTGGGGTCGTCGTTATCTGGGTATTTATGTTCTCCTAGTAAATGTGGAGTTTACGTATTTTTTCTTTTTTTTTTAAATTCGTTATAGACCGCGTTATTTACTGCTCAAAGTTGAATTATAATACATTTTGAATCATCAGAATAATAAAAGGTTGGTGTCATCCTTTTCGTTGAACAATGTAGCACACAAATAAATTTATTACTCGAAAAAGATAACGAAATTGTAAAAATGTCCTCCATTCGCGAATGTCGCAAAAAACCCATAATTAATAATGAAGGGCTTATTGTTAAAACTTGAGAAGCCACATTGACAATTTTCTAGTTATCGCTGTTTCATAGGCAGCCATTAAAATTTTTTTGGAAGAAGTCTAGCTTAAACACACACACGCCCCTAGAGTATAAAAGACCTGCAATATTCATATTTCTGTATGTTTTCCAACTTTAAAAGGCAAAAATATGATGTTTGGCCGGGCCTCCAGGGTATGACTATTAGCCTCTCCCCGTAGGATTTTCCAAAAGTCAGCTCAATTCAGATGTTTCCTCCTGATTAGGAACCCACATAACAAATTTTAAGTTCCTAGCTTCAGAGGTTTGGACAGGCCCCATGGGGGATAATTTTCCCCCTTTTAACCCTATTTCTCCACGTTTCTGTGCAAATTTTAAAAAGTACTATACAATGGAGTTAGCTCATTTCCTATTTAACATATATTGCAAATTTCAGATTTCTATCTAAAGGGGTTTGGGCAGGCCGCGAAGGGGGAGACTTCGTCTATTTTCCCCTCTCCGTAGGAACTTCCAAAGCGCATGTCTACGCTAGGATGGATCTACATGTCAAATTTAATGGTCCTATCTGCAGCGGTATATGCTGGGCGATGTTGAGTCATTGTGTGAGTAACGGAGCAAAAGAGAAGCAACAAAATATACGTCAATATTTGATTTGAAATATTTGAAGTCAGTTAAAAGATATTTATTGAATATTTCCTACACTCAAAAAAATAAGTTAGTAGAAAGTTAGTAAAACGTCTTGTAAATCAGGTATACTATTTTTCAGCAAACTTTTTTGCTAAAATAATATTTTCAGCTAAAATTTTAGTTGTATTTATTCAGCACTTAATTGTTTTGAACTAATGGTTTGCTAATATTATACTAACTTTTTACTAATTTATTTTGCTAAAAAAATGTGCTTATTAGCACATTATCTGTTTTTATCTGTTTTTAATACTCTCAAAAAAAATAAGTTAGTATGAAAGTTAGTAAGCCTTCTTGTAAATCAGGTATACGATTTTCAGCAAATTTTTTGCTAAAATTGTGTGTTTCAGCTAATTTAGTTATATTTATTCAGCACTTAACTGTTATGAACTAATTTTTTACTAAAATTTTACTAATGTTTTACTAATTTGTTTTGCTAAAACAAATTGTGCTGATTACCACATCAATAGTGTGAATGATAACCAGATTGAAAGATATACGCATAATAAATAAGATGTCTCGGCATGACAATACGTAGTAGTGACGAAAAAAAATATACTAAAAAGTACCACTGTTGTTAAATTTTATAAATTTTCTTTATTATTGATGGTAAAATACTTATTTTAAACTGATTATCAACCCTTTTCTATTAGGTAATTGTAAATAATTATAAAGTGTTTTAACATTAATAACTCACTGAATCAGAATATTAATGATTTTGTGATCAGGCCGCTAAGTTTTTCTAACTTTATGACTTTAAAATCGGAAATGATTGGAACAGGAAGTCATAATAATTTAAAATCAAGCATATTTATATACATTATAATTCAAAGTTGCGAAATGTGTCCAAATAATCTTTCCGATAATAATGTCCAATAACCTTTCAAACTTTGGCTAAGAAAATTTACAATTATTATAGAATTATTTTAAAAATGTAGCCCCTTTTTTTAACGATGTTAATGACTATACCAAATTTGGCTGTCAATACGCTTCTCAGCTGCAGTTTAACTCCTCTATGCATTTAGCAGTTTCTGGTATAAAAACAACATATTTCGATTTCCCCAAATCGCAATGCTGTGAAGTAGATTTTGCAAATAACACAGTAAGTATGTAAAAATAACACACCACAACCCCGGGCCACTTAAATTTAATTTTGGAGCGTACAATCTAGTGGTGTAGTCGGTTTTAGTAGGTAAGGTCAAAATAAAAAGATATGTATTTCAATTTTCATTTGGCATTGACTCAAGCAATTTTTTTAGTGTTTTTTAAGTGAAAGACATCAAAATCTTTTTTGAAATAACTTTATTTATTATTTATTTGTTTAAACTTAAGACTAACAATGATAACCATCCATTTTTAGGAGGATACAAATCATTTACATGCTATCCAAAATGTCATGGTAATAACCTTTGACTTATGCTGACATCTGTTCGTTCAGTGTCATATGGTTTGAATCTTCAAATGTCATTAGAAAACATCGTCTCAAAAAGAACGGCCAGCTTTGTTAGCTTTGAGTTTTGACATATAAACAGTAAATAAAGTAATTTCAAAAGAGATTTCGATGTCTTTTACTTAAAATACACTAAAAAATTCGCATGAGTAAATGCAAACTTAAAATTGAAATATCTTTTTGTTTTAAGCTAACCTATTGAAACGGAGTACACCACTAGATTATACGACCCAAAATTAAGTTTACGTATCCCCGCATTTTGGTGTATCACACAAAAAAAAATATTTCCCTACTTTTTTCAATTAAATCGGTTTGTTGAAAATTTTAAAAGGTGTCAATTAAAAGTTAATTGAATCAATTAAATATTTGCTCAAAATTTGGAATTTGTTTGACATTTTTTTATATTATCGCTCAAAAGCAAACATTAACACATTGTTGTTGTTTTTTTGTAATATTTATTTAGTTGTTTTTTATACTTGTTTATGTTTAGTGGTATTAGTAATCAATATTAACACATTGTTGTTGTTTTTTTGTAATATTTATTTAGTTGTTTTTTATACTTGTTTATGTATAGTGGTATTAGTAATAAATATTTTAAATGCATTTCAATTAGACTAGATATTAATTCTTATTAGGTTTATTATTTTATTAAGTTGAAACATTTAGCTCCAGTTGTTTAATTTTGTTTATTTTTTCAAATAGTTTAAAATATCGAGACTCAACATATATTAGTTATATATACATATATAAGTGATATATACATATATATATGTATGCACAGCGCATACTTTAGGGACATGGTCAAAATTGTAACCGAAATATGCGGTGTATCGAAAAAATTGTCCTCATCTTAAACGCCAGATGTATGAAAAGGCGCGAACACTTTGGGGACAGTCCCCAAAGTAAGCAAATGTCCCTAAACTATGCGAGGGAACGAATAAATGTCTCTAAACTATGCGCTGTGCATACATATAAGTTATATATACATATATAAGTGATATATACATATATAAGTTTTAATTATTAAAACTAGTTTTTCAAATTGTAATAACTGTTCCCTGAAGAAGTCACCGAATGTGGAGACAAAATATTGGAAATGAATAATTAATTAATAAATTCTTAAGATAATAACTCGTTTAAGTTAAGAAGAATTTTAATTATATATATTAAAAATTTAATTGCATATTGTTTTTAACAAAAAATTTTTGGTACACTCAAAAAAATAAGTTAGTAGAATAGTTAGTAAAACTTCTTGTCAATCATATATACTACTTTTCAGCAAATTTTTTTTGCTAAAATTATGTTTTCAGCTAAAATTTTGGTTATACTCAGATAAAAAATCGCCAAAATTAAAAAGTCACCAAAATTAAAAATCCCCGAATCTCCAAAATTTTTCTGATTTTGAAATTTTTTCCAATTTGTTGTCATTATACAACATTTTGTGTGCACCAAATTCATTTTAAGTTACACATTTAATTGATATGTATTGTTAAACTCTTAATGAAAAGTGATTTTGATGACAGCTTTATCAGATACGTTGCTATTTTTAAGTAACTTTTTCTGCTAGTTTTAATATTTTAATTCTATGAATGTAAAAATATGTAAAATTTTTTATGCCTTATAAAATTTAAAACTCACAAAAAGTTATAAATTCATAAACTAAAAAAAAATTGAAATCATTTTGGGTACGCGACTGTCGGTAGAATATAAATAATAAATATTGTGCGTTATAAATATATTTTAAAATTGTCACATACATACTCCTTGACATTTTGAATAAATCGGTCGGATCTTTAAAAACTATATACAAACCACCAACAAATATTTAAGAGCGAAATATAGTTTCTTATTTTAATAAAGTTTCGTATTTTCAAATTAACACTCTTAAAAATGAATTAATTTACTTCGAACACACAATACTACATATTTGTATACATTTAATTTTTAAAATATTTTTATAAATAATGTTTAATGGTCAATCAAAAGCAACACAAATTGTAAAAAAAAAAATATTTTAAAATCAAGGGCAAAAGTTTCGAAGTTTTGAATAAAAAAGCGTTATTAAAAAAATAATTTGAAGTTTCGTTTACGATTTTAATCGATCTGCAATCTCTACTGTGAGATGGATTTTTTTCCGAAAACTTACTATATGAAACATATAAAATTTCATTTTTTCTTGTGTCATATTTTCGTAATATCATATAATTCACTACTAAAGAGTTCCAGGTTACTAAAAAAATTACTCATGGATCAAATAAATACAAAATATTTACTTTTGATGGCCTTAAATTTAAAAATTCTGAATTTTCCAAATTAAAACATATGAGTGTGAAATTCGGAATTTTTCAGTTAAAGGTCATCAAAGTGCCCGTTAAACAAACAAATTTTAAATTGAATAAAATCTGACTAGCACTGTATAAAAAATTAAAAAAAAAAATTTGGAAAATGTTTTCTTTTAAAACCAGAGAAAAATAATTTGTCACTTTTAACTATTTTTGATTTTTAGTTTTCGAGCGC
Organism: Delia radicum; assembly: GCA_021234595.1. Lineage (NCBI taxonomy): Eukaryota > Metazoa > Arthropoda > Insecta > Diptera > Anthomyiidae > Delia > Delia radicum. The sequence goes on from CM037851.1 coordinate 215,267,658, forward strand.
TTGTGTAAATTTTTGTTAATATTTTCTGACTTTAAAATAAATTGTAAATTGTTGTGTTTTTCCCAAATTTTTAGACTTATGGTTTCCTACTGTATTTTTAATTACAATTTTATTTCAGAATTTAAAATCCTCAAAAAGCTTCACAACCTGCGTCCGTAGAGGGGTAACATTTCTGCAACCTACCTACCTACCTACCTACCTACCTACCAAACCTACCTACCTACCTATACCCTACCTACACTACCTACATACCTACCTACCCTAACCTACCCTACCTACCTACTACCCATACCTACCTACCTACCTACTACCTACCTACCTAACTACCTACACCTACCTACCTACCTACGCACCTACCTACCTACCTACCCTACCTACCACCTACTACCGACCTACCTACCTCACCTACCTACGCTACCTAACATACCTACCTACCTACCTACCTACCTACCTACCTACTACCTACCTACCTCCTCCGACCTACCTACCTACCTACCGACCGTACCGAACTACCTACCTACTACCTACCTACATACCTACCTACCTACCCGCTTACCTACCTACCTACCTACATACCTACTACCTACCTAACCTACCTACCTACCTACCTACCTACCTACCTACCTACCTACCTACCTACCTACCTACCTACCTACCTACCTACCTACCTACCTACCTACCTACCTACCCCTACCTACCTACCTACCTACCTACCTACCTACCTACCTACCTACCTACCCTACCTACCTACCTACCTACCTACCTACCTACCTACCTACCTACCTAACCTACCTACCTACCTACCTACCTACCTACCTACCTACCTACCTACCTACCTACCTACCTACCTACCTACCTACCTACCTACCTACCTACCTACCTACCTACCTACCTACCTACCTACCTACCTACCTACCTACCTACCTACCTACCTACCTACCTACCTACCTACCTACCTACCTACCTACCTACCTACCTACCTACCTACCTACCTACCTACCTACCTACCTACCTACCTACCTACCTACCTACCTACCTACCTACCTACCTACCTACCTACCTACCTACCTACCTACCTACCTACCTACCTACCTACCTACCTACCTACCCCTATCTCCACTCCCTAAAGGGGCTCCAATACAAAAATACAATTTTTATAAACCACCAATCCAACTGTCCAAAGATATATTTCTTAATATATTTCTTTAAAACCAACATTTTCTCAAAACATACCTACCCGCTACCTCCACTCCCTTAGAATGCTCATATACAAAAATTAAAGTTTTATCAAATTTACTCCAACCGCTCTAACTCTTCCAAGGGTGCCCCTAGAGGAGCCTAATGAATGACGGACCCCGCATATTTTTCCAGTCCCAACATTTTCTCAGAATTTTTTCATTTCAACATTTTCTCAGATTTCAAAATTTTTTCAGATTTGATTAGCTAATGAAGATGGAAAATAAACCCCAAGTAGAACTTTTTTTAAATCATTGACTACGGTATTATAGATAATTTTATTGATAATATAGCAAGTTCTTATGAAATTTGAAAATAACGTAAAAGATTTAAAACTTATATCAAAAAAATGGATCTAGCTGCTCCGCGTGCAAACTTCTCAAAAGTGTTTGTTATGTACTCGTACAGAAGGATATCGTCTTTCTGCCACTATCAAATAAATTGAAGACTTTTGAAGCAAATTAATTATAATCCAACAAAATCGAAAATTTTCTTTAAAAACATACCCTAATCTAAAAATTATAAAAAAACTACTCAGGAATGTATAATTTAACGGATAATAATTTAACTTATAAAATTAAACTTTAAACTGAGGAAAAATCAACAAAAGTTATAACTTTACAAAAACACAGAAAATGGGTATTTTGGACCACCCTGTTCACAGTGAAATAGTAAAATTTTTGCCTTGATTGCTTGGCTCCTTAGGTTCTAAGGTGTTTTCTTTCGAATGAGCTAATTTGTTTTAAAATCGGTTGAAAAACAAAATATTTTTGGCCACCTTCTCTGAAAATGTATTTTCCGATTAAATTCTTTAATTTCGAATACAAACACAAGCATTTGTATTAAAAGCGTTATATATTTTAGTAAAAAATCATTTCTTTTAAAAGGCATTTTTAAATTAATTGAACTCGTTATTTCATATTTTTGAAAAAAAAAAAATCTTAATTAGCTTTTTTTTGAAATTCACTCATATTTAAATATTTTTGTTTTACTTTAAACAAATTTCATTGCCAGAATTAACCAAAATTCACGTTTTATTCAAATCAAAAAGTAAAATAAAAAGTTCGGCTACGGATTCGACCGAGCATTGAAAATTTAGCTGAAGTACGGTGACGGCTTCGGCAAAAAAAAAAAGAAAAATGAGTTTGGTCGGACACTAACAACTAACACAAAATATTAATAATTTATATTGAACAAATAAGTATTAAAAATCATACTTTTTTTCGCTATTTATTTGCATGGAAGTCCTTGCCCAACTGTTCAAACTATTATCTTTAAATATTGGCAGGAATTTTAGATAAATAATGTTCTAGTCTGTGTTTTGGAAAAATATGTTTTAAACTTGTTTATTTTTTATTTGAAATATCATTTAATTTTGTAAGTCGATTATATTCCTCTTTTCTTTGCACTTATGTATTTTTTATATCGTGTCATCTCTACTTCAGCGCACTCTAATCAGTGAAACAATGTATGTACTTATCAGTTTGTTTTTAATGTCTGTAACATTGGCGCTCCTGTCGCTTTCCAGGGGGGAAATCTCTGACATGGTGGCGGTGATAACCGGCCACTGTCTTATTGGCAGGCACGCTCGTAGGTGAGCAATGTTATCGCCTGACTTCTGTAGGAGCTGCGGGGATGAGGAGGAGGAGGAGGAGGAGAGTATTGAGCACTTTCTCTGTTCATATCCTGCGCTGGCGCTACGTAGGAGGGCCTCACTTGGATCGGCGGTCTTTCACGATCTTGGAGATCTTTCAGGTGCTGGTATTCCGCACCTCCTTAGCTTCGTAAGGAGCTCTAACTGGTTCAACGGTGGAGTCTGATCGGTAATCCGTCAGTCTTGTGGCATCACAACGGACCTCAGAGTCTAAGTGTGCTGGTGCTCACGGAGCCTGCTACCACTCCGACCTTACCTTACCTAACCTAACATTGAACTATTTTTTACATTTTTAACGCTGCTTCCGCCGATTATTTTGGTCGGCTTGTTTTACTGCTTTAAATGTCTAATTTAAGGTTGAATTCTAAAGTAAACTGTGAATTTGACTGTTGCGTGGAAGTTAAGTAAATTTTTTTTTCCTTTAAAATTTTTTAAATTGTTAACTGCTGCAACAAATATATTGACTATTTAACTTTTTGGTTTGAAATTGTGTTTTTAAAAATCACGGGATTCCCGAACCAAATTCACGGGATTGAGGGTACAGTACAATTCTTAGTTTCCCGGGAATGCCGAGACGGGTATTCCCGGGATACATTCCCTAATGGAAATTTATGATTATATATGTATACAATCAGGATACTACTGCTGTAAATAATTTTAGTTGTTTGAGTTGTAATGTAGTATCTTTATTTTGAAGTAAAAAAACAGTAATTTTTATAAGAAATTTAATTTTTGACTACATATCTAGTTCATTTAAAAAAACAAACCACATCAAATTACTGTATTATGATTTTACATTTTTTTGTTTAAAAAAATAAAACAAGTAAATGTTTGTTTATTTTTAATTTAAAGCTAGCTCCGTATATTTTCAAAAATAAGGCAAATCAAATATATTAGCTAGTTTGATACTTTTATTTCGATCTGGCTATAGATCTCATCAGATCCCGAAGTTTTAGAAAATCTAGAGCCTCCGGAATAGGTAGAACTTTAACAAAAACACTGTTAATCATTCATTTTGCTCCATTATTGTCCTCTTAGTAATCAAACACGTGGCTAGGGTCTTTTCTTAACATTCATCATGATGTTACTAAACTTTGAGCACCAAAAATTTTCTATTTATATAAGGGGGCGCAAAAGTAATCCTCCTATCAGAAAATGCTATACGTAATAAATACATAATAAAAAAAAAAACATCGGAAGGTTATTTTTGCGCCACCTTATATAAAAAAAAAAATTGTTATTGATCTGGCTCATAGTATTAGAAGTGTAGCCACGGTGCGCCTTAACTAAAATTAAATAAAAAGGTCTTACACCTAGAAAATTAGTAGAGATTCTGAATTTACAATGTTCAAAAATGAGAAAAATCAAAAAACTAAAATAATCTGTGGAGAGATCTTTAAATAAATCCACTTTGAACATTTTTGCGCATGAAGTACGATATTTTGGAAAATATGGCATTGTTTTATATGAATAGAAAGGAAAAAATGACATAATAATAGTTTTTAAGTGTTAAATCTATTAAACTTTTATTATTTCAACATTTTAGTACTAATAAAATATAAAAATGTAACATAATTTAATTATAATTACATCAATTTAAACATGTGAAGCATTATATCTACAAACAGCGCTCAAAAGGTGTTTAGGATAATCCGGATGATTCGCAGCAACCTTATTCATTTCCCAGGAAGACTTTAAAAAATCGAAATGTACGGACTCCATCGCCTGCTCCCCAAAAAATGCTAATCCTTCACCGTTTTTTTCACAGAACTGTTCTATGTGAAAAAAAACTGCATGAACCTTTGGTGTAACGCTGACACCTAAGTCCATGTAGCTCTTTTTGAAAGCTTCTATACATGCTTTGTAATTTTGATCAAGATTATATCCGAAGCATGCAGAAACTATATTTTTGAAGTCGTCAAATACTTTAACATACTTAGGTATTGCTAGGTTTTCAAACTGGCGCAGAAGGTCTACTTTATCCAAAAGTGTTTTGCATGCATTTCTTTTAAACACAGAACATCCTCGTCTGATTTCACGCTGAACGTGACAAGCTTTTGCCCATGACAGCGACTCATTTTCACACTCTTTCAACATATGCGTGAAATCAGTGTTAACAACACCAAGCATAAGGTGTAATTCTGGCGGTGGAATAATATCTAGGAATGTTTTGCCTCCAACAGTTGTAATTAGCAGTGGATGAATGCAGTTGAAATAATCTTTCGCTTTGTTTTTTAAGCCATTTCCTTCAGTCAGCCATTTTGTATAATACAATGACACATTTTCGGGTGATCTCAATTCGCCACAGCTGCTTAGCTCATCTTTCTTGGCATAACAATAAGTGCACAGGTATGCACTACTGTGCGACATAATACCTGCCAAGATATTCGCTAGCTTCAAATCGGTCGCAATTGTGCCGTGGAAAGGACTTATATTCAACGTTGAAACGAGTTGGGCTACATTCTTATAATTTTCTTGCGCACTTGGAACGGCTGCTAGAATAAATAGTCGTTTAACTCCAGAATCCTTAAATTTTTTTGCTGCTATCCCCTCATCATACTTAGCACGCTTACCGCTGCTCTCAAACTGCAACTCATTTGATTGAACAGAAAGACATATTTTTAAAAATCCGCCTCCTCCATCAATACCCATTTTTAAGTGAACATCCAGTGAATCTCGTTTATTTTTCACATACTGAACAAAAGCAGGAACATCTTTGCAGTAAACTCCAAACACAGGAGCATCCGAGACTTCATCGCCTTTTACACAAACAAAAGGAAATTTCTTAAAATCAAAATAATCGTCGACAGAATGAGCTGTGTTATTAAGTTTTAATTTTAATCCTGGTTCAATGGCTTTTCTACTTCTTGTACACACATGAATGGAAGCTGCCATTTTTAAAGTTGCACGATCACTTAAATTCAAATTGCTTTTCATTTTCAACATATCATCCGCAGATAATGTAGATGAGTTTGTTGTGGAAAGGTTGTTTTTATTATTGCCTACTGCGATTTGAAGTGGTTTGCCGTGAATTTGTGACAACCGCAAAACTGAAGGCTCTCGCCCACCCTTAGAATCTTCTTTTACTTTTTCTTTAATCACACGGGACATGATTTGATCATTCGCTTTTAAAGATCCATCTGATATATGATTTGAAACATTTATTACTCGAGATTTCAACCCACATTTATGTGGATTGCCTTTTCCAATCTCACTGAAGCACACGTCGCACCGTTTTGTCGCAGACATTTGTTTAGACTTGCCTAAAATAACAAATAAAAACAATAAAATCTGAAACATAAGAACAAACTAACAAAAAAAATATATTTTTTTTGCTTTTAAAACTTACCTGGAACTTTTTTTGCAACTTTGCCAATTTTAACGGGTATTTCGCGTGCAATTTCACAAATTTTGCTTTCACATCTTGATCGCGTAGCCTGCACAGGCTTAAAAATAGACAAATCTGGAGATGCTAATTTCTTTTTTTCAGACTTCGCTTGAAATACCTTTCTCCAGCACGTACAACACACAGCAGCCGGCAATCTGCGCTCGTCATCATAGTTGTCAACGTGGTTTTTCATGTCAATTTTTAACTGATTCTCTATAATATACATTTGTTTTTGTTTTCGAAAACACAGGAAACACACTTTTCCCCGATTTTGATCGTGAGTCAAAGCTTTAGACGACATCATTCACCGAAAATTCTTAGACGCGTTTTTAATAGTTTTTAGATACCAAACAATTGATAAATAATTCAATCTGCGACGCAACGTTATCGCTAACAACAATATACAATTGATTCAAACCAAAAGAATATTTTGATAACAGACTTTTTGCCAATTCATACCCAATTAAAAAATTCAAGGTAACTTGATTAGTTTTAAGTTTATAGAGCTCTAAAATATAATTTCATACATGCGTTATAAAAATGAAACGGACCTTATATTGAATAAAGAAATACATTTTATTTGTAATACTTTTTTTGTCTATTATTAGGTAAAAAATAAGTATACGCATTGGCCTACTGGGTCTAAAAAAACTCAGTCTGTATATCTTAAAATATAAGAGATAAAAAAAACTGTTGCACAATTTTCTTAATGGAGTCAAAACTAGTCATTCGTTATTAAAATCGCAAAAATGTTCAAAGTGGATTTATTTAAAAATCTCTCCACAGATTATTTTAGTTTTTTGATTTTTCTCATCTATGAACATTGTAAATTCAGAATCTCTACGTTAATGCTTAATATCTAATTTTTTAGAGGTCAATATGTAATAATCTATCGTAACATATGTTACCACATAAGAGACATATAATAATATATGGCTATGCATGACATTTTAGATGAAAAAACATAAGACTATATATAATTTTTTATTGTACTTGGGTACTTTATAAAGAAATTATACTAAACAAGACGAATTATTTAATGTTTAACTATTTTTTTTTTTTTTTTTGAGAGATCTCAATTAACTTTTCTATTCAATTTTAGGCCCATATTATTTGGATTCACTTTAACTTTATGCTTGTTATTTTATTATTGCACGAATATGGCATATCTATAGATAACGATAAAAATGTTATAAAATCATTTTCTTTCTCCATATAACTTCTACAGCAAAACCAACATACTCATATAAAAATCATGTAAGTCATAATTAAGTCAAAATTAACATTAAAAAGTCATGGCCACGTGTATTTTATACTCTATATTACTTGTAGTTCACTCGTAGTCATCATATAAATATATTTCTTTGTCTCTGTATAAGTGTCTTTGTAAATGTGTGTGTACACAGAAAAAAAAAATGCCAAGCGAATTGAAAAGTGTATTTTGGTGGTAACAAAAAATAAATTCGGTGAGTACAACCCTATTGAAATTTGGTTTATGAATATTTTAGGTGTTGTAACTAAAATTCAGTTGTTTTAACCGAACTTTGTCGTCGTAAACGAGTTTAAGTAGTAGTAACCTAATTTTAGCTGGCAAATGAAAAAACTTTTCTCTGTGTGTGCTAGTTGATACCATTTTCTGTTATAATGTTACCGCAAAAAAAGTCAGAGAAATGGAAATGAAAAAAAGGTTGGTGGTGAGTGGCAAAGTCCAAAATCATTGAACATTAATAAAAATGAAGTCGTAAATAAATTATCGCTTACGTCATGTTGAGCATAAAGAAATTGTTTTCCGAGTTGTGTTATGTCTGTTTATTATTTTTTTCTGTTGAGCTTTTATTTCAGCAAAAGTTGACATAAGCTACATTTTTTATTTGTAAGTGTGGCTGTGTATTTGTGTGGGGTATAAGAGGGAATATATAATAAAAGTGAACATGTTGTTTACCTTTCTTCATATTTATATTTATACCTATGCTCAGGGTAGCGACTTTTATCCTAACGCAGGCTTTTAGTCAGTAGTCCGTAGTCGATTTTGACGAAATACCTTTCCATGTCAAAGAATTTTCAACTAAATTTCATTGACTTGGTGTTGTATATTTTTCTATAAATGCATATTTTTGTATATTTTGCGTTATCTTTTACATTTATTATAATTTTTATTGCAATTTTTTGCATATTTTTCGTTTAACTGCACATGTTTGTATATTTTTCCGAGTATCTGATTTAATAAAATAAAAGGAAAAATTTAAAAATCCTAACACGGCAGTATATTTAAACAAGAAACGTCAAATAGCCATCAGACATTTATAATCTATTTTATTTTAAACCTTCGCTCTTGAGTTATTTTGTGCATTTTTTGTGTTTCCAGTGCATATTTTTGTGGTTTTAATGCATATTTCAATTTAAGTTCATATTTTAATTGTATATTTTGCAGTTTTACTGCATACTTTGAGTTCATCTTTCCGATTTTTAAGTGCACGAAAGTCGCTTCCCTGCTTACGGCATATGAAATACCTGAAGGTGTATACATTATATTATTTAACAATTTGAAGCCATTTTCTTTATAGATGTTACATATTTTCTAGGAAAAACTTAAGTTTTCTTTAGGGTAATATTGACCGATAAATATAAATTTATTAATTTTCCTTACATTTCGACATTTCCAGAAGACAGTAGAAACACAATTTCGGTGTGGCAAAGTATTTAAAAACATCATTATCAAGGGAGAGATATATGACACACTGATTATTCCAATTGCCACACACAGAAAACAGTTTTGCAATTGCAACCGAATTTTTTGGCAACCAAATTTTTGTGGTTCCACGTCCTCTCACTATTGTTAAATGTAAATACTATTGTAACAACCAACATTTATTTACAAATTTCGAATTTTTATTGTAGCAATTGAATAATTTTTTACAGTTATATTAGTTTTTTGTTTTTATATACATCGGGATTATTTTTATGTTATTTACAATTAACAAGTTTTCAACCTCCGTATATTTACAAAAATAGAGCAAATCAAACATATTAGCTAGGTTGATACTTGTATTTCGATCTGGCTAAAGATCTCATCAGAACCCGAAGTTTTAGAAAAGTTAGAGCCCCCATAATAGGCAGAACATTAACAAAAAACCTATTAATAATCAATTTTGCTCCATTCTTGTCTTCTTAGTAATCAAGCACGTGGTTAGGTCTGTTCCTAACAAGCATCATGACGTTACTAAACTTTGAAGACCAAAAATGTTCTATTTATATAAAAAAAATTTAGTTTGTACTCTGGCTCAAGTAAATTATTTTATAAATAAAAAATTGTTATGCCGAGAACTTGACTCGAACGGGAGACCTAATGCCTTACCAATCACTTTACAGCTAGCATAAACCCAATTTGAATTTGTGTTTTCCAATTTCAACCTTGAATTTATTTTTTTTTGGTTCAAATTTTAATATGTATGTTTAAAAATAGATTTGTATGTACAACATAAATTCGGTTGCTGCTCTCAATATTTTATAAGAGTTACCAAAACAATAAAAAAATTAATTTATTATTTAAAAATTATTTTATAAAAAAAATTCTTATGCCGCGAACTAGACTCGAACCGGCAAACTTCTGCTTGTTAGGCAATTACTTTGCGTCTAGCCCAAATCCAATTTGAATTTGTATTTCCAAATTTCTACGTTGAATATTTTTTTTCTTTTAAGTTGAATAATGATTAAATTTTGTTGGTTACAATGGAATTCCAACCAATTTATTGTCTGTGTACACCCAAAAATTCCTCTCCTTGGGATTTATAATTTCTAATAAATATTTAAATGCTTCTCTTGAAAAGCGAAATACGTAGACACCAAACAACAAAGTTAGGAAAAAATGAGTAAAACAGTTTTCAATTTCACTTTACTACTGTTATACTAATTTTTAGTATAAAGTTATTTTATCGAAAAATTTTTGCTATTATTATTTTCCAAATTGCTGAATTTTTAACTAAAGTTCTTTGTTAGTTTAATTAATTTAATTTCTTAAAATATAATTTTTTGAAGCTGCAAATTATTTGAAAGAGAAAATAAACTTCATTTATGCACTTTAATATTAACTAGACCCACTATGAGACAACATAATGGTGAATCCACAGATTAGAATAAAATTTGGAGATGTTATAAAGGGCATAAAAATATTAGATACATATTTCTTTTTAGGTGAGCAATCTCAAGTTTAGGGGTTAAACAGTGGAGTCAAAATTACCCATTTTGATGTCTTGTTAATATATTTCTTATATATGTCATTAAAATACAGGCAATTTTTTTACCAAATGAAATGTATTTTAAAGACTCATCCACTGCCCAACAAAAACACACATTACCAAAACATGGGTAAAGTACTGTATCGCCTTAGGGCTTAACGCATTACACTACAACTTACTTCACTGATGAATTTTACAGGCGATGAACCTAAAAGTAATGGGTAGTCTCATTACCTTGTAGGGGGGTAAGTAACTGGTTATTTATATGGTTACATGGTGGGAAAAAGTAAAGTGTATATAAATAGATTTTCATAAAAAAAAATGGATAGAAATTTTTTTACAGATATTTTTTTTTAGTTAAATAAATAATAAAACGATTAGAGGTGAAATGGATAATAGGAAAATATCGTTTTTAGTTTTACTTGACCACTCAAAGGCTTTTAACACCGTGGAACATAATATTCTTTGCCTTAAATTAAAATATATGTGTAATTTCTCACCGGCAGCTGTTCAATTAATATCTTCATATTTATATGAAAGATCTCAATCTGTTTATCATGGTGCCAAAATGTCAAATAGTTTTACAGTGACGAGAGGTGTACCACAGGGTTCAATTCTTGGTCCCCTATTGTATGCTTATACTCAAATGATTTACCATCTCAAATCAAACACTGTGAGGTCCAAATGTATGCGGATGACGTTCAGGTTTACATTAGTTGTGATCCAATTAATGTATTAAGCTGCATACAAAATTTAAACCAAGACCTGTCAAAAATATCTCAATGGGCGTCTTATAACGGTCTTTGTCTAAACGCTAAAAAATCTAAGGCCATAGTAATTGGAAATCCTAAACTTTTTCCCAGTTTATTACCCGCGATTCAAATTGGGAACTCAAGAATTGAAATATCTGAAACAGCGAAAAATTTAGGAGTTATATTTAACAAATGTCTTGATTGGTCTGATCATATTAATATGATATGTGGAAAAACGTTTTCTATGTTACGAAATTTGTGGATGACACAATCGTATACACCTTTTAAAATACGTATGCTACTGGCTAAAACATATTTGTTGCCCACATTAATGTATGGTTGCGAACTTTTCGCAAATTGCGATTCATTAAGCAAACGAAAACTAAATGTAACATACAATAATATTGCCAGATATATATTTGGACTTCAACGCTTTGCCAGGATTTCACGTTACTCAAAACAGATATATAACTTATCGTTTGATAACTTATTAAAATGCCGTTCTCTTATATTTCTACATAAAGTACTTTACACAAAACAACCTGATTATTTATACAAACGACTTAATTTTTTTATATCGAGGAGGGGAAACAAAATTATTACAATTCGTCATCAGAGTGAACTCTCCAAAAAACATTTTTTTATAAGCAGTATAGATCTTTGGAACCACTTGCCTCACAGGATTCAAACAACAAGCAATGCAAGTCATTTTAAGCGTTATATTTTTGAGCATTATGGTTGACTAAGTTTTAAACATTTTAATATTGTTTTTTGATAAAATTTGATTTGTTTTTTTTTTTTTCTTGTTTAAATTGTTAGCATAAATTAAAAGTTTTATTTTTTAACGAAAATTTTTATTTTTATTAGCTTTTTAATATGGTGAATTAAAATTATATATAATTTATATTGTGCCCTTTTGTTTTTATAACGATGTGTAAATTCCAACTTTAATTTTTTATCTGTCCGAAACATTATTGTAACATTATTATTCCATTTGCTGTTAATAAGACTAGTTCTTGTGGCAATGGAATGCTAAATAAATAAATAAAATAATTTTTTTTTTCTACTAAATAAATTACGTGGTTATGCTGGGATTCGAACCTGGGGTCTCTGGTATTTAACTGAGCTATCGATACATATAATATTTTATTGCTAAAAACTTAAATGAGTTGTTGTGCTTCGTGTTTTCGTTCGTGATATCAAAAATGTACACCTTACCCTCATGCTTACAAAAAATCACAAAATAATGTGTCTATAAATAGATTTTCTAAAATATATATTAATAATTACTTTACGTTTATAATTCATGCATTATGTAATTGATGAACGGTAAGTCATTATTTTATGTTTTGAAGTAATGTAAAATGTAATGAGGTATCATTACAATGTAATCCATGAGTGTTCAATTATCGGTAACACATTACTTCTTGTTGGAAAATAATGATACAGGTAAGGAGTACACATTACAAGATAATGCATTACTTTATCGCACCCATTACCAAAGTTTTGCTGGGTGGTATATATATTAGTGCATGTTCGAATATTTTTCTAATTCAAAAACTATTTTTGTCGAATACCACTTTTGTATGTAGAATTGTTGTTGGCTTAAGTTCAAACTACTTTATAATAATGCTTATTTAATTTTATCGAGGGAGTATCTGGACTTATTTAAATTTTCGTGATTGTCCGTCTTTAACGCGACTTTTCCCGAAGAACTTTTATAACCCGTATTTTAAATATTTAAAATAAATGACACGTTTTTTTCGAGTACTTTAATACAAAGTAATCTGAATTTCTCAAATATTAAACATGTTTTCATAAAAAACTTTATGATTTTTGACCCATCTTTTGAACTCCTAAACGTGTGATTACGCACATAAAAAAATATTTATCTAATATTTTTTTGTCCTGAGCACCATATCCAAGTTTCATTAAAATCTGCGCATTCACCACTGTCTAGTTTCCTTGTCAGTGAAAAAAGCTTCATTCTATTTATCATTATCATTAAAAAAACAAATTCATGAAGTTTTCATAAATACGACCAAGAGTTACATAAAAATTGCAGACAAATCTTTCACAGATATTCATTATTTCATAAAAAAGTTTCATAATCTTTGTGAAAATAATTTGATTCAATGTAAATTAATATTATTTATTATAGATAAGATTAGACCAAAATATATATTTTTAATTTTAGCATTTTGCAGTTAAAAAATTTGTTGACGACTTTGACTAGTTTACGAAGACCGATTTAATTTAATTGATGTAAATGAAATATACCCCATTGCAAAGGTCTATAAATATCAATTTGAATTCTAAATACTCATCTAAATTTAGATTCCATGGATTGAAATTTTGATTTTTCATTTGTAATTAAAATACATCATTTGTAATTCGGTTTCTTAAGGAAACTCAAAAATAATTTTAAATATTTAGTAAACTTTTTTTTGCTGATTTCAGCAGTTTTATTTTCATTTTTGTTTTGCAAAACTTTTACTAAAATTTTATCAAATAGCAATAAGAAAATCGCAGCAAATCGATTTCCATTAAGGGGTTTGCTAGGTTTAGAAATCAATAAAAACGACAATACTTAATTGATTATAAAAAATAAATAAATGGTTTATTCAAGAAATAAAAATATAAAAGGTTTATTCTTTCTGCGATAGAAAAACACAATGCTATATCTGATTCTAAAAATTATAATTAAGAAATTGGACTACCATGGCAACATTGTAACCGTTTCATTATAGACCCTTGTTTTTAAAAGCAAATTCGGGTGCCATCGTGGATCCTGTGGTACTCATCTGAGAAAAAATTTTAATTTTGTTTCACATAAATTCTTTAGTCCCTAACGCAACCAAATTTAAACAAAAATACACAACAAAATCGTTGTTTTTTATTTTTAAAAAGAGTGCTAGGCAAAATGCTAAAAACGTCTCAACGTTAAGGACTTCACTTTTTTTGTCCTCTACAAAACAAAAAAAAAAAAACCAATTGCAAATCCCGTTAATTTTGTTTCACACACGATAAATTCTTCAGTCCCTTACGCAGCCGGATTTTTAAGTTTTAATTTGCGAGTGTAAACTCAAAAATTAGAAAAAAACACACACAAAAATCATTGTTTTTTATTTTTAAAAAGTGTACTGGGCTAAATTTAAAAATGTTTAAATGATTCAGTAATCTATAAAACAAAACAAAAACAGGTTGCAAATCCCGTTAAGGCTGTACAGTGGCAACCAATTTTCAAAATCTTGTTTTGAGAAAAAAGCATTTAAAATAAATATTACTTATGTAAAATACGAGGGCGGATCAATAAGTCCATGACTTTTCGAACTTCCCTCGTAGTTATATGAAATGCAACACTGCTCCCATCAAGTACCACCTGTTAGTAGACTACCGTCAAATTTTGAGTAAGTTCCAACATTTACTTTGCGTTTAACAGCTGTTCCAAACCTACAACCTTGTGGATTTTTTAAAAAATGGAAAAAAGTGAATTTCGAGTGCTCATTAAACATTTGTGAAAAAAAAACCGTCAATAAAACCAAGAAAAAGCTTGATATATACTACGGGGACTCTGCACCATCGATTTCAATGGTAACGGCATGGACGGCCAATTGAGGTCAATATACCCGAATATTACGAAAAAAGCCAAGATATGGTGTTGGCCGATCGAAGAGTAAAAGTTGAGATTGTTGATGCCATAGGCAGTGTGGTTTAGATTTTAAATGATCAGTTGGGTTTAAGAAAGCTGTCTGCAGTAACGCATTTGCTCTCAATTAACCATAAACATGCACGTGTGACAATTTTAAAGGATTGCTTGTAGTTGTGTAGCCGCAATTCGAAGAAGTTTTCGAGGCGTTTTGTAACTGTGGATGAAACATGGATCCATTACGACACTCCGGAGGCAGCAGTCTGAGCAATGGGTTTCTCCGGGTGGACAGGCTCTGAAGAAGGAAAAGGTAAGTTTGTCGGCCAATGAGGTGATGGCAACAGTTTTTTTGGGATGCACGCGGAATAATCCACATCGATAACCTTCAAAGGGGGCATAACAATAAACTTCGAATATTATGCCAACTTATTTGAACGAACTAACGAGGAAACCACCCCCTATGGCCAAGAAAAAAGTTATTTTTCATCAATATAATGCTCTGGTGCACACGTGTGCAGTGTCAATGGAAAAATTCCATGAATTGGGCTACGAATTGGTACCTCATCCGCCATATTCTCCGGATTTAGCCCCCAGTGCCTTTTTTATTTCCAAACCTAAAATAATGGCTCGGTGGAAAGAGATTTAGCTCCATCGAATAAATTATTGATCAAACAAATGCCCATTTTATGGACCTCGAAAAATCCTATTTTTTGGAAGGAATCCAAAAATTGGAGAAACGTTGGTGTAAGTGTATTGAACTAAAAGTAGATTATGTTTAAAAATATTTTTTTTTTGCAAAAAAAAAATGTGTTTCATTCAAAAAGTCAAGTGCGTGACTTTTTGAATAAAACACAGTTTTTGATCCGCTCTCGTAGTCTGTGGCAGAAAGCAGTTCATTGCAAAATCTCCATTTAAAGACAATTTTTTATTAAATTCAACCAAATTAAAGTCAAGACTTAACTTTTTCTCAATAATACTCCTTGTTAAAAGGAAGACAAACAATTTTGATGGGAAAAAGTTAGTTCCAGCAACATATATAACATATTTCGGTTTTTTTCGGCCAAATCTGAGTTGTTTCTTTGGGCTATAGAGGCCTTAATTAGAGGAACTGTTGCGAAATCCTTGGTTTATCAGGTCATTTCGGAACGTGTTCATGTAAGGTTTATCAGAACTGTTTTTATTATGTTGTTATCGCCACATTGGGGCTTTGGGATTATTTTATTAGCATTGATTAACTATTAGCATTAGTTAACTAATGCTAATGCCAAAATAATTACTATACAATTTAATTGTAATGAAATTGTTGGCATTAGCATTTGTCATACAAATGCTAATGAAATCACACTAATGCCTAAAAAACTAATTACAATTGAGCAAAAAAAGCATTTGTTTAAAAAAAAGTGGAGTGGAAATTGCTTTACATAGGAATGTAACGGAGATCGATAGAAAATGTATGTTTATTTGTATTATCACGTAATAAGTTTTATAAAAATTTATCAATCGGGATATCTCGCGGACCTAGCCCATTTATATTATAAGGGTGTATTAATACTCCTGTGGAACAACCTTTTTGCCCGTTTTGACCGATCTCGCTAAGTTTCGGAGATACTGGGCATTTTAAAAAAATCGCCATTTTCATAAAATGGCTAGTATCTAGAAAACTAAGCGAAATATCGCAAAATGGACCGAATTTGTGCAAAACTTAACTTGCGTAAAACGTTCCGATAATTTAAATGTGTTAAGTGTTACGATTGCACTCGTTCCCCGGTTCATTCCATATCGTTCCAGTTTTATTATCAGAGTGATTAAATTGGTATTGTCACGTATGTATTTGGGTAAACAAATAATTTGGAAACACTGTGGCTGTTTCATAAAAAAAATCTCTCGAGGTCTTTCCTGGAGATAGCGTATTTATATGTATTATGAGCGTTACTAAAAGTTCCATTAGTTTTACGAAAATCTTATCTGTTCATTGTAATTTGTTTCCTTTGATTCATATATTACTAATGGTAGTGAAATTTAAAATTATTGCCATTAATTATTGAAATCAAGTCAATGAAATTCATTATCATTAATTAAACAAATGCTAATGAAAATAATTTCATTACAATTGATAACAATGGAATTGTAATGAAATTATCAATTAATTAGTCCATAAAATTAATTAGTCCCATGTGTGGACTGAAGAAGTAGACAGCTAAAATACATTTGCCAAAATTATTGGCTTTTTAAAGCAGAAATTGCATTTTCTGTATTTTTAAACAACCTTAATTTTTAAAATATTGAATATCGACAAAAATAAATTTTTTGTTGAAATTCATTTATGTATGTTAGTGCACTTACACCAATTATAATTTTAGTCGTAAAAACTTTCATTACGTATGCTATTTTTCTCTATGAAAGTGAAGCTCGACCGATAAAGCTCACTGTGATAACTCAGAAAATTAATTTGTTTCACGATAATTGGTACTTGGTACGCTATTGTTCTCAAAATAAATATTTCAGACAAGTTTTTATATCAGTTTCTTTTATATGGCCCGTTACAGCTGAAAGGGCCGAATTGGATTTAAACGAAAACATCATAATGTGCAATATTTGTCGCTGCGAATTGGTTTTTTCTATCAAAATTGACATTTAACAACAACAACATTTTATGTTGCATTAATCAAAAAATAAGAAACATTTAGGGAATCTTCCAAAGACACCCAAGCGATCGGTTCAGTAGTTTAAGAACTAATTAGAAAATAAACTTGACGTTATGCTAGTATATGAAGCATAGTTTGTATTACTAATGATTTCATGATATGGCCATTATAATTCTTGTTGTTTATGAAATGTGTCATAAATGGTTATGAAATTGTTACATTGGACGAAAATTTATGAAACTTATCCTTGTTTTTCTCGGAGTGTAAGAGCACTTTCTCTGTTAATTTAATTAATTTTGTTTAAAATATTTATTGATATTTTTAAGTATTCCTCTTAAACGATTGCAAATATTAAATTTAAAGGTAGTTAACCTACCTTCATATTATACAACTTGTTCGTATTATTAGCTTTTTACATGTGTTTATATTTATTTACATAAAGGTAAATATGTAACGTGAGTAAAATATTCCAAAAAGTAGAAGCGAGAGAGTAAACACACATTTGTATTAAAAACTCTACCAAGAGAGTTAAAGGAAATTTTTGCGTGTATCTAAACAAAGCTTTTAAGAGTATTGTATTTTATATATTCTCTTTAAATACTTGTGTTACAAATATTTTAAATATACAACATTAATTCTTTTTTTTTCTCCAACATGTGCTAAATTTAATTTAATAGTGAAAGTTTTTTTTTTTTTTTTTTTTTTGGAAATTTTTGTACAAAAATCACTATATAGGTATATATCGTATATACATAATTCACAGGTGTATACTTAAAATACATATTGGTACATATGTGACGTATGAGTTATATTAAATGTAAATAATTATTAATTATACGTCGTGGGGTACTGTAATAATAGGAGATTCTTCAGAACTATTCCATCTTGTGATATTAGCACAACAAACACGAAGTGGTCATTTCGTTTTTTTTTCTTTACAATATGAATACCAGACACAGAGAAAAATTCAGCTGTTTGCCAACTTAAATTCAGTTAATACGACTCAAAATCGATTATTACGAATTTCAGTCAGTTGCCACAACTTAACATTAGTTTTCACACCAAAGTTCGGTTAATTCAACTGAATTTTAGTTTCAACACCCAAAATATTCAGAAATCGTTTGGAAATATTGTTGTACTAAATGAATTTATAAGTTGTTATCATAAAAATACACTTTTCAATTCGGTTGGTACTTTATTTCTCTGTGTACACATTTGTTGTCCATGCACATTTGTTGTCCATGCACAAAAAAAAGTTTGTTCAAAAGTCTGGTAAACGGATTCTAATTCAGTTGAACTAATTTTTTCGGTTTTTTACTCTTACATCAGATATTTACATTTATGGTTACCGATTCGATGCGGGTATCGGTAAGTGTAATGCTATCTTATTTTATTTCGGTAATGGTATTTGATGGGTAATAATATTTAAGTTATTGCGGTAGCGGTTTTCTTTATCGATAACGGTATTTTACTTATATCGGTATTAATAATTTAGCGGTAACGCTATTTTAGTTTATTTCGTTAACGTTATTTTAGGGATAGCAGGTTTTCACGGTATTTTACAGTTAACGGTATTTAAATTATTTCTTTAGCGATATTTTAAGGGTATTGGTATTTTAGTTGTATTGGCAACGGTATGTTATGAATAACGGTGTTTCAATTATTTCGTTAACGGTATTTTTCTGTTCTAATTTCATCCGTATTTGATCACATTTTTCATGCTAATATTTAGTAATTTGTGATTCTCAGGCTTTCAAGTTTGCTAGTTAATTTAAACCGCAATTGTTTTCAAAAAATATATAGACCTGAATCTGCTCATATCCGGAGAGACCATTTGGGCATAAATTTTCTATTGATTTAGCTTAAAAATTCTGTTAATTTAGCTTAACTCTTGGCTAATTTTTGTAGTCTTGTCAATGTTAGTTAACATTTTTTACTAATTTATTTAGCTAAAATTTAGGTCGTCTAAATTTCGATTCTCAACTTCATTGAAAATTCTGCTGGCGCAAGTTTAGGCCAATTTTGGTGGAAAAAAGTGTATTATTATTATAAGAAATTCCCAAAAATCGAAGTTTCAAAAAAAAATTATTCCACAAATATGTTGATTCCGAAATAGATCTATCCACACGTTCCTGAAAGTAGCCAATTAATAAATTTGAAAACAAAAACTCTATGGATTATTTGTAAAGAAAGACTTGTAACTTTTAAACTATTTAGAAACCTCTCCAGCAAAATATCAGTAATGTGCTCTCATTACCAGTATCTAAATAATAAGCAGTAGTATTAGGGCCAACTGCATATAATTCGGCGTCAAACTTTTGTTCGACAAGGGCATTTTTGTATATATTACATATTTGAAAAAAAAACCCAAAATTTGTACATTCGCTTATCCGCTGCATTACAAAACAAAAAAAAAAAAATAAGTGGTTATAAAAATAATTACACAATATTTATAAGCAATAAGAAAAGTATGTGGTTACAAGTATCTAAATAATAAGGCTTATACCGGTACTTATCACTAGGACTCGAAAGTTAATGCAATTTTAATCGTGTTTTATATATATAAAATATGCATTTCAAATCATAAAATATCCACTAAAAATGGGAAAATATGCATTTATTATGGACTTTTTCAACGTTTTCAGCATTATTAACACAATATAGGTAAACTTTGTCTTAAAAAGGGGAGTTTAAAATAATCGATAATCATCGGAAGCTAAAAATTGTGTTTTCTGTTATTTTTATCTTCGTGATAAAAAATATCAAACATTTTTTATGAATTTGAGGAAACAAATTTTTAATAATATATTAATTTTCTAAAATCGCATATGTTATTAAAATTCAAAAAATAAATAATCTTTAAAACATGCATTTTAATGCAAAATATGCATAGTATACATTTATGGAAAATATGCAACACAAAATATGAAAATATGCATTTATAGCTAAATAAAATAAAATAAAAATATGTATTTATCACAAAATATATATGGATTATCAAATCGATGCAATTTTGTTGCAAATGTGCAAACATATTTGACTTACTTTGTTCTCCAGCTAACTACAACAAATATGTATATACATGTAGTTCCGAGTCTTACTTATCAGTAAGGCAACCAAAAATAGGCTAGAGCTTATTTTTTATTTGAATGGATACACTTAGAATACTATGTAGGTAAAGACCACTGCAAATGTAGTTAAAAATAAATGAAATTTAACTTGAAAAAGGGACGACTTACATTTCAGTAAATTCAAATAACATTGTCATTTGTTTTTTACTGTTCAAAAAATGAACCAAATATGCAGTAAAAAATAAACAAATATTTATTTGTTTTTTTTTTTTTTTTTGAATCAAAAAAACTACTATATAAAATGAATGTAAAATCATAATACAGTAATTTGATGTGGTTTGTTTTTTTTTATGAACTACAATTGTAATCAAAAATAAAATTTTTGGCTGTTTTCCGCTTAAAAATAAAGATAATGAAAGTTGTAAAACTACGATTCCAATTATTATATGTGTCTTCTAATATCACAGGATTTATTTCAAAAGGTTAAATATTAAATTTTGTTATATCTGCAAAATGCCGTCAAAAATTCGGCGTTATTCTAACTTTAGTTCGAGAAATTTCAAATAAAGCCGTTTACATAAGACAACATATGTTTTTAGTGAGATCCCTTTTCTAAAATTTTCAGTTTGGTCTGGATGTCAATATGGTAGCCTACGACCAGTATTTGTGAAAAGGTATTCAATGCCAACCCTGCTAAATACGAATTCAGATCATGAAGCAGTTAACATTTTAAGCTATTCTAGCTAAAAATTACATGGATTTGGTAAGAAGTAACTACATTTTATGCTTCCAAAATAGCGCTTCACCGCCTTGTATACTATAAAGCAATTACGGAAGGCATTCTGTAGTATTTCCCAAAATGCCTTCTTTGAAGCAGTGAATAATGCACACAATGAAGCAATAAAGAATGCATTATGTTGTCAACATACATATTATCATATTATTGCCTAAGAAGGCATGCATTTATTGATTCTAAGAGCACATGAAGGAAGCGCTTGTCACTAGCTTCAAAGAGATATACCAAGTGGGACACCACGAACAAAAATCATGCCTTCTGGATATGCTTTCAAAGCGCTTCGTAACTAAATAATGCCTTCCGGAAGCGCTTCTTGGCAAGCACTATTTTGTGTTGGGATATTCGTTGGAGGTTTTTTAATTAAGCTTATGTTAGCTTTTTTTCTTTTAAAATACAGCTTTTGTGCTATTTTGAGTGATCGATATTTCTTTAATTTCTTTAATTAAAAGTTGAAAATTTAATGTTACATGTTGTTTGTTGGTTTATCAAAAAGTATTTTTATATAAACCACTTTGAAGCTTGGGAAAATAATTTCATTTTTTTTACCTTTGTTTGACTGACAAAGTTGCAAGGAACAAATTTTACACAAATTCCATTTGTAGTAACAAATTTAATAAAAACTTATAAAATTTAACGGTTTAGTTGTAAATCAAACGGCTTATTTTTTATATTTTACTGCATTTTGAGCTTCTATTAAGAGCTTTAAACACTGTTTTTTTAGCTGTTTTGGTTGTTTTTGGTTGCCCTACTTAAAATATATTTTAGTTGTTATAAAATAATTAGTAATGCGTAAGATTTTCTTCTTATAAAAGCGACATCGTCGAACAAAAATAACTTCTTCTGACGCCAAATTATAATGTGTTAAGATAGTTATTTTCATTATATAGCCACTTAAGTGGTAATAAGACATTTAGCTGGGTGTTTAAAATATAAAAATTACAAATTACATAAAAACTTTAACATTCGCATGGAAGAAAAAGCAAAATTTAATTTTACTTAAAAAATATTAAATTTTCGATTTATCCATGTTAAAAATATTTTGAAGGGGGAGAACTATTTCGAAAATACATCTAAAAATTTCAATTGCATACAAAATGCATTTTTCTAAAATATGTATTATATTTATTGCAAAAGTGCGACTTCTCTTTGAATCAGAGAAATTCGAGAACAAATTCCGAACATAGAGCTCTTCAACATCTCAATCTTTCCCAATTTGAATTTTTATTTGAAAATTATGGCCTTGTTTAAACTCTGGCGCCCAAAATTTTATAATCGTTAACGAAGGAGCAGACTCCCCCAAAGTACAATCTAGATGGCTTTAATATTAGTTTTACTGAGAACTTTCAAATGAAAGTATTAAATTACACAACGGTGACCAATTTGTTCCATGTTTACAAATTCACTGAGATCATTGATTTTTGATGGCTCAAAAAAAAAAAAACAATACTAAAAAACGTGGCACAATGAACCTAAAAACATGATGTTTTTTCAAAATATTTGGAAATCACATTTCAATATGATTGCACAAACGGAATTTATTGGTTGTAGTTACCAAAACAAAATTTTCAATTCTTTTTCTGCGTAAATATTAGTACATATGTGACGTATGAGTTATATTTAATGTAAATAATTATTAATCATACGTAGTGTGGCACTGATATGAGCAACCTTCAAAATGAGTTCATCTTGTGATATTAATTCAAAAACAAAGATTATTTCCAATTTATTTTTGAAATTTAAAACAAATTTAATAAATATAAAATAAAAGTCAGATTTTTTTAAAAAAATTTTATTGTATCAAATAGTATAAAAGGAATTCCAAAAATATTCTACACTTTGAGCCAAAATATTTTCAAAATTTTTGTTTGGATGACATATTTGTAAAGGGTGTCCCAAGAAGAACGCAATTTTTAAATCTGGCAACATTCGAAGTGTCATTGTTTGACATTTGAACAATTGTTATTGTTTGCTAGTAGAAGGTACGAGGTTAGTAAAAATGGAGCGCTACACGAATGGAGTATGGATGGAATGGTGTAATTGGGTATTGGAAAGACAACATGAAAATGCTGATTTTGCCGATAAAATCATCTTCAGTGACGAGGCCAATTTTCATCTTGATGGCTTCGTCAAAAGGCAGAATTTTCGCATTTGGGGTGAGGAAAATCCTCGAGTGATTCACGAGAAGCAAATGCATCCTCAACGTGTCCCTGTGTGGTGTGGTTTTTGGGCTGGAGGAATCATTGGACCTTTTTTTTATGAAAATGAGGCAGGTCAAGCGCAAACAGTCAATGGTGTTCGGTATCGTGGAATGATAACCAGTTTTTTCTTGCCTAGAATTGAAGAAATGAATGTGGAGGGCATGTGGTTCCAACAAGACGGCGCCACATGTCATACAGCCAGAGAAACAATTCAATTGCTGCATCAGTCATTTCCCGGTCGTGTTATTTCGCGTTTTGGAGATCAGAATTGGCCGCCTAGATCGTGCGATTTAACACCATTAGATTTTTTTCTTTGGGGTTTTTTGAAGTCGATGGTTTACGCGAATAAGCCGACGACGACTCAAGCCTTAAAAGAGGAAATTGGACGCTGCATTAATGAAATACCGCAGCATTCATGCAAAACGGTCATTGAAAATTTCATTAAAAGATCGCGTGCATGCCAGCAAAGCCGTGGCGGCCATCTGCACGATATATTGTTCCATACATAACCTCATTCTGTCTACTTTACGATATAATAAAGTTTCACGATTTTTTATTAAATATCTGTGTTTTATTTAAAATTTAAAAATTGCGCTCTTCTTGGGACACCCTTTATATGCGTTAGTTGATGACGAGAATGTTTATAATTGCGTTAATAATATTTTTATTGCAAAATTAATGGCGGTTTTAAATTGAAAATATTAAAATTACAGATTTTGCTTCGATTTAATTAAAGCTACATAAATTTATACACTCAAAAAAATCTGTAAAGTCACATTATATTTTCTGGGAGGATCCTTGCAGAAAAATTGCTAATAATAGCTAAAAATTTGAAGTGTGCTGAAATTAAAAATTTTTCTGCAAGGATCCTCAACAGCAAAAATGTTGCTGACTTTACAAAGTTTTGACTGAGTGTAGATCTCATTGCATTTATAGATCTCATTTAATATTTGGGAAGAATGACTGACACAAGTGGTGGATCCCTTTTAGATATGGAAACAAGAACTACAAAGGTTCGAGGTTGTTTTGCACAATTATTCAAAACGTGGAAATCAGTCGAATGCAACACATAAACTAATCTGAATATTTTCTCTGCCTGTGTGCTGTCAGATTTTACTGTATGTGTGTGAAAGATGGTTAGTATCAAACGCAAGCAGATGCAATCAAAACTTCCAAGTATTTGTCAATAAATGCTTTCGCATAATACATAATTCGAATATTTTAGCCTAACACAGTTACAATTACAAACACAAAGAACATCAGCAAGAATTTGGTATCAAATTTGTTTATTACACACAGAGAAATAAAGTGCCAACCGAATTGAAAAGTGTATATTAATGGTAACAACTTATAGATTCAGTTAGTACATCGATATTTATTTTAGATTTCTAAATATTATGGGTCTTACAACTAAAATTCAGTTGAATTAACCGAACTTCGTTGTGAAAACTAACGTTCAGTTGAACAAACCGACTGAAATTCATAATAACCGAATTTGAGTTGTAGTAACCGAGTTTCAGTTGGCAAACAGCAAAATTTTTCTGTGTGTGTAAGTATGCATCCTTAATAACTAAAACGTCGAGTTTTCTACGTTTTTACTATATTTTACTATTTTTCCAAATGTATCATCCAATTTTTGTGCATAAGCAAAATAAAAATCTGAACATTTATTTAGTGTTAAAAAATAAATTTTAGTTCTTGGGAAAAATACGAAATGTGCCTTCAAAAGTTATGCTATAAACACATAGACGACTGCAGCTACACGACTACAGCCTGTCGAAAATAAAATACACACGATTATATGAAAACGATTATTTTGGCACCAACACAGCTACACGGCTACCCGACTACTTTTGCCGCTGTAGTCAACTTAGGATAATTTTTATTTTTGTTGGCTACAAACCAAAAGTAGTGTTGACAATAAAACAAAATATGTAACAAATTAGTGCTTAAAATTATCTTATATTGTTAAAGACAGAAACCGTCGCATTGAATGCTATAATTGCTTTAATATTCAAGAGGGGTTAGATAAATTTATTTTTACGTTATAATAATGTATTATAAATAAGTAATTGTATTTTTAAGTCAACTTTATATACGTGTCTACAACCATGCATGTTGTTCTATTTTAATAAAGCAAAAAAAAGATGTAATTGGCACTACTGAAATAAAAATTAATTTGTATAAAAAACAGCTGTTTACTATGTTGCTGTCGTTTCCAAAATAATAAGTAGCTGACCACACGGCGACGATTGCAGTGAACGGCATTTGTAGTCGTGTAGCTCTGTAGCCTGCTGTGGTCTATGTGTTTATAGCATTACTTGTAATAAAATTCAGCCAAAAAAAAAATAATATTTTGAAGGTAAAGGAAATTGTGTGAGATTTTATTTGTTCGGTTTTAGATCATGACAAATTTTTCTCTAAATTAACAGAAAAATTATAATTTTTATATGATAATTTACTTTGACTATTAGAAAAAAACACAGAAAAAGTTATTAGACACTAGCATGAATGGAATGCATTTTCTGACCCACTACGGTCTTCATCAACATTCTTCGTGCCATTTTAGTGTTAATCGTAAATATCATCTATTTAACTCACACGTTGAAGAAATTGGGTAACTTTAAATCCCACATTACTCTGTGTGTTGAGTTAGAATGAAATTTACCACGAACGATTTCTATTTATAGTGTGTTTGTTTTTTCTCTAGTCATTATCATAGTTGCCAGTTTAACTTTCAGTTAAAACTTTAAATGGCAGTTCTTTTCTCTAATGTCATCATATACTATCCTTCTACATTAGCAAAACATATCAACAAACATTAAAGATTTTTTCATTAATACATATGACGAGCATATACATTAAACGATTTTTGCACTGTACCTGGTGAGTGGTTTAATAGTGAATTTTATCGTTGATCTATAAATTTATGTGTGAGATTTTATTTGTTCGGTTTTAGATCAAGACAAATTTTTCTCTAAATTAACAGAAAAAATTATAATTTTTATATGATAATTTACTTTGACTATTAGAAAAAAACACAGAAAAAGTTATTAGACACTAGCATGAATGGAATGCATTTTCTGACCCACTACGGTCTTCATCAACATTCTTCGTGCCATTTTAGTGTTAATCGTAAATATCATCTATTTAACTCACACGTTGAAGAAATTGGGTAACTTTAAATCCCACATTACTCTGTGTGTTGAGTTAGAATGAAATTTACCACGAACGATTTCTATTTATAGTGTGTTTGTTTTTTCTCTAGTCATTATCATAGTTGCCAGTTTAACTTTCAGTTAAAACTTTAAATGGCAGTTCTTTTCTCTAATGTCATCATATACTATCCTTCTACATTAGCAAAGCATATCAACAAACATTAAAGATTTTTTCATTAATACATATGACGAGCATATACATTAAACGATTTTTGCACTGTACCTGGTGAGTGGTTTAATAGTGAATTTTATCGTTGATCTATAAATTTATGTGTGAGATTTTATTTGTTCGGTTTTAGATCATGACAAATTTTTCTCTAAATTAACAGAAAAATTATAATTTTTATATGATAATTTACTTTGACTATTAGAAAAAAACACAGAAAAAGTTATTAGACACTAGCATGAATGGAATGCATTTTCTGACCCACTACGGTCTTCATCAACATTCTTCGTGCCATTTTAGTGTTAATCGTAAATATCATCTATTTAACTCACACGTTGAAGAAATTGGGTAACTTTAAATCCCACATTACTCTGTGTGTTGAGTTAGAATGAAATTTACCACGAACGATTTCTATTTATAGTGTGTTTGTTTTTTCTCTAGTCATTATCATAGTTGCCAGTTTAACTTTCAGTTAAAACTTTAAATGGCAGTTCTTTTCTCTAATGTCATCATATACTATCCTTCTACATTAGCAAAGCATATCAACAAACATTAAAGATTTTTTCATTAATACATATGACGAGCATATACATTAAACGATTTTTGCACTTTACCTGGTGAGTGGTTTTAATAGTGAATTTTATCGTTGATCTATAAATTTAGTGTGAGATTTTATTTGTCGGTTTTAGATCA